>JAZGQO010000007.1:2510000-3760000 GCA_036850965.1 Patella caerulea
TTTTTCGTGAGGAGGCAGGCGCCTCCATCGCCACAGCTATAAAACGCCTTAGAGCATAAAGTCTGTCAAGTGTTTCGGTTTCCATCTTCCATGTACGTAACAAGGAGCAAGTTCTTTTACTTAATCTCTACATGCTAGAAGACAACGAAACGAAGTATCTCTCTCTTGTACTTGTTCATGGAATTAGTTTGTTTCAACCCAGGAGTAGAACTTTGCAGCCAGCCCTCGTACCACACTGATCAGCAGTGAATATTCACTGATAAGGATGACATCGACGCAACATAATTAGTCCTCCATATTAACTTTTTTCTTTCGAGAAATTGAATTCTAAAACATTTTTTGTATGTATTAGAAAAACAAGTAAAGACATTTGATGTTACAATTGTAGTTAAAAAGTTTTGCCCGGATCAGTTACGTCTTATGTAAACAATGCACGAGCCTTTGAGCCAATGATTGTCCCCACTTGATTTCAGTGCACATGTTGAAGACAGTCATCTGGAACAGATAATTCGTAAGTAATTCTCTGCCCACGTATATGTACAAAGGTACCACATGTCATTCCGAAATACATACCCCTCTCTCTCTCCCTCTCTCTCTATCTCTCTCTCTCTCTCTCGGGGGTTGAGATGGCCTAGTGGTCTAGAGTGCCGTGCTTCGACCTCTGACTTGCGGCTGTGCTTTCGATCCCCGGTGTGAGCGTATGCCTTTTCAACGTCGTGGGTTTCCTCCGGGCACTCCTTTTTCCTACCCTACGCGCAAACGAATTATTGAAATAAAATTAAACCATATGTTAGTCCCGAAATGTCCTAGTTTGTGTCGAGTGGACGTTGAACTCCATTTCTCCCTCTCTCTTTTTTTCTCTCTCTCAGTTTGGTCAATTACCTGTCTCGGGTTGTACAATGCATATCGTTCGTTTAGTAATCCTGGTTACAAAACCCCGTATATTAACCTAGTAACGTTATCAGTAGGTATGGCAATGGTGACCCTGTGACTAATGTTCCTCTAATGTTATTCTATTTTATCATTTTGTAATGTCAAGGCGGATTAAATCAAGCTTTTAAAAAATGCACCTGATTTCAACTGGTAACCACTTTGGTATTTAGACCAGGGCTTGGCCCCAAGCCCCTGCTCATTGTGTTGTTCTTGCTATGACGCCATTAGGAAAAAATTCAAGTCTCGTCAATTCCATGAACGATCGACACGGAACGTGACATACTGGTTCTTTGGACAATTTCGCATTGATTGACGGGTTTCGATTCATCATATAAACAACAATCATATAAATAATGACATATGTATATCGAATTACAACTGCCAAGGGATCTTTTACGTGTACTCCAATGTACGAACAACTAGACAGCTATTTTTGGCAGGCCTTCCACTGAAAAGGGAAATCCCGCCGGAAAATCTCCATGAACTCTCTCGGCCAACAGAATAACGTGTCACCGTCTTACCACCTAAGCTACCGCGGTTCCCATATGCATCCTTTTATTTTGTTATCAGGGTTTTATAAAATTGTTTGGCGAGTAGTGTCTACTGAATTGCACCATGTTCACCGATGAATTCATAGTACAACCTTTGAATGCCGTGAATCGTTTTTGCGACAGGCCCACAGGGTTAATGATATTATCAAATCGTGGCATGTATTGTCGAGGCTAATCTCGTGGTCTGTCGATCGAGATATTTCAAGGGATTAAGAAAATGAAGGTTTTGGGACGTCCTATCGTGCGTCTCGTTTTTTAGACAGGGACGTGGTGATCGCATCTCACACAGGGACGTGGTCATAGTCGAATTGATGGAGAATACGATCCACAAAAAATACCGAGACACTCTAGGCTATGTAGAACTTGTTCGAATCGATGTGTACCATATCTAGGACACAGTGTTCATATTTGACCCTGGTTGGGGATAGTTTAGAACTTAGTTGGGTCAATCGATATGCACCCATTTTAAGAATCAATCTTTGCTTCGCCCATTGTCCTTCATCCATCCCATGTAGGCATGATGGTCGACACAACCGAGTGAGTCAAAGATGATACCAATAAAGAAGTCAGCAGGATATATAGTTACACTAGCGATACCAAGGGGGGGGGGGGGTGGGAATCTAACTGTCCCAAGGTCTACGAACATAGAAACCACAAGCTGTTCCCAGACATACGAACAGCATTACACAGAGATACAACAGGGAGAAGGGTTTAATATAGGCTATGCCTGTTCCCCAATCCCTATTTAGATAGAAATCTGAATAAGAATATTGCTAATGAAAAAAAAAAGATACCACAGGGCTGGACAATCTACAGGTACCACAGAGACAAAGCATATAGCTGTCCCAGCTAAACACACAAACAGACTCTGCATATTACAAGACAATTTGGGCGTTCCCAGATATACGGACACAGCACAATCTAGCTATACCCAGATATACAGAGGGAAAACAATCTAGCTATACCCAAATATAAGAACAGATATACGGACATAGAACAATATAGCTATATTCAGATATAAATAGAACAGTCTAGCTATTCATCTCTAATACTTACGTGTGGTTAGTTGCTCGATTAAACCAGTACTTTAGAGTAAATGTTATTTTTAAAGATAGGACAGTGGTTTTATCAGATAGTTTGGTGTTTGTTATACATGTTTCTATGGTATTAAAAAAAAAACACAACTGATAACGCAATAATTCAAACTTATTTCAAATATACCAGATAACTTTTGTAATTCCTTGGTGATCCCGGACGTGAAGGGGGCTCTAGAGGTTCTGAGTGGACATGATATAGCAAATGCAAACGGGACAACAACAAAATTGTTAGCCATATGGACCTCTCAAATGAATACGTATACCTGCTTAGCGTGTCCATTAGCCCATATTTTTTTTTACCGAAAAACGAAACAACTAAACGCCACTCCATTTGGTTGAGGAACCACGGTGACTCAGTCAGAAAGGTGATTGCCCAGAAAGTTCTTGTGAATTTCTAGTGTGCTTTTGTCTTGTCAGTGGAACCAGGCGGGGTACCTGGTGCGAAGCGTGGACAGTTAAGATTCGAATAAGTGTAGCCCGTATATACCCCGTATGACCGTCGTCACTAGCTGGACTTTAAACCTCATTTCATGTCGTTATTTTGCACTTCTCCGCACCAAATGTACTAACGCAAACGAATTTACATCATTTATTGTGTTATGAGGCAAACTTTGCCTGAACTGTCAAGAGTTTCTTTTACTTGCATGCTTAACGTGAACACGGCACGTCGGGTTTTCGCCCCACACGAACGCGACTAGACGTTGTCATTGTCAGGTCCGCCGCATTGACCCACTGACAAGAGAAGACCACTCTAGTAAATTCCGGGGAACTGGACTAAGACTAGTAATTATTTCCCCTCATTTCATGATGGTAGTGCGATTTATAAATAGACAATTTTCCTAGACCTTTTTTTTTCTCCCCTCTTCCTGCATTTTTGGGTTGACTTTTTGGTCTAGAATTGGAGAAAAGGCATCAAATTTTCAATTTCATAGCAGTTTTGGGTAATACTGAAGATATTACAGCGGAGGGATAGGGGGTGTAAAATGTCTTTCTGCGGAGCAATCATTGTGTCAGAAGTGAGATTTTCACCCCAATCAACTTAAAATCCCCGTAGCAAAAAATCTAAACGGTCAACCCCCTACAAACTTATGATGAGGAGATTGCCAAATGTGGTCCCCATTGTGCCTAAAAAGATTGGAAGCAACGGAATGTTGAGAAAAAAACTACAGCCTGTGATGTTACAGGCATTTAACATTGAAGTCAATGGGCAAATAATTACTAGTCTGAGTCCAACTGTGGTACATGTATTATTCAGTTCTACGCCATTAGACGTTGTCAGGCAGATAAATTATACTACTAGTTGAAATTGCTTGTGAAAGGATATAAATAGCCTATTTTTATTATCCTATGTAATTTTTTTTTTTATCTTATGTATTTTTTTTTTCAATGGATAACCTTGTTATCAGTATTATTGCCAAATTACAAATATTTTAGATAAATAGTGTAGGTAAAGGGGTAATATAAGGAATTTTTTTTTAGGGGAGAGCTGTATTGATGAGGATTTTTTGGGCCGTAATGTGATCGTTCGATTAGAACGCCCACTCGCCACAAACTAGGTTATTTCAAGACTAACACATGGTTTAATTTTAATTCAATAATTCACGCTGGGGTCTTTAGCAGTGGGAAGTGAGCCGGGGTAAAGCGAGAGAGATAGAGAGAAATGGCGTTTAACGTCCACTCAACACAAACTAGGTCATTTCGGGACTAACATATGGTTTCATTTTATTTCAATGATTCGCTTGTGCGTAGGGGTCTTTAGCAGTGGGAGGAAACCGGAGTGCCCGGAGGAAACCCAGGAGGTTGAGAAGGCGCTCCTATCTCCAAGCCACATACGCTCACACCAGGGCTCGAAACCACAGCCGGTGACTGGCCAGCTAGAGGTCGAAGCGCGGCACTCTAGTCCATTAGCCCCCCCCCCCCCCCGGGGTAAAGCGCACATAGAGGACATTGGGTGTCACTGGTAAGGCTTGATGGACCTTTGCTTTCCATCTCACCCGAAAGTTGTTGATTTGTCATTACGTAGCCTATCCTACGGGTCATGTCTATTTCTTCTACACCCGGGTCATGTCTCTTTCTATTGCATCCGGCTCAGACCTCTTTCTGTTAATTACGGCCAATTCCCATTTCCATTAGTTCCGGTTCATACAACTGCGGTTTTTTTTTTTGTGGAAATGAAATGAATGAAATGGGGTTTAACGTCCTATTCTTCTGCACCTAACCTGGTCTAATGAAGACGGGCATTCGCCATACAGTGTGTACAATGGGGGAAATTTTGCCCGGGCAGCGGCCTACTCCTACATCAAGTTCCAACTGCAAAGAGATCTTTTACGTGCACGCCAATGTGTACACGGGATGTCGGTTGTTTGTGAAAGGGACTTTAAAGCCCATTCTGAGCCTTTAATTTGTCGAAGTACCTGTGTTATAGGTAACTACACCATCTTCAACAATATCATTAAAATGTTTTTATCTATATTCATATCTATATCTAATCATATATAATAAAACAATAATTTAATTTATCAGTCATACATTTACTAACAGACATCATCTCATGGCGACGTCCACATCTTTATTTCTCTTCATTTTATTATGTTTTGTACCTGTACAAGGTAAGGCTTTGTCTTATTTCGTTGACTTTGTAGGATTTTGCGACGAGGGAGAGAGACAGCGGCGTTTTAAGATTTGGCAGAGGCTATACTATTTTGAGGACCCTCTTTCGCGGGGGGGGGGGTGCTCTTGATTGATGATTTATGCCAATGCATTGATTGCATTCTCATTCAGTAATGGATTCAACAGTGTATAGAAAACGATTGACTCGGAATGAAGATCCTTTGCATTGGCCAGAGGCGCCCTTTTGTCTGCCTTTTCTCCCATTTTATTTTTCCAATTTATTTGATTTTTTCTCGCGACGAGGGTGGCGCTTCTAGCGCCTCAGCTATAAATCGCCTTTGGAGAGAGAGGGAGAGGGGGAAAAGATGGGGGGGGGGGGGTAGCGTCCACTCAACACAAACCACGCCATTTCGTTCGGGACAAACATAACAGTTCAATCGTTGACGTGGTAGAATTTGGCTTGGATATTTGGTTTGTTCCGGGTGGTAAAGAACTATAAAATAAGTGAGGCGTGGTATCGGATCTCCTAGAAGGAACAGGCATGGTCTACCTCGTCCACGACACTCGTCATCAGTAGACGATGAACGAGTTACTTAATATAAGATGTCTGTGGTAAAATGATATAAATAATTTTTATACTTTGGAAATATAAACAAATGTGCAGATCTATTTGATTTAGATGTTTTACAACAGGACGGAAAGCCTGCTATAGTTAGGATTGGATTAGGATTAGGATTTATTACAATAATTAACACTAAACTCAACAAACGTTTAACCCCACGGTACAGTTTCTGAGTAAAATCACAACACCACAAAGTAGCTTGTCGCACACTATATATGATTTGGGCGCATGGTATTTATAAAAGCGCCCCCCCCCCCCGGTAAAGTGGATCAGACTGAGATCATGACGACAAGAAACTTGAATCTTTTGGGGCGGCTGGATGGCCGAATGGTCAGCACGTACAGGTACACTCTTTATCATAAGGTCTGTCTTTTAGTTAACTGTTGGGATTTCCCTGGATGTACGTGACAAGGAGTAGAGTTGCCTGGCCAACCTTGTGAGGTTTCTCCGCCCACCCCACACCCATTGCTAAACACCCGTACGAGCAACGAGCAAGCGAATCATTCAAATGAAAATGTACTATATGCTGGTCCCGAAGTGTCCTAGTTCGTGTCGAGTGAGCGTTTAATCTTATTTCTCTCTCTCCCTCTCTTGAATTCTTTGTTCTTGTAGCAGGTGCATCTGTTGTTGATACAGGAGTAGATGTTGTGGACGAAATACCAACTTTTCCTTTTTGGGCTGCTGTGGGCGAAGCAGTAGTTGCTATTGGTAAAGCTGTTGATGACGCAATAGTTGATTTTGGTAAAGTAGTTGTAGCTATCGGTGAAGCAATAGTTCCTATTGGTGAAACAGTCATTTCCATTGGTGAAGCTATTGGCACAGCAGTAGCACTTGCTGGTGACATAGTAGCAGCTGTTGGTCACGGAATTGTGGCTTTTGGTCAAGTAGTGATAGCCATCGGTCAAGCGATAATATCTATTGGTGCAGAAAGAGTAATAGCGATTTTACCACCGACCAGAAATATGTTGCAAAAGAACCTTTAAATCCAAAAATGAACTGGTAATTAGCAAACTCCCGTTTATAGCCAACAATGCACCAGACGTCAATACTCATTATGTTAATATATGAAAATATAAATTTAAAGTGTGTAGAGCTCGTCTCATCACCCTAACAGATGCCTACTTCACAATGTTGAAAAAAAAATTTAAATATTGATTCATCACTATTGACCAAGCTCAGTTTTGGAATATGTTTATAACGTACTAGCGTTAAATGATGACAAGCTTATTCATTATAATATAGACTTTTGGCAAGTGGCATTTTCCCTATCCGTATCACGTATCCGTATCGTATACGTCACACGTTGCGTCAGAGTAGTTTTAGAGTTTTGGCCGCGTATGTATGCATCACTGTACCGAGCTTAGTTCTGTACAGCATGATGGCAGTTATCTATCAAGATCACCATCAGTACTAGTCATGTGCCTTGCCTACAATGTCTCGCAGTGCGTGAAGTCACTATGGAAGTTGTTCGATACGGGCTGCCGTATCCGTGTGCCGTATCCCGTATGAAAAATACACACACATTGATGACGTCAAACACAAAATCCATACGGATACGTGTTACGCACAAGGAATTTACGCTTGCCCAAAGTCTCTATTATAAAAAAAGAACAATCGTTCGAAATGTAATTAAAATAAATTGATTTTAAATAACACAGGTCTTTATTTTGTTTTTCGAAAAAATACCCTAGAAATGGTTAATAATTTATGCGATTCCTTAAATTTTGTTGTATATTATGGTTATTATTCCATAGTCTATCGAGTTCGATTTATAGACGATAAGAGGTGGTAAATATGTATGCTTCATTATGATCAATGTTTTAATTTATTGCAAATCAACAACAGGAAGTATCGATGTGGACTATTTGAAATCATCAGATGTTCCAGACAAAGTACGCCAACCGGTCACCCAATAGTGTTCAGTGGTTTGTTGCGTAATGGTAGCTGGCTTTTTTGCCGCACGTATACAATGAATGACCATTTTGCTCAGTAATTAATCCCAGCCAGAATTTGGCAATTTTTGCAAATTGCGTTAAATTTTTGTTTAGAACTTAAATAAATTAATCATTAGTCAATCCCACGCTATAAACATTAACAAAATTGATTGTGTATATCTGAAATAGACACCACCGAAGCACAAAATAGTGCCAACATGCCGACGTCAAATCTAGAGTTGTAGGTGTTACTTTTGTGAAAAATCATTGAAAGAAGCGATAAGACGTTACGGACTATACAGTCCTAAAGGCTGCAAGAAGGCTATTGTTACAAGGTAACATTGTGTGTCTTGTAATGTTGATAACTGTTGACATTTTGTTTGTTGATGTAACCTGTGACGTTTAGGTAACGTCATGGATATCATGGTCATTCACTGTGTCAGAGTCAATTCTCTGCAGGTAGGGTGAGTCTGTCGTTCAGATTGTGGTTTGTTGGTGTCCTTGGACAAATCCGTAAACATACATTATGCAAGAGCCAAATCTGCCTATTGTCGGTCTTTTTTTTAGACCTGAAATGTTATAAAAACCTGTAATTAGACAGGAATAAAGGCCATAACCAACTCTCCATGTCAAGGCTTGCCTGCGATATTTGTTGGATTGTAGTTCGATTTGCTGCAAAATTTCCCTTCGCGATTTAACGATTAAATGGATAATTGAGACTACTAATTTTGTCTTACCGACTTTAGTAATGATGATCGGGCTAAGCGGAAGTTTCATTCGCTTAGTTATCGGTTCATAGTGGATCAATTTGACTGAAATGATCAGCAAATTGCCTCTACATTATCTAGATTTTAACTACAACTCGTTATCTAATATCCAAAATGTATCTTTAATTGTATGCTCCCATGAAACAAGTAAAGGCTGTAACATATGACAATTTAAACAGATTACATTTTTTAAATTCAGATCCATCCAGACACTATATGTGGTAAAGATAACCGCGAAATGTTCAAATATCAATTATATTTTTTCAGTTTCGCTCTTTAATTGGATGGCCGTGTCCATCCTCAACTCATCAGCTCTCTGCACGACACCGTGGTAACTTCTTGTTACCTATCCCGTCTGTGTATCTACATTATCATGAGAACTGTCAGCACTTTATCTAACCCCACATAATGTATCTTTAACAACATAGATAGCATTTCTGATCGAAGGAAAAACCTTCAACAGGTACATTTAGCTCCGGCATTAGTTATATTTATAGCACGCTTTTCATGAGTTAACAGGTTTGTGTTTTTATTGTTTAATTTTAACCGCACCCCCCCCCCCCCCCTCCAAAAAAAAACTGTGTCGGTATTTAAAGAGCTGGCAGTTCTCATTACAATTGAGTCAAATTGATCCTCGATCATCATTACTAAACTCGGCACGATAACAAACATAGTCTTGATTATCCAGTTCATCATTAAATCGTGAATGAAAGTTCAGCAGCAGATCGGATCTCAATCTATTTAATATCACAGGCTAGCGTTGACATCGAGAACTGATTTTGGTCTCGATATGTTAATTGATGTCTGATTAATAATTTAGATAACATTTCAGGACCTGCAATAACCAGATTTAACTCTTGCATAATGCATGTTTAATAAGACATCGATTATCTTATCTAGGCCATAATCAACTCTCGATGTCATCGCTAGCCTGTGATATTTGCTGGATTAGGATATAATCTGCTGCTCAACGTCCATTCATGATTTAATCATAAATTGGATAATCGAGACTATATTTTTATCATACCGACTTTCGTAATGATGATGGAGACAAGGCCCAATATTCAATTGCTAAAATTTCTTTTCGGAGTCGATCACTTTGTATGAAATTTTCAGAAAATGTCCTTTATATTATTTAGTTTTCAACTATTACAGTGAGAGCTGCCAGCTATTTATCTAATAATGTATATTTAATTGAATAAAATATAACAGATTTGTTCTAAACATTGTTTTATAAATAAATTATATTTCAAATAAAACAGGCTTACATTTTCATAATTTAAACATCTACATAGCACGTACATACTAGTCAGTTGAACAAAACTGGATTTTTAAAATAATTAATTCATATTTGAATTTAAAAAAAACACAAAAAACTGGGTATTGATAATTCATCAATAATTTTAAAATGATGAACATATCTTATCATCTAAACATAACAGAACCGAGTTTTAATAATTTAAACATTTGTAGATACTGTGCCCAAACGTACATTATTTATACTAGTTGAAATTTTTGATATGTCTCGTGGAAATGCACGTGCTGGGTAGTGTCTGTATTTTAAATTGTTTAATGTTCTCGTGCAAGACATTGCATAATATATGGATATAATACTCGTGTTATCGCACTCGGCCATTAAACGACACATATACATGTTTAACAATCAATGCTAAATACACAAGATTAAAATATATATGCGTTACAAATGAAATGAAATGGGGTTTAAAATCCTACTCTTTTGCACCTAACCTGGGCTAATGGAGACGGGCATACGCCATACAGTGTGTTATGATGGAAATTTTGCCCGGGCAGCGGCGCTGTGGCCTACTCTTATATCATATTCCAACTGCCTAGGAATCTTTTACATACACGCCAATGTGTACATGGGACCTCGTTTTTTTGTCCCATCCAAACGACTAGACAGCTTATATCGAATTCCAGCTGCCAAGGTCCTCTATCATTTATTTTAAACCATTCAGTTGACACTCAATTATTTAGAAGACAACGATGAGAGGGTATGGGATAAAATGTATTATTTAAAGGAATCATTGCGATTTCAACAGAGTAGAAATAAAAGTCTATGTAAGTATGAAATTTAAGCGGCAAATTATAAGAGGAATTGTGAAATTACCTTCTCACAAAATTTCACCTACACGGGTTTTTTTTTATAAAATAAAAGTCTGGTTTTATCCAGACAACCATTCTATCTAAAAACAAATGAACCTTAGAGCCCTTAGATTGTCGATGTACCTGTGTCACAGGTAAATACACCATCTTGAACAATATCATTAAAATGTATATAATATAACAATTATAATTTATCAGCACATCATGGCGACGTCCACATCTTTATTTCTATTCCTTTTATTATGCTTTGTACCTGTACAAGGTAAGAATTGTCTTATTTCGTTGACGTGGTAGAATTTTGCTTGGAAATTTCGGATGTTCTAGAAAGAGCAGGCATGGTCCACCTTGTCCACGACACTTGTCATCAGTAGACGATGAACGAGTTACTAATATTTGATGTGATTATTTCCCTGAAAAGTTGTACCCATTTCGTAAAATGATATAAAGAGGTTTTCTATCTCGGAAATATAAACAAATATGCCGATCTATTTGATTTATATGTTTTAAAACAGGACGGAAAGCCTGTTAGAGTTAGGATTGGGGTAGGATTAAGATTTATTACAATAATTAACCCTAGGGTACAATTTCTGAAAAAAATTCATAACACTACATAGTAGATTGTCGCACTTTTTATACGATTTGGGCGCATGGTATTTATAAATACGTCCCTCGGGATAGTGGATGAGACTGCGATCGAGACAACAGGACGATAATGATGGTAATGTAGAACCTTGAATCTTTTTTTTTTTGGGGGGGGGGGGTGAGAAGGGGGGTGACCGAATTGCATGCACTTACACGCTTTATCATAATGTTTGTCATTGAGTCAAATGACATGGTTTTGATTCCCCGGTTTTACGTCTGTCTAATTGTGAGGGTTTTATCTGGGTCCTCCGAACCATGTTAGTCCCGAAATGGCCTAGTTTGTGTCGAGTGGACCTTAAACCTCTCTCTCTCTCTCTCTTCTCTCTCTCTCTCCTCCTCCTCCTCTATCTCTCTATAATCTTTTGTTCTTGTAGCAGGTGCATCTGTTGTGGACACAGGAGTAGATGTTGTTGGAGAAATATCATCTTCTCCCTTTGGAGCTGCAGAGCGTGCTGTTGACAGCGCAGTAGCTTTTGTGGACGAAGCAGTACAAGCTATTGGTAAAGTTGTTGATGAAGCAATAGTTCATTTTGGTAAAGTAGTTGCAGCTGTCCGTGAAGCAATAGTTGCTGTTGGTGAAGCTATTGGAACAGCAGTAGCAGCTATTGGTCAAGGAATTGTGGATTTTGTTCAAATAGTCCAATTAATAATAACTATTTATACTGGAGGCGTAGTGTCGATTTTACCATCACCCAGAGGTAATATTACATAAGGGGTAAGGATGTTTAATCCAAAAATGAAATTGTAATTATTAAACTCCTTTGCATAGCAAACAATGCGCGAGGGGTCAATAATCATCATTTTAATATATGAAATTATAAATTGAAACTATATAGAGCTTGTCTCATCACCCTAACAGATGCCTACTCCACAATATTTAGAAATATATTAAGTCATAACTATTGAGCAAGCTAAGCTTTGGAATATGACTATAATGTACAAAAATGGGACAAGCTTATTCATTATATAAAAAAAAGAACAATTAATTGTTAGAAATTTAATTGAAATCAATTGATTTTATATGACACAATTCTATATTTTTTTATTCGAAAAATACCCTAGAAATGGTTCATAATTTATACGACTATGGTTATTATTCCATAGTATATCGAGTTCGATTTACAGACGATACAAGGTGGTAAATGTATATGCGGACTATTTGAAATCATCAGCTGTTCTTGACAAAGTGACACGACAAGCATTCTCGTGGGTTTTCTCCGGGTCCTCCGCTTTCCTCCCACTGCTAAAGACCGTTACGCGCAAGCGAATTGTTCAAATTATATTAAACCACATGTTAGTCCCGATTTGACCTAGTTTGTGTCGAGTGGACATTAAACACAAGCTCTCTCTCTCTCTCTCTCTCTCTCTCTCTCTCTCTCTCTCTCTCTCTCCATAATACGCCAACCGGTCACCAAGGTTTGTTGTTGTATGCTCCCATGAAACAAGTATCGACTATAATACATGTAGTGGGGGTGTTACGAAGAACGACAAGATAGTATCATTCAACAATGGCCGTTGAATAGTCGTGCGATGTTTTGTTCAATTTACTAGCAAAATAGTGACCGCTGATCGCGTTAGAGGAGTGACCGTTGAATAAAGAGAAGAAACAATAGAATTTTTACGGGGGGGAATTTATTGTGACTGCTTACAATGAGATAATGAGATGTCGCTAAATATGAGTTGCTGCGCATACGGATTCTACTCTGCATGGAAATTAAAGGAACTATCCCGATTTGAACAGAGACTCAAGTCCGTGCACCTATGAAGTTTAGAGGATTTTAGTTCAAAATATTGAGTCGTTTGGACCTGAACGTCTAATCCACTTATACGTGCACGTAACACTTTTAAGATTTCGTTGGATGACCTTATAATAGATTAATGTTCCCTTAGAGGTCTATACAGTGCAGGGCTCATGTGATGTACTTGATAACGAAAGGTAAATTTATAAATGTTTATGATATGAAAGTCTAGCTTTATCCAGACACAGTATCGTCCAGCTTGGGACACAGGTCAATATTTCCAGATGAAGACTGGTTGGTTTGAATTGTTTGACAAAGAAACACAGATATTGAGTTTGTTACACTACTCGTACTTAAGCGTACTTAATAAACGTGAATATATAGTTATACATAAAAAACACAGTGGTATTTTGGTAAAATCATAACCCCTGCCAAAATATCCATCACATTCTACCTGTTATTTGACGTATGGTTTATTCCAGATATTCCAAGCAGCCATTATCTCTTGAGAACGAGGAACCTTCAACATTAATTCAGCTTAGTAATAACGTTGTAAAAGCATTGATGCTGTAGTGTTATTACGATCATGAACAAACAAACAAACACAACAAGGAAAGAAGTCCAGTAGTACTACAGTCTATACGATAAAGATAACATAGTCCATTCTCGTGTTTTTTCACCATGCCAATCCCATTCGGGTCCGTAGCCAGCTCATAAAATTTGTGGGGGGGGGGCTATAATACTGAATTTTTTGGAGGGGCTGAGGATGTGGCCGGCCAAGAATACCCCTAAGAAATCATTAATATTTGGCGAAATATTTGGAGGGGGGGCTAAATCGATTATGGGGGGGGGGCTTAGTGGCTACGGATCCGATCCCATTTATGACAATTTGGATAGCTTTGTCCGTATGGAGGGGGGGGGCTTAGTGGCTTTGTCCGTAATCAACCCAAAACAACAACAAAAATCAATTTTAGCATACAAATCCTACGGTTGCTGTTTTGATGACATGTCATATCACACTAACAGCGAAAAGTTCAAATTTCATTCATTTTTTCTCAATTTCATTCTTTGATTGGATGACCGTGTCCGTCGCCCACTCATCTCGCTCTCTACACGACACCATGGTAACTTCTTGTAATGTATCTCAGTTGTGTACTTACAGACACAGTTTTAAAAAAAAATTAAACAATAAAAACACAAACCAGCTGAAGACATTATGCAAGAGCCAAATCTTTCTATTGCAGCTCTTTCTTCAGACCTGACATGTTATCTAAATTATCAATTAAGACATAAATTAACTTATCCAGACCATAATCAACAGATGCCATCGCTAGCCTGTGACATTTACTGGATTAGGATCCAATTTGCTGCTCAACTTTCATTCGTGATTTAATCATGTACTGGATAATCAGGACTCTTTTTTATCGTATCTTCAGTAATGATGATGGAGACTAGGCCGAAATTTCAATCGCTAAAATCTTGAATAGACAGGCCCTCCGTTCTGCGTCACTGACAAGGAGAAACCACGCCGGAAAAAACGAGATGAACTTTCTCGGCCAATCCCACTCAGCACTGCCGTAATGAAAGCAAATTTCTGGTCAGTAGTCCGATTAACCACCAATACCTTACTGTGTAACAATATCATTCGTGTTTGAATAAAGCTCCAGGTATGTTTACATGACTCACGAAATTTATTACGCCCAATTAATCAGTGCATAGTAGAATATTGCAGAAAAACTAATTTTGTGAGAAACGAGGCTATGAAAATGGCTACAATTTAAACAATACTGTTCGCAGAGGAACAATACGTTCACCGTTTTAAAGGGACAATCCCGATTTGAACAGAGTCTTAAAAATAAAAGTCTGAGTAAGTATGAAATTTAAGTGCTAACATATAGAGGAATGGAGTATTTACCTTGTCTCAAAATATTGAGTTGTTTGAAAGTGAACGTCAAAATTGCTTATCCGGACACGTAACCCTTTTAATATTTCGGGTAAGTTATTTCGTTGGGTGACCTGATAATCGATTCCCGTTGCTTTAGAGGTCTATACAATGAATGACATATGTGTTGTACTTGATAACGAAAGGTAAATTTCATCTACACATTATTTTTATAAAATAAAAGTCTGGTTTTTTCCAGACACCGCATAATACAGCTTGGGACACCGGTCAACATTTCAAACTGAAGACTGATTGGTTCAAGTTATTTCAAACGTATCACATATATACTATTCAAAAAAAGTAGGGGATATTTGATTTGTAAGTGTTATTAAAGTCACCTAATGAAACTGACGAAGAAACAAATGACAAAATGAAATGAAGTTCACATTCATCGATTTATTCCAAATGATCGTTAGACTAAGTAAGGCACAGACTGACCATTATAAGGGTAAAATGATACCCGGGGTCAAACAGCAAAGTTACCACAGCATCACAACAAAGTCAGTAACGGGTAAATCCGCCTCTGTTTGCCAAACAAGCATTGATCCGACGTGGCATACTCCAAATGAGACGTCTAAGGTCATTTTGGTCCAGATTGGCCCATTCCTGTTGCAACGCAGCAGCAAGTTCTTGGACATTGGCAGGACGTTGTTGACGTTGACGTAACCTCTGTCCAAGCATGTCCCAGACATGCTCGATGGGGGAGAGGTCGGGACTCAGTGCTGGCCAAGGTAATGTGGTGATGTTCTGTTGGTGGAGGTAACCTGTAACGATCCTGGCCCTGTGACATCTTTTTACGTTGTCATCCTGGAAGATGAAACGGCGGCCATGACGTCGTGCGAACGGCACAGCATGGACTGCCAAGATGTTGTCCCGGTAGTACTGGCCTGTAACACGCCCTGCAACAACATGTAAAGCCGTTCTTCCAGCAACAGTGATGCCTCCCCACACCATAACAGAACCACCCCCAAATCGATCATGTCTGATGACGTTAACGTCTTGGAAGCGCTCGTTTCGACGACGCCACACCCTCCTACGTCTGTCCAAAAAAATCAACAGTGAACCTTGACTCATCTGAAAACATCACATTGCTCCAGCGTCGTTTATCCCAGTGTTTACGATCCCTACACCAACGACGTCTTGCCTGAATGTGATGATCTCTCAAACAAGGGATCACGCGAGGACGTCGGGCGCGAAGGTGACCCCTATGCAGTCAATTCCGAATCGTCTGGCCACTCACTCTCACACCAGTGTCTGTTTGAAGACGAGCGCTGATCTGATTTGCTGTGATGACACGATTTCTCAAGGCCAAGGTACGGATAAATCGATCCTGGGCTTGAGTTGTCGCCCTTGGTCGACCTGAGCGTGGTCTGTCCTGTACAGATTGTGTATCACGGTATCTGGACCATAGCCTGCTTATGACAGACTGAGAAACATTCATCGTCCGCGCCACAACCGCCTGTGTTGTGCCGATCTGTAGCATGCCAAGGGCACGTAACCTTTCATTTTGGGTAAGCCGACGCATATCAAAATTTGTTTTCTGGTCACTAAAACAATCAAACTGATGTTTCCACCCTGGAATTCAATGCCACAATGATTGTAACATTCAAAGTCAGAGTCGTGCAAATCTTGGGTTGGACCCCCATGATGATCCCAAGCATCACCTGCATTCCATGCGGTAGCGATTGGTGCGTTTGGGCGTCACATGTAACTGGAAATGTTTCTTCTGTTAGGTTCTATAGTGACTTTTTTCGTAGTCATTTGCATATTTTAGTATTATGCCCCCAAAATCAAATATCCCCTACTTTTTTTTAATAGTATATTTATTTAGTTTCTCGACCCTAAGATAGAGGATTTTAAGAGATTTTAACCCAAAATTAAGTAGTTTTATTCTCCAAAATATTATCGGGATTGACCCTTTAATACCTTAAAACGCTGTCCAGAGTTTAATGAATGACACCAGATTAAACGAAGCTGAACTGTATTACTTAAATAATTCGTTTGCGCGTAGGGGCCTTCAGCAGTGGGAGGAAACCGGAGGACCCGGGGAAATCCACGACGTTGGACAGGCAACCCAACTCCTTGTCACGTACAAACGGGGAATCGAAACCACAACAGCTGACCCAATCACAGACCTTATGACACAGCGCGCACGCGCATACCATTCGGTCACCCAACTTCTCGAGAAGTATCAGTATTATTGTCAAATTACAAATAGTTTAGATAAATAGTGTAGGTGAAGGGATAAAACAACGAATTTTTTCCAGGGTTGTGTTGTTTTGTTATCAGTATTATTGTCAAAAACCACTAGTATGAGGATCTGAGTAGCCTTTTATTTATCATGTTACGTAATTTATTTGTACCAGATAACATTGTTATCAGTATTATTGTGCAAGTACAAATATGTAAGATCCATAGTGTGAGGTAAAGGGGTTAAACATCAAATTTTTTCCGGGGAAGTGCTGTTTTGATGAGGGCTCTTTCCATTACTCACGGGTCATACTTTTTTTCATTACTACCAGGTCATACCTCTCTTCATTACTCCAAGGTCGTACCTCTTTCCATTACTCCCAGGTCATTCCTCTTTCCATTACTCCCAGGTCATTCCTCTTTCCATTACTCGCAGGTTACACCTCTTTTCATTACTCCCAGTCCCAGGTCATTCCTCTTTCCATTACTCCCAGGTTACACCTCTTCTCATTACTCCCAGTCCCAGGTCATACCACTTTCCATTGCTCCCCAGGTCATACCTCTTTTCATTACTCCCAGGCCATTCCTCTTTCCATTACTCCCAGGTCATTCCTCTTTCCATTACTCCCAGGTCATTCCTTTTTCCGTTATTTCCCGGTCATACCTACATCCGGGCCATACATCACCCATTACTTCTGGGTCATACCTCTTTCCATTACTCCCAGGTCATATCTCTTCCCATTACTCCCCGGTCATACCTACTTCCGGACCCTACATCATGCATTACCAACGGGTCATACCTCTTTCCATTACTCCCTAGTCATCCTACTTCCGGATCATACATCATCCATTACTTCTGGTTCATACCATTTTCCGTTACTTCCGCGTCATACAACTTTGGCCTTACATCCCATCGCATTTTGTCTAACAAAATGAACTTTTGAATCTCTGGATGCTCGATGTACCTGTGTTACAGGTAAATACGCCATCTTGAACAATATCATCAAAATGTGTTATCTATATTCATATCTATATCTAATCATATATAATAAAACAATAATTTAATTTATCACTCAAATATTTACTAACAGACATCATATCATGGCGACGTCCACATCTTTATTTCTGTTCATGTTATTATGTTTTGTACCTATACAAGGTAAGACTTTGTAGTATTTCGTAGACCTGGTAGAATATCCGGCAAATATTTGTTTGTACCTGTTGGTCCAGAAATATCAAAGTAGGCGAGGCGTTGTATCAAGTAATCTAGACAGTAACATTCGAGTTACTAAATATATGACGTCAAATACTTTGCGACGTCATTATTTTCCAAGAAAAGTTACACCGATTTGGTAAAAAAAAATAAATATAGAATTTTCAGACATTGCAAAATTATTCACTGTTATTTAATTTAGATGCATACAAACAAAACCGGAAAGAAGAAGATACTGAATAGCCTGCCGGGAGAATAGAAGAGATATATTCTAAAAAAATCGGTTGTCTTCATTACGATAATTAAAACGATAATCAAGAAAAATTTAACCCCTTTGAGTAAAATCATGACGAAACAAAGTAGTTGACGTCACATGATAGTGGATCATGCATGGATATTTTGCAATATGAATAGATTATTATTATTATTATTATTATTATTATTATCATCAGGATGGAATCATAAAACACTGGGTAATGCAGCAATTAAAGTACTTGAACATTCTGTCCTTTATTCTTGTAGCAGTTCTTGGAACAGGAGTAGATGCTTCTCCTTCAAGAGCAGCAAAAGAGGCTGTGTTGAACGCAGTACTACCCGTTCTTGAAGTAGTAAGTTCTTTTGGTCAGGTAGTTGTTGATGTTGGTGAAGGAATAGTTGCTGTTGGTAAAGCTAATGGCAAGGATATTGGTACAACAAAATCACTTGTTGGTAACATAGTGACAACTGGTTTTCAAGGAATTGAGGCTTTTGGTGAAGTAGTGATGTACATCGGCAGAGCAATAAAACATATTTGTTTACGCATAGTACTAGAACTAGCATTTTGGATTTAATCCAAAAATGAAATTGAAATCAGTAATCCCCCGTGCAAAGCCAGCGAGAATCTAAATACTCATTAATTAAATTTCAGAAACTGTATTAATCTAATTGTATGGAGCTTGCCTCGTCACTAATCGAAGTAACACCTCAGATCATGCCCCTAGTTCCCAAAACATTCGCAGCCTTAAGTTAAGAATTTACCCGTTCGCAGTATTTTAACCGAAATATAGTCCTTTATAAAGTTGTTGTTTTAATGCATCGAATACATCATAAAGAAACTACATGTATATGCAATGTTTTGTGTTTATGGATCAAAGATATTTTTCATAAACAGTGATTGAAAGTTAAGTTTATTCGTAACATACGTCTTAGATTGCATTGGGAACTCGGGGCCAGGCCCCAAGTTCACAAAGCATTCTCAGACTTAAGTCAAGAATTTACTCAAAATTGTTCGCCTTATTGTAAGAAAAATATAGCCCTTTATAAAACGTTTGTTATTTTAATGTATCAAATACCCTTATAAGAAACTGTATGCAAAGTTTTGTGTTTGAAATTTGAGTAAATTTTCAACTTAAGTCTGAGAATGCTTTGTGAACTTGGAGCCTGATCAATCCAAGTTTAGTTCCTTTATATGGTAACCAGTAACTTTCTGGATGCAGCTATGACGGGTGTGGCGCGCCAGGCAGGGTAAGCTTACTCTTCCGGACACCTGTTACCACGGTTTGTTATGTATCTTGTACACGATGAACAGTCCATTTGCTGATTACACTATTTTGCCTATAAGGTTTTTTAGTACTTCGAATTCTGTCTAATGGTTTGGATTGTTCGTACTTGGTTTTATTTTATTTATAGTAATCCTGCAACACGGTTAGCCATAATGTAAACAAATATATGTTTTTATTTCTAAATTGAAGTGCTCCAATCGTAACTATAAAACCAATGTTGAGGCAAAACTGATCAAGTTCAAATTAAATCAAAGTTGATGCAAACCGATAGAGCTCAAACTGAAACAAAGTTGGTGTAAAACTAACTGATCGAGCTCAAATTGAAACTGGACGCTCAATTTATATATATGATTGGAACAAATGAAGGTACCCTAAACAACCCCATGGGCTTTCGTTATGGAATATGACTATAATGTACCAAATTGTATAGATGAACGAAATGTAAAATACTTCTTTTATTTTCGATTATTGAAATTTAATGGTAATAAATTGGATTTTAATTCGACAATGGGCAATAGTTCTTATTTTGTTAATCGCGAAATAACCTGAAAATGGTGAATAATTTTATACGGCTCATTAAAGTTGCTTTCCCGGGTTCAAACTGTGTGATTTGATGATATATTAGGACTAATTAATTGATCATAATTTTGCTTCAAATCCTTCTCAGAACACTATAATTGCCAAGTATACCCCGCTATGAAAATCGATCAAAAGAGGCCATGTTTGCGTCAGTGGATTACCCCTCTCCGTCCCTATGGCAACCGCGGGCGGAGACGGGTGAGAATTCATTGCATACACAAGACGATGTTGTCTGTAATTGCTGACTATTTATTACAAATATCGAATCCTAATTAAATTCTCGGATATCCACTGCCTGCGTCTTTCCCGTAATTTTTATGTCAGAAAGTGTTGTAGGTCAAACTCTTCATAGAGTTTATCAACATGTACACAAAGTGCTTAATGTACTTGTGCAGCCTTCGACGTCGCGCGTAGGGATAGTCCTAATCGTCGGGCTGTTGATTAGGGGAACCCTTACATTTTTGTCCTGTATACGCTCAATGAGTGTTTTTCAGGGAATCCAATATTTTTCTAGTAAGATTAGATATCTCTACGTTCAATATATACCAAAATTGCCTTACTTTTATTGGCAATAACCACACGATAAATACTTTGGTTGGAACCCGTCTTTAAATGTTGACGTGTATCGTCGTCACTGCTGTGGGAATTGCTTCCTCCAGCGGTAGGGGTAAGTGAACGTTGGATGAACGACTAGCAAGGAAACGACCGTTTGTCAAGCGAGTAAGATGTTGACTGCTGTATTGGCGTTCAATCACCTGCGTTATTGCTGAATTCCCGAAAAGCGTTCTGGTTCCATATTCGGGATTCGCAACCCACCATTTCCTCGCTACCACTTATCGTAGGGGTAAGTGAACGTTTGATGGCCGACTAATAAGGAAACGACCGTTTGTGGTCTCGGAAGCTATGAAAAGCTGTGCGATCTAGGAGTAATGGAAATTGAAATGACCTTAATGTAATAGAAATAGAGATATGATCCGTAGGATAGAATAAGTAATGGCAAATCAACAACTTCCCTGGAAAAAATCCATGTTTCACCCCTGTACCTAAGAGGCTAATGAGGACGCACATAGTGGACATATACGGGCTATTCTTATTTCGAATTCCAACTGTCTAGGATTCGTGCCAGATCCCCCACTCGATCCACTGACAAGGAGAACCCGCACTAGAAATTCACAA
Source organism: Patella caerulea (assembly GCA_036850965.1). Lineage (NCBI taxonomy): Eukaryota > Metazoa > Mollusca > Gastropoda > Patellidae > Patella > Patella caerulea. Next base: position 2,531,664 of record JAZGQO010000007.1, read on the forward strand.
AATCTTTCTGGACTATCACCTTATTGATTGAGCGACCATGCTTCCCAAACCAAAAAGAGTGAGGTTCAGCACTCGGCAAATCTCGACAGATTTCGGAACCTACATCTAGTCTCGGCTGTATGACGAATTCCACCATATTGGAACACTTTAAAGGTCCCGGATGAAACATGGCTGCGTCCATGGTGTCTTGGAACTACTTTAAAGGTCCCGGATGAAACATGGCTACGCCCATGGTGTCTTGTTTGTTTGTAATAGGGTTAAGTTTTCCTGTTGAAGTAAACCGGCTGCCGCATCGCAAATGTATGGGCGTAGGTTCATATCACTTACTGTCATACAGTCGAGACTAGATGTAGGTTCCGAAATCTGTCGCGATTTGCTGAGTGTGAGGTTCAGTTATTTCGTTTTTCGGTACATAATAATGTCTAAGACACACTAAGCAGGTATATGTATCCATTGCAAACATCGGATACCACTTATGATTCGAGTGGCTAACAAATTTGTGTTGCCCCGTTTGCCTTTGTTATATTATTATTCTGGCTACACAAAACCCCAGAGCCTCCGGTTCCCTCCGAGCTCAACTTGGATTATCATTTATAAGGTCCTAAAAAGGTTATCTCCTGTTTCAAATAATTTGAATTGTTGCGTTATCAGTTTGATGTAATTGATATAGAAACTAAAAAAGCTAACATCAAAGTACATAATATATCTGATAAAACCACACAGGTATCAACAAAAATATTTTTTTCCTAAAATACTGATGTACCCGTCACATGTTGCAGAAAATAAGATCATATCACCAACCATACGTAAGTAGGTGATACAAGTTTATGGTTTAGAGGCCTTGCAGCCCCAACTTCGATATAAATGGTCACCTCTGGCTTGCGGCTGTGGTTTCGAGCCCTGGTGTGAGCGTATGTGGCATGGAGATAGGGGCGCCTTCTCAACCTCGTGGGTTTCCTCCGGGCACTCCGGCTTCCTCCCACTGCTAAAGACCCCTACGCGCAAGTGAATCATTGAAATAAAATTAAACCATATGTTAGTCCCGAAATGACCTAGTTTGTGTTGAGTGGACGTTAAATCCCATTCATTTCTCTCTCTCTCTCCCTCTCTCTCTCTCTCTCTCGATATGAATATTTTTGGGGGGATTTTTGTCGATCCTATTACTCATCAATTCGACAATCACCACGCCCCTGTGGGAGATGCGATCACCAACCCCCTCTATGAGATGAGATCACCACGCCCCCTTGGGAGATGCGATCACCACGCCCCTCTATGAGATGAGATCACCACGCCCCCGTGGGAGATGGGATCATAAAGCCCCTGTTTGTGATGCGATCACCGAAACCTATTATTTAAACAAAATAAAACACCTTTTTTACTTTTTTTTAAATTAAAGATTAAAGTATAAATATTTCTAATTTAAACCAAAACAAGAATACATTTTTAATAATTTAAACATCTATATTATTTACAAATATTGTTTTATTGGGACACATATAAGTTGCATCACATTACAGTATAAATTTCGCAATTGAAAAAAACAGGGACCTGTTTCACAAAATTTTAACTAAGATAAATTCCAAATTTTAGTAATTTGATTGGATAATATTAGATTGATTTTAGTGCTTCACCAATCAAAATTGAAGTATGTACAAAAATTTGGATTTTATCTTTAGTTAAAATTTCGTGATTTTAATAATAAATACATATATGTCATTTAAAATAATGTACTGAGTAAAAACAATTCCTAAAATATTTTGGAATAATAACATATTAATTAAACAGAACAGAGTTTTTATAAGATGGGGTTTTTACGTCCACTCGACACAAACTAGGTCATTTCGGGACTAACATATGGTTTAATTTCATTTCAATAATTCGTTGGCGCATAGGGGTCTTTAGCAGTGGTGGACACCGGATTACCCGGAGAAAACCCACGACGTTGAACAGGCGACCCTACTCCTCGCCACGTACTACCGGGATTCGAAACCACGTCACTTGACTTAATGGCAGGCCGTATGATAACCATTCGACCATCCAACTCCCCAAATATTTGAAATAATGGTACGGGAAATGTACCAAGCGTACATTATTTATACTAATTGCAGTATTGGACGCCCGTGACATATTTCATTGAAATGCACGTGCTGTATAGTGTCTGTATTTTAAGTTGTTTAATGGTCTCGGGCAAGACATTACGTAACATACAGATATTGCACTCGCGTATCACACTTCCACAATATCAATCTTAATATCTGACATTGGACCGATAAACTGCATATAGATCTGAGTCTTAAAACAGTAATTTATAAAGTAATGACTATGATATATTTTTTTTTTAAATCTCAAATAAAACAGATTTATAAAAACTGATGTTTGAGCTTGCACTCACTTTTGGCTTCCCTTCCTGATTTTCACTAAACACTTAAATGTTATTACATTTTCTCAGTTAGCACTTTTGTCAAATTGTTTGTTCTATCTTTATTGCTTATCCTAGCTGTGTTGTATTGATCATTTGACGCCATTACCTATCATTTGTTCTGTCGGTATTGTGGTGGTGGAATATTTCACTCCATAACCTATTGTTTTTCTTATCTGTATTATATCGTATTGAACATTTTGCTCCGTGTTCTATTGTTTATTCTATCTGTATTGTGTTGAACATTTCGCCCCATGATCTTTTGTTTATTCTATCTGTATTGTATTGAACATTTCGCCCCATGATCTTTTGTTTGTCCTGTCTGTATTGTGTTGAACAGTTCAACCATTATATAATGTTTGTCCTAGCTGTATTGTGTTGAACAGTTCATCCATGATCTATTTAGTGTTGTGTTAAACGTTTCACTCCGAGATCTATTGTTCAACCTGTCTATTATTTGTTCATTAAATCCGTATTATTTGAGAAGATCGTCACTACCAGAGAAGTCAAGTTCACCATGTTCATTCACTTCCACATAATTCACTCGGCCAACTGGCACTGGTTGACTTTCTGTATTCCTGTATTTGTCTAAAATATCCTGACCGATGCCAAGAATTTGTCCCGGTCCGATTTGGCTAGTCGCGCCTGCGCCAGGACTGGCTGTAGTGGTATTTGTACTAGTATTTCCAGCTGCAAAAGAACTTTCATTGGATTCATTTTCAAAAGACAATGTTTGTGTTGCCTCCCTTAAAGGACTCATTTCCATATCACTGGACACGCTGTTGGAAGTTGAAGCATTTTGATCAGTCGTTGCGTCATTCCCACTTCCGGTTTCGTTCTGAGTCACTCGTTTGTCTCTGGTTAATGTAAAGACGACGGGGTGTCTGTCTGGTCTGAAGTCAGTGAAGTACATGGGGTTCTCGAAACCGCCTTTCGATACGGTAGGTTTGTCTTTATAGATGCGGTAACTATAGAGTAATATGGCGAACACAATGAACACTATGACAACCACAGTTATGACCAGGCCGAATATACCGTCACGTGTAAGGCCTGCAGTATCTAAAAAAAGAAAACGAAGCATGTATATTAAGTCAATTTTCCATTCAAAACCAAGTCAAGAATGACCTACTCATCTATCTGGACACAATTCTGTGGAATACAATTACTGCTTAGGATTTGATCGTCGTTTCGGCTAGACTTCTCTGGTCAATATCACGCAATGCTCGATGCCATTGAAACAATTTATTTATCTGAGACGTAGTTTAATCCCCGATGAATGCAATGTCCAGACTCTCAATCTCATTATTTATACGATTTATCAATTATAACGTATTTCTTCATTTTGGACCCGTGGTTGCCGGAATGGCGTTCTGTTCATATGAGGGGGTTGGGATGGCCTAGTGGTCTAGAGTGCCGCGCTTAGACCTCTAGCTGGCCGGTCACCTCTGGTTTGCGGCTGTGGTTTCGAGCCCTGGCGTGAGCGTATGTGACATGGAGATAAGGGCGCCTTCTCAACCTCGCGAGTTTCCTCCGGGCACTCCGGTTTCCCCCCACTGCTGAAGACCTCTACGCGCAAGTGAATTATTGAAATAAAATGAAAACCATATGTTAGTCCCATAATGACCTAGTTTGTGTCGAGCGGACGTTAAACCCCATTTCTCTCTCTCTCTCTCTCTCTCTCTCTCTCTCTCTGTTCATATGATAGTGTAGTGCTCACATTGTTATAAGGACACCCGTATTCATTATTCTCCTGTTCAACCCATGGGTTTTCTCCGGGTAATCCGGTTTCCTCCACTGCTAAAGACCTTGCGAGAAAGCGAATTATTGAAATAAAATTAAACCATATGTTAGGACCCAAAATGACCCAGTTTGTGTCGAGTTGGACGTTAAACCCTCTCTCTCTCTCTCTCTCTCTCTCTCTCTCTCTCTCTCTCTCTCTCTCTCTTTTCATTAACCCGGTTGATACTGACAAACCGGATGTAAACCCTATTTTATTAATTTAACACATTTCTTTATTTTGGAGTTTTGGGTTGCTGAACCAGTCTTCTATCCAGATTAGAATAATTTCTCACAATAGTTTCTCAAAATATTCAGGTGGGGATGTTCGTTTACTGCAACGTATGTGACTTACCTTGAGTTTTTGTAGATGATTCTAAAGATATTATTGAAGATGTTGTCGGAATCGTGGAAGAGGATGGAGTGGGCAGTGTTGATGGAGCTCTGGATAAAGTTGACTGTTCTGCAAATATAAATCTAAAATTATTATTTTATTCATATTTTAATTTCCATTTGATACCAATATATAATTCCATTTTACTTTGAAACGTTGTCCGCCATTATTAGCCAGTCGGAACAGCAAGCGGGACGTGGTATCCCATTAAATTTACTACTACAAAATATCTGTCTTACCTTTGGGTTTTGTTGATGAATCTAAAGATACCGTGTAAGATGTTGTCGGCATTTTTGACAAAGACGGTGAAGCTGTAGATGCTGATGACGTTTTGGATTTAGTTGACTGTTCTACAAACATAAATTTAAATTGATAATTTCATTCATGCTGTATTAGGAAGTTTTAATTATAAATAAACACCATTATATAATTCCACTTTACCTTGAATAGTTGTCCATGAAGTTGTGATTCTGTTGGTCGTGGAGGATGTGTCATCTTTCGTAGTGGTGATCGTGCTAGTGCTGTTCGATGGACGAACTGCTGTGCTGACGGTCGAGGTGTGTCTGGTGGTGGTGACAGGAAGAACTGTCGGTGTTGTATGCAACTTTATCCGAGGAGGTACTTCACAAATGAACGATTTGTTTTCAGAACACTGATGATCTTCCCACATACCAAATGGTTCTTTGCCTCTGACTGAGACGCACGTCTCACTTTCTTTACCTGTAGATTAAACACAAACAAGCTATGCAAAAGCGCTACCGTGTGAAAAGCGACATTTCAACGAAAAGGTTTTGTTTTTAAAAACAACATATTTTAAAGTAGCTAAGTCTCCAAATCAATGTATCCAATATTTAAAAGGTTTTGTTTTTAAAAACAATATATTTTAAAGTAGCTAAGTCTCTAACTCAATATATCCAATATTTAAGCTAAAATGAACGTTTTACCATTGGTACACGAATCGTGTACCACAATGCGTTTCAGATCCAATTCTAGCAAGAGACTCCTCTCGAGGAACGAGGCTAAAAACAATGCACCAAATCAAACGGCATAAGTAGACTGGAATAACCAGATGCTAGAAATTTGCATTCGATTGAGACTGCTGCCGTATTTCGTCGAACATAACTGATGTGGAATTAGAGTAAAAACGGAAACCATTGAATGTAAATCAGTTAAGATACATTCATATTACAGTATTTTATGCGTTGCGACCCACTTGTGTCAATTACTAGGTCCTAAATGTTAGCCATTTACCTCCTTTATGCACCGCCCGAGATTTTATAGATAAATATTACACGTGCAACGACGTTTTCGTCTATTATTAGACGAATTTCAAAGTGCAAGAGTAGGTAGGTAAACAGTGATGTGTCATCCAATTTTCGTCCTGACTTAAGCCTGTTCCGATGATCCCGGGGAATCACGGTGGCTAAATGGGTAAGGCGCGGGCTCGCTAGCCAGGAGGTCGGGTTTTCGATCCCTGATGTTCATCTCGATTTCCGGCGTAGTTTCTGCTTGTCAGTGATGGAGTAGGCGGGCCTGACAAGGTCCCGTGTACACATTCGCGTGCACGTAAAAGATCCCTTGGCAGTTGGAATTCGATATAAGAATAGGCCGTAGCGCCCCTGCCCGGGCAAAATTTCCCTCATAGCAGACTTATGGCGTATGCCCGTCTTCCATTAGCCCAGGTTAGGAACAGAATAGTAGGACGTTTAAGCACATTTCATTTCATTCATCTTTGCATCATAATTGTGTGAGTTGACTACCGGTTCATAACCTACCTGTGGTAGTTGAGTACCAGTTTGTTCAATCTACTGATGTGAGTTTCCTGTGGGTTCGCAACGTACCCGTATGAGTTAGATACCAGTTCGTAACACACCTGTATGAGTTGACTACTGTTTGTAACCTACCTGTGGTAGTTGAGTACCAGTTCGTTCAACCTACCGATGTGGTTTGAGTACCAGCTAGTAACCTACCTGAGTTACGCAACAAACCTGTATAAGCTGACTACCAGTTCGTAACCTACCTGTGTGAGTTGAGTACCAGTTCGTATAACCAAGTGGTTCATAATTAGACCAGGTGTATCGACCAGGTGATAAAACATCGGATAATCCAACCCACATGTCAGAAAATCCACTTTGTAACATTTCAGATGTTATAAACGCTTGGAGATGACTGAAATACACGAGGTGTTATCACTGTCGATATAAAATACATGAATTAATACCACTGTCAAGATGACTTGCATGAGTTATTATCACTTTCAACTTAAAATACATGAGTTATTATTACTGTCGACATGAAATACACGAGTTTTTATCACTGTCAGCATAAAATACATGAGTTATTATTACTGTCGACATGGAATATGTGAGTTATTATCACTGTCAACATGAAATACGTGAGTTATTATCACTGTCAACATGAAATACGTGAGTTATTATTACTGTCGACATGAAATACGTGAGTTATTATTTCTGTCAATATTAAATACATGAGTTATTATTACTGTCGACATGGAATACACGCGTCGGCATCTATGTTAACACGAAATACATGAAATATTATCATTGAGTGACTCGGTGTGGTTTCGATCCCGAATTCCCGCTTTAACGTGACAAGGAGTGGGTCGCCTGTCCAACCTCGTGGGTTTTCCCCGGGTCCCCCGGTTTACTCCTACATTTAAACAACTATATGTTAGTCCCGAAATTACCCAGTTTGTCTAGGATTTCCACCATATTTACCTGTTTTTTATGGTTACCAACGACCCGCTATAAGACCTGCAACGATTATCGCTGTCATACCAACTGTTTGCTTGATTGACGTGAAATATATAACATCTGGACTGGTAATACACACCATCCTACAACATAACGTATCATGTCTCGATTGATCTATCCCACTAATACACAATATCTAGACCAGTGTAAAGAATTTTGTTTCCACTAAATTTCATATATGTCTTTACTATATTTCAATATTGACTTAAATCAAAGATTACTATTTTCTGGTTGGATCAGCGGGAAAAAGTATGGATAAAATTATTAATTAAAATGTCCAATTCTGTCAAATCTGGATGAAAAGAATTATATGTATCTAAATCTACTGACCCGCGTCCACTGGTAAGTTTATCGCTGTGTTTTTCTATATTTACTTTGAGATATTTTTTGTGTCTATCTATGACTAGTCAGTGTCCACGATTGTATGTCGCCTATGACTTGCCACATTAGTCTTGATTCATCCAGTCCACAGAAATATTATAGTATTTTGTTATCTTAACTGTGGACAGACATGGAAGCCTGACCCCAAGTCCACAAAGCATTTTCAGACTTAAGTTGAGAATTTACTCAACTTTCAATCACTGTTTATAAGAAATATCTTTGATCCAGTAACATAAAAATTTGCACGTCATAGTTTCTTATTGATGTATCACATTAAAACAACAAAATTATTGTATATAAAGGGCTGTGATTTAATTAAAATGAGGCGAACAATTTTGAGTAAATTCTCAACCGAAGTCTGAGAATGTTTTGTGAACTCAAGGCTAGATCTCTGTTCTGGCTAAGATAGTGTTACATTATTTTATTCACTTTCCTTGTGGACAGACCGAGAAGGTTTATCTAATCTGCGTTATACATAACTACGATAATGCTACTTTATTTTATGATCTTACCTGTGGACAGACCTGGGCCCCGTTAACTAAAGATAAAATCCAAATTTTAGTCGATATTTCAGTTTTGATTGACTAAGAACTAAAATCAATCAAATATTATCCAATTAAATTACTAAAATATTTAAAATTTCGTGAAATAGGCCCCTGGAACTTTTATCTGTGTTATCACTAAGATAGTGTTACATTATTTTATGATCTTACCTGTGGACAGACCTGGAACTGTTTATCTGATTTACTGATGAGTTCCATTGGTCGTTTACAGACTGTAACAGGTGAGGCTGAACTACAATTACTGATGAACCAGGTACCCTTAAAGAAACATAGAGTGATAAATGAGGTTTATCATCCACTGGACACAAACTCCTTTGTTCAGTGGTGCAGGGCGGAGGTGGTTTTTTTTTGTATAAACATATTTTATTCAAACAACATGAATAGGGTTGAGTAACAGGCAGAGCCTATGTGAAAACCCTCTCTCTGTATACAGTATAATTTACAATAATAAAGTATTTACATATATACAAGATATTTACAGTACATGTAATTATATTATGTAAGAAATGAAATACTTGTAGTATAATATCTATTAAATTAGGGAATTTTAATGAAAAATAGAATTAATAATTTTTTAGAATCGTTGAGAAAGGTTTAAGAAAACTCATGTAGGGTCTTAAAAAAGGTAATATTTTCAGCAACGGAAAGATAATTTGATCCAAACAACAGATGATTGCTATTTCTGTATTCGACAGGCAAAGTGTTTATCGTTCTGTGGCGTGCATCTGAGTGGTTTGTACATATGAAAAGAAAATGTTCAGTATCTTTAAATGGAGGACCACAAGTACAAGCTGGATCATTTGATATATGTCTCGGAAACGTGTGGCCTTTAAGATCGCTACATCGGAGTCGGAATTTTGAATGAATAATTTCGTTTTTTCGCGAACTAAAAAAACAATATATCCGAATGTTTGTGTCGTTTTTGGAAAGGTTTTGCTTAAAGCCAGATAGTGATGTTGTTCTACGAACCGAGGTGTCTAACTGGTTCCATTACCTGATGGGGGAGGGTATAAATGTATTAGAAAAGAGATGTGTTCGGGATTTAAATTCCGTAAAATCATTATGGTTCCTTAATGAATATGGTAATGTTGGCGATTTTTCAAAAAGATTTAAAAGATATGTAGGAGCAATATTATTGAAGACTTTGTACATAAAACCAGTTTCTCTGTACAGTGATTCGTGATTGGTTCCTTTAACCGCTCCGCAAATAGGTCGGAGGGTTAGACAAGGCAACTGTCTAGTCGTTCGGGTGGGACGAAAAACTGAGGTCCTGTGTACATATTGGCGTGAACGTAAGGGGTCTATTGTCAATTCGACAGCTGTCTAGTCGTTCGAACGAGACGAAAAGCCGAGGCCCCGTGTACATATTGGCGTGAACGTAAGAGATCCACTGGCAATTGGAATTCGATTTAAGAGTAGGACGTAGCGTCGCTGACCGGGCAAAAATTCCCTCATAGCACACTGCATGACGTATATTCGTCTTCACAGGCCCAATGGGAAGTTAACCCTTTATCATCAAGGCGCTTTGGAACCAAGCCATTTCCCCAATGGCCGAGATTTTATGATCTAAAGTGCACACGCTAGACCACTCAATTACCCAACATCCCTCCTCAGTGAACCACACACCCAGTGGGGTTATAAGACTGTAAGGAAGGTCATATACTTGCATCCAAAAACAAGTGATGCAAGCACACGAAACTTGAAACTTATAACTTTTTTTTGAATTACAAGAATAAGTAATATGTCAATGTTTTAATATTTTATAACATTGTGATTACCAGTACTCCGAACTACGATCCTGTGGCCTTTGTGCCCCGGGATTCTTGAAGTCGTAATTAGTACAACTCCGAAACCATAAGTGATAGTAATAGGCCAAATTTGATATTAGCCGACTCGGAAAATCTCTACCGTCTCTCCCATACCGGACCCGGAAAAGGCAGAAGACAAACTGGTGAAATATAGCAACTACAGATAGCATTGGCGTAAATGATGTCAATGATAATATATAACAATCTGTTTCTGCTGTTCAGTCGATTCGCGTGTCTGGAAGGGATTCGAGAAGAGCTGCTACTGCTTCTAGAATTGACACATAAGTCAATCCCAGGCTACTCCCCATCTCGTGCTGTCCAGATACCCCAAATCGAGTAGACCTCGACCCAGCCCTAATGTGGTCGCCATCCTCGAACAAATTAATTAACAGACACCGTACACAGACGCAAAAGATTCACACCATGGATTACATCGTGATATTGCTTTACCTGATGATTCATATGGACACAATCTTCTCCATCACGTAGGTAACCAGGTTGATTAGACCCCCAGTTTACATACTGGACTTGTTCACCACTTGACCACAAAAATAGGGATTTATTCTCAAGATCATTCAAACCAACCCACGCCTTGGTAACTGATAACAAAAATAACTTATGTGTTAAATCTTTATCGGACTCATTTACTCTATGGAGAAAGCTCTGGTCACTGTTTGAGAAATTGGCAAATCCTTGAGATTAACAATTTTTGAAAACCCCAAAAATATTCAGTTCTGTTCAGTACATACTAGGGTGTAATGAAATGAGAATATGTTAACACTCGGCATCTAATGCAGAATATACAGGATACAGTTAACAAAAGCCAGTGCCATCCCCGATTATATCTGAAATCTTTTGATAGACCATGGGGTGATATTTTGATTTTGTTTTCTAAGTATAATGTTAATATCAAGTGCCTAAACAGGAGGCCATGGGTTGTTGATCAGAGCAACGATTGGAGCCAGGAGTGTTCTCGGGGGGGGGGGGGGGCTGTACAAATGACAGGCACTGTATATCTATTGTTTTTATGGTCGACAATTTTTCTCACACGGGGAAGGTGGGGGGGGGTGCATGGACCTGTCTGCTTCCCGTCAAGTTTTAACTTATTTATAAATATCTGAGTCACTATAGAACAATATTTACCTGCAGCAGGAATAATACTATAGATAAAATTATTTTCATCTTTACTGCTAATACTAGCTAGATCTGCTGACTGCTCAATCCGACATAAATCTCTTGCTTCCTTCCATGATAAACCCTTCTCAACAGTCAGATAACAATATCCCATATACTTCGTCCAATATATGTCATTACAACCATATACCATTCCATCTATAATATCAATTATGTAACAACCATCATACCATATAATAACATCAATTATATTACAACCATACCATACATAATATCAATTATATAACAACCAAACATCCTACCATATATAATATCAATTATATAACAACCCTACGTCACACCATATGTATTACAACCCTACATCATACCATATATAATAATATCTAACATATAACATACACCATACTATATATATAATATTATTATAATGTATCGTATCATATCATCAGTAATATTATTATAAATAATGATTACCTGGAACGGATGGTACAACTGGTGTTGATACAGGAATAATGGTCGTTGTTACTGAAAATAATATTAATAGTAGTAATAATCATTTTAAAATGTTGATCAATGAGCCACTAACTCGGGTTTTCCATTGTCAGTAATACAGGACCACGGGCGTGTTTAGTCTTCAGATCGAATGACAAGCAAAGGTCCACGTGTGTACTCACATGCGTGCTTGTAAAAGAGCCCTTGCCAGTTGGACTGAAATTCGACGTAGAGTAGGCGGAAACGTCTCTTGACTAACAAACTTTCCCATTAATCCCCATTCATTCCATTGTTATAATTCAGACATGTAGATGTTTTTATCCCATGATGCTAATATCACAATAAAAATGCTTGTATCTCTTTAAGAATTAAAATACTCACGTACCTGTCGGATATGTTTTTTTACATATATATTTAGAACTATGATAGCAATCCCAGTTACTCCAACCATCTTTTTCTGTGTTAATTGATACACAATCACGACCATCACCCTTCTCAATCTGGGGAAAACCTATTCCATATAACATAGAGGGACTTTAGCTTAATATATGAACCAGCAACCGAATATGACGTCATTGAAGCCATCTTGGAATTATGGCGTCAAAATCACGTGCAACTGAATTGTGTAAAAAAACAAAGCCGATCGTAGTCTCGGTCACCAAGAACCTCCTAGTCTTCAACGTACGGGAGGGAGGGTCTGGGTCGGTTCTCAATTGTTGACGAAAATTACTGGATAATCTACCACATAAAAAAAAAAAAACTCCCGGTTACGTATGGGCAATGCAACCTTTTGGCTAAAGTCTCCGTAAGTGCTAGATCTCATGAAGCTGGCCGATTTTGCTAGATTCTATAAAGCGAGTCTGAAATATATCCCATAATTCACTTGGCACATCTATTATTAGAAAAAAAATAAAGACTAGGGATAAGCATGAATCGCGATGAAGAATTAAGAAGATTGTGGGAAGCCATACGTCTGATTCGTGACGAGAGAAAATTACCATTTCAATTAAAACCTTTACAAACAAAATTCTACAGAGTGTCATTGTTGACTAGCAAGATGTTTTGATAGATTTAGTACGTGGTAACTTAAAAGACTGGATAATCCAGACAATGAACTGCTTTTCGTCAAATTTTGAGGACTCATCCAGACTTACTTATATTTGTAGAATATTTGTTTGGTTGATAGAGACTAAGTCGATCGTACCCCGTGTTTCTTTCTTTGAAGAAGCAGCAAGAAGAGGGTGCCTCAAACCTATCCTTTCTCGGTATTTACAATTTTAACCTGTCAGTGTTAGCGAGACAAACGAAAACAGAGAGTCATGTGGTGAAGGAACCAATAAAAAAAATTTACACTTTTCATTCAATAGTTAGGTTTTCTTGTTTCCCAAGTAACACAGAGTTTAAATATCAAGGTTTACCTGTTCCCCAGGTAACATAATTTAAAGGTGCCCCATCTGCCCATCGCCAGATTCCTGTTGTATTTAAATCATTTAATCCAATCCATATCAAAGCCATATTTTGTTCGTTGATACGATCTATAAGATATTACAAACTATTACATACAGTAAAACAACGAACAAACACAAATCGACTTAAATACCACGTGCGTCAATCTGATTGAAATAGACATATATATTTTATGATCAGTAGTGGAATACCGCGTTTTATCAGTGAAAAAAAAAGTGTTATTCCACTGACGGACAATGTAGTCAATGTTGTTTTACCTGAAATGATTGTAAAATCATAAAATAAATAGAGCATTTGTTGTTTTGTCGTGAATAACATATTTTATTTCATCTCTAAGCAAGAAAACGTTTATATTTTCACTCATGTTACGCATTCGTAAAAATATAAGTTTTCTTGCTTAGAGATGAAATAAAATATGTTATTCACGACAAAACGACAAATATCCTCTATATATTTCGTTTCGTTTTTTTAATACTTTCGATAGCCTACATGCAGATTTGACCAGTTGTAGTGGAGGGTCGGGTCAGGGGTTATAGCGGGACTTTTGACCCTGTGACGTTTCTAATGGTTTACTCACAGTGTCGTGTATCACACGCCAAAAACTCTCCCTAATAAGGCTTCAAATTAACTAGACTCGGGTTATATAAGATATCTTCCCGATCCTAGTGTTGTGAAGACAAGTAAACCCAAATTTTGAACTATAATAAACACACACTCCCTGCTTCGAATACACAGAGGATTTATTGATAATTAACCATGCCTTAACTGGTACTGCAAGCTTAAATTTGTATTGTCTGTTCTGCCTGCACAGCTGTCCTCTCTTTTAGCGTTTGTTGACCATTTAATTCAACAAGGCTTGTGTTATAGAAATGGAATCCATGATTCCCGAAAGAAATAGAAATATCTAATTGTAAGCAGGGGCAATTGATCGGTTCTAGCTAACACACATTTTTTTTTTATTAAAAGCCGTGTTACGTGGGTCATTCAAAACGAATACAAACAACTCGCTACAGGGGAGACAATCTACCAACGCATAACACGACAGTACTATTACAGTGTTACATGGAATCCATATATTATATTAGATATACATACCTCTGATGTAGTTTTGTTCAATTTTTGAGGTTACACTTAACAGATCACCACCCATACTCCGACAATCATCTCTAGCATTCATCCAGTTTAATGATTTATCAGAGAACATATAACATGTGTTAGTTATCACAGATGCTTCCCAAGATGGTCCACAACCTTTAACAGACAAATAAACACAAAGAGAAGGGTTACTCATAAACACAGTACAAATTCATAGACTGATTGAATAAATATATTGTTTTAAAAAACGCCAGAAAAATACAAGGTTGTGAAAATATAAGTATAACACAATCGATAAGAAAGGCCCAATTGTGGAAACAGACTTCATCCACAAGAAAACAATCTGTAAGTGATTCGGGAGAAGCAACTGTAACCGCTTTGTATTCCACTGTCGACACAAGAAACCCAAGAGCGTACGCGGTCACAAATCATATAGATGGTGCCAAAAATCTCGTGTTGGGGGTGGGGAGGGTCCCAAGAAAATTATCCGTCATTTCCTTGCATCTGTAGCCAGTCCAAGAGCAATTTGGCTAATATTTTCGTCTAAGTAACGTTCGGAACGGACATATTTGGGTCTGAGAAAAGGCACTTTCAGCAGTAAAAAAGGGCACTGTCGAAAATTAGTGGGGGCGCGCGTCCCTTCGAAAATTGAATTCGCCTCTGGCTTTTCTTCTCTGCATGGCATAGTCCCGTTTTCAGAAACACAATTAATACAAACATGTAGCCATTTCATATCGTTTCGTCGATTAATTTTGAAAAGAAGATGGGGGTGCTAATAAATTCATTATAAAATGGTTTTGGTACTTCTCTTTCAAATATTATCAAATAAATCTCTAGTAGCGACTCTCATACGTATACCTTGTACAGAAGCTGGTGAGGTGGTAATAACAGGCAAGGTGCTGACGGTTCCTGTAATACAAATATAATATCAATAGAGGTATTTTATTCTTTAATTAAAGCCAAATTGTATTAATAGACGTGCATAACTCTCTTATAAGGTTAAATTGTATTGATAGATGTCTAGTCCCCCTTAAATAGGTAAAATTGTATTAATAGACGTCTAGTCCCTTTAAATAGGTTAAGTTGTATTAATACAAGTCTAGTCCCCTCTTAAATAGGTTAAATTGTATTAATAGACTCTAGTCCCCTCTTAAATAGGTTAAATGCTATTAATAGACGTCTAGTCCACTTTAAATAGGTTAAATTGTATTAATAGACGTCTAGTCCCCTTTAAATATGTTAAATTGTATTAATAGACGTCTAGTCCCCTCTTAAATAGATTAAATTGTATTAATAGACTCTAGTCTCCTTTAAATATGTTAAATTGTATTAATAGACGTCTAGGCCCCTTTAAATAGGTTAAATTGTATTAATAGACGTCTAGTCCCCTTTAAATAGGTTAAATTGTATTAATAGACATCTAGTCCCCTTTAAATAGGTTAAATTGTATTAATAGACGTCTATTCTCCTTTAAATGGGCCATCATGTACGGTACCTCAGTTTTTCGTCCCATCCGAGGCAAAGCAATGGTGACATTAATTATTATACTTTATAAATAGTAAACTAGTCCAAGAAATTATATATTAAAAACTTACAAACGACAATGACATTAGGCTCAAAATATACGGTATATCTACATATCTATCAGTTACTTCCCTTCAGAGGTCTTTAAAAGTGGGTGAAAACCGATAAAGTATGATTAGCAATACTACTCATTGTCCTGTATATAGTTACGTTTATATAGTTACGCTATCATATTAAAAAGTCTGAAGAGGTTCCGACGGAACTGAAAGCGCTAACTTTAAATATGTAGTCTGTTTTCTTTTCAAACAACTGATTTATTTATATATCACCCGAGAGTTGTTTTCAGAACTTTTTTTGTATATATATATATACAAAATATATGGTATATATGGTATATATATATATATACCATGACACGCCCAGATAATCTACAGCAGGTGTCAGACCACTAATAGACCCCACACCCCCAGCTTCGAAATATAATTGACAAGATTGATAAAGAATAAAAATATACGCTTTTGCCATTATACATAACAAAAATAATTCAGCGTACCTGAAGGTCCTGGTTTTTTACAGATATATTTTTTTTGGTAGTGACAAGGTAGGTCGATCCATCCAGGCTGTGTGGTAATAATAGCAACACATTCTCCACTGTTATCTGGCTCACCTGGAAAAAAATACATCCAGTTTTATAACATTAAGCTGTAACACATTCGTATGGAAAAACAATTACTGATTTTATTTGGGCGATGTTTCAAAGAGTATTCTCTTAAGGTTTTCAAGCAAGTACAGTAACAGAGAGAGAGAAAAACGGGGTTTAACGTCCACTCGACACAAACCAGGTCATATCGAGACTAACATATGGTTTAGTTTTATTTCAATAATTGGCTTGCGCGTAGGGGTCTTTAGCAGTGGGGGGGGGGGGACCGGAGTGCCCGGAGAAAACCCACGAGGTTGAGAAGGTGCCCATATCTCCATGCCACATACGCTCACACCAGGGATTGAAACCACAGCCGCAAACCAGAGGTGACCGGTCGAAGCGCGGCACTCTAGACCACTAGGCCATCCCAACCCCCCAGTACAGTAACTAATGTGTAGGGCAATTATATATAGACAAGTAATATCAACAAATCAGAAACAATGCAAGACGATAACAAGATCAAAGGCACGACAACAACATGATCAAAGGCAAGGTACATATAACGGATTGGTGAGGTCACTAATGATTGGCATTAATTAACATTCTTCCAAATCAAGGCTTATAAAGTTTAGAAAGGCGCTGGTGCATGACACAGACCACAGGGTATTGCAGTCGTTTATAAATAAGTATAAATAAAATAAAACCAAGTGCGAATAATCCAAATCATTAGACAAAATGCAAAGTCCTGAAAAATCGGAATAGGCAAAATAGTGTAATCAGCAAATGGACTATTCGGTGTGTACAATAAACTATACTAAGCCTTTAAAATTCAAAGTTACAATTAAGAAGTTAGATACGATTTACATGTAGTTCTAGTTCTCGTTTTCGCTGTTATCCATTGTATCTACATTTATTGTAAAAGTGATACGATGTTTATACTGAATATGATTTAGTTAGGTTCAAGATGATATAACCCATTACAATTCGATCAAACCAAGATACATTGTCTTTTTTTAAATTGATTAAAATATAGATAAATTTTTACTTTTGTTCAAATGACTTGTAACATAAACTAAAAATCATTAGTTTTACTTTCAAAAACTATCAGTGCAATAATTACCTTTTATCCAGTTGAGGGAAGTAAGGGTCGAATTATCTGACCATTGCCAGAATCCTGCTCGAGACATATCGTTTAAACCAATCCAGATATAACTCAACTCACGAGCTGCGATGTGATCTGCAAAATATATATACATATATTAAAAGAGAGAGAGAGAGAGAGAGAGAGAGAGAGAGAGAGAGAGAGAGGGAGGGAATAGGAGAGAGACGATGGTGGTTAAAGTCCACTCAACACAAATTGAAAGTGATTGGGTTTAACGTCACTCAACACAAACTTTGTCATTAGATATTTTACTTCACACAATTCGGTTCCGCGTTGAGTCTTTACCCGTGAAGGGGGTTGGGATGGCCTTGTAGTCTAGAGCGCCGCGCTTCGACCTCTAGCTGGCCGGTCACCTCTGGCATTCGGCTGTGGTTTCGAGCCCTGGTGTGAGCGTATGTGGCATGGAGATAGGGGCGTCTTCTCAACCTCGTGGGTTTCCTCCAGGCACTCCGGTTTCCTCCCACTGCTAAAGACCCCTACGCGCAAGAAAATTATTGAAATAAAATTAAACCATATGTTAGTCCCAAAATGGCCTAGTTTGTGTTGAGTGGACGTTAAACCCCATTTCTCTCTCTCTCTCTTTACCCGTGAGGATCTAGAGAAAACCAAGTGTTGTCTAGGCGACCATCTAACCAAGTGTTGTCTAGGCGGTAATGCGAAAATTTGTAACATTTAAAATGTTTGTACATAATATAGCAAGTTTTAACAAGTGCAGAGTTAGGGGTTGGTTGTTCTTTATATAAATTTTGCAACAGGTATATGTCTTGAAAATGAGCTCGTACCTGTTATATAGTGTTGTTCTGACGTCGATGTAATGCTTAATAAATTCCCGCCATCTCGTCTACATTCTAACCTGGCATCAGACCAGTTCAAACTATCTTCTGAGAATCGGTAACAATGTTGGGTTGCAGGAACCCATTCCCACTTTGTTCCACAAACTGAAATTTTAAATAAAATCTGTATGTTTCTATTTCCAGGAGTGGTCTTCAACCCGGAGTCCATGATCAATTGTCTACAGGTCGTAGTTGGTGTCGTACACGAGGTGGGGTATACTCTATATGTTTTCTATTTCCATAACTTGGCATGCTATAAGTGGTGGTTCTCCACCAGGAATACATAGTCAGTCAATTATATGGAGTAAACCCTACCTCGTGTATGACATCTGGCACTTCATGTTTTCTATTTCCGGAATTGGTCTGGTTTTTCAACGGGTAGTTCATAGCCATCGGCTACACGTAGTGACGGGTGTTGTACGCAAGGCAGGGTTTAGACCATATTTCTAATACGCCTGACAACAATTGAGGAATTCACATGGTTAATATGATGCTCATACAGTGACCTACCTGGTGTAGACGACGTCGTTGTCTGGATAACGATGGGACTTGTTGATGTGGCTAGAAGAAATAAAACAGGTTTGAATAATGGAATACCGGTTTATACGGTAGGCTTCACGTTTATCGTCGGTTTATTGTGGTACATCGTTAATTGTTCAAGGGCCGCTGTCTAGTCGTTCGGGTGCGACGAAATACCGAGGTCCCGTTTACACATTGGCGTGCAGGTAAAAGATCCTTTGGCAGTTGGAATTCAGTATAAGAGTAAGTCGTAGCGCCGCTGCCCGGATGAAATTAAGCCCAATTTAGAAGCAGAACCGTAGGACGTTCTAGAGAGAGCAAGCATTCGTGAGTAGTGTAGTGTATTTTGAAAATCTCATGAAAGACAGAGAAATGTAATGTTTACCTTGTGATGGATGTTTTTTACAGATATATTTGGACATCTGAGTACATTGTTGATTAAACCATCCATATTCCAGATTACTGATAGCACCACAATCAGAACCAGAACCATCAACAGTTTCTGGTTCACCTGCAGAAATACATACATTGATACATAAACAATTCCCTCAATACATCATCTATCAAAACCATCGAGCCAAGAACTGGATATGATGTCGTCACAACAATCTTAAAATTGTGACGTCATATTAACAGACGATACACAATTGTCCAAGGAACAATTGCCAAATTTCATGTAGTTCCTATATGAATTAGCTGATCCGTAGAGCGTCACCCCCTAAACAACAATATGAGTTGGCTTAGGGGCCAGTTAATGTTATACTGTTTAAATGGCATTTAGTAATTGAACACATTAAAATAAGTGTTGTGTTTCTTTTGACCAGTTACTGGCCCAACAAGATGGCGACAGGCAATCGATATGCATGCCTAGCGATCGTACCCAAATTGGGGAGTGGGGGGGGGTAGACGTTATCGAAGGATCAGCAGCGAGGACAGATGTTACCTCTTGGACCAGATTAGGTGAAAAACAAAGATGAGTCAAAACCCAGAGAAAAGTAACCAAGAGAAATATTTACATTTAAATAAATAATTAGAAGAAGCAGTAATTAAAGTAACCACATCTGTATGATAAACAAGATGGCGACACCCTTACCTTTCAACCAGTTTGTTAAGTTTAATGGAGAACCATCTGACCACTGCCAGGTTTCATCCTTATCCAAATTATTTAAACCAATCCAAACAATTCCACTATCGTTACTTGCTCTTATACGACCTACACATGAAATAAAAAATTGACATCTTAAACGACAGGTACGAACGTAGCATTTGAACAAGCAACCGACCATGACGGGGAGTTGGGGAGGGGGAGAGATTAGGAGGAGGAGAAGCGAGAGGTGGGTTTAACATCCCCTCGAAATAAACTAGGTCATATCGAACTACCATATGGTTCAAAAATTGCAATAATTTACTTACGTGTAGCCATCTTTAGCTGTGAGAGGAAACCGGGGGGGGGGGTCAAGGTAAACCACATAAGGTTATTATAGACAGGCACATACAGGCGGAGAATCGAAATTCTGCCATTTGTGACTCAGTCAGACCATAAGACCTAACCCACACGCGCCAAACGTTTCGGCAGTTTGCTATGGGGGAATTCTGCCTTTACAGTGGCGCAATAACCTACTCTTATTTCGAATTACAACTGCCCGTGGTTCTTTTACGATAAGGGACTCAAAATTGGGGCTCAACACGGGTAAAATAAGACGAACAACCATTTACCTTTCACGTAATCCTGTTCAGTTTTTGAGGTTATACTTAAGAGATCCCCTCCCTTTCCTCTACAGTCACCTCGAGCCATCAGCCAGTTCAGTTTATTCTGAGAGAACTTGTAACACGTGTTGGTTTCCGGGGCCCATTCAAACCCTTCTCCACAATCTGGAATGCAACAATGCAATCTGATTAAAACACACATCTTATTCCGTTTCGTTTTTATAGTTCAATATTTTGTTATGAACCGAGATTTTAGCGTTTAAATTTTGAGTCTATCCTTGATCATAGAATAACATAGTCTCAGTTATTCATTTTTTGGATTTTATCATAAGTACAACGTTTCCATAAATATCAAGCACAGTGAGAAACAGGTTGATACAAACATTGTACATACCGTATGCTGTAGTCTTGGTTATTCCTGAAAATACGATTGATAAAAAATATAAATAGAAATTGTTTTATCTGATTAACAGTTATAAGATCAATCAAGTGTATTCATTTTACAACTAAATCTGGACTTGGTATTGTATTGTGTATTACGTAGTTCTGCAGGGGCGAGGGGGTGGGTGGTTAGCATGTGGCACTGTATCATAAAGTCTGCCATTGAGCTAGCTGGTGAGGTTTCGATTCCCTGCTTGAGAGTGACAAAGAGAGGGTCGCTTGTCTAACCTCGTGAGTTTTCTCGAGTTCCTCCGGTTTCCTCCCACGTACAGCCAAGGAATTAAACCGAAGAGCGTAAGGACTTAAATCTAGACACGAAGAATCCTAACCAGAAACAACGCGCCCAGGTTTGCAAGGGCACCCGGCTCAGTGATTGGACAAAGGTCGAGGAACTGTAACCAAACTAAAAACACAAGTAGCACACTGTATGGCGTATGCCCGTCTTCATTAGACCAGTTCGGAGGACGTTAAACCCCATTTCTGTTCTGTTAATGTGTTTTCCGATCGGTAAATTCCACTCAAAGGTTACTCATGTTTGTTGGTCTTTTACTGGGTGACTCTCTTCCAAAAAAATAAAATCCCAAAGGCTGTGCCTATTCGAGTATGGTTAACAAACACTCTCACATCAAATGGCCCTCATTACGTCAAGAATCAGAGGTTCATGTGTACCATTTGGCGGACTACGATTCGAAGATGGCGTCGATAGTCACATCTCTGCGGTGTATAGTAGTGCCATCGAGTTTGTTTCCAAGACGACTGGATGAAGCACGTGTTTTACCTGGTTGTTTGAGACAGTAGAACGAATGACCTGAAGAACAAAGGGTAGGTTGCCATGGTGTGTTTTTACCATTTGGTGATGAACTGATTATAACACACGGTGCTTGTCCATCAATCACACTAAAATGATTAAAATATACATCCTAAAGCTACATTTCCTTTAGTACGGATCCAGTCCGGCTCCGGTCCGGGAGCAGACATGACACACGACAGGTTGTGTATCCTTATATGTGATTTTTCAAGCGGAAGGACTCGCTTTTCAACATGGTACGTGTCCAAGAAAGGGCGAAAATTTTTAACATTTTGCCTTGCGGGCTACCCAAACTGTGTTTCCTTATGTGCGTTATGTGTGTTTATCGACACGGTTCCGCATGCATTCCCGTACCGAACGCGACATGGTCTGTTTCGAAAAACCGCACCGGACGGCGCATAGAGAACCGTATCCGCACCCGCATATAAGGAAACACTCTTACTAACATTCTATGAAAGTGGTGGGTTTTTTTCGTATCCGCAACCGGACCGGGTCCGTACTAAAGGAAATGCAGCCTAATTCGTTTCGTGATTCACAAATTCTAGACTGTTCTATGATTACCATTTATGTAGATAATAATAATAATTTAATGCTTTATTCACTTATAAGGCGTTCCAGAAGCCATTGTGGCTAAGTGGGTAAGACACTTGATCACTAGCCGGGGGGTCGCGTGTACGACCCCTGCATTGGCTGAGAAAGTTCATCCGGATTTTCCGGCATGGTTTCACCTTGTCAGTGATGCAGGGTGGAGGGCCTGACAAGGACAACTGTCTAGTCGTTCAGATGGTATGAAAAACTGAGGTCGCGTGTGCACATTTGCGTGCACATCAAAGATCCCTTGGCCGTAGATATTGATATAAGAGTAGGCTCTAGTGTAATATATTAACTATGAAATTTACCTAGAAACAGAATCATCGCCATTATTCCAGTAACCATCTGAAGTCAACTGTGTACCATCCACCCACTGCCTTTTTAACTTCCCATTCTATTAATAAAAAACAAACATCAATAAATATTTTTCACCAGTTATATATAATACAACGTTTGACAAATATTACCCACATTTTTATCTTGGGTTGCTTCCCTTATTTTTTCATTTTGACTTATTGTTAGTTTTTCTTTTTCGTTTTGAATGAGGTTATCACTACAGTATGAATGAAATGGGTTTTTATGTCCCACTGTTCTTCTCCGACTATGACCTACTCTTACATCGAATTTCAACAGCTAATGGATCCTTTACGTGCACGCCAATGTGTGCACATGACCTAGATTTTTCACCCTATCCCAACGACTAGACAGCTGTTCATGACATGCCCTTCACCCTGCACCACTAACAAGGGGAAACACCGACGGTAAATCCTGGCGAAACTAATCGGCCTACACCGGGAGTGATTATTACTACAGTTCAGGGAACCGAACAGCTTAGTGAACATTTACGACTAAAGCTAGGCTCACACTTGCACGATTCCGTGGCACGCATTGACACGACTCGTGTCCGATTTGCGCAAACTCGTCGTGCCAATGCGGGAAGTGCGTAAACAATGCGCAAACTATGCGTGAACTGTGCGTGAACTTGTCGTGCCAGTTCGTGTCAATGTGGACACTGATGGGCACGACAAAATCGACGACGAATCCATTTAACTAATCTGATATATGAATGCGTCTCTCTCTCTCTCCCCTCCCCCTCTCTCTCTCTCTCTCCACAAATAAATTATCTGTTGATATTAGGAAGAAATAGAGGAACGCCATACCGCATGTTCTGTCGTCAAGCCCAGCCATAAGTCTTGTTTTCTGATGACAGCTAAATCTAATAAAATCATCTCTATACTTGAATTTGTTACGACTGGCAATTCCGCATCCATTCCTTGACATGTAGCCCTAAATAAAATAAACAATACTAACTATTGTTTGATTTTATTTCAATAAGTCGCGCCAGTTGACTCAATGACAGGCCTTATCATACAACGCGCACGTGCTAACTATTCGGCCATGCAATGGGGGGTTGGTATGGCCTAGTGGTCTAGAGTGCCGCGCTTCGACCTCTAGCTGGCTGGTCACCTCTGGCTTGCGGCTGTGGTTTCGATCCCCGGTGTGAGCGTATGTGGCATGGAGATAGGGGTGCCTTCTCAACCTCGTGGGTTTCCTCCGGGCACTCCGGTTTCCTCCCACTGCTAAAGACCCCTACGCGCAAGCGAAATATTGAAATAAAAATAAACCATATGTTAGTCCCGAAATGACCTAGTATGTGTTGAGTGGACGCTAAACCCCATTTCTCTCTTTCTTTCGGCCATGCAATAACCTTTACGGATGGGAGAAAAACAATGTCATATTTCCCATATCTCGGTTATTTCTCAACGGATCGTCTTCGGGTTTTCATTTTTGGATTCTGCGGACAAATGTTGTTTCTTCCATTAATCGTTGCACGTAAAAGAACCTTTGGCGTCTTTATAATAAGCCCAGTAGGTGCAGCAGAGTAGAACATTAAACTCATTGGACCAGTTATTGTGTTATCACTAATGGCCGAGCGAAGCGATGTGCTAAAACTGATATCAATTTGCTACAAATCATATAGGTCTACTTACTGAGCATCATGAAAACTCGTGAGATGAGTAAAATATTTAAAGCAACTGTTACCATACATCTGCCAACCATCCTTACTATCACATGTAATGGTAAGAACTGTAATTAGATAGAGGAAGATTAATATGCCATATGGCGTAGGGCGTAGGCCATCGAAAGTATTAAAAAAACGAAACGAAATATTTTAAGCAGACTGCGACCAATATAGAAACGGGGTTGAATTCGGTTAGTGAGCCAGTGCCTTAACACAGTCCCGTGGCCACAGGTCGCAAAATGATGGCAGTCAGCGATAAGTGAAAGTGGTTAAATATATGAATTAATGACGATGCGACGCGTTACTTCCAAAATGAAATAGAATGAAATGCGGTTTAACGTCCTACTGTTCTGCTCCGAGTGGGCTAATGACGACGGACACACACAATACAGTGTGCTATGAGGGAACTTCTGTTTGTCCGAACAGCGGCGCTACCGGCTACTCTTATATTGAATTCCAACTGCCGAGGTATCTTTTACGTGCACGCCAATGTGTACACGGGACCTCGGCTTTTTTGTACCATCCGAATGACTAGACAGCTGTCCTTGTCAGGCCCTCCGTTCTGCATCACTGACAAGGGGAAACCACACCGGAAAATCGAGATGAACTTTCTCGGCCATGCAGGGATAGAAAACCCGACCTCCAGGCTAGCGAGACAGCGCCTCGACCACTTAGCCACGTGGTCTCCTACCCAAAAATGGTCTAGTTCAACTGACTATTTACAAATATGTGATGAAATAAAAATTCCACTACCTCGCCTAGACGATATAAACAAGCAAGTGTGTGAGAGAGAGAGAGAGAGAGAGAGAGAGAGAGGTAGGTGGGGGTTTAACGTCCACTCGACACAAACTAGATCATTTCGGGACTAACACATAGTTTAATTTCATTCCAATAATTCGCTAATGCGTAGGGCTCTTTACCAGTGAGAGGAAACGGAACACCCGGAGTAAATTCAAGAGGTTGGACAGGGCACCCTACTCCTTGTCACGTACAATCGCGGAATCGAAATCACGTGAGTTGATTCAATGACTGATCGTATGATACACTGTGCGCGTGCTAACCATTCGGCCATCCATCCCCTCAACCTCAGTGGGAGTTCAATAATGATTTCAGGAAATAACTCACCTTTGGGCATCTTGCAGATCATCTGGTGAGGGTCTTCACAATCACCTACTGCAAATATCTGACCCCAGATATACCCACAACCTGTGCCTGTCTTATTGACTGATGTGTCGACTAGTCTCGACGCATCTCTGTAAATACACAATACATAACATATTTATAGTATACTAGGGGGCAATTTCTAGACGGTTGGCTGATGCGATTCGATAAAGCGACTGGGCAGAAGGGGAAAATCCACGGTGTTGCGTCACGTCCAATCTGAACCAGATTGTACAGACAGCAGGCGCGGATCCAGGATTTTTTGCAGGGGAGGGTCTAGGTTTGATAAAAGGCACTCAACCAATTAATGGGGGGTTTGGCCCTCCCCCAGGAAAATTTGGTAAATTAGATTCAATTTGGTGCATTCTGACGTATTTTCGGAAGGTAAATTCCAAAATTACAGGTCTAAAAGTCGCCAATAAAATCGCATAACAAAATTTTCAAGTCAGGCGCCTGGACCCCCCCCCCCCCTCTGGATCCGCGCCTGAGACAGAACATCCGTGGGCTAACTCTCTGCGTGGCACCAAACATGCTTTATGAATGAATGATTCTGAATTAAAGACCCATTATGGGAATTAAATAAAGAGCTGGCAGTTCTCACTATAATAGTTAAAATCTAGATAATGTAAGGGAATTTGATGAAAATATCAGCCAAATTGAACCGTGAATTTAGCTAGTGAATGTTCGGCCTAGTCTCGATCATCATTACTAAAGTCGGTACGATAAAACGCATAGTTTCGATTATCCATTTTATGATTTAATCATGAATGAAAGTTGAGCAGTAAATCGGATCCTAATCCAGTAAATATCACAGGCGATGACATCGAGGGTTGATTATGGTTTGGATAAGTTAATTAATGTCTAATTAATAATTTGGAAAACATTTAAGGCCTAAAGACAGACCTGCATTAAGGAGATTTACCGCTTGTATAATGTATGTTTAAGTTGAGGTAAGAAATCACCCAAATCAACTTGTTGGTCGATTTAAAGGGACACTAGCAGTGACAAATTTATTGTCACAAATTTATTGTGATCAGTATATTTCATTTTAGACTTTTCTGGGGGGTTGAGTGGCCGAATGGTTAGCGTGCGCTTGCTGTATCATACGGCCTGCTACTGAGTCAACTGGTGTAGTTTTGAATCCCCGGTTGTACGTGGCAAGGAGTAGGGTCGCTTGTCCAACCTCGTGGATTTTTTCCGGGTACTCCGGATTCCTCCCACTGCTAAAGACCTCTACGCGCAAGCGAATTATTAAAATAAAAATTCTAAAAAATATATGTTAGTCCAGAAATGCCTAGATGGTGTCGAGTGGACGTTAAACCTCTCTCTCTCTCTTCAGACTTTTCTATCCAAGGGCCTTTAATCTGAGATGGAAAATAAATCCGTTCACCCCCTTGCTGGTGTTCGGGCTATTTGATAAAACATGGTGTCTATTTAGCATGACCTTGAACCATGTCCTGGATACATAGACGGGTGTATTATTGCATTACGTCATATCCGGGATACATGTACTTACATGAGTGCAGTATTGTATTTGTTTCCGCTAATCCAGTTAAATATATCTCCAGATTGACCTGTCGTCTTTTTACCCAAATATAGTAAACCAGTCCACCATTGACTGCTGACGTCATCAGCTAGATATTGCGTTAGATAATCCAGTAACCACGCCTAAATAGACAAGTTTAAAATAAAGAGAGGGACCGACGGCAAGGAACACGCATGGCTAGTACCGGGAACTTGCTCGCGGACAATACTTGAATGGGACGCTGAATGATCCTGGACTGTAAACCACCGAGTAAGGATTACTATAATACTGACCAGTAGTTCCGTGGAACGAAATCCCCGGTTGTACGTGACAAGGAGTAGGGTCGTCTGTCCAGCCTCGTGGATTTTCTTCGGGTACTCCGGTTTCCTCCAACTGCTAAAAGATCCCTACGCTCATGCGTAGGTCATTTCGGGACTAACATATGGTTTAACTTTATTTCAATAATTCGCTTGCGCGTAGGGGTCTTTAGCAGTGGGAGGAAACCGGAGTGCCCGGAGGAAACCCACGAGGTTGAGAAGACGCCACTATCTCCATACCATATACGCTCACACCAGGGCTCGAAACCACAGCCGCAAGCCAGAGGTAACCGGCCAGTTAGAGGTCGAAGCGCGGCACTCTAGACCACTGGACCTTCCCAACCCCCCATTTACACTTTGACGCGCACGTAAAAGAACCCTTATCAGAGGAAATTCGATGCATGGCGCATGCTCGTCATCGTTATCCCAGTTGGTACAGAAATGTAGGACGTTGAGCCCTATTTTATATTTGGCTCGCTGGTCTGGACGTCGGTTGTCCCATCCCTTACGGGAAGGTTCACCGGGATTTTCCGACGTTGTTTCCTCCTTGTCGTGTGCAGAACCGAGAGCCTGGCAAAGAAAGCTATCTAGTCGTTGGGATGGGCCGAACATATATCGTTATGCGTGTAAAAGATCCCTTTGCAGTAGGAATTCGATGCCATAGTGCCGCTACCCGGTCAAATTTCTCTCCTTATTAGCCCAGTCGGAGCTGAACAGTGCGACGTTAAACCCCATTTCATTTCACGGATCCACCCTTCTACAAGAAAATACATGACGTCATACGTGATGTTTACCTTTTCTGCGTTATCCGCAACCCACAATAGTTGACTACTCATCATCTGACACGTCATACTGGCTTCTAACCACGTGACCGCCTGGTCCTCGGTTGTCACATAATAACAATAGCCGGACTGTGGCCGTTCCGTCCAACCAGGAAGACAGACGCTATTACACACTATAAACAATACAATAAATAATATTATAGATATAATCTATGTACAATACACAACAAAGGGTGAAATGATATATATAGAGTCCGCATACAATGACCTTCAGAAATGAAATAAAATAGGGTTTAGCGTCCTACTGTTCTGTTCCTACTGAGCTAATGAATATGCGCATACGTCATAAGTGTGTGTGTGTGTGTGTGTTTGAGGGGGGGGGGCGTGCGCGTTGCATCATAAAGTCTGTCAGTGAGTCAGCTGGAGTGGTTTCGATTCCCGGTGCGAATTATTGAAATTAAAATAAATGAACCATACGGTTGTCCCGATATGACCCAGTTTGTGTCGAGTGGACGTTAAACCCGTTTCTCTCACTCTATTTCAAATTATAACTCGGTTTTTTTTCCGTCTCAACCCAATGAGATAAAATAGCATAAAGGTTAAAAAACCTGTAAATACGATTTATCTTATTTGAGATACCTTACATATCACTGCTGCAAAAATGGATAACCGATAACTCCATTTTGTAAATTGGCAAGACATTTATCAAGTTTTTTTATGAACAGGGTTCTGAGTTTCTTAGACCAATTAGGGGATTTTGACAAGAAACATACTTTCGTTTTTTATAGTTCAAAATTTCGTTTTACTTGTCTTCACAACACTACGATCTGGGAGAGTTGTTATATAACAGGCTTTCTAGTGGATGGGAGAAATTAGCCAATGACACGATCTGTTACGGCGAGTTATTGGCGTGCTCTGTAAGGCAATTTGGGTAAAAGCCGCTCGCAGGGCCCCTTACGCACCCGACCTCCTAGTAGAACTGGCCTGATCTTCATGTAGTGTAAGGCGTAGGTCATCGAAAGTATTTAAAAAACGAAACGAAATGTTTATCAGTATATTAATCAGATTGTGACTAATATACCAACGGGGGTTGAATTCGGGACTTCCTGATTAGTGAGCCATTGTCTTAACTCAACCCCGTGGCCAATCCTCGCAAAATGGTCGCAACATGATGGCAGTCAGCGATAACTGAAAGTGGTAAAAGATATGAAATCCAAAATGAAATGCTGTAGAGTTTAACGTTCCATTGTTCAACTCCGACGAAAAATGAAGATGGGACATATGCCATAGCCTACAGTGTGCTATTTTCTTGGACTGGTATATGCTATACAGTGTGTTATGAGTGAAATAATGCCCCGGCAGCGCCACTATGGCCTACTCTTATATCGAATTCCAACTGCCACATGATCTTTTACTTGCATGCTAAGTAATACACGGGACCCCGGTTTTTGGTCCCATCCGAACGACTAGAGAGTTGACCTTGTGTTACTTCCATCTGTAAATATAGCTTTACTTTAAAGAGACATTTCGCTGACAGCCGAAATCAAGAATTTCTATTATATAAGAAATAATACAGAAAATATACATTCAAAATTCGAAACATATAAAGCGGAATTTCCCATGACGGATGTTTTACAGCTACCAACGCTCTAAAGCGGGGATAGTATTAGGCTGGTAACAGGCTATGGGTACGTTACGTAGGTACATTTATTGAAAGAATTCTTGGAATTAGTTACTACGGAGTAGACTGAATAACCGCTGACGGGGCAATATTTTTAATCACTGTACTCCGCCCCCCACCGTAACCTAAAAATAACAAAAAATTAAAAGAAAAAAATCTGTACGAAAGTTAGTTAGGCAATGAATTGCAGTATCTTTCGTAGGTACACCTTCCATGCAGCCATGACTTCGACAAAATAAAAAAAATTACATACAGTCTTAATTGAACACAATTCCGATGCACAGTATATGTCCAATCAAAATTTATTCCTTTATTATTAATTGGTGAAAAC
This sequence comes from Patella caerulea, assembly GCA_036850965.1. Taxonomy (NCBI): domain Eukaryota; kingdom Metazoa; phylum Mollusca; class Gastropoda; family Patellidae; genus Patella; species Patella caerulea. Next base: position 2,562,012 of record JAZGQO010000007.1, read on the forward strand.
CTTAAAAGATCTAAATCTGTGGGGCTGGGCGTGATCGAGTTATCTAATGTGTGCTGTTTAGATCATAAGGTCTGTCATTGAGTCTCTTGGCGTCGTTTCGATCCCACACATCTTCTTGGCAAGAGGTATGATCGCAAGCCTAACCTCGTGGGTTTCCTGTAGTTGTTATAGTTGTGACAAAGTGATCTATACATAGAACTGCTGCTAGATAGATATTATATTATATTTGACGTGTTCAACTCAATACAACTTCTGCTAGGCACGGACTTATTAAAAAATCTAATGTGTTCTATGTGTTATTTACGGACTACACGCGAATGGCCTTTGCTCGTTTCGATCTCATTAAACATATTATTTATTCAAAGGAAATATGCAGTACAGTTACAGATACTATAATCTCATAAATATGCAGTACAGTTACAGATACTATAATCTCATAAATAAACAATACTAAATATGTTCATCGGTCGTGTGTCAGTTTTCTTAATTGATTGTATGCTTTATAAGTCAGGGTTTAAAAAGACTTGAATAGAGTTTCATCCGATCTATGTCTATTCCATGTTCTCAATAAAGATATACCAACTATGCTGATCGTCTGTTATCTGTAGTGTTACACTGTTTCGTCCCACAGGTAATAATTGCCTCTACGCGCAAATATATAAGTACCATGTGTGAATCCACCATTGACCTGGTGTGTTGAATGGACGCTCTCTCTCTCTCTCTCTCTCTCTCTCTCTCTCTCTCTCTCTCTCTCCATTGAACTCGACGTAAGTATAATTTGTTTGATCGTTCGAGTGGGATGTTAATCCGATACCATTTGTAGAAATAGATTTCGAACGTAATTTATTTGTAGTCTATGTCACATGTGGACAAAAGGTAAATAATTAGCGACTTGTCTCTTTAAAATTAAAATCGTTATCACAATAATGTATCCCAACTTTACTTTCTTCAATTAAAAGGTTGTACTTGGATCATATAGGCTATATATAACTTACCATCTATCCTCCACAGACAAAGGTAGAATATAACCAAGGCAGCGACGTTATACATGTTTATCCTTTATCCATAAACTTTCATATTTAAACATATTAATGCTCCATCAACACCCTCACATCAAATGTAACAGTTAGAGACGGTGTTTTTATCATTTATCACCCGTTTATTTATCTTATCAACTTTATCATTGCAGTAGGTGATTATTGTTCACTTATACATTGAATTAGGCAAACATGACATAAATATATTATTTTTAGTATGCACGCTTTCTAAACAATAGTTTTATAAACTGCTCATTTAAACACGAACTATTTTTACTCTTCATCTTTTGATGTTTTGTAGTAAATGTTTCATGTGACTTTTTCGTTCATTCATTCGTTTATTCGTTTATTTTCTCCCATACAAATAAACTTGTTCTTTATACTTCGAAATCCGTGTGTTCTATTTAAAAATATGACATCACTAACATGTATTGGCGCTGGTGCTGCCCTGGTAAAAATTAGTATTCAGCAGTAAACTTAAACTTCGTGGTAGGTTTTAAAGGGTGGGTGGGGGATGTCGGTAAGAAACTTAGCAACAGCCGCTATCCGTCGTGGGTTTAACGCAGGGCCGTATGTAGGATTTTAAAAGTGGGGGTGCATCACTAGAGTGGTGGAGCGCCATGGATCAGGGCAAACGAACAAGTTGGCGTGTGCGCACCGTTAAAACCGATCGACTGATCAGTGCCTTCAGAGCATCACTGTGTGATTATAATCAATGGTATTATTTTATGATTAAAAGATTGTCAAATTTTCTCATTTGGGATAGGCAGGGGGGGGGCTGATTTTTCTTGGGGTACAATATACCCACTGCACCCCCGCTTTATGCGGCCCTGGTTTAACTTGCTTTGTGGAAAGTTTTGCTTCGACAGCAGCGTTACAGCCTACTCCTATATCGAATTACAACTACCAATGTGCTTTTCATGGGGCCTTCCCGGGTCCCTTGTCCTACCCTACTGACAAAAAGGAACCAAGCCGATAAAGTTGCAGGTTGTAATCGTGTCTTAAGATTGTCGGACACCGTTGCTTTGTGACTTTTCGAAACGAAAATCAAAAATCGCAAACGTCATGCTATTCTCGAGCTAATAGTATAGGGTTAGGAACCCTAACCCTAATATTGCTGAATTGTTTATTCCTAAGACTTTAAAGTTTAATTCAATTAACCACATTACGTACATAAAAGACTTAAAAAAAGGGAATAATTATAGGCCCCTATCAATAATAAAAGTATTTATTAAATTGTTTTAAGGCCATACTTTATTCCGTTATAAAATCATACTATCTGCATATTGTTTGTCATGAATATGTAGTTGTCATTATCGGTTTTGTTTGCGTCTGGCGCGGTCCTTCTGCACTCACTGTTGTCCAGCGGGAGTGTCAAACCTTGATGAACGCGACTAAAGAGACCGGATAACTGTATCTTTATTTCTACCGGAAGTTGTTATGTTGCTATGTCCAGAAAAATATTTCTAGTGAAAAATAATGTGATATTTATGGAATTTTGAGAAAGTATTATTCTTTAATCGTGTGGTAAGTTGATTAATGATTATCGTGAACTGATGAACGAATTCTTTTAGAAGTTATTTAAAGTAATTACATAATTATTCCGATTGCATGTGATGTTAGTTTTCAAAAAATTTTTTAATAAAAATGTAAATTTTATCTGCCATTATCATGATTGATACGGTACCCCACTTTCCAAGCCTTCATAAACTTAATAATCTAGGTCTAAAAAGCTAATTTTTTCCCGAATGAACAAACTGCTTCGTAATCCTACACTATAATCCGCGAGTAGGCTATAGGATAGGTTTTGTTGTCTGTTGAAATATAAAAATTTCTCTTATTTTGTTCAAAATTTCAAGAAGTAGATCTAGCCTAGGCCTAATCCTGCGTTTTTTTTTGCCAGGTTCTGGCTGTGTATGGCCGCTGTATTATAATAACTGACACATTGTTCTTTAATTAAAGATATATTAAGTAAGATTAGATAAAGCGCTGACAGTTCTCACTATAAAAATCTATAAGTATAGTCGAGAATGTAACAGGAATATTCTGAAAATTTCAGTCAAATTACCTCATTCTAATTCTTAGCCGAGAAATAATGATCATTTTAAAAACTCTTGGCCTAGTACGTTGACCCGGGTAGGCGGGTACTTCCGAGCTACTATACTAACCCAATCCCCTACCAAAAGAATAGCCGGATTAACATACTGGGCCAAAACCTTGTAGTGTAGTAGCCTTGATCCATGATATGATTTTCAAACTATATTTTCCAGATATTTATAAATAAAGGTTACAGAGGAAATGGAAGCTGATGAGACGTTAAAACAACAGTTTAAGCTGTTACAAGATCAACAACAATTGAAATTACTGCGTCGAAAACAGATGAAGGAAGAAAAGGAAAACTCGTCAAATAATTCTACTAAAAATAAATCTTTTGGTATTGATGACAATTTAGACTTAAAGGTGAGATTATTAAATGTTGTATAATTTACCTGTTAACGAGGATTTTGAATTTGAAGGGCTGATACATTAGTCCCATAATGACCTAGTTTACGATTTCCATTATGGAAACGCTACATTTGAATAAAAGACAAGACCTGCCAAATAAGAAAATAGACCGACCATGCCACCAATTTACTGCTACAAACTCAGTCTAGAGGAATTTTTTGTGAACTTGAAAGTATAGAACACAAGCTTTTACTGAACTGCCATAAATCTAAGCCAACTCTTGACTCACCGACAGAATGCTCTAGACCTGATGAAAAACAATCCGAACTTTAATAAGTCTCCCATTTTTGAACCACTAAAAACTTTTTTCGAGACTATCGCAGACCAGCTAAAAGGACCTACTTTTAGCCGACAAGTTATGGATATGGATATGGTATTATTAATTTTGTTTAATCCGAATGTTATCATTTTTCAGATTGAGAAAAACCTTGGTTCTAATTACATATCAGAGGAATTGGTGGAACATCTTAATAATCAAATAAGGGTTAGTTATAATCTTACTTCTTCTGCTTCTTTTTTCTGTCTCAATGCTTGTTTTCTTTCTGGGGGTTGGATGGCCGAATGGTTAGCACGTAGGTGCTGTATCATAAAGTCTTCATTGAGTCAACTGGCGTGGTTTCGAATCCCCAGTTGTACGTGACAAAGAGTAGGTTCGCCTGTCCAATCTCGTGGGTTTTCTCAGGGTCCTCCAGTTTCATCCCATGGCTAAAGACCCCTACGCGCAAGCGAATTATTGAAATAAAATTAAGCCACGTGTTAGTCCCCAAATGACCTAGTTTGTGTCGAGTGGATGTTAAACCCCATTTCTCTCTCTCTCTCTCTGCCTGGGCAAAATTTCCCCCAAAGCACACTGTATGGTCGGCGTATTAGCCCAATTCGGAGCAGAACAGTATGACGTTAAACCCTCTTAATCTTTCATATTTTTACAGCCTAAGGAAGTTTGTTTCAGAACTTCTTTAAGTGGCATTTAGTAATTGAACAGTAACACAATAACACTATTTATGGATTAACAATTACTGGTTTATTAACATTGCTTGATAAAGATGAGAGTATCATCGCCGAAACATTGCATGTTAATAAACCAGTAATTGTTAATCCATAAATAGTGTTATTGTGAGGAAGTTTGTTATTTCTTGTTGGTTTTTTTGCACTTTGGTATCGTTATCGTTGATTTTATTTTGTATAGGAATTACGTGATGAAAATGGTCGGTGTTATAAATTGTTGAGTGAAAGAGAATTTGAAATAAAACAGTTAAAGAAGAAGAAGATTGAAGAGAAATCGGCTTTATCTGGTGAGTAATACATTCTATATCCAAAAGGTGTCGGGATGAAATGGTCTATCTCTCAAACCTGGAAATAAGGCACCTGTCAGTGGCACCATGAAGCCTGGAAATAAGACACCTGTCACTGACAATGTCAGACACAGATTCAGGCTTTGTCAGATACAAAACTTCTGGTGCCTGTCATTTTGACCGGCACTGATTTGTCTTTTTATTGATATTTTTAATACATGTCCGGCACTAAGTTGAAAATGTCAGGTACTTTTTCATTAATTCCTGACATTTTGTCAGGTATATCTAAAACCGTTATTTCCAGGCCTGTCGAAACAGGGGTGTCAAGTCAAACTAATTTTACATGGGCCACATAAACTGAAAGTTTACATCTAGTGGACCAGAGATATACAAAAATTCTAAAAACAAAGCCAAAGGTCTTTGAAGTTTACTGAATTCTAAAAATAAAGGCAAGATATAACAAAATTGAACACAGCGTTCCCTTGTATTACATACAACATAGATGTCTAGAACATACTGTACAGAATTCAGAGTTTTAATGAATTCGGAAAACAATAAATAAATCCCATCGGTAGTTTCTAAGAATTATCGACACATCAGTTTGTTGAAATTTGTTCCATGGGCCACATTTAAACACTTTGCGGCCCCGATCTGACCCTCATTTTTGAAACATCTGGTCCGACACATACGCTATAGACAAATGTGTCCATCAATTTCACATTTTCTATGCCAAGCTTTTATTTGATAAGAAATAAGAAGTAGGGTTGTCTGCCCATTGTTATGGGTTTTCTATACAAACTTATTCAATTCTACATCCTAGGGTTTGTTATTGAGTCAACTAGCGTGGTTTTGATTCCTCGGTTGTAAGTGGCAAGGAGTAGGGTCGTCTGTCCAACCTCATGGGTTGTCTTCAGGTCTTCTGGTTTCCTCCGACTGAGCAAGCGAATTTTTGAAATAAAATTGAACCCTATGTTAATCCCGAAATGACCTAGTTTGTGTCTAGAGGACGTTATAGCTAATTTATCTATCTCTCACTCTTTAATTGTAATGATTGCTTTCTAAATTTAGTTACATTCAGTTCTAATCAATATTGAAGTGGAAGCACAATGAATTATTTATTACACATTTTTGACACTTCTTACCAATTAACACTGTGACAACGATTTTTTTTTACTTTAAAGCCACTGATTGAGGTTTGTAATCTTGGATAACATGTGATTTTTCACGACATTAACACTTTTTATTTGAAAAGAAATTAAGAAGACAAAGTGTTGGGGGGATTTTTTTTTTAATTATCGTAAATATTTCCTTTTTAGGCGTAGAAGTAACAAATGAAACTGCAGCTACAAAGATTGTTGAATTATCCAAGAAAGTTCGAGAACTAACATCAGAACTCGAATCGGAAAAAACTAAAAACAAACAAATTGGTAAAAAATGTCATGATTTACAGACACAGGTAATTCTAATGTACTGTTCAGCCTCTTGATATTATACTAGTTCAAAATCGCCAGGGTTTTTAAGACAGGACCATGTTGCGTTCCCACACACTGTATACCAAACCATTTGAACTATTCTGACCTCTTTGGTCAAAGGCTAGAGTTAACTACATATGGGTAACTTCATGTTCTTTATTTGGTTCACGCACACTTTCAATTAACATTGACCCTATGATGTCAGATATTACCCACCATTCCATGCACCTCACGCTAAAAGATTGAATGGTTAGCAAACGAGCGGTGTATCATAAGGTCTGTCTTTGAGTCAACCGGCGTGGTTTTAATTCCCTGTTTGTACGTGACGAGGATTAGGGTAGCCTGTTCAACCTCGTGGGTTTCCTCCCACTGCTAAAGACCCCTACATGCAAGCGAATTAAAGAGATAAAGTTGAACCATATGTTAGTCCCAAAATGACCTAGTTTGTGTCAAGTGGATGTTAAACCCCTTTTTTGTCTCTCTCATCTGGTTCTTCTACTTGATAGGGCGTCCTTCGAAAAAATACTCCAGACTGTCAATTCATAAATGTCATGAGATGTGGTACCTTGTACCTTGGACAATTGTACGTAAATTGACAGACTTTGATTTTGTTATGTTTATGACCTCACAATTCCAAGATGAGTTCCAGGTCCATGTACTACTACAGTTTTTGTTATTTTAGATTTCATCGATTCCAGAAGAAGCCAGGAATACGTTTGGTTCAGCAAGTACATTCCGATCTATATATTCGGATAACGACCGGGTAAATACAGTTTATACTTGTTAGCTTTCTTTATTTTCTAATTGTGGAAAAATTTGTTGACTTATCACTGTAACCCGGGCATCATTTAATCTTCTTGCTGATTTTAACGATTTTTATGATTTTTAACAAAAGATATGATGTTGAATGACTGTAAAAGAAATAATAATCCTTATAAGACATATAGAAGTAGTATATCCATGGAAGTGATTTTGATTTGTGAAAGAAATTATTACTAGATACACAAGATTTAACGTTACCGGGTTACAGTGAATCATAGGATTCCACTGACAGTTCCTGATGTATGTGGCAAGGAGTAGGGTCGCCTGTCCACCCTCGTGGGTTTTTTCTGGGTACTCTTTTTTCCTCCTACTGCTAAAGACCCCTACGCGCAAGAGGATTATTGAAATAAAATGGAACCATGTGTTAGTCACGAAATGACTTAGTTTGTGTTAGTTTCTCTCTCTCTCTCTCTCCATTGACGGTCTTTTTGTTTAAAATATCATTCAATTAACTGTGATGTAAAGCATTGTGCTGTTTTATATCTTTTATAAAATGCTATTTAATACTTACAAAGAGAATCAATATAATGTTTTGATAATATTCATCTATCAATCTCTACGTCCTTTAGTTTCCTGCCACTGCTAAAAATATAAACCCCCTACGTAATCGTGAATTATTGAAATAAAATTGTAAGTCCCGAAATAACTTAGTTTGTATTGAGAATTGAGTGGACCTTAAACTCCATTTTTCTCTTTCGCATAATATTACTGTTTTTACAAAGTCATGTTTTGGATAGGAGTTTCCGGTCATTTAAACTAGAAATACACTGGACATAGTCTCGGTCACCCAGAACCTCCTAGTCTTCAACTTACGGATCCGAGGGTCTGGATCCAAAATATTTGACATAAAGTCCAGTGCCCATGGGTAATCGGGAGTTTGGTTTTTAATATGGTTGATTATCCAGTATCTTCTGGCCAAGTCAAGTAAGAGTTACACCCCTTCCCGCAATAAATCCCATAATTCTTGCATCAATATAAACAAACAGGAATCTGGGGGACGAATTACTACTAAAAGAAACATAGATCAGGCCCATGAAGAGAGAAATTTTACAATGAAAAAAAATTAGAGTCTTGGATATTGAACTGGTATGCAATCAAATAGATTATTGAAATGGCATTCTTAAATTAATTTCATGAGCGTCATCATCTTGTTTAAGGATGAGTATTGAGTAACCTCCCTTAAGAGACCGGATAATCTAGTCAATGACCGATTTTTCTCAAATGTTGACAACGCATCCAGACTAATATTCGTAGAATATTTTTCTGGATGATAGAGACTACACTTGAATTCAATGATTCCTTTTTACTAATTAGCAACGTTTCTAATAGATTCTTCTCATTTGTTGGATAAAGATTTTAAAAGATTAGAAAATCCCGTTTGAAAAGTTACTAAGTAAAAAAAAGTAAATGTTGCCCAAAATGGAAATTTGATGGATTCTGCTTAGTCGAAAAGTGGTGACGTAAATTAGACACGCTCATTCACTATGCAATAAGCAGTAACAATAAGTCTTCTAACTTCTAAACATAAGGTATTTATCTCTTGTAATTATATTTCAAATATATTCCAATCTGGTTACTAAATATATCAGTCTCACAATTCACAGCTGACTGGATCTGTAATATTGTCATCCATTTTGTAGGAACAAGCTGAGTTAGATGTGAAAGCTCTGCAAGATAAGTTAAAACAAACGGAAGCAAAAGTTGCGGAATTCAGAAACCAGTCATCGCAGTTAAAACAAGACCTCAAGATAGCTCACAAGGTTTATTCTTATAAATATAAATTAAAACCTAAACATTCAGTTCATCTAGATTTTCCGGTGTGATTCCCCTTTGTCAGTGATGCAGGACAGAGGGCCTTACAAGTACAGCGGCCTAGTTGTACGGATGGGATGAAAAACATTGGCATGCACGTAAAAGATCCCTGTTCTTGTCAGATCTTGCTTCCTGCATCACTGACACTCGGGGAACCCCCCTGGAAAATGCCGGGGAACTTTCAATACCAATATTGGATCCTTCACTTACATATTGAATTGGTAGATAATCCTCCGGCACCAAATCTTTGTTAAATTTTCATATTGATTTTTTATGTTTTGATGTATTGCAGGTATTAAATCAAGAAGTCGGAGAGAATGTAAATATACAGAGTTTGTTATCTGGGAATACAAACTGGCGAGGTCGAGCTCAACAAATTCTTTTACTACAGAAAAAGGTAAATTATAAAGTCAATCAAATTAAAACACAAGTCCTGTTTTTTTTTCGTTTTTTTAAAGTTTAAAAATTTTGTTTTACTAGTCTTTACTACACTTGTTATTAATGTCGTGTTCTGGATGATGTGAGGGGGTTGGATGGTCGAATGGTTTGCACGTGCGTCATAAGCCTGTCATTGAGTCAGCTGGCATGGTTTCGAATCCCCGGTTATACGTGACAAGGAGTAGGGTCGCCTGTCCAACCTTGTGTGTTTTCTCCGGGTCCTTCGGTTTCCTCCCACTGCTAAAGACCCCTACACGCAAGCGAATTATTGAAATAAAATTAAACCATATATTAGTCCTGAATTGACCCAATTCATGTTGAGTGGACGTTAAACCGCATTTCTCTCTCTCTCTCCAATTAGATAGTTGGCTACAGGTAGAAGGGTTTATTACAATTAGAAGTAGGGGCGGATCCAGAAATATTCACAGGAGGGTGTTTGCCAGACGGAGGGGGTTTGCCAGGCTCCTGTTATGGAAATTTGACAATGCATGATGCCATCATCGTCTTTTAGGCATACATACACATTGAGCATGTTGAAGAGAAAAATACCGTTGTTTAACAATTTTGTTTATTTATCTGAGCAGGGTGGGGTTTTGACCCCCCCCCCCCCCCACCTCTGGATCTGCTCCAGATAAAAGGGTTTATTACAGGTAGACGAGTTTATTAATTGTCTACTAATTACAGGTAGATGAGTTAAAGCAACAGGTGTCACCATCAAAATCCCGTGATGAAGATGATCTGGAGAATGAACTGATGGGAAGAACAACATCATCCACACGTCGTCGTACCCAGGATGATAAATATCGCGAAGAATTAAGGAAATATGATAAAGAAAAGAAAGAGGCCCAAGAGGTACGGATATTAAAAAAGATCGTGATCGCGTCTACTTGTTTGATTTGATGTACACATTAATTGTTTGCAATGATTATGTAGTTTTGGAGGTTGGATTGTCGAAGGTTTACTACGTCCTACTGTATCATATGGTCTGTCATTGAGTCAACTGACATGCTTTTGATTCCCCGGGTTGTAGATGATAAGAAGTGGGGTTGCTTCTTAAACCTCGTGGTTTTTCTCTGGGTCGTCCGATTCCCTCCCAATGCTAAACTCCTACGCGTAAGCGAATTATTGAAATGGAATTGAACCATGTGTTGGTCCCAGAATAATTACCTTGTTGTTGTCGAGAGGATGCTAAACCCTATTTCATTCTCTCTCTATCGCTCTTTTTGAAAATTTTGATCAAGAATAGAATGAAATGATGGCTTATTTTGTTGCAGAAACTGGTGAATGAATTCAAAGCTCTAGAAAATGATCATACTGCTTTAAAATCAAAAATGGAAGCCGCTAAGGCTAGGTAGGTGTCTGTTTTTCATCAACCTGATTCAAACACCGATCCGATTTCAAAGGGTTTCCTTTTTTATAGTTCAGAATTTCGTTTTACTTGTCTTTACTACACAAGGATCTGGATCAGTTGACAGGGGTTCTATAAGCCAATGAAACTATGTGTGACAGCGACGTCTTGGTATTTGATGCACGGAACTATGGGTAAATCACTAGAAACATCAACACTGATTGATTAATCAATGTCTGAAGTCATAGGGTCAAAAACCGCTCGTATGACCTCTGGCAGGACCTTTCAGTACCACTGGTCAGATCTGCATGTGGTGTAGGCCATCGAAAGCTAAAAAATGAAACGAAGTATAGAGTTGCATTTTAATCACATTGTGTTTTTCCATATTAGAGATATTTGACTCAATCATTCTTCTGTGAAAAGGATGAGATTTCTGTCTGTCTATAAAATGTAATATGGAGAATTTATTCTACTTTACCAGTGATCAAGTAAGAGGATGATCCCAGTTTTGATTTCATTTTTATACGCCCACATTTTCATGTGGACGTATTATGTCGTCGCCCACGTCCGTCCGGACGTCCGTCCGTCCACAATTTGTTTGTGGACTCTCTACAGGTCACAATTCTTATCCGATTTTGACGAAACTTGAAATATAGGTTTATCCCCAAAAGATCTCGGTTCCTTTCGATATTGGCATGTATCGGATCAAAACTTCATGGATTATGGCCCCTGATTGTACGAAAAATCATGTTTTTAGCTTGTGGACCCTATAGAGGTCACAATTTTGAACCGATTTTGATGAAACTTGACATGCATGTTTGTAACCCAAAGATCTTGGTTCCTTTCGATATTTGCGGCTATCGGAATGTAATTTCCTGAATTATGGCCCCTGATTGTCCGAAAAATCACCCTTTTTAGCTTGTGGTCCCTCTGGAGGTCACAATTATTATTCGATTTAAAAAACCGTTTGATTATATCACCGTTACACCCTAAGGAAGGTTGAGTTCGAATTTCGGGAAAATCGGACGAAAATTGCCATACAAAATGGCCGCCGTTAGTATGCGAATACTGTTAAAAAATGGTATATCAAGGTTGTGGACCCTGTGGAGGTCACAATTTTGATTCGATTTTGATGAAACTTGAAATTCATGGTTATAACCCAAAGATCTCGCTTCCTGTCGATATTTGCGCATATCGGATCGTAACTTCCTGAATTATGGCCCCTGATTATACGCAAAATCGCCTTTTTTTTAGCTTGGAGGTCACAATTATTATTCGATTTAAAAAAACGTTTGATTATATCACCGTTACACCCTAAGGAAGGTTGAGTTCGAATTTCGGGAAAATCGGACGAAAATTGCCATACAAAATGGCCGCCGTTTGTACGCGAATACTGTTAAAAAATGGTATATCAAGGTTGTGGACCCTGTGGAGGTCACAATTTTGATTCGATTGTGATGAAACTTGAAATTCAAGGTTATAACCCAAAGATCTTGCTTCTTTTCGATATTTGCGCATATCGGATCGTAACTTCCTGAATTATGGCCCCTGATTATACGCAAAATCGCCTTTTTTTTTAGGCTTGGAGGTCACAATTATTATCCGATTTAAAAAAACGTTTGATTATATTACCGTTACACCGTAAGGAAGGTTGAGTTCGAATTTCGGGAAAATCAGACCAAAATTGCCATACAAAATGGCCACCGTTTGTACGTGAATACTGTTAAAAAATGGTATATCAAGGTTTTGGACCCTGTAAAGGTCACAATTTTAATTCGATTTTGATGAAACTTGAAATGCATGGTTATAACCCAAAGATCTTGGTTCCTTTCGGTATTTGCGCATATCGGATCGTAACTTCCTGAATTATTCAAATTTCGTGAAAATGGTACCAAAATTGCCGGACGAAATGGTCGCCGTTTGTACTCGAATAGTGTAAAGATATGGTATATCATGGTTGTTGACTCTGTACAGGTCACAATTCTTATCCGATTTTGACGAAAAGTCACATTTCTAGGTTGTGTACCGTCACACCATAATCATTGTCGACTTCGAATTTCATGAATATCAGACTGGAACTGACCAACAAAATGGCTGCTCCCAATACAGTATGAAATACAGGACTTAATGATGTAGGAAAAATCACTTTCCGTATTGTTTGTTCTCTATCCATCTCTCGAAAATGTGGGCGTATCCTGCCTGGCAGTGCCAGCCTATCTTTGATTGAAATAATTCTTCAGTGCATATTTGCCATTAAATCATCAAAGAGATTTGAGCAGCAGATCAGATCCCAATCTAGTAAACATCACAGACTAGCGATAACATCGAGAGTTGATTATGACCTGGATAATTTAATTAATGTCCTATTAATAATTCATATAACATTTCAGGCTTAAAGAAAGACCTGCAATAGACATATTTTTCTCTTGTACAGTAGAATCCGTATGAGCAGCCACTCCTATTCAGCGACATCTCCTTGTAAGCGGTTACAATAAATTCCCCCCGTAAAAATTCTATTGTTTCATCTCCTTATTCAACGGTCACTCCTCTAACGCGGCCAGCGGTCACTATTTTGCAAATGAATTTAACAAAACATCGCCCATTCAACGGCCATTGTTGAATGATACCATCTTGTCGTTCTTCATAACACCCCCGCTAATCCCGTGAGTAGTAATCAATTAACTGGACTCCCGCAAATCAGATAAAAAGAAATGTGAAAATACCAATTAACTCGGGATTATCTGTTAATTAATCTTTTGTTTTATTAAACGACAAACCTGATCATTGTTTTCACACGTAAGGGGACATTATTTGATACTGATTGAATAAACTGAAAGTACCGACTAAAAGCCGATATGTTGTTAAATAGACGTTTTTAGCGCCACCTGTAATATTACATACAGAGTTACACCCCCTGTGATTCGGTAGCTAAACCAGCGATGTTTTTTGGTTCGTGTGCTTCTTTGATAAAATAAAATTAATTCATCGATTTTCTTCACAAAAATGGATAAATATTATCGAATACATCACTATGATAGACAGTAGTATTGAAGGTTGGTACAAAATGACAAGTTTACAGAAGTTATGTAGGCGATTCAGCGACGGCCAAATTTACCGATGCAAGTGAAGTATTGCATTGGTGTTTGCTTCCAATGCATTCCAGCGTAATATTAATTGATGTCAGCACAAAAAAAACATGAGATTTTACAAAAATGGATAAATATTATCGAATGCATGACAATGATAGACAGTAGTATTGAAGGTTGGGACAAAATGACATGTTTACAGAAATTATGTCCGAGATTCAGCGATGGCCAAATTTACCAATGCAAGTGCACCCAAGCGTAATATTAATTGATGTCAGCACAAAAAACTCGAGATTTTATTAAGAGGCCACTCCCGTTAAGCGGTCAATCCTTAAATTTCCCGTGGGTGGCTGCTTAATGCAGATTCTACTGTATAAGGAATGTTTAATATGTTGTTTATGGCAATGTATGTCAGTGACAGTTTTCGATGATTTATTATTTATTGTTATAATATTTTGGTTTTGCTTTAAAAAATTATAAATTTATGGTACATTTTGTTTTAGAAATAAAGTTTTAGCAACAGAAATGAAATCTATAAAACAACAAATGGCGACTTTATTAGAAAAGGGTAAAAATGATGATGAATTAATTCAAGCTTTAATGGTGAGTAAAACAAATACAGTGGAGTCTGTCACTTCTTATAATCTGAATACCACAGCATTCTGTGAAACCTGTCAGCATTTTCATATCCCAATTTATTTCCTCATTACTTCAACCAAAAAAGTTTTGAGTAGCCCGCGTTCTGAATATTCCCAATTATGACATCAATCAGTGGTCCTGTCACATGATTTGCGTTAAATTACCATTGGATAATCCGACCTTTAATGAGTAGGTGTTAACCGACTAGCAATCACCAATCAATTATCTGGGAGGATAAAACATGTGTCAGTCTTTGTTGATAGTCTTTGTTGACTACCTCTATGATTTAATAATCTCTAGAAAGAGAACACTTGTTATTTCATTTGAGTTTCTTACATCAAATACACACTTGGCAAACCTCGACCGATTCCGGTACTCTATATCTAGAACTTACGATGTTGGAATTGGCACCCATTGTACATATATTTTTTATTATCGTTGATAGAGATATTGTATATACTAAAGGTGGGTTTTTGAACGGTGTATTGTGGGTTATACAATGGTTAGAATGTGTGTGACATATCATAAAGCCTGTCATTGAGTCAACTGGCGTGGTTTCAAATCCCCGGTTGTACGTGACAAGGAGTAGGGTCGCCTGTCCAGCCTCGTGGGTTTTCTCCGGGTCCTCCAGTTTCCTCCCACTGCTAAAAACCCTACGCACAAGCGAATTATTGGAATAAAATTTAACAACATTTTAGTCCTGAAATGACCTAGTTTGTGTCAAGTGGATGCTAAATCCCATTTCTCTCTCTATCTCTCCTCTCTCTTTATATAGAGAGCTGTGGGAACACTGTTAGTGATGTTCACTCCTGGTGCTAGCAGATAAAGTTTACCATTGTTAAGTGAGGGTTCGTCATGTCGGTGGTGCAAGAACAGCGTCTAGTCATTCAGGCCCCGTCTACACTTTGGTGTGCACATAAAAGAACCCTAGAATGGGTAGTCGTTTTAGCACCCCTGTCCTGGAAAAATTTCCATCATACAGGAGACTGCATAGCACACTGCCTGTCTTCATTCGCTCGTAATTAAGGGGCAGGAAAAAACATTTTTATCATTTTATTATTTTTATTTCCAGCGACAACAGAGTCAGTTGAAAGAAATGCTAGACACGTCCAACTCACATCAGAAACAAAATAATCTGAATCAACAAGATATGTTAAACGAGCTGTCCATCAAATCTCAACAAGATCATAATATCGTGGAACAACTTAAAACTATCGTCGCAGAAAAAGAATTTAAGGTCCATAGATTGGAAGAAGAAATAAATTCTTTAAAATTACAGGTAATAATAATAATTTTATTGTGACGTTCGTCTTCTCTAGGCACTCTTCGAACATAGATATGGTAATGAAATGTTGGGTTTTATCCGGGTTTTCTAGTTCGGCCCCTAAAGACACTGCTTAAGACCTCTGTTGGTTATGGGTGCCCAAGTTTATTGGGGGAATTTTAGGCACTTTCAAAATATAGATCAGTTTACGGGACAGAGATGAAGTTTATCTACTTTACTTTATAGCTTTTAGCAGGGTTCTCTAGTTTAGTCTAACTCTTAATTGATAAAGACACCTGTATAACATGTCGGTGACGTGGAACAGGGTCGAGTTTTTCCAATGGCAAAAGGACTCATGCGCGCAAACAAATAAATGCCATATTTTAATATATGATCTAGTTTGTGTGGAGTTAACATAAATTCTCATTTTTTCTCCTTTTAAGTGGGAACTTAACTGGGTTCAAATCCTGGCATGGTTTTTGTTGGAAGAGTAGGCAAAATTCTCCTTCCTAATTTCACACACATGACCATAAAAGTATTGTATATCAGTTTCAAAATTGCATTGGCAGACATTTCAAAATGGCAGACATTTTATGATGATGAGAAGATAAAGTGTGTTCCTTCAATGTGATAATTTTCTTGTTTCAGCACCTACAGAAGATACAAGATGAAGGCAGATCAAACATTTCAAATACATCTCGACCTTTCACGTCCACTAATCACGACAATCTGGTCTTACAATCAGTCACGCCACCTGGTACTGGGTCAAGGTAAATTTCTCTTTTATTTCATCCGCATGCCTCATCCACAGTCTGTAAAATGAACATACCCTGACCACAGTCTGTAAAATGAACATGCCCCGCCCACAATTTTCGTCCCGTGTTCGATCCCTGCATTTGCCGAGAAAGTTCATCAGGGTTTTTCAACGTGGTTTTCTTTTGTCAGTGGTGCAGGATAGTTGTCTAGTCATTCAGATGGTATGAAAAACCGAGGTCCCGCGCATATATTGGCATGGCTGCAATAGATCCCTGGGCAGTTGGAATTAGTATAAGAGTAGGCTGTAGCACACTATTTGTCTTCATTAGTCCTGTCGGTGCAGAACAATACGGCGTTAACCTCCATTTTATTTTATTTTGTTAATTATTTTGCCGTTGAAATATTATATAATCAATCCAATGAAATATGATGGCTTTTACAGTGAAACACTAACACACTAAATATAAATTTGTGCTTTTTAACTTCTGCTATTTTCCCTAACCTTCATTCTCACTGCCCCTTGCCTTGATTCATGATTATTTTTGTTTGTATCTATTTTGTAGACGTGACGAACGTCCTCCTACTGTAGCTGGTCGAGTTGAAAGTGCCAGATCATTACCATCACGATCATCAGTCCGACCACCATCTGCTAGGTAATATAATTTATACTTCACTTGTTGGATATTCTAGGTTTCACGTCAAGTCTCCTGGGTATCGAGTGTTTGTTACAGCTGGGTCAGGGCTCACACTGTCGATTGCAAAAGTCATAATTGAAAGCCAGCGTGAGCCCTGACCTGTTCATTCTCGGTTAGGCCATACAGACAAAATATTCTGGTTCCCAGAAAATCTGATGTGGAGCATTTTATTTTTGAATTTTTTTTTTTTTTTTTTTTTTTGTTGTCAAAGTTTCACTGTTCATGTAATTTAAATCATAAGTTCGGCCATTGAGTAAATAGTTTTACCGGTAATCTCTGGCTTGTATATGACGGGGAGAGTTGCCAGCTGGGTTTTGTATATGTGGTGTATTCCAGACCATGGTCATCGTGTTTTATTGACCACATCCACCCAGAGTAGTATTCAACAGTGGGCGTGGCTCCATGGTTGATCGTGTTTTTAATGGATCACTTAATGACTGAATTACCCCAGCATACAATAATCTGGTGTGTATATTTAACCTATTGCTTTTATATTTTCCAGCCATGTTTCTTCGAATCAAGAGACTGAAGCGTTACAGTACCAGTGCCAGGAATATAAAATATTGATGCAAACAGCAGACGTGGAGAAAGAGAAACTAGCAGAACTAGTCAAAATATTACAAAAACGGTATTACATCTT
Organism: Patella caerulea; assembly: GCA_036850965.1. Classification (NCBI taxonomy): domain Eukaryota; kingdom Metazoa; phylum Mollusca; class Gastropoda; family Patellidae; genus Patella; species Patella caerulea. Next base: position 2,579,818 of record JAZGQO010000007.1, read on the forward strand.
TATTCAAAATTGATAAAAGACAAAAATTCTGGGGATATGGAAGGCCAAATGGTTAGCACCTTTCGCGCCGTATCGTAAGGTCTGTCATTGAGTCAACTGGTGTCGTTTCGATTCCCCATTTGTATGTGACAAGGATGAGGGTTGCCTGTCCAACCTCGTGGGTTTTCACCGTGTCCACCGGTTTCCTCTCACTGCTAAAGACCCCTACGTACAAGCAAAGTATTGAAATAAAATTGAACCATATGTTAGTCCAGAAATGACCTAGTTTGTATCAAATGTATGTTAAACCCCATTCTTCTAGGGTATTAATTGTATTAATTATTATTTATAGAATTGAAGAAGCTATATTAAAACATAACTATATATTATATAGTATATGTTATTTATAGAATTGAAGAAGTTACGTTTTTAAAGCGATATTATGATATGTATATGTTATTTATAGAATTGAAGAAGTTACGTTTTTAACGCGATATTATTATATGTATATTGTTATTTACAGAATTGAAGAAGCTGTATTAAAACATAACGAAAGTCAAACAGAGTTGATCAATCAACGAAGAAATAACGCCCTGTTAGAAAAACAACTCGCTAAATACAAAGTTGATCAGAATAAATTTGCTAAAGGAAGTAAGTTATATTTTTAATATTATATTCCTATGGCCGGGTTGCAGGTTCGCTCCTGGTGTTTGATCGTGAAAGTTAATTTCCCCTTGATTCGTGGTGCTGGGCGGAAGGAATGGAAGGATAGCTGTCTAGTCATTCGGATAGGAAAAAAAAGGGTCCATGTACTCATTGGCATGCACATAAAAGATCCCTTGGCAGTTGGAATTCGATATAAGAGGAGGCCATAGTGTCACTCTCTGAAAAATGTTCCTCATAGCACACTGTATGGAAGATTCCAACTTCATTAGCCCAGTTGAAGCAGAAGAGTAGGACGTTAGACCTCATTTTATTACATTTCTTCCGTTTGGTTTTAAATTTTCGTGTGAATATTTACCTGTTTGTGTGTTGTAGATACAAGTGCCCGTAAAAAAGGTCTATCATCAGGTAGAATCGGAGGGGATCCTATTTATAAATCTTTAGATGATGAAACAGACGTTCAAAGTTTAGAAGAAATTCAAACATGGTAAGTGTGGTTTACAGGTCATGGGCTAGGCATTCAACATACATCATTTGCTGCTCAATGCTCATTTATAATTTAATCCAAAAGTGAATAATTGAGACTATGTTATTGTACCAACTTTATTAATGGTAACCAAGGCTAGGCCTAAAATTTAAATACTAATATATCGGTTCAGAGTGGAGAAATTTGACTGAACTTTTCAGCATATTCCAATTACATTATCTAGTTTTTAACTATTATATACTATTCAAAAAAAGTAGGGGATATTTGATTTTTAAGTGTTATTAAAGTCACCTAATGAAACTGACGAAGAAACAAATGACAAAATGAAATGAAGTTCACATTCATCGATTTATTCCAAATGATCGTTAGACTAAGTAAGGCACAGACTGGCCATTATAAGGGTAAAATGATACCCGGGGTCAAACAGCAAAGTTACCACAGCATCACAACAAAGTCAGTAACGGGTAAATCCTCCTCTGTTTGCCAAACAAGCATTGATCCGACTTGGCATACTCCTAATGAGACGTCTAAGGCAGAGTTGGGATTTCAAAATTTTTCGTGTCGGACATTTTACCGAAAATAAAGGGCCCTAACTCTTATCGTTATTTAAGCAGACGAATTCATACCACAATTAAAAGTCACATGTCAAAATATTCAAATCACGTACAATTAAAAATCACATGTCAACAAGATATTCAAATCCCGTACGTAATAAAAATTGGTGAATCTCGCTATTTATCACACCTAATTCCCGTACGGCATTCAAATTTATGTCAGTAAATGCCGTACAAAATTAAGCATTTTCGTAATACATTGAATGAATGCTTGCCGATCCTGCTTCGGCATAAAATTCACAACCGTAATATTCCTTTAGATTTACGTGGCAGCAAATGAATGCCGAACTTCCGAAAGAAGAATAGTTTGTGATGTCAGAACATCGTTTTTTCTTTATAAAATGTCAACAAAATATTCAAATCCGTGCGTAATAGAAATAAGAACACGGCAGCAAATTAAAAAAAGCGTTCGAAATAATACTTGTGGTGATGACAAAAGGCATAGCTGACTTCAGCGTATTGCCGCTATGGCGTACGTGACTTACAGCACACAGCTTCATAGTAAGCACTGCCTAACATGTTAAGCAATATTCGTGCGGCGCTCGAGATCACGGGAAAGTGCCACTGTGGATGAGAATTTATATATGGATTCTTAAAAGACGTAAAGGATATCGTAGACAAAATGAATTAGGGTGTTATAAAATAATATACTGTTACGATATGTGACATCTATGATTAGTTGATAGATGCTGTCGGCTAACATCAATGTGATTAAGATGCCCGACAATTGAAGACCACGAGGAAAACAGGTGGATTAAAATTATAATCACTCTTATTGGATTTTCAAATAGTCCGACAAAGGGAAAGCAATGACTTCTGTTTAAGATTAGATTGATGAATTGTCCGACAAAGGATTAAGTCAATCAATCAAGGCAGATTAAGTAGTTAATCAAGGTAGGTTTATTGATAAATACGTTGATCACTTAATTACCTAATCAATCCTGCCTATTGTCAACGATAACCGGGTTGAGTGGTAGTTATACTCACAGTACACTATATTAATTTTGGAATTTTGAATATTATTCACTATGTCTTGATGTCCGATTGGGCATATTCCCGGTCGGACAATATTGTGCGTTTGTAAAAAAAATTCGGACAAGTCCGGAATATACGGGCGAAATCCCAACTCTGGTCTAAGGTCATTTTGGTCCAGATTGTCCCATTCCTGTTGCAACGCAGCAGCAAGTTCTTGGACATTGGCAGGACGTTGTTGACGTTGACGTAACCTCTGTCCAAGCATGTCCCAGACATGCTCGATGGGTGAGAGGTCGGGACTCAGTGCTGGCCAAGGTAATGTGGTGATGTTCTGTTGTTGGAGGTAACCTTTAACGATCCTGGCCCTGTGACATCTTGCGTTGTCATCCTGGAAGATGAAACGGCGGCCATGACGTCGTGCGAACGGCATAACATGGACTGCCAAGATGTTGTCCCGGTAGTACTGGCCTGTAACACGCCCTGCAACAATATGTAACGCTGTTCTTCCAGCAACAGTGATGCCTCCCCACACCGTAACAGAACCAACCCAAAATCGATCATATCTGATGACGTTAACGTCTTGGAAGCGCTTGTTTCGACGACGCCACACCCTCCTACGTCTGTCCAAAAAATCAACAGTGAACCTTGACTCATCTGAAAACATCACATTGCTCCAGCGTTGATTATCCCAGTGTTGACGATCCCTACACCAACGACGTCTTGCCTGAATGTGGTGATCTCTCAAACAAGGGACCACGCGAGGACTTCGGGCGCGAAGGTGACCCCTATGCAGTCGATTCCGAATCGTCTGGCCACCCACTCTCACACCAGTGTCTGTTTGAAGACGAGCGCTGATCTGATTTGCTGTGATGACACGATCACTCAAGGCCAAGGTACAGATAAATCGATCCTGGGCTTGAGTTGTCACCCTTGGTCGACCTGAGCGTGGTCTGTCCTGTACAGATTGTGTATCACGGTATCTGGACCATAGCCTGCTTATGACAGACTGAGAAACATTCATCGTCCGAGCCACAACCGCCTGTGTTGTGCCGATCTGTAGCATGCCAAGGACACGTAACCTTTCATTTTGGGTTAGCCGACGCATATCAAAATTTGTTTTCTGGTCACTAAAACAATTAAACTGATGTTTCCACCCTGGAATTCAATGCCACAATGACTGTAACATTCAAAGTCAGAGTCGTGCAAATCTTGGGTTGGACCCCCATGATGATCCCAAGCATCACCTGCATTCCATGCGGTAGCTATTGGTGCGTTTGGGCGTCACATGTAACTGGAAATGTTTCTTCTGTTAGGTTCTATAGTGACTTTTTTCGTAGTCATTTGCATATTTTAGTATTATGCCCCCAAAATCAAATATCCCCTACTTTTTTTGAATAGTATAGTGAGAACTGTCAGCTCTTTACCATAATTTATTGGTCCTGTAAGAATCTATTAGCCCAAGTTTTGTCTCAGTACTTTACACAATGGACCTTTATGCTGATTAACAAGGTCCCGGGTTCGATCGCGGTGTTGATCGAGAAAATTCATCAAGATGTCCCCTGACTCGACCTTCCAGTACAACTTGTCAGATGTTCCTGTAACGTAGGCCATCGAAAGTATAAAAAACGAAACGAAATATACATCTGTATTTTAATCAGATTATTTCAATTCCGTTACCGATAAAAATAAAACTTTTCTGTTTTAGTCTGGAGATTCAGAAGGATGAGAATGAGGCGTTAAAGTCAGCGTTACACAGTACGTTACAAGCCAAAGAAGAAGATCTGAGAATTTATTCCAATACGATCGACGAAACTAAAAAAGTTTTACTTCAAGCTTTAAGACAATATAAGCAGAATATAGTTCAACATTGAACCTTGTCGTTTATCATTTATCATTTACAAAATACGATTCCAGATGGAACATAGTCAGATACAAGCCTGGAACCTGTCACTGACAATGTCAATCACAGATTCAGGTTTTGTCAGCTACAAAACCTTGGGTGCTTGTCGTTTGGTCAGGCACTGATTTGTCTTTTTTATCAAAGTTCTCTTTTATCATTATCAAGCACAATGTTTTATTCAAGATTACAATAAGAGGATACTAGTATTCTTGCTTTAGAATAAAACCAGTGATTGTTTCCCATAAAAATTGTGTTCTGTTAAAATGAGTTGCCCAATCGCTAAATGCCACTTCAAGATTATGTCCAAATATTATTGTCTAGTAGAAATTATTTCTATGTGTTAAAATGATTCCTATGATGTTATAGCTGTAATTAACAACCTATTAAGTAAGTAATAAATATAGAAAAGATTATGTTTTCGCTTTTTTAGAAAAAATATGCAGTTTTCACTTTATTTCTCTTTTATTTTAATAAATAAGAAATCTATGCCTAGTGTCATTTATAGGACATTTTTGTTCCAACTTATACACGGATGAGATAAGTTGCCAAGTTTTAACAATTGAACCTCGAGGGAAACTTGAATGTCATGATTGTTACAAAAAACGTAAGAAAACTATATAGTGTCGCTTTGTATATGCCCGTCTTCATTAGCCCTCTTGGTACAGAACAGTAGAAGGTCAATCTATCGGAAACTCTAGTAATCTGAAATCTGGCCATCTCAGTGCGGCTCACCCCAAGCGAATCAGGGTTAGATCAAGACATTATATGTCTGACTTTTTTAGAAGCCATTAAAATATGTGTTCTGTTATTAATCATATGTTAGCAGTGCTTTCAGTGTATAAATACTGCTAACTCTATGTTATATATATAGTAGATATAACCTGCTTGATGCTGATGTGCCATTAAACCATACTTCATTCATTCATTATACAGCTGTACTGTTCTCTAATGTCCACCCCAATGCTACCATGCTCAAGTAAATGGGGTTGGGTTTTTTTCTGAGAGGGGGGGGGGGGATTTTGTTAAAAAAAACATACACTCATTTGTTGCCACCCCCCCCTCCCAAATTAAGTAGTGATTGTAATTAGGTTGTGTTATTTACATATGAACAGGTGACTTGGATGCCTTAAATGCGTCTTTGTTGTAATTAAGATTTTAATAACAAATGAACCTGTAAAGTAACACAATCGCTATGTTCTATCGGGTTTTAAAAAAGTGTATTGTCGATTAATAATGCTTTTTTTTAGGGCTTGCGCTGCTCTTCGTGATCTGATAATTATTTATTGTTTATAGTCTAACAGTGGTATGGTTGTCATGGTGATAATAATTTATATTTGATAATGGTATGGTTGTCATGGTGATGAGAATATATTTATTATTTATAATTGACAGGTGTATGGTTGTCAGGCGATAAGAATAATTGTTGTGATTAGATAATATTTATGATTGACAGTTGTATGTATGGTTGTCGTGGTGATGAGAATATATTTAAAATTGACAGCAGTATGGTTGTCGTGGTGATGAGAATATATTTAAAATTAACAAAAGTATGGTTGCCATGGTGATGACAACATAATTAAAATTTACAATGTCTAGTGATGAGCATATTTACATTTGATAATAATATGGTTGTCATGGTGATGAGAAAATATTTATTATTGACTACAGTATAGTTATTATTGACAATGCTATGGTTGTCATGGTGATGATAACATATTTATAATTGACGAAGGTATGATTTAATGCTGTGATGTATTAATAATAAATTATTATCGTGTGTAATAAATGGGTTGATTGTTCGAATGACAAAATGAAATGTTTTAAAATTAGTACACCGATGAACGCGGCTAAACATACCTTAGCTACAAGATATACTGATGTGTTTTTAGTTACGATTGGATGCCTTTAGTTCCACATTGCAAACACAGTTTCTTTATTAAAGAACAGAACATCTTAAAAATAAGATAATTTGATACTATTATGACAAATTAAACTTACAGAAGCCAATAATATAGTGCACAACTATCACCTAACTGCAAATATTCGCGTTTAAATTGATGAAGCGTTGTTTGTATCCGACACACACCGTCATACGATGATTTATACCTGTTTCAGGTAGGATTATATGCTTAATTGCTGTTGGGTTTGGCAGAATTATTATAAAAAAAAAACAATAATCAATCGTTGTTTTGATGGGAAAAAAAATGTCTATTTTGCTTAATTTCTTTGAATGTGATTCATGTTTTGCTTTGCTACGTGGAACTATACGGGATCACCTCTTATCTCGAAACACGAAGGGTTAAGAGATGGCGTTTGTTATCAAAACATACCCCACAGGAGAATATTACCACTATAGACTTGAATAACCAGACACCAAAGACTCATTCAATTCAGAATCTTTGCGTATTTTGCCAAACATAACTGATTAGAAATAACAGTAAAAACAGAAACAATTGAATGAAAATCAGTTTATATACATCCAGATTGTATTATATGCATTGCAAACCATTTGTGTCCATTTCAAGGTTCAAAAGAAATTTTCTATATATTCATATTTCTGTAACTCTCTCTCTAAATCTTGCATTATGCATCGTTAAACAGGAGGGAGGTGGGGGGGGAGTATAACATTCTCTCAACACAAAATAGGTCATTACAGGACTAACATATGGTTTCAATTTTATTTCAATTATTCACTTGCGCGAAGGGGTCTTTAGCAGTGGGAGAAAACTAGATGACCCCAAGAAAACCCATGCGGTTGGACAGACAACCTCACTCAACATAGTATACAACCCAGGAATCAAAACCACACCAGTTTACTGAATGAAGAACCTAATGATACACAAGCACCTGCTATCCAACCCACTGTAAAACAGATATACTGACTGTACTATGAAACCTGAGTAATGAATAACAACTTCCAGCTTCTTCAACTTGACAGAAAATAAAATTTATTCAATTTTGAGAAGTTTTAAAATATGAAGAAAAAAAATATAACCATACAATACTCTACGGAGTGTTCGAAATTTTGTCGTACGAAAAAAAAAATTTCCTTCAAATAATTATGGGAAATGTGTGACAATTTGATTCCTTTATCTTCTTCTATCCCCTTCAATTGTCTTATCAATTCTTATAGATTTTTTTCATACATTTTGGTCCTCATATCTGAAGCTAAAGTTAACTATTTTAATCTTTGGCAACACAATTTTCTTATGTTTTCAAAACTGTGACTGACTTCAAAATGCAAGAACTTAACAGGGAATAAAGTAAACAATGAAAAAAAGAAATTTTGTCGGAATAATCCAAAGATGATATATGGTCCCCCCTGAGTCATTTTACATCTTCATGGGTTCTGATCCATCACTGTTCTTGCCTTGCTTCTCAAGTTCTGCTCTATAAAATAAAATAGTTTTAACACATTATTTTTGATAAAATGTGAAACGGTTATGAAATGAAATGGAGTTTAATGTCCTACTGTTCTGCTCCGAACTGGGTTAATGAACCCCAGATAATGGTTATGTTTACAGTACATGTAATTAAGATTAATTTGACACATTATACTATTTTTTTCATTTCTTGAGTTTTACGTCCACTTCCACCAACTTGCAAGGGTGATACATGTATCGTAGACAAGATAATAGTATTGACCATATTTAGCCTTTTAACACTTGGGCAGCACTTATTGGATCTCCTTCAATCATTCCAAACAACCCTGTGTTATGCATAGTGATGACGCCCCCGAAAAACTAGTAATTAGTCACATCTTTTATTTTTTTCAAGAAATTGTGGTAGTCAGTATTTGGTTAGGCCCTCTGTCCTGCACCAGTGATAAGTGAAACCATGCCAGGAACTTTCTCTCGCAACACCGGGAGCAAACATGAGACCTCAAGGATAGCTAAGTGTCTTATTCACTCGGTCATTGCAGCTCCTATAACAGACAGAGATGTAGGTCTATATGTAATAGGACAGGAATTACTAACCGTAATTGTTTTGAGAAATCGTCTTCTATATTATCATCATCCCAGTTGTCTTCCCAAACTTTTATATCTTCATCATCCTCTTCTTCTCCTGTCCAATCTAAAAATAAAACCCATGCAATAGACAAAGTTAGAAATTGATAAACAACTAAAAAGTCAGGTCGAGTTAAATGTAAGAGAGAGAGAGAGAAATGGGGTCTAACGTCCACTCAACACAAACAAGGTCATTTCAAACCTAACATAGGAGCCTTTAGCAGTGGGAGGAAACCGGAGAAAACCCACAAGGTTTGATAGGTGACCCTACTCCTCGTCTCGTACAACTGTCTTCTTGCATTTAAGTTTGACTTTAACAGCACCAGGCATATTTTCTTCACAATCAGAGCTCTAACCATGTGCATTCATTTGACTAATCCCTGAACTTCATTTTGTTGTGATCTACACACAAACCCGAGATCCAACCCATATAACAGAATTTACGGTCCCCACCACATTGGTTAGACCAATAGGCCCCAAAATTCCATATAAAACGAGGTAGTGTGTATACATAACATGTTATTGTCTGCTATGTTGCCTCGGTGGAAGCGGAGGAGAGAGAGAGAAATGGTGTTTAACGTCCACTCGACACAAACTGCTAGGTCATTTCAGGACTAACATATGGTTTTAATTTTATTTCAATTATTCACTTGCGCGTAGGTGTCTTTAGCAGTGGACAGACGACCCTACTCCTTGCCACGTACAACTGGGATTTGAAAATCACGCTACTTGACTCAATGGCAGGCCGTATATTACAATTACCTATGATACAGCGCACACACACTAACCATTCGACCATCCACCCGGTGGATGAAGATGTAACATACAACTAACTCACACACATAGAACTGGCCACCGAACTGCGGGTAAGTAATACACTGTAGTGTAGAGTGTACATGTAGTGATGCAGTTGCCAGTAAAACCTGAGACGTCTGAAGCTTGACGAGATAAGGACTTCCGAAAAGAAAATATCAGAATAATTATTTCTGGAGAAAATTATACAGACAACAATAACCAAAGATACCGTACCGGTACTAAAACTAAGGAGGACCAGCAACGTGATTTAGCAAAATCAAACGTCATGACTGAGTGAGAGTGAGAGTGAGACGCGAGAGGATGCTTCGTTGATTTTTTGAACGTTTTTCGACTTTCTCACAAAATGTTAAATGGTTTTTCATCTTTTCTCAGAGGAGAAATATTACACGAATCTATATTTTCATGAATTTATTGATACCTTCAGCGGGAAATTCTTCAAATTCGTCATCTTCTTCTAATAGACCCAAATCGGGTTTCTTTTGTTGCTTTTCAGCCATGCTTAGTAGTTTCCTATCTTTTCACTGAAGAGTAGAAACATGTGAGTTATGCCCCTTGGTTGTAAGCTTATTATATTTCGATTATCCGGTACAGTCGAACAATGAGCAATCGGCAAACTTCGGCAATACGACACGCAATGATAGAAAGCTTCATGGAAATCTGGACGCATATGGTCGTCGCCCCCACCCACTCGCCCATCTGTCACTCTAACGCTGTGCTGGCCCTAAGGCACATTTTGATAGGTGGCCTGAAAATACAGATATGTGAGTGGAATGCAACCCAATATGACACTTAACAGGCCATCTTTTTTCTTTTACTTTTTTATTTTGTGGCATGGAGTTTTAGATGGCCCTAAGGCACGTGCCTTATTTGCCTTATGGTTAATCCAGCACTGACTCTAACGCCAAAATTCATCATCCGATTTTTTTAAGATTGATGTGTGCTATTTACATAATACATAATGTAAGTGCGGTGAAGAACCCTATTTAATGCACCTTAAGTTGCACCGTGTGAACGCTTTTAACATCTAAAGTTATCCACCGATCTGTATGAAATTTATGTGAGACATTAAAATTAGTAAAAATAAGAATATCATATTGAATTTCATCAATTTCCATTCATCACTTCTAGAGTTATGGCCCTTGTTTCACTTTGCTGCACCTTGTGAACGCCCTAGCATCTAAAGTTATCTGCCGATCTATATCGAATTTATATGCGTCACTTAATATTAGTAAAATGAATAATCCTAGTGAATGTGAGCAATTTCGGGTTATTTGTTGAACCTTGTGAACGTTCTAACGACAAAAGTTAATATCCGATCTGTATGAAATTTATATCCACCCATTAAGGGTAGTTAAACCTCAAACCCCGTTGAATTTCAGCAATTAACAATAATTACCTCTAGAGTTACGACCCTTGTTTCAATTTGTTCAACCTTGTTAAATGCTCGATTGTTATCATACGATGTTTGAAATTTATATGCATCTTTTAAATTTGTGTAACGGAGGTCTACTGAATTTCAGCAATTTCCGTCCATTATTTGATATTTTAACGAAGTCACAGCAGTACACCCTATGGCAATCGTTCCTCTTCCTTGGTTGCTGTTCCCAGTGGCGGTGCCAGCCGTCGGTGGTTGGAGGGGCAAAGCGGGAGCAAAGTCTAAGGTTAAGGGGGCAATGGCACGAGTATCAACTTGTGCGGGGGCGGGGTCCTCCCCCAGAAAATTTTGAAAAACAGGCTGCCGGAAATGCAGCCTGGCAGTATTTCAGGCGACGATCGTTGAAGTAAAGTGTCAAACGAACGGACTTGCGAACCTCTACGAATCCCGATCGTCGAGATAAATAAATCTGACCACATATTGTCTGTAGAGTAGACGGTCCGAAATGCAGTCTGGCAGTATTTCAGGCCTTGATCGTCGAGATAAATAGAGCTTAACATATACCGCCTGTCGCCAAATCACTAGTTTATCCGACCAGAGAAGAAAGTGTCGAGCGGGCGGAGTAAGAGTGACTCAAAGCGAAAGAATAATTTCGCTACTATATTTTGTAAAATAGCCAGCCGGAAATGCAGCCAGGTAGCATTTCAGACAAATGTCGTTGAGATAAATAGAGCAGCTGGCCAGATCACATTTTTTTTCCCGAAAATTATTGGTGGGGGGAGCAAACAAAGGGCAGGCCTCCCCCCCCCCTTGGCGCCGTCACTGGCTGTTCCATTTCCTTGGAATTTTCTCCGTCTACTTTGTGAAGCTACTAGATTCAACGCCTATTTTTAGACGAAGATTAAAAGCATATTTTTCAACGTTACTACAGTTTTTATGGCTTTAAAAGGATAATATTGGTGTCAGTAATTATTACATATGTGATAGAACTGGTTAAACACGTCCCAAATATAATTTTAACACGTACGGAGATCATTGCTACGGGAGATGTATAACAAACACTGGAATAAACGGGGAGTGGCGACAAACATGACAAACGCGAGTTATCCTTGTATATAAGATCTGTCATTGAGTTAACTGGCGTGGTTTCGATTTCCCGGTTGTACGTGACACGGAGTAGGGTCGCCTGTCCAGCCTCATGGGTTTTCTCCGGGTCCTCCGATTTCCTCCCACGGCTAAAGACCCCTACGAGCAAGCGGATTATTGAAATAATTTAACCACGTGTTAGTCCCAAAATGTCGGTCAACTGGTCTCGTGTCTGTTCTCAAGTCCCCGGTTGTACGTGGCAATGAAGTAGGGTCGCCTGTCCAACCCCGTGGGTTTTCTCTGGGTACTCCGGTTTCCTCCCACTGCTAAATACCCATACGAGCAAACGGATTATTGAAGTAAAATTGAACCAGATGTTAGTCCCAAAAAAGTCGTGCAGAATTGCAGGAACCTCATTTCATTATATTTACTTATTTTTTTTTAAATGAAGTAAATTATTGTATGATGTGTGCAATTTCATAAAGAGGCCAATGTCCTATACACTGAGGGGGTTTGGGATGGCCTAGTGGTCTAGAGTGCCGCGCTTCCAACTCTAACTTGGCCGGTCACCTCTGGCTTGCGATCCCTGGTGTGAGCGTATGTGGCATGGACGTTAAACCCCATTTCTTTCTCTCTCCCCTATACACTGATGCTACGTGGCGAGCACCGGTTCAGCCGACCTAACTTTATACTTTATACATTCATATTACATCTACTCGTAGCAATGAACAGGGGGGGGGGCATTGTCCCCGAGCCGAAATGACAAGAAATGATGTGTGCTATGGGGGAAATTTTACCCTGACAGCGGTTACACGACCTAGGCTACTCTTAATTTGAATTCCAATGTTCAAGGGTTCTTTTACGTACACACCGTTGTGAACACAGGACCTTGCTTTTTTATCCCATCCGAACGACTATATTGTCCCTAGTCCAACCCTCCGCCCGACACCACTGACATGAGGAAACCATACCGGAAAATTCCGATGAACTCCCTTAGCCAGCACAAGGATCGAACACTGGACCCGGGACCGTAGCCAGCTCAGAAAATTTGGGGAGACTTCTGGGTTTTTGGGAGGGGCTGAGGATGTGGCCGGCTAAGGACACCCCTAAGAAATCATTAACCCCCAGGCTAATTAATTCACGGATCCATAGCAACTTCTCTCCTCGAACGATGCAATAAGAAATGAAATGGATTTTAACGTCCTACTGTTCTGATCCGAATTGAACTAATGAAGACGGGCATACGTCATACAGTGTGCTATATGAGGGAAATTTTGCCCGGACAGTGGCACTACGGCTTACTCTTATATCGAATTTCAAATGCCAAGGGAGCCTTTATATATACGTCAATGTGTACACGGGACCTCGGTTTTTCGTACTATCCGTAAGACTAGACGACTGTCCATGTCAGGCCCCCATCCTGCATCACTGTCAAGGGGAAACCACGTCGGGAAATCCTATGAACTCATTTAGCCAATGCAGGATACGAACACCCTATGGCCTATACCTCCAGGCTAGAGAGTCAGCGTCTTACCCACCTATAAACCACTGTGATCCCCCCCCCCCCACACAGAAAGAAACACTCACCAACAAAATATTATTGTATTAAAAATAATGCTAGAGTTTATTGTAATGTATTTATGCGAGTGTGATGAGATATATTATTAGCGGGTAGATAACCCAGTTGTTTATAGGCTGTTTTACAAACACTGTCTATTATCAATATCTCAGCTTTTCTCAATTCTCTCTTCCATTTATTGGCCGTTGACGTAGAGTTACTCCTCTTGATGTCATAGTTACGCTCAGCCACACCTCCCATTGACGTAATGCAGAACACGTAACCATATATCTCTAACGACGGTGTCGTGCCAAGAAAACCGTATAGGTGGGCTGTGGTTTTATACGGATGCTCCGCTAGATTTTCATACTGTAAAACTATAAGTCTTGTCGGGTAGTCTTTTATTATGGCTTTTGTCACAGACATATCCCTCGACATTTCCCCGCACAAATCTGTCGTATGCGCGCGCACTCTGCTTCTAGGGAAATGTTTGGGTTCCGTCGCAATACGCGAGTTAAAAATTCCTCGTGGATCTCGTATTAAATGAATGATTTTAAAATTGGGATATTTTTCTAAAAGGGGTTTCGCTGAATTCATTGTCATTCGTATAGTTTTTATTATTCTCACGTTCGAGTTTTTACACTCCCGTATCAAATCAGGAAGACATTTTTTTATTTTGGGGAAACTTTTGTCTCTTCCTAAACAGTGATAATAATTTGATGTTTGACGTCCAAAATCTAAGAACAGATATCGTAAAGCTTTCATATCAATTTGATACAAGTCGCACGTATACCAGGCTAGTAATTGGGTCAGTGCTTCCTTTTGTAGATCGGTTTCCATGGTGAGGTTCCTGAAATGAGAAATAAAGAAAGGAATTAACTGATCGGTTCAACATTTATTTGTAAATGGGCAGCCACTGTGGCTAAGTGGGAAAGAGTGTCCGTTCATCGGGATTTTCCAATGTGGTTAAGTGGTGCAAGACCGAGGGCTCGTCAAGGACTGAGTGTCTTGTCGTTCGGATGGGACGACAAACTGAGGTCCCGTGTATACATTGGTATGTACGTAAAATATCCCATGGCAGTTGGAGTTCAATATAAGAATTGGCCATAGTGCAGCTCCCCGGGCAAAACTTATCCCATAGGAACTAGAATTTCCGGCCTGTCCGAATGACTAGACCCCTTCTAGCACCGTTCATCATGGTATATTGATGTTATTTAACTTCTTGTACCGTTTAAATATAGTAATTATTTGTCATGGTATATTGATATTATTAAATATAGTATATATGTGACGTGGTGTATTGATGTTATTTACCGTTTAAATATAGTATATATTTACCGTTGTATATTAACATGATATATAGTATATATTTACCGTGGTATATTAACATGATATATAGTATTTATCTACCGTGGTATATTAACATGATAGATAGTATATATCTACCGTGGTATATTGATGTTATTTACGTCGAGTAACGTTTAAATATAGGAAATATCCATCGTGTTATATAGATTATGATATATAGTTTATATCTACCGTGGTATATAGATGTTTTTTATCCTTTAAATACAGTATATATATCTAACGTGGTATATTGATTATATTCGTGTGATTCACCTTCTGGTGTCGTTTAAATATAGTAAATATCTACCGTGGTATATCAACATGGTATATTGTATATATCTACCGTGGTATATTAACATAGTATATAGTATAAATCTACCGTGGTATATAAACATGATATATAATAAATATCTACCGTGGTATATTAACATGACATTTAGTATATATTTACCGTGGTTTATTAACATGGCATATAGTATATCTACCGTGGTATATTAACATGGTATATAGTAAATATCTTCCGTGGTATATTAACATGTTATATAGTATATATCTACCGTGGTATATTAACATGGTATATAGTATATATCTACCGTGGTATATTAACATGGTATATAGTATATAGATATCTACCGTGGTATATTGATTTTATTTACCTTCTGGTACCGTTTAAATACAGTATATATCTATCATGGTATATCGATATTAAAGGCTCGAACACATAAAATGCATCAGGGTGGCGCTGTAACACGTCTCCAGTAAATGATGATCCACTGCGCATGTATGTTAAAATCATGACGTATTGGATGGAGGGTGATTCTATTTTATTATGACCTCTAACCGCAACTGAAAATAAAACAAAACCAGAATACAATGAGGTATAATTTTACCCAGAAACGTAAGCATAGCCTGTCGAATTCACGATATTCGTTCATACATAGACATTATGCCCGTCTGGATGATCCATGGCGTATCTCAGGAGTGTTCGATTGGATTTTTATTCCAGAACGCCCAATCATTAACAAATAGTATCACCAGTGAGAGAGAGAGAGAGAGAGGGGGTGGGGGAGAGGGAGTCCCAGACACTCTACATATGGTTGTGGCTATTTAAGAGTACAATAGAAGTTTTGGGGAATAGCTGTGACTCAATAACTAGGACATCCCGAGTGGACAAGTGGACAAGAAACCTCCTTGGGATTCTCCAGTGGGACTTCCCCTTGGCAAAGAACAGCGTCTTCGAAATTGACGGATACGAATAACCGAGATCCGTCCGTGCAAATATTGGCATACCCGGAGCAGAACACCCAACAGTTGGAATTGGATGAAACGTACCGGTAGGCGAAAACGTCACTATCTGGACAAATCTGTCCTGTTATTCGCTAACTCTAAAACATGAAAGCGTCGATTAAAAGACCCCTGCTAAATTTAGATTCTAGTCCCCCAAAGTCAACATAAAGGGGTGAAAAGATGACCCGCATTCATATATATATATACCAAGGAGAGTTAGTGGTAGTGGACCGGGGAGAGGATCAAATTATCATGACCTACCATATGCCCTTTCTTTCTCTGACCATAAATATTGTGTTCTAACTGTTACGCTTGATATGTCAACACCTGTAATGGAAATAAAATGAAATTGGGTTTAACGTCCTACTCTTTTGCACCTGACCTGGGCTAATGGAAGACGGCCATACGCCATACAGTGTGCTATGAGGGAAATTTTGGCCCGGGCAGTGGCGCTACGGCCTACTCTTATATCGAATTCCAACTGCCAAGGGATCTTTTACGTGCACTCCAATGTGTACACGAGACCTCGGTTTTTCGTCCCATCAGAAAGACTAGGCAGCTGTCCTTGTCAGGCCCTCCTTCTGCATCACTGACAAGGGGAAATCAACCTGTAATGGTATATTTGATATAAAACGTATTTAATATATTGACATCTGTTATAATAATATTTGATACTAGCGGCAATCTGATTAAAACACAGATCCTATTTCGTTTCGTGTTTACAGTCCAAAATTTCGTTTTACTTGTCTTTACTACACTAGGATCTGGAAAGGTTGTTATCATTGACGTGTTCTGAATGGTGTGAGACTTTAGCCAATGACACGGTCTTTTACGGCTCAAGGCGTGTCTTGAAGGGAACTGTGGGTAATCCACCAGTAACACCAATGCTGATTGGTTAATCACATGTCTGACGTCATAGGGTCATAAGGCGCTCGTATGACGTCTGACGCGAACTACCACTATAACTTGTCAGATCTTCGTGTAAGGTAGGCCATGGAAACTATAAAACGAAACGAAATATAGATCCGTATTATAATCAATAGCGTTTCGTCCGGCATTAGGCAATCTCACAAACAGATATAGTGAACCCTGGGAAGGACAGCCCGACGGGCCAAATTGCGGGCGGAGGCGATAAAACTTTACCGCGATATTTCTATGTGGGCATAATCTGCTATCTTTTTCAGTGCAGTTCACCAAGTAAGCGACTATAAATTATCTAGCGATCGTTGATCAGCTGTTGTTTACTTCCTGTAAATACGCCAATTAATGACTGACTTCGTGACGTTACAACGCGATCTCATCTGATAGAGTCATAAGTCTCGGCCACACAGAACCTCCTAGTCTTCAACGTATGGAGAATATTTTTCTGGATGATAGAGACTAATAGAATCAAAGTTTGTCGTCGATCACTCAAGCCTATCTAAATCTATTCACGCACACCTAGTGAAGACGGGCATACCACATACAGTGTGCTATCAGCGAAATTTAATATTGAATTCCGCAATTGAACATTAATGATCTCAAATAGGGCAAACTCGATTCTAACAAAATTTCAGGCCAAAAACTGCACGTAATGTTTGTATATGTGTAGTTTCCCCCGGGGTTCTCCAGTTCCCGCATCCCCTCATACCCATTGCTAAAGTCCCCTTTGCTTTACGCAAGCGAATAAGTAAAGAAATATAATTGAGTTGTGTTGAGTGGACGTTACCCCCTCTCTCTCTCTCTCTCCCTCTCTCTCTCTCTCTCTTCTCTCTCTCTCTCCGTGCCTTTGACGTCTATTGTGTAATTGTTTACCGACCCATGAATCAGTGACAGTGGTCATGTGACAACTGGCGGGGATGATGTTGGGTTACTGCCTTATTGAGCTGTGAATTATATCACCTCTGTGCTATATATAATGTCAGGGTAACTTTTATAACGACCATGTCGCGACCTGATGGTCAACACCGTCACTGGGTAAATATCCATTGATTAAATTATGTTAAATACCAGCCGAGAGATGTTTTGTGAAAACGTGATGGCGTCTTTTCCATGTCCATGTTAGTCAGGTCAATACGAAGACATTTTGTTTACATCCAAGATATGTCAATACATGTGAGGCTGACACACTGAGAGGTGTGTATAAGAGAGAGAGAGAGAGAGAGGGAGAGAGAGAGAGAGAGGGAGAGAGAGAAAAGATGGGTTTAACGTCCACTCGACACAAACTAGGTCATTTCAGGACTAACATATGGCTTTAATTTTATTTCAATAATTTGCTTGCGCGTAGGGGTCGTTAGCAGTGGGAGGAAATCGGGTCCCCGGAGAAAACTCACGAGATTTTTACAGGTGACCCTCAGCCGTGGATTCTTAACCACGCCAGTTGACTCAATGACAGGTTTTATGATACAGAAGACACGTACTAACCATTCGGCCACACCACCCCCAACCCCGGTTAATGAAAACACACATGCGCCACGCAATGTTCCACGCCTGGTCCGCCGTCTTGCGACAAGGCGAAACAATGTCTTAGTCACTCATAGGGACACCGTGACAACGAGTAAAAAGCCAACAATTTCTACATCAAATATTGAAAAACACTCACACACACACACAAATAAAGGAAGAGAAAGTTTGGATTAGTCTGGTGTTGAATATCAACGTCTGTCTCGCGTATGTCTTGACATAGATTCACAAATAAACAACAGACGAGTGACCTTTATAAAAATGATAAACACTCTTTATGTACGGCCTCACGCCATGATAACATCAGTGGAATTCTGGGTGTAGAATGACGTCAAACAGGGAAATTGCCTCGTGTGCCATTTTTGTCCAAACGAGGTGGACACCTTAATTTTACCTTGCTCTAACCGGGAAAAATAATACCTCGGTTGTCGGGAGTGTCGAAACGAGGTTTTTCAGATCATCTTAAATACATTGTAACAACTTCGGTTAGTAGAATTTTACATAGGCTCATCTAAAATGAAATGGGGTTTAACGTCCTAATGTTCTGCTCCGACCGGGTAAATGAAGACGGACATACGCCATACAGTGTGCTATGGTGGACTATTGTACCTTAATAGGGTCAAACCTGACCAGAAATAAATGACTTAACAGGGTCAACCCTTCCCATTATAAGGTCAACACATACCGGAAATAAATGACTTGATAGGGTCAACCCGTACCGGAAATAAATGACTTAATAGGATCAAACCTTATCATAGATAAATGACCTAACCGGCTCAAAGCTTGTCAGAAATAAGCGTCTGAACAGGGTCAAACTTTACCATAAATGACTTAATGGGGTCAAACCAATCCGAAAATATATGACTTAATAGGGTCAAACTATATCGGAAATAAATGACTTAATGGGGCCAGCAATTACCATAAATGACTTGATAAGGTCAAACCTCAAGGAATATATAGAGGATATTTGTCGTTTTAGAGTGAATAACATATTTTATTTCATCGAGAAGCAAGAAAACTTATATTTCACGAAAATATAAACGTTTCCTTGCTTAGAGATGAAATAAAATATGTTATTCACGACAAAACGACAAATGTTCTTTTTATTTTATGATTTTTCAATCATTTTAGGTAAAACAATATGAACTACTTTGCTAGCCAGTGGAATAACACTTTTTTTTCACTGATAAAACGCGGTATTCCATTACTGATCATAAAATAAAAAACAATACAATATTACCACCGGACAGTCGGACAGTAGCTGTGTCAGTATATCACACATGGGCCCTGTTTCTCGAAATCTTAAAGGACAATATTGGTGCCAGTCATTATCACATATGTGATAGAACTGATTAAACACTTTCCAAATATAATATTAACACAGAGATCATCGCTACCATAGAGGAGTAATAAAGGATTCATGAATCGGAAGTGACGAACGCCAAAGGAAAACAAGAGTTATCTCTCTATGTGGATGACTGGAGTGACGAGTGATGACAGATCAACGGCCGAATTTCTGCTCACTAATATGGTGGCTGATTGGTATCATGTCGTATTGTCGTAATGTCGCCTTTCATAACGCGACAACCCGACAACACGACAACCCGACATCACGACATTTCTACCCGACAACACGACAATCCGACAACACGACAACCCGACATCACGACATTTATACCCGACATCACGACATTTTTACCCGACATTACTACACTAAAAATGTCGTAATGTCGGGTAAAAATGTCGTGATGTCGGGTAAAAATGTCGTATTGTCGGGTTGTCGGGTTGTCGTGATGTCGGGTTGTCGGGTTGTCGTGATGTCGGGTTGTCGGGTTGTCGCGTTATGGAAGAAAAATCGGGCAATAAAGAAAATGGTTGATCAAGTGGAAGTAGATTCACGCTCACATTGCAGTTTGAGTTGCATTCGTATCCATTTGTATACGTCCACATTCATAATGTGAACCGTCTTCATTAGCTTAGTCGGATCAGAACAGTAGGACGTTAAACCCCATTTCAGTTCATAATGTGAACATATTATGCCGCCGCCCTTGTCTGTGTGTCTGTCATTGAGTCAAGTGGTGTGGTTTCCAGCCCAAGCTTGTCCATGACAAAGAGTAGGATCGTCTGTCTAACCTCGTGGGTTTTCTCCGGGTGCATGCCCTCCTCCGCCGGCTGGTGCCAATCCCGCTGTTTTGTTATTATTTTGTCTGTAAATATTCTACAGGTTGCAATTATTAACAGATTTTGTTCAAATTCGGCATGATCAATCATTTCAATAACAGGATGGTACCTATATTAATATTTAGTCTGTAAACACTCTACAGGCCGCGATTCTTAATGGATTTTCTTCAAATTTGGCATGAGCATTACTTTTAAAGAGACAATGGCGCCAACTGATGTAAATGCATGCCCGACCCATAGGGGCGTTGTCACGCCCACTTTTCGTGAATATTTTGTCTGAAAACACCTTTCAGACTGTAATTGTTATGAGATTTTAATCAGATTTGGCATGATCAAGACAGGATGGTAAACACCCTACAGGCTGCAAATTTTATACGCCCACATTGAAATATATCAAGGGCCATAACTCTGGTTGTAATTATTGGACATCGCTGAAAATCATTAGGTCTTCGTCGCATGAACTTACACACTACGCATCAATTTCAAGCGAATCGGATGACAACGTTAGCCTCTAGAGCGTCCACAAGATTTTAAAAAGTGAAACGTGATCATGGGCCACAACTTTGAAAATAATGCTCATGTCAGTCCTTGTGACTAAAGTTATTATCCGATTGATTTGAAATTTATACCAAGTGTTTATGTTCATGAAACTCTGGCAGTAATTATCTAGCAGTGGAAATCAATGGGTTTCTACGTCTCATGGCCATAAACATTGTATATAAATTTAAAATCAATCCGATGATAACTTTAGGCCCCAGAGAGTCCACAATCTGACCGACGGGCGGACTGACGGACAGACGGGGGCGACGACGATTTATTTAAATGTGGACGTATGAAATTTGCAACCTGTAGGGTGTTTACCATTCTGTCTTGATCAAGCTAAAACTGAACAATATCTCATAAGAATTACAGCCTGAAAGGTGTTTTCAGACAAAATATTCACGAAAAGTGGGCGTGACAACGCCCCTATGGGTCGGGCATGCATTTACATCAGTTGGCGCCATTGTCTCCTTAAAAGTAATGCTCATGCCAAATTTGAAGAAAATCCATTAAGAATCGCGGACTGTAGAGTGTTTACAGACTAAATATTAATATAGGTACCATCCTGTTATTGAAATGATTGATCATGCCGAATTTGAACAAAATCTGTTAATAATTGCAACCTGTAGAATATTTACAGACAAAATAATAACAAAACAGCGGGATTGGCACCAGCCGGCGGAGGAGGACATGCACCCGGAGAAAACTCACGAGGTTAGACAGACGACCCTACTCTTTGTCATGGACAAGCTTGGGCTGGAAACCACACCACTTGACTCAATGACAGACACACAGACAAGGGCGGCGGCATAATATGTTCACATTATGAACTGAAATGGGGTTTAACGTCCTACTGTTCTGATCCGACTGAGCTAATGAAGACGGTTCACATTATGAATGTGGACGTATACAAATGGATACGAATGCAACTCAAACTGCAATGTGAGCGTGAATCTACTTCCACTTGATCAACCATTTTCTTTATTGCCCGATTTTTCTTCCATAACGCGACAACCCGACAACCCGACATCACGACAACCCGACAACCCGACATCACGACAACCCGACAACCCGACAATACGACATTTTTACCCGACATCACGACATTTTTACCCGACATTACGACATTTTTAGTGTCGTAATGTCGGGTAAAAATGTCGTGATGTCGGGTATAAATGTCGTGATGTCGGGTTGTCGTGTTGTCGGGTTGTCGTGTTGTCGGGTAGAAATGTCGTGATGTCGGGTTGTCGGGTTGTCGGGTTGTCGCGTTATGAAAGGCGACATTACGACAATACGATATGATACCAATCAGCCACCATACACTAATAATTCCTTCGAAGACAAAAAATTGTTGTGTGGGACCGCAAGAGGTTATCTGACGATACAATAAAGTAATTAAATGTCATAAGATAAGAGAACACGGGAAAAATAGAAATACTCCGTACAGCCCCTTGTTTTTATTCATTCTATAGGGGAGACCGGGGCACATTGAACCACTTTGTTCACATACATGTTTTTCCTCATTTCATATCAAATGTTTTTATTAGAAGATCTCTTTATTTCATGATCAAAATTTAAAACAAAATCAATATGCCCTCTTATATGGATCAAACCCCGGGTTATCTGGATTGAATAGATTAGACATAATATATGAACTTAAGTACAAGAATTTCCTAGGCTAAGAAGTTAACATGTATGGAAATTTTTTCTCTTTTAAGCGCTTTTTTGAAAAATTCAATGCCTAAGAAAATAATTGACAGCATGTGGCTTATTGATAGAGAAATGGGTCTAAGAAGTTATCTCACTTCTGTATAGTGTTGGGTTGTATAGTACATGTATTATTTATAAAGGATATATATATCCATGGTGGTTCAATGTGCCCCGGTCTCCCCTATCTTATAAAAACATGGTAATGCACGGACTTTTAATCTGTTTTTCTTTCCTGTTCCCTTATCTAATGGCAGTCAATTCTTTTTATGAATTGTAAGATATTCTCTCACAGTGTCACAAAGCAACTTTAGGTCTTCGGGGGAATTATTAGTGAGCAGATATTCGCCCATGTATCTGTTATCACTAGTCATTTCAGTTAGTTATATAGAGGAATAACTCGTGTTTTCCTTTGGCGTTCGTCACTTCCGATTCATGAATCCTTTATTACTCCTCTATGGTAGCGATGATCTCTGTGTTAATATTATATTTGAACAGTGTTTAATCAGTTCTATCATATACGTGATAATGACTGGCACCAATATTGTCCTTTAACAAGATAAAATCCAAATTTTAGTAGATACTTCAACTTTGATTGGCAAAGCACTAAAATCAATTTAATGTTATCCAATCAAATTACTAAAATTAAGATTTTATCTTTGTTAAAATGTCATGAAACAGGCCTCTGAATGTCTGATATCGAACAGCCGCTATTCTCGAAGGGATGTAACTCTAACATTTGGCCTACCAGCAAGACTAATGAAACATTACAATATTGCTATATAATCATTATCATCCATATTATTGACCTTTAAGCTAACTCCGCTGTCAGACAATAATTTGTATGATAAAAATACATCACATGTATAGTCTATTGTCAAGGGAGCTAATCAGTGTTATCGAGGTTAAGACGACAAGTGGGCCTGTTAGGGTTAACGGCCATAAACTTTAATACAACGATACCGGGTTTGTATAGCTACAAGAAAGACAAGGTTCGCACCCCATTTTTGAGGGGGTAGGTCAACATTTCAGAAAGATCTTATGGATAGATTCTGAGAAATCCGATTTGCAGAAAACACACACAAAAAAAAAAATAAAAAAATAATAATAATAATAACTTTGACAGAAACAATAAACAACGTTCGCAACCCATTTTTGGGGTGGTAGGTCAAAGAAAGATCCTATGGATAGATTCTGAGAAATCCGATTTGCAAAAAACACACACACACAAAAAAATAACTAGATCTGCTACTGTCCCATGCAGATATGAAAGCTTTCATATTCATCGTCACGTGTCATCGATTGTATATCAAGTATCCTAAAAAAAAAAGGATAAGAAGAAAATATTATCAAATTTGGTCAAAAACTCGCGAAGTTACAAGTCCTAAATATAGTATGAAACATTGCACCCAGGCATAACACTTATTTACCGCGGCGGATCTAGGAATTTTGAAAACGGGGTGGGGCGACGCAAAATGAGGGCTTTGATCCTTTGAATCCTCCTCTGATTTATAAGATAGGTTGTCCGGCAACGCTAGAGTGAACGAATGAATGAAATGGAGTTTTAGATTCCGGAGCGTCTACAAGATTTGTCAAAGTGATCAAGGGCCATAACTCTGGTAGTATTTATCGGAAATCATTGAAAATCAATAGGTCTTTCCGTCTCATGACCTCTGTGTATAAATTTAAAGTCAATCGGATATTAACTTTAGCCCCCAGAACGTCAATAAGGTATTTCAAACAGATCAAGGGCCAGTAACTATCGGAAATCAATAGGATTCTTCGTCTCATGACCTTAAACACTGTGTATAATTTTAGTCAATGTGGGCATATATAAAATGATTAATTATCTAAAACCTCAGTCACCTGCATACTTAAATTGTCTCGTAGATTTGATCGGTATAGAATTAAAATTCTATACCGACCAAATCTACGAGACAATGAAAACTCTTTTAGACAAGCTTCAACAAAAAATGAAACAAATTTGATTTCAATATAAGAATTTTTCCGTCTCTTACTACTTTCAAATAAAAATTGAAACTAAATGATCTTATTATTACAAATTCATGTTTACAAGTCAAAGGAAACAATCAGATTGCGGTTTCTTGTAGCGACCTAAAAGGCCATAAGTTTTTACGGCATATCTCCGAGGATCCATCGTGCAGTTGCAGTTATCGATTCTAAGATTCTGAAATATTTCTCCTCTGTTGCCCATTATATTCAGATTCACGAAAAGACACAATAAATCTTTTACCATTACATCAGCAATCAATTCACTTTTTACAATTATTCATACAGATTCTCTCTAAATAGCGCGAACTCTTTGAGTAAAGGTCTGAATATTATTCTTCACCGTGGGATAGACAGTGGCGTGTAACTTCTAGTCACAATAAAACTAAAAATATTATTTTTACTAGGAAAACTACAATCCATCTAGACGTTATTTTCGAAAATACAAAAGTTGAAAACGTTACTACTAATTGTCATCAGGGATTAACATTTCAGTCTAGTGCATTATTGGCAAATTGCATTTCAAATATAAATATATCTGAAAGCTCGTGGTCGACTAAAAATTTTACGTGATAGAATTTCACTTAATAAAATATATCTTGCTTCTATTCCCCATGAATAGTGTGACGTTAAACCCCTTGAATTCCATTTAGGTTCTGGTCAGTAACGTCCGATTCCGTTCAGGAACGGTTGATACGGTGACAAACGAAAAAAAGTGCGCAACTCGACCCTCGTATGGCAACTTTAACCCCAGTGTAGAAATACCGATAAACTAATAACTTTATATACAGTAACAATAATAATATCAATACACGATTCCTGGTGGAATTCCAAAACGGACGAACAATTAGCTTTATTAGCCTTGTGTGCCCTTGTCCATTATTATTTGATTGATGCTTATCGATCGATTCGATTAAGAGAGTGAGAGAGAGTGTGAGAGAGAGATAGGGAGAGAGAGAAATGGGGTTTAACGTCCATTCGACACAAACTAGATCATTGCGGGTCATTTCTCCACGCCATATACGCTCACACCAGGGATCGAAACCACAGCCGCAAGCCAGAGGTGACCTGCCAGCTAGAGGTCGAAGCGCGGCACTCTAGACCACGTGGGCTTCCCAACCCCCAGAGAGAGAGAGAGAGAGGGAGAGGGAGGGGGGGCATATGTAACTCACACGCGCACCGATATTGTGATACGGCAGAAAGTGATCATCAGTAGTGATAGCCCTTGAGCCGTTGAATGAAGAGTGTGCTCACGCCGTCCACTCAAAACAAACTTGGTCATTTCTGGACTAACATATACATGTAGTACAAAATTTTATTTCAATATTTCCGTTGTGGATAGGGATCCAAGGGATGAAACCATAGAAATTGGTAATTAGAAACATGGATGTAGTTGGGATTAACATTAACATTGCTATGGTAACTGTCGTACAAATTGTTCTCTCCATTCAAAAGTAGGCACTTCCAAATATAGTAAGCTTTAATAAGCTACACGTTGACATCTAGGTCTAATTGAACGAGTATAGTGGGTCTAATTGTCCGAGTATGTAGGTCGAATTTATTTAGATTGAATCACCCGAGTATGTGGGTCGAATATGCCGTATAAATGTTTAAAATTACGTCGAATCGCCTTTACATTTGGGCGGAGTATAGGTCGAATCGCTTGCACATTTAGGCGTAGTGTAGGTCGAATCGCTTGCGCATTTAGGCGGAGAGTAGGTCGAATCGCTTGGACATTCAGGTCGAGTGTAGCTTGAATTGCCTGTATATTTATGTCGAATCGCCCCCAGTTCGCCAGTAAATGCAATGGATGGAGAGAAATGGGGTTTAACGTCCACTCGACACAAACTAGGTCATTTCGGAACTATCATATGGTTTAATTTTATTTCAATAATTCGCTTGCGAGTAGGGTTTTTTAGCAGTGGGAGGAAACCCGAAGACTCGGATAAAACCCATGAGGTTGGACAGGCGACCCTACACTTTGTCACGTACAACCGTAGCCAGCTGACTCAATGACAGGCTTTATGATACAGCGCGTACGTGCTAACCATTCAGCCACCACCCACCCCCAGTAAATGATTTAAAGTTACTCACTTGAATAAAACATAACCATGCTACCAAATACAACACCAAAACAGAAAAGTAGGCCATATCTACAGGCGTAGAAATTGCGTGACGTCAGCAGACCCTTGAAATGCGTCACATCAATCATGATGTTTTTATTTTATGGTTGGTCCTGTGTCGGGGTTCGGGTTTGACTGGTCCCCTATTTCAACACCCTGTAAACAACAAAGAAAAAAACACAAATTTATTTAGAGTAACATTAGATAAACAAGCATTGGAGTAAGCCTACCATATAAACAGGGGGCAGCAGCCTACCAACCAGGGGCAGCGGGCGACCCATTCTTATAAACCAGTAAAAGCGGCCCAACCCTATAAACCATTTACTTAGAGTATATCTTATATCTTACCACGGACCGATCATCGCATGACCACAACTTTTACCCGTCTTTATTGCCGAGTCAGAACAGAACAGTAGAATGTTAACCTGCATTTCCATAAAAATTACAAATTCAAGTGACAGTTGTTATCCACTCTTGTGAAATTTACTAGAACGTCCATAATATTTTTGGAAATTAACCAATGACAATAAGTATAGGAAATCCAAGAAAATCATTAGGCTTCTCTGTCTCGCGCACTCAAACATATTGTATATATTTTAAGTCACTCGGATGATCACTTGAGACCCCGGACAATGTGGCTAATGAAATATCTCTAATTCATAAACAATTCTCAGAATAACAGAATATTGTCAAAGGGTGGGTACAAAATAAACCCAGGATAAAAACACATCCAATCCGCCGCAGCCAACTGTACGCGTACTCGTTTTAAACTGGTTTCTCAACACCCGGTATACGTGTTCGGATGGGACACAAGACCACGGTCCAGTGTACACATTGAGCAGTTGGAATTCGATATAAGAATTGGCCGTAGCGCCGCTGTCCGGGCCAGAATAACCCTCACAGGACAATGTATCACGTATGCCCGTCTTCATTAGCCCAGTTTGTGCAGAACAGTAGGACGTTTAACCACATTTCATTTCCACACCAAGTACAAAACAAATTTGGATCCATATTATTTTAATAAACAGCGGTACAGAGAAAATATATCAACAGAATAACGTTCACTCGACGAGGATGGACAG
Organism: Patella caerulea; assembly: GCA_036850965.1. Lineage (NCBI taxonomy): Eukaryota > Metazoa > Mollusca > Gastropoda > Patellidae > Patella > Patella caerulea. Next base: position 2,607,997 of record JAZGQO010000007.1, read on the forward strand.
GTGACCCTCCTACTTGTCACGTACAACCACGGGACCGAAACCCGGGCTAATGAAGATGAGAACACAAAATACAGTGTGCTATTGGAAGAATTTAGTCCAGAAAGCGGCGTCCCCAACCATTTTCAATCGAATACCATCAAAGACCTGTGTTTTTCGTAGCAGTAGTACAACTAGGCGCTATTCCTTGCCTGCCTTATAAAAATTTTCAGGTTCGTCCCGAAACAAAAGATACACCGCCGTAAAGACAAGGTTCTTGTTTTTTCTGATATCACTGTTCATCTTAGCAAACAAAGCAAAAAATAAAAAATAAATAAATAAAAACGATACTCGCCTACTGAAATGTCAAGACGCGAAAAGTTACATTCGTGAAAGCGATGTCACTTGTGTTCATCTAGAGAATAAAAAAAACCACTTATCCAAACAAACTTGTGTTAACTGTAACAGACCCGTTTAAAATTGTAAAATTTTGTAATCGCTGTGTAACCAATTACAGATAGGGTCACGGTATATAATAAATAACATCGACACCGTCGATCAATGCGCAATTGTCCGGGAACAAGCTTGTCAATTTCAATGTTGACCGACTAATGTGTTAGTCACAAAATGACCTAGTTTGTGTCACGTGGACGTTGAACCCCATTTCTCTCTCTCCTCTCTCTCTGTCTCTCTCTCTAATTTTTTTTTAATGCTTAGCGACCGGGCAGTGGTCTTTTCTGTGGGGGGAAACCGGGTTACGCGGAGTTAACCCACCATGTTCTGGAGGCGCCGCTATCTCCAAGTCGCTTAAACTTACGACCGCAAGCTAGAGCACGAAGCGGGAACTCTAGACTACAAGGTAGTCGTCGCTGGTTTATATGCTCAATTCGACTTTATCCCAAACTTTTATTTATTTATCTAGCAAAGCAAACCATCGTTCATGAGTTTTTTTGGTTTTTTTTTTTTTTTTTACCTCATTAATTTTTTTGTTCATAAAATAAAATTAGTTGATTGGACCTCTGACCTTTGTCGAATTCCTTCAACTCGACTGAAGAGGTTTCCATGGATATCAATAATTAGCCAATTAGAATTCAGTTGAGTTGTCCTACGACTAGAGTGGGTAGCGAAATACCTCTTGAAACTTGTCAACACCAAAGATGGCGGCCCCTCATCAGAATTGCAGCCGGTAAAGTTCAGACATTAAGGCGGTTTCTACAATTATGAAGAATGCCCAATCAAGAACCATTAGACCTTTATTAGAAAGCAATATAATTACTAAGAATCAAGCATGACGTCATCGCCGCCATCTTCACATATTCGATCATCATACATCCAGGAATTTTTACACGAGGGGGTTTGCCAGGTTTCTGTTATGGAAATCTACCATCATCGTCACTAAATTACATAGGCATACATACAAATTGAGCTTTTTAAACAGAGAAATCATTTTTATACTGATGTAGGATCACTTTGTGATGTAATTTCATTGAGGCAAGACATTATTTTTTTATGTAGCGGGGCATCGGGAGGGGGTTGTCATTATCAAGTGGAAACGTCGCTCTGTAAAAAGCAGTAATTGTATTCCATAGGATTATCATCTGTTTATCAGTACACAGTGTCTCATCAATTCCTTTCATCAAACTCAAACAGGTTCGTATGGCACCCACTTTAAATCAATACAGACGTTATCCATAAATATTTGTTGACGTCACGATGAGCAATATGAAGATTTAAAACCATACTGTGGCTAAGTTGACTTAAGATACAAGATTTTAATTCTAACTAAACGTGGCAAAGTTTGCCCCCAAAGGCTTAATGTATGTGTTTGTTGAATCGGCGTATTTGAAACGAGACTATAATATCTTTAGTAAATACATTTAAAAGAAAAGCGCCAATAGAATATAATATAATATAAAAAAAACTAATTCTGAATTTAGAAATTTTCAACGGTTTCTTCTTAATCCGATTGAATCCAATATGGGGTTTATCCACTGCTGTCCGTTTTTTTTTTCGTTTTCTTAAAGATGCACTATGTAAGATTCAGATAAAGAACTGACCATTCGTGTTATAATAGTTCGAAAGTAGATAATGTAAAATGAATAATTTGAACATTTCATTCAAATTACTCTATTGCAAGCGAAGATATTAGCCTTTGAAGGTTTGACAGACGTGTTCAATAATTTCAACCACCGTACTAGTTGTTCGAAGCTAAGTCTCCGTCCTCCATACTTGATTAAATCAAAGTATCGCCGAACCGTTCCAATCTATTTAATATCGGAGAAATCTGATGCCATCGAGAGTTGATTATGGTTTAAGTTACTTAATGTGTAATTAATAGTTTTTATAACATTTCAGGCCTAAAGAATGACCTGCAATAGAAAGATTTAGCTCTTGCATAATGTATGTTTAATCAAGTATTAAATATTTAACTGAAATATATTTTCAATTAGCGTAGATAATTGTGTAGCGCTTTGAGCATGAACTTGGTTTATGGATATTGCGCATTATAAATATACTCATTATTAGATTAAGGAGACAACAATTAAATAATTGGCAGAAATTGTAAATGACTTACAGGGACTTTTAAAACAAAGATATTAGGATTATACAGTCGCCACAGTCCAATGAGATATTAGCATTACCTAGTAGTCACAGTCCAGTGAGATATTAGCATTATACAGTAGTCATAGTCCAGTGAGATTTTAGCATTAGACAACAGTAGCAGCCCAGTGAGATATTAGCATTGGACATTAGTCGCAGCCCAGTGAGATATTAGCATTAGTCACTGCAGTCCAGTGAGATATTACTTCTAAACGCTAGTAGCAGCCCAGTGACATGTTAGCATTAGACAGCAGTAGCAGCCCAGTGACATAATAGCATTAAAAATTAGTCAGAGATATTAGCATTAGACACTGTGATATATATTTTAAACATCTCTGTACTTACTCTAATAACGGATTGACTCATCCGAATCTTGTCGACTCTTCTCTATAATCCTAACACATTCATTGTTTTTTTCACAATCAAGGTTGTGTAATGGGTTATTTTTTGTAAAATACGAAGTGTTGTTTCCAATATATCCACAATTTGTCAGTCTATATTTTTAAAACCACAGAGTTAATATATATTCATTTTGTAAACGGTGTACAAATATATTCCACAACTTCACAGATAATAGTTGTTTTGTTTTATTTTCACCCATATATCAGCGATTTCCCTAACCAGTCTAATGATAGACAAGGTAATAAACTATTTTCTTATGGTTACCAATATATCTCGATAACCATACTGTTTGTTTTGTGTCCTCGATTTATGCAACTTTAACCAATAATAACATATCAACTCTTAGTCAGACGTTTAGCTTCTGTTTTTGTTCCTCCAAGTACAACTTCAAGGTCGCAGCCTGTGGACTAGTGAATCACAGAATCATTAAAGAAGCACTACGGCTCAAATGGAAAGGGCAAGACGCCAATAAACATTCCAATTAAGAGGGCATTCGTGATAACCCCCTTAAGTGGTTGCTGAATCCAGATCCTACTGTACCGTATATTACTTGTTCCCCTTGCGATATCACATAGTTCCGTCGGCGATACCACTTAGTTTCGTCTGCGATATCACTTTGTTCCGTCTACGATATCACTTAGTTCCGTATGCGATACCACTTAGTTTCGTCTGCGAGATCACTAAGTTCTGCGATATCATTAAGTTCCGTCGTCGATTTCACTTAGTTTCGTCTGCGAGATCACTAAGTTCTGCGATATCATTAAGTTCCGTCTACGATTTCACTTTGTTCCGTCTACGATTTCACTTTGTTCCGCCTAAAATTTAACTTAGTTACGGCTGCGATATCACTTTGTTCCGTCTACGATAACACTTTTTTCCGTCTACGATATCACTTAGTTTCGTTTGCGATATCACTTAGTTCCGTCTGCAATATTACGGAAGACCGTTAAGTGGTTGTGTTAGTCTGTATGTATATTGCCTATCCTGTAGTTATGTGTGGTTTGTTCTTTCTATATATTATTGAACAGTTTTCTTGCATGGTTAAAATACACTTTTTTTTCTTGCATTAACTACATGTACATGCATGGTTAAAATACAACATTCTTTTATTATCCCGACGGTTCGTATTTTTAGATCAGGAAAGATTGACTACGCAAAACATTTCCTCAAAAACATGTGACATATCCTTCAGAAACCTGATAAAAAACATATCAAAGCACATTAACCTTTCGTTTCGCTTAAATTTCCCACTAAACAAACACTATCCCGGTCAGTCCATTAAAACATATCCCAGTCTGTCCGTTCCAACTATAATTAAAATCCTCTCTAGTAAATCATCATCTTAAAACAATCTTCTAGTTGTTTAATTAAATGAAACATTCGACCTCTGATATTTACTTCAAGTCTCTCACAATATATCACATCGTGTTCACGTCCTGGAGATTTACTGAGTTTTTTTATCGTGTAGTGAAACTAAAACAGCCAATAGTTAATGGCTGTATGGTGGACTATGGCTGCCATAGCAAATACATATTATTTTCATAAAATTTAAAAAAAATTTATCTATTTTTTATTTAATTCTTTTTCTTTCATTTAAAACAATTTAAGAGAACGCTAGATCGAAGACGGTCCTACGCATTTTAGCACATATGACGTCATGTATAGATTGTGGGTTAGGGTTAGGGTAAGGGCTAGCACCTGTAGATTTCGTCTCGAGATGTAAACAGGGCTAGCCCTTACCCTAACCCTGGACGAAGCCTAACCCTTACCTTAACATACAATCACGGACTATGGCAAAATACGGACTATGGCAAAGCACGGAACATGAACAAAAAAAAATTTTTTTTTTTTTTTTTTTTTTTTTTTTAGGAAATTTAGAAAATAAATTAAAAAAAAGTTTTCAGAAAAAAAATGTTAATGATATAAAAAAAAAAATATTAAAGATGAAAAATGATAAACAAAAAAATAAAATAAATGAAAAACAAAATGTAATTATAAATAAATAAAAAAAAATAAAAAAATAATTTATGAAACAAAAAATTTATAAAAAAAATTTTAAAAAATAATTTATGAAAAAAATTTAAATAATTTATAAAAAAAAAATTTAAAAAATAATTTATAAAAAAAATTTAAAATAAAATTTATAAAAAAAAAAATTTAAAATAAATTTAAAAAAAAAAAAATTAAAATAAATATAAATTTAAATTGTTTTTAAATGAAAGAAAAAAGACTTAAATAAAAAATAGATAGGCCTAAAAAGTTTAAATTTCATGAAAATAATTGTATTTGCTATGGCAGCCATAGTCCACCATATGGCTGTCCTCGCTGATTATAATTTTCTAAAATTTTACCACTCACATATAATCCAACATCTTAAAGCATTCAGTTATCTTTTTTTTAAATATATTTGGCTAAAATGTAAAATAAATGTATTTCCTGGTTAAAGGTTAAAGCTAAAATTAAGACTATATAAGTTCCTGTACTTTATCCGATATCAAACAGTTGGTTTAGAAAATATAAAAAAAAAACATACAGATCTTTGATCCCATTTTGAACTGACTATCGGAGAACGGGGGTCCTGCACGTCTGAGCACATATGACCTCATATGTGGATTTTGGGTTACGTTTAGGGTTAAGACCTGCCCTTACTCAAAACTACAATACACGTATCACGCAATGTGTGCAGGCCGTCTCTGATCTAACGTTCTCTTAAACTTTCCCGTTTATATCAACGTCAATTTAAATTTCAGCATATCTAATACACCCAGTCATTTCATATAATTAATAAACAATTACATCGACGTCAGGTTGTTACCTAATCAATGACGTCAGTACACATCAGAAAAGTTTGAAAGACAAATATCTAAATATATTGTAACAAAGTCGTTTATGGAGTTTTACATAGATTAAAAAATTACGTGAACATTCGACTAATGGAAACGGGCATGGCATACATATGAGGGAACCTTTGCCCGGACAGCGGCGCTACGGTCTACTCTTATATCGAATTTCATCTGCCAATGAATCTGTTACGTGCACCCGAATGTGTACACGGGATATCTGTTTTTTTCCTATGTGAACATAAACTAAGCCCCGATTCTGTATGATACCCTGAATAAAATAATTGTCCAAAAAAAAAAATAATTGTCGGTAATTTTTCACCCAGACTTCATAGAATAGTTCTACTTGGTTCAATTGATTAAACAGTACCTTGGACATTTTAAATATTACGTCACTTCCTTTTAGACACACATTTTACATGTAAACAGACTTACGAATTATATCGAATTTAAACTGCCAAGGAATCTTTAACGTGCACCGCAATGTGCATACGGGACCTCGGTTTGTGTGTACCACCCACGCGATTAGACAGTTTACTATCCAATGAACTTTCTCGGCCAACACCGGGATCGAACCCGCGACCTCCAAGCAAGCGAGCCAGTGTCTTACTCACTTAACCACCGCGGTTCCTTATAACACATAACGTAACTGGCATGTGAAACGTGATAAGGAACCCGACTTCTGACTATAATAACAAGTATCGGCTCCAATATGAATACTAAACTACAACTCGATGTCCACGGAATCAAAGAATTGATCATAACAGATCCACAATCATATCCAAATACACACAATTATCGTCTCATCTGTTTGTGGTATTTATATAATCCGAAATAATGACAAAAACTTCGTTAATCTACAACATGATACTAAAATGCTATACTTATATGATAACCTCTGCTGTTTTCTAGCAGTGATGCTCTTAAGGCACTGATCAGTCGGTCGGTTTTAAAGGCGATTCATTTACCCCGATCCAAACTTTCTTATATGACTTACTTGGAGGCTATGGCGCCCCAACACTCTGATGCACCCCCACTTTTAAAATCCAAGATACGACCCTGTTTACCAGACGACGAATTCTCCTCGCTCAATCGAATCCATTATGCAACCTGATTGACGAAACCCAACGTATTTAAACCTAAAAGCAGACGAACTACAAATATGGTATGAGTGCGCAGTGGGTGCTAACATTGCTGTCATGTGATGAACAAACAATGGGCTAACGAAGCATGTCTCAGGAACAACACAACTAGAGGTAATCAATGCACTGTATCACTAGAATTCAAATATTGTCTAAACGCTGTTTCTTTCATGAAAAATCTCTCTCGGCTCCGCCATTTTTATGTCCAGTGGTCCACCATCTTGTGTCACTCTGCTCGTATCTGTCAATTTGCATGTTTGGTTTTCCATGTCACTTTCGCCCCCCTCCCCCCTCCCCCCAAAAAACAATATAAGGGTGACCCTTATTTTAAGGTATGTCCTAATCGAGTTATCGTATTTGGGAGAGAGAGAGAGAGAGAGAGAGAGAGAGAGAGAGAGAGAGAGAGAGAGATGAAATGTCCTAATCTTCTGCACCTAACCTGGACTAATGGAAGACGGGCATACGCCATACAGTGTACTATGAGGGAAATTTTGCCAGCTGCCAAGGGATCTTTTACGTCCACGCCAATGTGTACACGGGACCTAGGTTTTTCGTCCCATCCGAACGACTAGGCAGCTGCCAGGCCCTCTGTTCTGCATGAGAGAGGGGAGAGAGATACGTACTGTCAAGTGCATGGCAAGAGACCCGGGTCCGTTCATTTGTTATATTATACATTTGATTTGTAATACATATTTGTAATATGCATTTGATTAAAAAAAAAACTCATCAAACTTATTAGAAATGATTAGGATTCTTCCTCACAAAAACTGTTGTATGACTTCCTAGTCAATCAAATCATAACTTCAGTCTTTTGGGCGTCAACAGCCAAAAAGTGTGGACAACAGATTAATGGACGAACAGTCAGGGATGACGACATTATACGACCATGTGTCAACGTACCGGTAAGGGTAAATGTTCAGATACCACGTACAGAATCCTATCAACTTGGAATATGACCAAGCGAAATGTTTGTGACGTTACCCCCCCCCCCCCCAATATTGTTTAATTAGACAATTTGTGACGTTACCACCTCCCACGGTTGTTTTATTAGACAATTTGTGACGTTACCATCTGTCAAGGTTGTTTTATTAAACGAAAGTTTTTACAAATTGCTGTTTTAAGCTTGTACAGTGAAATCCCTCTAGTAAGACCACCCGTGGGACTGTCTAAATTTGGTCTTAATAGTCGGGTGATCTTAATACTGAGTGGGCATTCTTTAGACAATGTAAATTATATAGACATGTATTTATCACTCGAAAATCAGATAATAATAGCTCCGACTAGACTTATAAAGACGGACATACGCCATACAGTGTGTTATGAGGGAAATTTTGTCCGGATAGCGGTATTACGACCTACTCTTACATCGAATTCCTACTGTCAAGGGATCTTTTACGTGCACGCCAATGTGTACACGGGACCCGGAAATAAAAGAATGCACAAACGTCGCTATCTGGTCACATAGAACACTGCATGCGCATGCCCATTTTTATTATTCGGATTGGAGCATAAAAGTAGGACGTTAAACCCCATTTTATTTCGAAATTAAATACTCTCTCCACTTGTAACCCAGGCAACGCGTTGTCATAGCAAAATTACCAAATATCAATAGTTATTTAATTGTTAAATGCCACAATTTTCAAGAATTAACTCACAAAACGCGATTTTCGTCCCAAAATATAATCAATCGTTAAGGCAGACATATTTCCGTACCACACACCCCTGTTATATTTACAGCCAAGCTGCACATGTTTTAAGTGTAAATAAAAGTTAAGGGGTGGGGGTCCGTAGGTTGGTTTAGTCGGTTGAGATGAAGGTAGGAGATATTAGATAAACTGTCGTCTCATCATGTCGTGTAGTTCGTCTTAACCACGATCAATTTAAAATAACACGTTTAAAGTTGATCCCCACACAAAAAAACTTGTTTGGTGACAAAAAACTCGCCATGTTTCTCTCATGGCAAACTCACGCAACGTTTATGTAACGATACTAATGTAAATTAATTTATTTTTACCTTCAATTCAGTACACGAGGCCTTGGTTTGTCGTATCATCCGATCTACTAGACGCTGTTCTATTTATCCCCCCCCCCCCCGTTGTAATTTGCCACTGACGACACCATTTCTGCCCGGATCAGTTTTTGATACTATGCCCTATGCAAACAACGCACGTGCTATCGACGCCGCATACAATGCTCTTGAACTTAAAGACCAGCCCATCTTGTACAAAATTTTCGCATCACCGCTGTGAAACAGATTATGGTCGCCTACACAACAATGTTGGTTTTCTTTAGCTCGGATTTTAGTAAAGACATCCTCATGCCCCGCCCTTTCCACCCCGTTGGTAAAGACCTCAACGCAGAGCCGAATTGTTAGAAATAAAATTTATCCATGTAACATGTAAAGACAAAAAGTTCGTTTTGGGGGCGACGTTACAAGCCCCCCCCTCTCTCTCTCTCTCTCTCTATCTCTCTCTCTCTCTCTCCCTCTCCCTCTCCCTCCGTCCCGATACATCAAATCCGATTGATATCATCTTACCACACTGTTCCTGTAATAACAGACTAAGCCTCGAATCCTGAAGGGTACAGAATGGAATACAATATGAATTCATGAACGGATTAATGGACGTTGACAGACAGAACGAGATTGAACTTTGCGTCACACCATTGATGTGATTATCTCCCCTATCAATTATAAGCTCGATTAATTAGATAGCTAAACCGGAAATTAAATGCGACACAAGCAAGGTCAGTTCGGGACTAACATATGGTTCAATACGTTTTAGTTGGGGGGGGGGGAGAAACCCAACAAATTTGGACAGGCGACCCTACTCCTGGTCATGTAAAAGCTGGGAATCAAAACCTCACCACCCGACTCAATGACAGACTTCATTATCTAGCGCACGCGCGTTAAACCACGTCTCTGACTCAAAATCATCCATAGTCTTCAACATTGAAGACACGCGTTATTTGTCAATTTAAATCAACATTGATTATGGAATCTTTTTTGGAAAAGATGGGCTTCTGATATCCAATACTTAAGATAATATAAACATTTTACCATTGGTACACGAATCGTGTACCATAATGCGTTTCGGCGCCATTTGTAACAACGGACGCGAAAAACGAGAGATATGGAAGGATTTTAATGTTATCTTATTCCAAATCAGGTGTAAGCCATGTCTATCAATTTTATGCAAGCTTTGGATTTGGTTAACTTCTATTCTGAAGAATTATAATGTTACTACTTTTCGTATGTTTAGTATCATGTATTGTTTCCCTTTTGTTTGTTTTTATATGGGGGGGGGGGGGGGGTCACGGTGGCTAAGTTGGTAAGACACTTTGCTCGCTAGTCTGGAGGTCGGGAGTTCGATCCCTGCATTGGTCGAGACAGTTCATCCAGAGTTTCCGGCGTGGTGATTTCCCCTTGTCAGTGATGAGACGAATAACCGAGATCCCGTGTACTAATTGGCGTGACTAAAAAGATCCTTTGGCAGCTGGAATTCGATATAAAAGTAGGTCATAGCAGTGCTGGATTAACCATAAGGCAAATCAGGCACGTGTCTTAGGGCCAGCCAAAACTCCAGGCCACAAAGTAAAAAATAAATGGCCTGTAGTGTCATATTAGGTTACATTCCACTCACATATCTATATTTTCAGGCCACCTATCAAAATGTGCCTTAGGGCCAACAGAGCCTTAATCCGACACTGGGTCGTAGTTCCGCTATCTGGGCAATATTTCCCCCATAGCACACTGTATGGTACGCTTTATGCCCGCCATCATTAACCCAGTACGAAGCAGAACGTTATAAAAAAATGAAATGGTGTTTAACGTCCTACTCTTTTGCACCTAACCTCGGCTAATGGAAGACGGGCATACGCCATACAGTGTACTTTGAGGGACATTTTGCCCGAGCAGCGGCGCTACGGCCTACTCTTATATTCCAACTGCCAGGGGATCTTTTACGTGCACGCCAATGTGTATACGGGACCTCGGTTTTCTGTCCCATCCGAACGACCAGACAGCTGCCCTTGACAGTCCCTCCGTTCTGCATCGCTGACAACGGGAAACCACGTCCGAAAAATCGAGATAAACTTTCTTGGCCAATACAGGGATCGAACACCCGACCTCCAGAAGAGCGAGCCACCGTCTTGCCCACATAGTTATAGAACCGAGGCGTAGTGCACAAGATAAATATTTAAATATTTGTATAAAATATATGCATGCATCTCCACACAAACAAAATAAAATAATAGCAAATGTGTAAACAGCAATGGTATAGCAGGGTCGGATCCGGAGGGGGGGGGGAGCTACATAAAATATTTAAATGCCTTGCATTAATGGAATGAAATCACAAAGTGATCCTACATCATTATAAAAATGATTTCTCTGTTTAAAAAGTTCAGTGTGTATGCAAGCCTACGTTATTTAGAGACGCTGATGACATTATGCATTGTCAACTGTCAGATTTTATTAACAGGATTCTTACAAACCCCCTACTGTGAAACTTCCTGGATCCGCCCCTGTATAGTTTCCTGGCTATAATATGAACGAGACCCAACCCACAGTTCGTGAACTATTTCCAGACAAACCATGCCTTAATTAAAGAAGATACATGTGAAAATAAAAGATAACAGTTAAATTATGTGTTTATTTATCAAGCACGTGGTTTTCATTTAATTCACATACCGGAAATATTTCAACTTAAAAATGCATCATGTAGTCGTGAGAAAATCATCCTATTGCAGGTCTTCTCTGGCTCGAAATCTTATATAATATATGGTATAAATCGTTACTTAGGCATTTATATACATGCCAAACCCATAATCGTGACATAGCATCGATACAAACCCAGGATCTTCCGATAACCATGACATAGCATCGGTACGAACCCCTGATAGCCGTAATAAACCACGCACTCGGTAAATCTCGACAGATTCCGGAACCTACATCTAGTCTCGGCTGTATGACAGAAAGTGGTATGTACCTACGCCCGTACATTTGCGATGCGACTAATGGTTTACTTTAACAGGAAAACTTGACGCTATTACAAACAAACAAGACACCATGGGCGCAGCCATGTTTCATCCGGGACCTGTATGACGAATTCCGCCATATTGGAACTACTTTAAAGGTCCCGGATGAAACCTGACTGCGCCCATATCGAACACAAATTGGCGACCTATTTGGCTAGCGACCTATTCGACCGATCCAGCTGTAAGATAATGACGAAATTACACATCTATTCTGAGCTAAAGGAATGGATAAAAAATAATATATTCTACTTTCATTTGATAGACATAACGTTGGATTTTATTGGTTGATAAATAGATGAGTTAAGCTGACTGTTGTCTTTACTCTAAATAGGTTTCCAACGAACAGGTTGCAGCTCGATCGGTCGAATAGGTCGCTAGCCGAATAGGTTCCCAATTTGTGTAATGAGATCAAGTTTTCCTGTTAAAGTAAACCGGTAGCCGCATCGCAAATGTATGGGCGTAGGTACATATCACTTACTGTCATACAACCGAGACTAGATGTAGTTTACGGAATCTGTCGAGATTTGCCGTGTGACAGCCGAGACTAGGTGTAGGCTCCGGAATCTATTGAGATTTGCCGAGTGATAAACCACGGTACAAACCCGGAACCTCCTGGTAGCGTCTTGACTCAATGATAGATCTCATGGTCTAAAGTTCACGCGTTAAACCAGTCGCCCAACCAAGCGCAATATATCAAAGGTGTAATAATGGGCGTTATGTTAACCCCAATAAACATTTATTTTTATTATTTTAGGTCATTTCGTCACAAAACTTGCTCATATAAGAAGTTTATTTCATCAAAACGTCTATTATGGACATCATGTACACATATACATTTATACATAGTCACAAGCGCAGATCCAGTGACATAGTTAATTTTCATTTCCGTTTGCTTTGTTACTGTTGTAGTTCACATATCTGCTCTTTAATGGATGATATAAAAATGTTTTTAGCATTGTCTACGCCCAAGCAATCCAAGGTTGCAACATATTACCCTTTTCTCCAATATGTGCCCCCCCCCCCACGGACAAAATGCTAGACCTGGACCCGGGCCTGAGTAATATACATTTAATAATTCGTGTGCATACACAATACATTCAGTTAGACGAAGCTGCCACAAAATTTCATTTCGCTCTCGTATCAAAAGCTAAAAACACATATAAAGCTATTGCTTTGGCAATAAAGTTTGGTGGTTTAAACAGATTAATAAATTGGAAAGAACATCATTTATTTATGAGGGCAAATTGTCCGACTATACGTGGGAGGTGGATGAGTTAGTGAGGTCTGGCAGTGAGTCAACTGACGGGGTTTCGATATTCCCCTGGTCGTACGTGACAAGGAGTAAGGCCGCCTGTCCTACGAGTTTCCTCCCACTGCTTAAGACCTCTACGAGCTAGCAAATTTTTGAAATAAAAATGAACCGTGTGTTAGTTACGAAATGATCTAGTCTCTCTCTTAGTCTCTCTCTCTTTCTCTCTCTCTCTCTCTCTCTCTCTCTCTCTCTTCGACTATACATGTCCTGCAAGAGTAAACAGTGTTCGGAAATTCCGCGGAACTTTCCCGAACTACACCGTGATCGAACCCTCGACCTCATCACCTTACTCTCTGAGCCACCGCGACCCCCGACTTCACTGTTTATAACTGATTCCATTTGTCCAATCTGCTACCAAAGGGGGTTGGGATGGCCTAGTGGTCTAGTGTGCCGCGCTTCGACCTCTAGCTGGCCAGTCACTTCTAGCTTGCGGCTGTGGTTTCGATCCCTGGTGTGAGCGTATGTGTCATGGAGATTGGGGAGCCTTCTCAACCTCGTAGGTTTCCTCCGGGCACTCCGGTTTCCTCCCACTGCTAAAGACCCCCTACGCGCAAGCGAATTATTGAAATAAATTAAAACCATGTGTTAGTCCCGAAATGACCTAGTTGTGTCGAGTGGACGTTAAACCCCATTTCTCCCTCTCTCTCTGCTACCAAAGTTGATAATTTTATATTGAGGTCACGTGCAGGTGGCAAACACATGTTTATCTGTATTTTGACCTTTCCTCCTTTCTCCTGTGTTTTAACTATAAATGTGTTTTTGATGTAGAATTTACCATCGGTATATCTAAACTATATTTATATTCCAGACGAGTATTAATAAACGGATGGGCGGGGACGATTGCAACAGGAAATAGATCGAGAGATGAAGAAATGGTTTGGTCAGACTTTTGCATGCAATCTCATTATCTGTTTGCGCTACAGAAGCCCTTGAAAACGAGAGAGAGAGAGAGAGAGAGAGAGAGGGAGGAGTGAGAGAGAGAGAGGGTGGGGTTGGTAACGCCCAGTTGACACAAACCAGGTCATTTCAGGACTAACATATCGTTTAATTGTATTTCAATAATTCGCGTGCACGTAGGAGGAAACCGGAGAACCCGGAGAAAAACCCACGCGGTTGGAGGGACGACCCTACTCCTTGCCACATTCAAGCGGTGAATTGTAAACTACAATATTCGTATTAGCGACATATGGCCACAGATCACCAATTACCTTGAACGTATAATCTCGTGTCTAAGACCGACTCTAACATTTTCCCAAAGTTTGGTTGGGTTTAACGACTTCTATGATAGATGGAGCAATATGTGGCAACCCCTTGCTCAAAAGAGAGAGAGGGAGAGAAATGGCGTTTAACGTCCACTCGACACAAACTAGGTCAATTAGGGACTAACATATGGTTTCATTTTATTTCAAAAGTTCGCTTGCACGTAGGGGAAGGAAACCGGGGTGCCCGGAGGAAACCCACGATGTTGAGAAGGCGCCCCTATCTCCATGCCACATACGCTCACACCGGGCTCGAAACCACAGCCGAAGGCCAGAGGTGACCGGCCAGCTAGAGGTCGAAGCGCGGCACTCTAGACCACTAGGCCACCCCCAACCTCTTGCTCAAAAGCACAACAATCTGATTATAGATCTATATTTCGTTTCGTTTCGTTTTTTTTTTTTACATGAAGATCTAACCAGTTGTAATGGGAGGTCGGGTCAGAGGTCATATGGGCGGTATTTGACCAGTTGTATTGGGAGATCGGGTATGAAAAATCGAGGTCCTTGGCCCGTTGAACAATGGCGGATGAGCAACCTTCTATATATTAGAGTCCTGTGTACAAGTTGACTTGCACGTAAACCCTTGACATTTGAAATTCGATATGAGTATAGGCCTTGGCCTAATGTCCGTCATATTAAACTGTGTGTCTGTCTCAATTAGCATAGTCGATACAGTAAAGTCGGATTTTAAACTCCATTTCATTTCATCTCAAACTGGTTTCAGTCCCTTTAAAGCCCCTATAACACTCTTGTTGTAATTGAATAATATGTCCCAATCTGTTCAACAAATCGTATTATTTTAGAATATTCCAATTAAATGATGATATAAATTTCATCTTAACACAGCTATTTTAAAAAATTGGAAAAATTCAACCAATTGATTTGAAAAGTCTAACGTAAACCTTTTCAAATATGACTTGGGTTTTAAAATATTTTCGAACCCTCTGGACAAGTATTATAGGTTGTAATGGATAATTTACACAGCAGGTAGGACATTTAAACATCTAGTACTTAGAATAAGGGTATTATTTATTTTCTGGAGCTACCAAGCCAGCAAGAATGTTATTGTCCCTTTAAGTGTCCATAGTCTAACCAGTCAATAAAAGTTCAAACGGACGTGACAGGAAATTAAATAAGAATATCTGGATTATCGCCAGTAGTTGACCTATTTATAATTAATAATTATAGTTCCAAATAAACCAGTTGCTTAAAAAGATAGAGAGGGGGAGAGAGAGGGAGAGATAGAGGGGAGAGAGAGAGGGAGGGAGGGGGCAGAGAGAGAGAGAGGGGGGGGGTGGTTAACGTCTACTCGATACACGCACAGTCATTTCGGTACTAACACATGGTTTAATTTTATTTCAATAATTTGCTTGTGCGTAGAGATCCCCCCCCCCCTCTCACTCTCTCCCCCGTCTCTTTACATCTTGTCACTTAAGCCACTCGCCTCAACGACCATGCCCCCCCGCCTCTCTCTCTCTCTCTCTCCCGCTCGGGTTAAGTAGGTAGTATATTAAAATTTGTGACGAAACTCTATCATACCATAATGGACGTTTTGATGCAATAAACTTCTTATCTTATCCTATCTTACCATATTCCAATATAAACACAATTAATGTCAGTTTTGTTTTGTTCGAATCACGGGTCAGGTACAGTGAACCTGTTTGTATTGTAATCGGGGATTCATGGCGATTTTAATGTTATTGACAATGATGTTATCATTGGGTGTGGTCAGGGCAGTAAAGTTACTTTCGAGTATCGATTCAAGCGATTAGATCCAGCGGTTCCCATAATACACTGCCTGTTAATAAGATTTTAAATGTTAATTTGATTATGATACGCGTTGCCATATAATCGAGTACAAACATTTGATAAATATACGACAATGGGTGGCTCATAAATGTTATAGCTTTCAGTGTTTTTGTCGGATTTCTAGATCGAGAGAGAGAGAGCGAGGGGGGGGGGGAGAGGGGGAGATTTAACGTCACTCGACACGAACATAGGTTATTTCAATAATTCGCTTTAGCAGTGATAGGAAACCGGAGAGGACCGGAAAACCCTATGATGATATCGCAGATAATTAACCTGAGATTAACGGAGAACGCTAGATCGGAGACGGTCCTACGCAAAGCCCTGTATAGGGAAAGTTACGACAACTCATTTACAGGCGCCCAACTATGACGCCATAAAAATTATGACGTCATGGCGTCATATAGCTTTACTAAACAAAACGTTTTATCTTTTTCATGCGGTTACGTTTTACGGGCGGCTACAATTTATAATAAACAAATTGGAAAAAAAAACAATGCTGTTTGGTTCATTGATAAAAAGTCATACTCAAAATCGGCCGATTTGGCCAAGGAAAAAATGACGTAATTTACATAATTTAATACAGCGTGACGTTCTCCGGAGATTTTCGGAGAGCGATATCTCGTAATCAGTGTCTTTCAGTGGTGGGGGGGATAAATAATTTCTTTTTAAATTCCTCAAACACAGCTACCCGGGCGGATCGGGGGTCGTGGGCACCTAAACTGTAGTTCGGGTAGAGTCTTTAAACCATGACACTGAGACTCTAAACCATGATGTATCCTGTAGTTCGGACTGTCTCCAAAACATGATGTACCCTGTACGCTTTAAATATCTGGCTGCAGTAGACTTGGTGTAGAAAATTTTAGGTACACATTGTTAACCACCCATAGATGTTTTAATGACAACAATAGTAGGTACAACAGGATCGCACTACACGCAAAACCAAAACCTTAAAGATAAATCTGCGGATAAGACAGAAAATAGACATTGCAAAAAATAAACAAATCAAATAATTGAAAAAATCATAATTTATTCAGCTCAACATAAGGCATACAATACCGTCTTGTTGCATACCATTTATAGTGTTGAATCATATCATAAAAAATGTCTTATTTCATGTAGTCTTACGCATTTGTCAACATCAAGGCGAACTTGATTTTTAAATATATTTTTAAATAGCGCTCTTATCTGGCGATCTTCTATTTTCTTTTCTTATGAATTAGGTTATATAACATACACTTTGTGTTGTATAATAATAATGATAGTATGTTCGGCTATACTTTTCGTTTTAAAAATATATGTTTTATCTCCAATAGAATCTTTTTCGTAGAAATCTATGACATATTTATTCACACCCAGTATGTCTGGGCAGCCAATTGCGACACAACAATAAAATAGGACATATTATAAATAGATAGTGCGTAGGTACTTGGGACCCAAGATGGCGTCTTTTTACACATAACGTCATATTTTCATGACGTCACGTGAATTTTCTGGCTTCACAGTAAAGTTGTCGCAACTTTAAGGCCTATCTACGGCTTTGGTCCTACGCATATTATGACGTCATATATGTGATTGTAGGTTAGGGTAACGGTTAGACTTAGCCAAGGGTTAGGGTTAGGGCTAGCCCTAATTACGTATCGAGACTTTGGCGAAATCTACAGGTTCTAGCCCTTACCCTAACATTAACCCACAATCTATAAATGACGTCATATGTGCTAAAATGCGTTCTCCGAGATTAACCGGCAGCATGGCCTTAATAACTCGAGATTATATATACACGAATGACATGGGGTTTAACGTCCTACTGTTCTGCTCCGAACTGGTCTATAAATGTTGACAGACATACGACATACGGTGCGCTATGACCGAAATTTTGCGGACAGCAACACTACGGCCTACTCTTATATCGAATTCCAACTGTCAAGGAACCTAGATTTTTCGTCCCATCTGAACGACTCGACTAGACAGCTGACCTTCTCAGGCCCTTCATCCTGCATCACTGACAAGGGAGAACCGGGCCTAAAAATCTGGATAAACTGTCTCGGCCAATTCAGTGATCGATTTAATCGTGGCCTCAATTACTGGAGTGTATATATAACATGGCGCAATGAGCTGCCATAAATATTTGTCTTAAGTGTCATATCACATTACGTGTAATATCAACGACCACTAAACTTGATTAACAACACGCTAATTAATTACTGTCACGTGATAAGCTGTAAAGACTTCTGTTGATCACTCGGCAAATCTCGACAGACTCCGGAACCTACATCTAGTCTCGGCTGACAGTAAGTGATATATACCTACGCCCATACATTTGCGATGCGGTTACCGGTTTACTTAAACAGGAAAACTTGACGCTATTACAAACAAACAAGACACCATGGGCGCAGCCATGTTTCATCCGGGACCTTTAAAGCAGTTCCATTATTATACAGTCGAGACTAGATGTAGGTTCCGGAATCTGTCGAGACTTGCCGAGCGTTATGTCGATGTGACGCCATAATATTATAAGGACACAGTTCACCAAATATTTCTACGCCGTCACCAAAGGGCCAAAGTTATATTAGTCTACCTCTCCAATAAACGTGATAAGGGAGTGTCAAGCAATGAACCAATCTGTTTCACAGAGAATTACTTACGAATTAACTCTGTCACAAATGACTGTCCACAACACGTGCATTGAATTCACGTGGCGCCTGTCATTGGCTCAACGGCTCGTGCATTGTTTACATAACACCTCACTGCTTCGGGCAAAATGATGCATTTTACTCATTTTAATACCCAATTACACTAAATGGGTAATATTTTTAACCACAAATACTTCAAACGTCTTTATTTATTTTTCTTATACTTCAAAAAAAATGTTTGAGAATTTAATTTGTCGGAGTAAAAAAGTTAATATGCCGTACTCATTCAGCCTCGTCGATGTCATGCTAATCGGTGATTGTAGCGGCCAAGCGAATATCCACTGCGGGATCAGTTTGACAATGAACAATGTATAGTTGTTCGAATGGTGACAAAAAACAAAGCCCCCTGCAGCCTACATATTGCCGTTCACTTAAAATAACCCTTAAACAGTTGGAATTCGATATAAGAGTACGGCGGAGTGCCACTGTTCGGGGCAAAATAACGGGGGCCCCATAGCACACTGCATGATGTGTAGCCATCTTTATAAGCCCATTTCATATTTTTTCAGTATATGTGGTCTATAGCCAATTGATCATAAATAATCGATTCCTTGTTGGTATTTAATCCTATGTTTTGACTCTCACGGCTGTGAGTTATTCGCGTCGTTGATTGTTATTTGCTTGTGTAGGGTATATCTCACTGTGTCATTTGCTGATTACACAACTTTGCCTAACTATTTTGCCTATTACGTTTTTAAGGACTTCGAATTTTGCCTAATGTTTTGGATTGTTCGTACTTGGTTTTATTTTATTATGTTAAAATAATTATACTTTAATAGATTGAATTATTGACTGGTAATATTTAATAAAAGGATTACATGCTTCATTTATACAACTCCATTATAAACTATGGTGTTGTTTAATCGAGAGAGAGAGAGAGAGAGAGAGAGAGAGAGAGAGAGGGGGCTATGCCTGGTCCCTTATCCCTTTTCATCCAATTAAAGGGGTTAACGTCCTACGAGACTAACAAGATCATTTCGGGACTGACATGTGGGGGTTTAATTTTATTTCATCAATAATTCGCTTGCGTGTAAGTGTCTTAAGCAGTCGGGGGAACTTTCACCAGGGGCGGATCTAGGAATTTTGAAAGGGGGGGGGGGGGCCGCCGCAAAATGAGGGCACTGACCGCGGAGACGTGGCACGCCGCTGAGAGGGGGGTGGGGCCCTAAGGAACTTATCCGTCATTTCCTTGCTTCTGTAGCCAATTCAAGAGCTACTTGGCTGATATTTTCGTCTAAACGTTCGGAAATAGTAGAAAAAGGAGCATCAAAATCGAGCAAAAAAGTAATTGAAATCGTAGAAAAAGAGCCTCAAAATCGAGCAAAAAAGTAATTGAAAGGCTCTTTCAGTAGTAAAAAAGTTCACTGTCGAAAATTAGTGGCGGAGGGGCGCCCTTTGCGCCCGCGATTGCATCCGCCTCTGCTTTCACAATGTCGTAGTTTACAATGAATTGGTAATTCGATGGAAAACTGTTCAGTTAATTATTCAAAGGATGTGGTTCAGACAAGGAACAATGTCTAGTCGTTCGGATGGTTCGAAAAACAACGAACCTTTGACAGTTGTAATTCAATGAATTTCCCTCTATGCACACTGTATTTCACTGTATGGCGTGTGGAAATTTGAGGAAACCCATGCGTGAAACTTGCTCGTCGATTGCGTGTGTTCGCAGACATGGCGTAGAAGATCGCAGACATGGCTTGGAAACATTAGGTCCGGCACACACACAATTTTCACCCGGTTTCTTGTGACTGGTCCGCGGGCTACCGAACCCAAGGACCCGTACTTCGGGTTGTGAGCTAGGCTTTACATATCGCAGTTTACACTAACAAGCTGTGCTAGTTTACAACAGTTTACGCCAATGGTTTTCAATCAGCAACGTTCAGTCTAATTGGGCAATTAAATTATACACTACGATAGATTCAGGTGCATAAAACAATCTTTATGGCAGGTTCACAGGCCCGAATCCAAGATTTTGTCCGGGGGTGGGGGGCAGACATTGGAGCAAAGGGTGATGCGTTACATCCTTGGATTGCTTGGGCGGAGACAATGCGTAAATCATGTTTATATCATCTATGAAAGAGCAGATATGTGAACTACAACCAGTAACAAAGCAAACGAAAATGAAAATCAACTACGTCACCCAGAATCTCCTAGTCTTCATTCGTAGAATATTTTTCTGGATGATCGAGACTATATTTAAGTTATCCTCATCTTTACGCACTCCAAATGTGTTATCAAATTGCAAGTAACCATAGACACGATCAACGCCATGAATTTTAATACAAAATATTTATGGAAAAATAGCTACTTACTTATTTGAGAGAAGTTTCGAAGAGTATTCTCTCAACGTTATCAGCGGTAATATCTGATTTGATAGGATGAATTTTATGCTGGCGTGGATGTTTGATGACTGAATTTGTGATAACTTTGTGATGTTGAGTAGCAATTTTTGGGGTTAAATGCTGAATGAAAATTCACGTTTTTGAAAAATACATTTAGGTCTACGTTAATGTTTTGATCTCTTGAACTGTATTATTTAACATAAGCGAATAGCATGATAAATTGTAAATGATGAATAAAGCCAAGAAATGTATTAAATGTTTCATTGAATTGAAATAGAAACTGCTAAAAAGATCAACTGAACCCTGCACAGGATTTTTCATTCAGCTATTGTGAATGGGTTTGTGATGAAATTGTCATTACCATTGTGCTATTAAACATTGAAACGTCGTATTCTGTTATATAGTCGTCTAAACATTTCCTAAAGATGTAAATTTACTGATTTTATCGAGGGTTTAATAGCGGAAAAGCATTTGTGATGCAAAACTATTTGCTCAGCATGCCGAAAAAAGTGACGAAAAGTTAGTAAACCTTTCACCGAAAGGGTACGGAAACTAGAACGCCTGTAACAATTTTTTGTCCACGGTCGATTTGGTGGAATTTGTTTTCCTGAAGTTGTACTCAAAAAGACTTTTCATAAAAAGCAAGAATCATTTTCATTTGTTCAATTTTCCCCCTGCTCACGTTAATCGGTAGTTCTACTACCATCCTAGAATGAAATCGTGGTTTAAATCTAGGAGTAACCATGGTGATCCTAGCAAGTCTTATAATATATTGACGTCAGTTATAGCAATCATGTTCATCTTTCAAAACGGTAAGCGTTTTTTTGCCGTCCATCGGAGCCTGGTCTTATGACGTCATATGTGGATTGTGGGTTAGGGTAAGGGCTGTGGCCTACAGATTTCGTCACAGTCTCGAGATGTAGACAGGGCTAGCCCTAACCCTAACCCTGGGCCAAGCCTATAACCCTTATCCTAACCCACAATCCACATATGACGTCATAAGACCAGGCTCCGGTGGATGGAAAAAAAAGGTTACCTATCAAAACGTACCCAGTGTTTGATTACGTCACAATTTCAAGATGGCGACGAAGACTTCATGCTCGGTTCCTTGTCCATATACATGTATTAATAACCTGTTATCGTCAAGATCAAACTCACACAGCTTCAATAGGTCTCCAATACACAACTGAAACTCACACAAAGGCAATAGGTATTGAAGTGTACCAGTCAAGTCGTCCACAAGCAAAGTTGTCCACAGTGAAGTCGTCCACGCCCGTTGGTGGAGTCGTCCACGCCCGTTGGTTGAGTCGTCCACACCCGTCGGTGGAGTCGTCCACACCCATTGGTGATGTCGTCCACAACTGTTGGTGATGTCGTCCACAACTAAGAATAGGATTCGTACAAAACTAAGAATAAAATTCGTACACAATTTAATCGTATAGAAGAAATAGCTAGTACTCGTTGACTATTTATTTTGTTATTTGATTTCAGATCGAATCACCGATGATTTGTAATAAAGTTAATCGTATTGTTCGTATGATCGTAAACTGGGATTTGTCTGGCCTTTCAGCCCCACCCCCTTCCGACATTCATCTGACCCGTATGTCTATGTGAAAAAACAAAGAGTGGATTGCTAATTCTGGATAGTAAAATACAAAAATTAAGCTAAACGCAATTGACAGGTAGTCGCGATAGCTTAATGATTAAGTCGCTGACGCTTATCATAAGGTCTCGGTTTTTTCCCGAAAAAGTTCCTCCAGATTTTGCGACGGTTTCCCCATGTCGGTCGTTTAAGATGGAGGGCCTGACAAGGAAAGTGTCTATTCGTTCGGATGGGCGAAAAATCGATGTCCCGTGTACACGTAGAAGCTCGCTTGGAATTTGGTATAAGAGTAGACCGTAGTATGATTAGCTAGTCGGAGATAAACCTCATTGCGTTTCATTTAGCATGTAGGTATATTCTTTATATCGAGTGTATATTATAGATTGTAGTGTTTCATATACCAGGTAGGTATATTCTTTATTTCGATTGGATGCTACAGATTGCAGTATTTTCATATAACGAAAATATCAGACATTTTGTCATATCTTTAAACATGTTTACCTGATTGAATATTCATGCACCTAACCGAAACAACCAATCAGGATGTGATTTAATCTCGTGTACAAAATATACCATCTCAGCTTGTAATTTAATCAACCTAACACGACATTCGTTTGAAAACACCCTAGAGGGGTGTGTGCAGTCGATACATCGCTCCGGGGCCCATGAAGCCCCTGGAGGCCCATAAAGATCTGTTAAATTTTATTTACGTCGATATGGCCAGTATTTGTGATACCTGATGCCGTACTCTGAGAGGTGGGGGTAAAATTGGTCCTGCATCCCCACATGAAAATTGTTTCGGCGCCCCTGAGCATAAGTGTAGCACGTGAAACAAGAACATTTATAGTTCAGGGGTAAGCACGATAATATGTAAAGACATTAAACCGCCAAAAAAGACAAATATATGTATAAATAACCTCAGCCCGCCTACGGTACGAAGTATAAAAAACGCGGGTTTCAGAAAACAAATTTAAAACGTGGGTCGTTTGGTAGCGGTGAAGGAGTATATTTCTGCATGGGGTTTATTTTGATGAAATTAGATTTGTTTTATTAAATAAAATGATTTTCTTTGTTATTTATTCACGAACGGGGCCGCTCAAGCTTGTGGACGACTGTATCATCGTATTATTATATCTGGAAATTAAACTAAGTTGTGTGGACGACTCCACCAACGAGTGAGAATGATGACGTAGAACTCGGCACACAAAAACGTATTACTAATAAGGAAGGAATACCTATGGCGCAAAAGTAAACTATGTGGTGTGGACGACTTTACCAACTTAGTCTTGTGGACGACTCCACCAACGAGTGTGGACGACTCCACCAACGGGTGTGGACGACTTAACCAGATTTTTCGTATGGACGACTTTGCTTGTGCACGACTTGACTGGCATTCGGTATTCAATACACAACCGAAACTCACACATCTTCAATAGGTATCCATTACGTACAACCGAAACGCTCACAAATTCTAGAGGTATCCAATACACAACTTAAACTCACACATCTACAATACACAATTGAAACTCACGCTAATACTGTTTGTTGATTTATTTATTTATTTATTATGTATATTAAATGTATTTGTCACATCTCACAATTCTCCAAGTAAACTACACTATTATATTATCTAAATGTGGAAAGGACGTTTGTAAGTTTTAACATGGCCCATGGGTTTGATAGCGATGATCGGCGTGACGTCACATTAGTCACCGCTGTCCGATCCAATTGTATGAATAATTATTTTTGTTGAGGCAATTAAATATGTTTAAACTAAACATCAATAGATTTATCTTATATATCTAATAATAGCCGTCCACTGCCTGACTGAAACTCGGACGTTAATTATATCCCTGTAGGTTTATTTTATAAAATGATGGATCATAATTAAAATATAAAATACCGGTCACACGACACTTCGATTTACAACAAGCGGATTTGACATCTCATCTAGATTGAATTTGCCGATGACTACCATACTCCGCGCAGTGTTGCGTCTGATTAGAGGTAATCCAACTACACACTGCTACACACAGTGGATATTGTTGTGTTAAATTTTGATTGATCAGTAGTCCGTCTACCAACCAATCACGAGCTGCCAATACTGGACCAATTATGTTTACATAACGTATACGTCATGACTCACGATTTTATTATGCCTAATTAACCCGTGCATAGCAGAATACTGCAGTAAAACTAATTGCGTGACAAACGAGGCTATCAAGTCGAATGAAATGTAAACAATACTGTTTGGAAACGAACATACTTTCACCGTTTTGAATACCTTAAATCACTGTCCAAAGTTTTAGAGAAGACCCAGATTAAACGAAGGACTGTCATGTTGCTGTACTAAAGTGATAGCTTTCATTGAACGGAAAGAATAGACACACTCCCGCATAAGTTCAAGAAACTGACGCTATTCCAGCAATGGTCAGAGAGGGATTTCTCGGGCCATTGCTTCAGGAATATGATGACTACGGGAATATCTAACCGTTATCAAAATATATCTCACAGTTGCTATCAACAGCGGCCTGCCATTGGGTCAGCTGGCCTGGTTTCGAATCCCCGGTTGTACGTGGCAAGAAGTAGGGTCGCCTGACCAACGTCGTGGGTTTTCTCCGGGTACTCCGGTTTCCTCCCACTGCTAAAGACCCCTACGTGCAAGCGAATTATTGAAATAACATTAAACCATATGTTATTCCCGAAATGACCTAGTTTGTGCCGAGTTGGCGTTACCCCCCCCCCTCTCTCTCTCCCTCCCTCTCCCTCTCTCTCCCTCTCTCTCTCTCAAGTTGATGCTGAAGGTGGGGTGGTGGAGGTAGATTCCCAAGTTGCTATCAACAGCAGTAGCCTATTATCGTGATACTGAAGGTGGGTGGTGGGAAGGGGGGGGGGGTAGTTCCATAAGTTACTATCCACGTCAGTAGCCGACCATGGCGGTATGTGGGGAAATGAGGAGAAACGTCAAATCCGCAATGTTCTAAAATAATTTAACATCGACGAGACTTAATGAGTCAGGCATATTAACTTTTTTACTCCGACAAAATAAATTCCAAAACAATTTTTTTAAGTAATAGAAAAATAAATAAAAGTATTTGAAATATATCTGGATAAAAAATATTCCCTATTTAGCATAAATAGCTAGAGAAAATAGTAATTGAAAATAATTGTTGTTTGTCCACAATATCACCTTTGGTGGCAGCTGTGGATGTAAAGCTCCAGAAACAAATTAATTGTATCATTTGAAAAAAAAAGAGTCATAAAGAATACACCTGTTGAGCGGGGAATTTTATATTTTCATTTATATTTTCATTAATAAACGATATATCCGATCTAAGCTAATAAAACTTGTGTAAATGTATTTTACAAAAAACTATATAAAATGATTCACATGCTGCTATTTTTCTTTACGCCGTGTCTAAAAATATCTGGTTTCTGGCAGTGAGAAATACCGCTAGTTTCAGATTACTATAAATAATCTTTTTACAATTTTATTTGAAAGTCTGTATACCACAGTTACACGCCTTTATCCCAGGACGAGGGCCTGGCACGGGCAGCTGTCTTGTCGTTCGGATGGGACGAAAAACCGAGGTCCCGTCTGCACATTGGCGTGCACGAAAAGATCCCTTGGCAGTTGGAATTCGATATAAACCAGGCCGTAGCGCCGTTACCCGGGCAAAATCATAGCACACTGTATGGCGCATGCCCGACTTCATTAGTCCAGGTTAGGAGCAGAAAAGTAGGACGTTAAACCCCATTTCATTTCATTTACACGCCTTTATCAACTAGTACAAAACACACACACACACACACACACATATAACTGCTTTAATATAATATTAATAATTGTCTTATACCGCTACATTATGTCCAGTGGTCATTTCTAAGCTCTGTTCAGTCACATTGTATATTATGTGGAAAGTATCTCTGGAGTATATTTATGACCACACCACTAGTAGGGCCTACACTTTATTAAATAGATAAGGTTTTAAGGCAGATTTAAATTCCGGAAATGTAGGTAGCTCCCGCATTATTTTTGGAAGATCATTACCAGGGAATTTAATTTGTTTTTTAGTTCATACTTTATACATCACACTTGCTTATTTATAACTTTTTAAAGATTGTTCCATACTTTATATACTACTGTTACAATTTCATTTCATACTTTTGGTTTATATACCACAGTTATAACTTCTACATTTTTATTTCATACTTTATATACCACAGTTACACTTTTATTTCATACCACCACACTATATGACGCCATTAACTATTACTATAAGTATACACACGGATATACTTATAAATTTGACGGTATGTTTCAAGTGCATGTCTATATGTAGATGTCTATGTACTCAACCCAAACGGAATTGGCGAATTAAAGTCTTGGCCATATGAATGTCATATATAAACTGTGGTCTCCATATTCAATATGAATTTAACACGGTTAGCCAGTTTCTGACAAAATATTCGACAGGCTAGTTTCAGAATTTCAACAAGGGAAAATATTTCACTTTGGGGACCTAAGGGAGCGCCAAACTTCTCAACAAAATCTTGTAATTAGGCTTTGAAATGGGTAGGGGGGAAAGAATATTGCACTCTATTTTCAGAATTCAACTTTTCTAAAAGAGTGAAACATCCCAATTTGGGGAACCCATGGGGCACGCGGAACTCCCCTGCGATATCTTAAAATTTGGGTGTAACAGACGGATGTAATAATATTTTACTTACTGAGCTAAGATGTAAGTTTTAATCCACGGAAACACCACACAGAAGCAATGTCAGGAATAATTCCAGAGAAGAAAACCATTCTCTACAGTTCTACACCGATAACACGTCAGTTCTCTCTCGAGACTACAACACATCTGTGTGCCTGGGATGTTGTTGTTCCTCACACACATAACACTGAATATAAAACCCTTGTCTATTTATAGTAACGGTGATGTCTGACAGATGGTGAAGTATATATTACTCGTGTGTACAGCTACCGCCTCGAGTATACGTTTCACGGTCCCTGTCGATTGATAACCAACGTATAATGCTGATTCATTAAGGAAGAGAAAATCAATTAATTAATTAATCTAAGTAACTTAATTATTTATCCATTTGAAATGAGGTTTTCGGTTTAACGTCCTACTCTTTTGCACCTGACCTGGGCTAATGGAAGACGGGCATACTCAATACAGTGCGCTATGAGGTGAAATTTTGCCAAGACAGCGGCACTACGACATACTCTTATATCGAATTGCAAAGGGATCTTTTACGTGCACGCCAATGTACACGGGACCTCGGTTTTTCGTCCCATTCGAACGACAGCTGTGCATGTCAGGCCCTCCTTCTGCATAACTGACAAGGGGAAATCACGCCGGAAAATCTAGATGAACTTTCTCGGCTAATGCAGGGATCGAACACCCGACTTACAGGCTAGCGAACCAGCGCCTTACCCACTTAGCAACCGTAATTCCCGGGGATAAACGTAACAATCGAGATGATGAGGCGGGCATATCCCCACGAAATCATTGATAGGGTAGTTGTTTATTTCCAATAAAACAATGTAAGGGTGACCCTAATTTTATCGTATGTCTTAATCTTATTAGAGGGAGAGAGTGGGGTGGGTGGGGTTGGGGTGGGTTGAGAGAGGCGGTTAAATAATTCGATTGCGCATAGGGGGCTCGGCAGTGGGGTAAACCTGGAGGGGGGGGGGGCATACGAACTTCCTCCTTGTCAAGTTCAACCGGGAAATTGAAACCACACCAGTTTTTTGATGGTGCGCCCCACCCCGACTGCTAAAGACCCCTATGCTTGCGAATTATTGAACTAAAATTGAACCATATGTTAGTCTCGAAATGACCTAGTTTGTGTCGAATGGGCGTTAAACTCCGTTTCCCTCTCTCCTGTCGTTATCAAACACAAGGTTAACAATATTTACCTTACAAAAAGTTGAGATTTAACATTCAAGAATAAACGGCAATCAGTTTTGTGGATTACCGGTAAACGTTATTTAATGAAACCAGGGAAAGAAAAAAACCCAAACAAAACAAAAATGAGAACACGTCACACGATCGAAACAAAGACTAGTTTTGTTGTATTTTGGGGTAAAGATTATCTTAAAGTATGTAAAACCGTTAATACCTACTTTCAATATAAATGAAATATGTGTCCTAACAAGAAAGCATGCTGTTTAAGGCCGAGAAACCAGAATTTTAAAATATATCATGGGGCGGGGGTAGGTGCGAATGCAATCCACTGTGTTTATATTGTGAAATGAAATGAAATGGGGTTTAACGTCCTACTGTTCAGCTCCTAAACTGTGCTAATGAAGACGGTCCTACGTCATACAGTGTGCAATGAAAGAAATTTCGCCCGGACAACTTCACTACGGTCTACTCTTATATCGAATTCCAAATATCAATACATCCTTTACGTGCACACCAATGTGTACACGGCACGGGATATCGGTTTTTCGTCCCACCCGAACAATTAGACACGTGTCCTTATCAGACCCTCCGTCCTGTCTGTATCACTGACAAGGTGTGCCCGGAGAGTTATTGTTACTGTAATACAGCGTACATCTATATATTTATATTTAATTGAAGTATCAGTCGAAATAATTCCAACATCAATTTTATATTTTGTGGCTTCAGTTTTCAGTGATGCAGGACAAAAGACCTGCTAAGGACAGCTGTCTAGTCGTTCGGATGGCATGATAAACTTAGGTCTCGTGTACGTTAATGGTCCTCGACAGTTGGAATATGATATAAATAAGAGTAAGCCGTAGTGATGCTGTCCGGTCAAGATTTCGCTCATATTTCGAATTCCAACTGTCAAGGTATCTTTTACGTGCACGTCAATGTGTACACGTGACCTGGCTTTTTCATCCCATCCGAACTACTACACTCAGTCTCACACCGCTGACAAGGATGAGCCACACCGGAAAATCCCGATGAACTTTCTAAGCCGACGCATGGATGGAACACGGGACCTCCAGGTTAGCGAGCCAACCTCTTACTCACCGAGTCTTGGCGGCCCCTGTTTTTGGAATGAATCACAACTACCAGTGGATACGTGTATGGGAATATTCATATTCAACCCCAACTCACAGCCTTGTATCTTGAAAGCATAATTCAGCACGCATAATTGTTGAACGATGTAGTGTCTCGAGACATCTTCCAATTTGGCCGATTCCAGCAGGCGTGTGGTAATTCTGTAAGTTTGATTGGGTGTCCCTGGTGCCAGAAATTAGAAGCCATATTAGATCTCTATATGTATGTAAATGTTGAGAGGACAAACAATGGTTGATCAATATACATCGCGATGAATTATTAACAAGTCAAGCGGGCACTTTCTGTATCGTTTGAATATTCCTAATTAGGGTTCCACACAGCAGCAGTGTAATACACTATTATTTAGACACTTTGTAAACAGTGAAAACACTATTATTTGTTTGAATTAACATTTACTTTCTTTTTCCTTTTTTGTTTATTTCTCAATGATTGGTTTCAAGTGTTCATGTAAACATGGGCGTGACCTAGACGTCCACTGGACACAAACAAGGTCATATTGAGACTAAAATATTGTTCCATTTTACTTCAATAACTCGCTTGCGCGTAGGGATCTTTAGCAATGGCTTAAAACACGGGGACCCGGAGAAAACTCACGAGGTTGGATGTGCGACCTTACTCCTTGTCACGTACAAGCGAGGCGCATTCAAAACCACGCCAGTTGACTCTATGAAACACCTTATGATACAGCGGGCACATGCTAATCATTCGGTAATCCATCCTCTGTGCATGGAATTTAATGGCCGTTTCTGTTTTTTTTTAAATGAAACCTTTCTGAATGTAATTTAATTGATTATCTAAAAATAACTTCATTAACGGAAGTCGCATTATTTTAACTCCTCTTCTGGCCTGTCCATCCATGATAATAAATATATAGAAACAATTCCTGCATGTTAAAGGGCGTCGCTGAAACCCGTCACACCTGCAACGCGGGTCTAGAAATCTAATTACTATTCTCCTTCTGTGGCTCACTAAGTCCTCAATCTCCCGTCTTCTGTAGTCAGCAAAAATCTAATTAGTAATAATCCGTCTCGTGAAATATTATTAGTTTCTCGCTTCCGCAACCGTACTATTATTATTACTCCCAGTCATTGCCCGAGAAAGTTCATCCGGATTTTCCGGCGTGGTTTCTCCTTGTCGGTGATGCAGGACGGGGGTCGTTCGACAGGGAGCACAACCGAGGTCCCGTGTACACATTGGCGTGCACATAAAAAATCCCTCGGGAGTTAGAATTCGATACAAGAGTAGGCCGTAGCGCCGCTGTCAGGGCAAAATGCCCCTCATAGCACACTGTATGACGTATGCCCGTCTTCATTTAGGAGTAGATTAAAATCATAAGGTCTGTCAGATGGCCTGATTTCCCCCGCTTGTAAGTGACAAGAAGTATGGTCGCCAGGGGGCCAGCTGTGAATTTGTCCAGGGGCCAAGAGGTGTGTGTATGTTTGGGGGGAGGGGGGTACAGCTGTGAATTTGTCCAGGTATGCCGAGTAATTTGCGAAGACAAACGGATAAAGTGAAAAAAAAAATTATTTCATCTACTTGGCAAAATAAAGTGCCCGAAATTTTATAAAAAAAACCCCTAATTTTATGGGCTGGAATAGCAGGAAAAGGCTATTGCGGCCGTCAAATATTCCAAAATTTTCTTAGGGGGTCCATACAAAGTCAGTTCGTCTTATTCGCCCCTGTCTGTAAACCCGAATTTTTTTCGCACATTTCTAGTATTGCTTCCCTGTCATCAAGCACTAATAAAACACTAATTTTACTTTTCTTTTAATTGGATACCACGAAATGGTACTGGGTTGACTATGGATTAAAAAAACATTGTCTGGAGCCACTTTACTTTGTGGGACATTATTCGGGCATCGATTTATAGGTTAAATTTTCAAAATTTTCCCCGGGAGGGTAAGACCCACAAACCCAGCGACGATTGATTGGTTGTTTGAATTCGGGTCAGGCAGACTAGATTGGACGAAAATAAATTGAAGTTGCTGTATTCAGGTACTGGAATAGCAGAAAGACGCGCTTGCGGCAGTTAAATTTTCAAATTTTTTCCAAATGGTCCCGTCTTCGTGGACTGTAAACGATTGATTGGAATTCGAGTCAGCCAACCTTAATTAGGCTATATTAGACCACTTTGAAGTTACTTTGTTCACGGGCTGAAATATCAGATAGCATGAAAACGTGTTTGCAACCGTCAAACATTCCAACATCTTCTTTGGGGGTGGGGGGTTCATACAAGGTAAGCTCCGCTTCTTCGTCTCTCGAGGAAGACCGGCGCCGCTCTCTGTATACACTAAATTTTTACGGGCATTTAGAGTTCTGCCCCCCCCCCCAACTGCCATGGAGCCCGTACGCCAATGGACAGCGCGCACGTGCTAACCATTCAGCCATCCAACCCCCTCTCCCCAAGCAATATTCAAGCCATGTTTATTAAGCAACGTCGGCGAGTTTTATAACACCTAACTGTTGCTTCAATGCTCAGCAATTCTCGAACTTTTGCGTGAGTCGGTCAAGGCGCGGGGGTCGTTAATTCACGTTACAATTATCTGATTTGATTTGACAATTTTATTTCTAATCAAAGGTCAACTGAATTATGATATAAATTTACGACAACTGTTAAGATTTATTTATAACGTTGATTTCGGTGGGCCTAAATATGAATGAGTATTGACAATGTCAAAGCCATTTGGCAACTCAAATACATAATAAATTCAATTTTGACATTTGGGTTAACTTGTTGGGTTTGAAATTTATGACCCGAGTCATGGCGGTTTAAAGGAGCTAAATCGCTAACATTTGGGACCTAGAAATTGACACAAGTGGTTCGCAACGCATATAATACTGTAATATGAATGTATATAAAATTATTTACATTCAATAGTTTCCGTTTTTACTCTAATTTCAAATCAGTTATGTTCGGCGAAATAAGTCAGCAGTCTAAATCGAATGCAAATTTTTAGCGTCTTGTTATTCTCGCCTACAAACGCCGTTTGATTTGCTTTGGTGCAATGTTTCTAGCCGCGTTCCTCGGGTCTTTTGCTAGAACTGGGGCTGAAACGCATTATGGTACACGATGCGTGTACTAATTGTTCAGGTTTTTTTTGTTTGTCTTAAATATTGGATATCAGAAGCCCATCTTTTCCGGTAAGACCACAGCATCAATGTTGATTTAAATTGACCTATAATATTTGTGTTTTCAATGTTGAAGATTTTGGATAATATTGAGTTAGAGACTTAAAGCTACGTTAAGTAGGATAATTTGTTGAAGGGAAGAAAAATCTATTTATAATCACCGATTGCTGACGATGACTCACAGAGATCTGGCCCTTCCTCTCTCACGATGACTCCGCTGACATCAACATCCGACAAGGCAGCTATTGACCTTGTTTTTGTTGATTGGCTACTGTTACCATTTCCTGAAATAACTTCAGTTGTATTTTAGTAATAAATTACATTCGTTTAAACATTTCCAGTCCTTGATATTTAGATAATTTCAAAACTGAAATTTGTCGAACTGGGTTTCTTTCACGAAATTTTAAATCCATATTTTAGTAATTCGATGAGATAATATTAGATTGATTTTAGTGCTTATAATTAGCCAATCAAAATTGGATTTTTATCTTTAGTTAAGATTTTGAGAAAGCAGTTCTTATCCGTTTTACCTATTTCCTACACAGAAATTGTAAATAAGCTTTTTCGGTTTTATTAAAAATACATTATGTAAGATTTAGATAAAGAGCTAGCCATTCTTGCTATAAAAGCTCAATTGTCC
The DNA here is from genome assembly GCA_036850965.1 of Patella caerulea. NCBI lineage: Eukaryota > Metazoa > Mollusca > Gastropoda > Patellidae > Patella > Patella caerulea. The sequence goes on from JAZGQO010000007.1 coordinate 2,641,840, forward strand.
ACTTCATCGTTAAAGTTTTAAATCTTGTGGGTGTTCTAAACCACTTGAATCTCTGCCATCCGATGGTCTATAGAGCTGATCATGGAAATGAAATGAAATGGAGTTTAACGTTCTACTCTTCTGCACCTAACCTGGGCTAATGGAAGATATGCATACGCCATACAGTGTGCTATGAGGGAAATTTCGCCCGGGCAGCGGAGCTACGGCCTACTCTTATATCCAATTCCAACTGCCAAGGGATATTTTATGTGCACGCCAATGTGCACACGGGACCTCGGGATTTCGTCCCACCCGAATGACTAGACAGCTGTCATTGTTAGGCCCTCCTTCTGCATCACTGACAAGAGTAAACCACGATGGAAAATCGAGATGAACTTTGTCGGTCAATACAGGGATCGAACACCCGACCTTAGTATCTGTTCTGAGGCGGAGCTAACTCAGGATAGACATAAACCTGGGGCCTGTTTGACGAAATTTTAACTAAGATACAATCCAAATTTTAGTAATTTGATTGGATAATATTTGATTGATTTTAGTGCTTAGCCAATCAAAATTGAAGAATCTACTAAAATTTGGATTTTATCTTTAGTTAAAATTTCGTGAAACTGGCCCCTGGACTTCAGTGGCATTGAGTGATTGAGCACATTAAAAAACACAACACAATTTATATGGAAAACAATTACTGGTTTATACACATAAAGCATGACGTTTCAACAAGTATCCTCTTATCGTTATCGAGCGCAAATGGACAAACAACCTACGTTTAATACACAGGCACTTGAAGGGATTAAAATAAAACTTCTTACTAAGTAGGCCTACATAGTATCTATAGAGTCAAGCAGTAGTAAGAAGTTTTATTTTAATCTCTTCAAGTGCCTGCGGTTTTACATTGACCTAATAGTGAAGTGAGGTCAAGTCTCTAATAAATCTGTTTCTATTTGTAAATATCTATTTTGGTCCAAACAGCTTATTTGTGAATATAATCCAACATAGCCTAATGATAAATGAAATAAAATGGAGTTTAACGTTCTACTGGGCTAATGAAGACGGGCATATACCATAAAGTAGTATGCTATGAGGGACATTTTGCCAGGGCAGTGGTACTATGGCTGATCCTTATATGGAATTCTAACTGCAAAGGAATCTTTTACGTGCACGCCAATGTATGCACGAGACCTTGGTTTTCAGTAGGCCTACCACCCGAACGACTAGACAATTATCTGTCGTCAGTACGGTTATTAACATTTTATATTAGATATGGAAATACTAATGTACCGGTACACCTAATGTTGAATTTTTACTAATATTGCTATTTATACAATTATTACAAAACTTCCAAATTTAATAAATATTAAAAAAAAAAAAATGAAAATTGTGTCGACTAATTCTCTTGAAGTTGTTCTTCTGACGTGGTGAGCCGTGTGAAAGAAGTTTCGTCCCTTAGTGTGCTCTTTTATATTAGAGATCAAAAACTTAATTTACAGCGGGAACTAAAAATGTAAACATTGAGTTGTGGATGGTAAGCAAGTTAAGTAATGTGCTCAGTAATTAACTCTAATATTAGCCTATAGTGATCCATTAGAAATTTGACAAACTGTTGTCATTACAAAAGTAGAATGTCTAGCCTAGTCGTACGGGTGGGACGAAAATGATCCAGCAGGTCTGGTGTACCACTGATTGATTGGTGTGCACGTAAAGGATCCCGTATATTTCATATTCAAAATAAGAGTAGGCCATACATAGTGCCACTGTCGAAGAAAAATGTCCCTCATAGCACTGTATGACATATGCTTGTCTTCAATATCCCAGTCAGAACAGAACAGTATGACGTTAAACGGCATTATTATTCATGTTTGATATTGTGTCTCAATATTTCATTTGTAGTAGTGGAACCAGAGGCAGAGAAAGTAAACAACAAGTAGGTAAGTGAAAAGGAAATTAGTTCTTCCATGTTTTAGTGGTTTGTTTAAAATCATGTTGAATTTCAGTGTTTTGTCGACAAATATATGTTTGAGGCATCATGGCCGGTTGATGATTGGTTGTAGTGACTCCTTTTCTAGCGTTATGTATTAGGGAAACTGTGATAAAAAATAGTCACAGAATAGATGGCAGATAATTATATTAATAATAATAATAATGTACATTTATATAGCGCTTAATCGATCCATGAGCATGCTCTGAGCGCTGTAAGTTAATAGCTCCTGTGGATAATACATCGTGAACATATGTGTTTTTACTACCCAAACCCTGAATTTATAGATTTTAATCTTACAAACCTGACCCTAACCCCTTGCCCTTCCCATGTACCAGCAGTAAAAGTGATGGAGTGTAAAACTTTAGGGAGTCAGATCAAACATGATCGACCAATAAACTCCAACCCCATTTTTCATTATCACAACTGGCTGTAAAGAGATGAGGTCAATTTTTAATTAATGTTCGTATATATACATGTATTTTAAGCTACATTATAGAGAAGAGAGAGGACAATGAGGTTAACATGTAGCGTGGAGATCGTGAACCGACTTCTACCATCGCATAATTTAAAGAAACCATCACAGAAATCACATTCCCAGATATCGCTGGGGAAGAAACCGGGTTCAACTGGTAAAGATGGGGTCTTGTTTCTCATGATCTGTACGGCTAAAGATAGAAATGGAACTAAAATTGTGGTAAATATTTGATTAATTAATATTTGAATAACCCTTGAGTAGAGAGGGAAAAAGAAATCATGTAGGTTATTTTGGGACTAAGACCTGGAGAAAAGTTTAGGTGGGGATCCTAATCCTTGCCGAGTACAATGTATATGCTTGGAATCGAAAACCACCCGACACTTAGTGACAGTGACGAGTGTTTATAGGCTCCCTAACCCTTCAGCACTTGTTGCATTATAAACATTAAATACCAAAGTTCCTTGAGGTGAGTCACAGTGGCTGAATAAGTGGGTAAGACGCTGGCTCGCTAGTCTGGAAGTTAAGTGTACTGTATGTCATAGATATGTATGTTGTAAGTACGATAATACAAGAGAACATTATGTTCAATATGATATCTTGGCAATTTGGAAACCATTTTAAAAATTACGACAATTTGAGTCAAATCAATCGATAACATTTTCTTTATCTTGATATTTTTGTATATCTCCAGCCAACTTGATGTAAAATTTTAGTTCATGTGGCCCCTGAATTGAAATGAGTTGAACATCTCTGGACTAGATGCTTTGTGTGATATCCTCTGTTAAATTTCATTTTGATTGTATGCTTTGATTTTGATTGCATATTTTGATTATATTGTATACTTTGATTTTGATTGTAGATTTTGATTGCATACATTGATTTTGATGGTAGATTTTGATTGTATATTTGATTGTAGATTTTGGATTGTACATTTCTATTGTATGTTTTGATTATATATTTGTGATTATATATTTTACAGGTAAAAGATAATATAGAACAGTATTTTGTTAAATTTATAAATGAAGGTAAAGCTACAGTACGAATCAAAGAACCACAACATGATATATGTATTAGTAAGGTTAGTTTCATTCTGATTTCATTTTTATAGTCCAAAATTTCGTTATACTTGTCTTTACTACACTAGGATCTGGAAGAGTTGTTATTTAACTTGTGTTCTAAGCTACAAGACAATAAAAAAAATAACATAAAGCAATACACAAAATAAAAACACTACCAATCTGATTAAAGAACAGATCCTATTTTGTTTCGTTTTTATAGTTCAAAATTTTGTTTTACTTGTCTTTACTACTCTAGCATCTGGAAGAGTTGTTATATGCGTATAACTCGCATTCTGGTTGATGTGAGGGATAACCCAATGAAAAAGTCAGTTGTGACGAGTTCTTGGTGTACACTGAACGTGTGCGTATCCCACGAGAAACATCAATGCTGATTGGTTCATCAAATGTCTGAAATCATAGGGTCAAGAGGAATTTGTATGACGCCTGACGTGAACTCCCACTTGAGCATGTCATGTATTTAAAAATTTGTCATACGGTCAATTTCTGTTTTGATATATTATTATTAGGTTCATATCAGAAGATAGTTTTTTTCCATTGACAAGTTTTAGCAATATCCCGATGTTTTCCATATAAAAACTTCAACGATATTTAATGTGTTTTTTGAGGTTATATCCTAGTCACAATATATTTGTCTCAAACCCCATTTCGTTTATCTTTGTCTTTCGTGGGGAGGAGCACGGTGCCACGGTGGCTACATGTAAGTGGATAAGATGCTGGCTTGCTAGCCTAGAGTCCGGTGCTTCAATCCCTGCATTGATCAGAATAATTCATCAGGATTTTTCCGACGTTATTTCCCCTTGTTAGTGGTGACACAGACGTTTCGATGGAATGAAGAACTCAAGTCCTGTGTTTACATTGCCGTGCTTGTAAAAGATCCATTGACAATTGGAATTCGATATAAGGCGACATTTTCCTCATAGCTCACTGTATGGAGTGTGCCCATCTTCATTAGCCCAGTCGGAGCAGAGTTAAGGATGTCGAACCCCATTTCGTTTAGGTCACCTCTGGCTTGCAGCTGTGGTTTCGATCCCTGGTGTGAGCGTATGTGGCATGGAGATAGGGGCACCGTCTCAACCTCGTGGGTTTCCTCCGGGCACTCCGGTTTCCTCCCACTGCTAAAGACCCCTACGCGTAAGCGAATTATTGAAATAAAATGAAACCATATGTTAGTCCCAAAATGACCTAGTTTGTGTCGGGTGGACGTTAAACCCCATTTCTCTTTCTCTCTCTCTCTCTCTCTCTCTCTCTCTCTCTCTCTCTCTCTCTCTCGTTTATTTTTATACGCCCACATGGAAATGTGGTCGTATATTGCCGTCGCCCCCGTCCGTCTGTCGGTCCGTCCGTCCGTCCGTCCGTCCATCGTCCACAATTTCTTGTGAACGCTCTAGAGGCTAAAGTTAATATCCGATTGACTTGAAATTTATACATGGTGTTTAAGGTCGTGAGACGAAGAAGCCTATTGATTTTCAGCGATATCCGATAATTACTACCAGAGTTATGACCCTTGATCACTTTGAAAAATCTTGTGAACGCTCTAGAGGCTATAGTTAATATCCGATTGGCTTTAAATTTATACACAGTGTTTAAGGTCATAAGACGAAGAAGCCTATTGATTTTCAGCGATTTCCGATAATTAGTGCCAGAGTTATGGCCCTTGATCACTTCAAAAAATCTTGTGGAAGCTCTAAAAGCCAAAGTTAATATCCGATTGACTTTAAATTTATACACAGTGTTTAAGGTCATAAGACGAAGAAGCCTATTGATTTTCAGCGATTTCCAATAATTAGTGCCAGAGTTATGGCCCTTGATCACTTCAAAAAATCTTGTGAACGCCCTAAAAGCCAAAGTTAATATCCGATTGACTTTAAATTTATACACAGTGTTTAAGGTCATTAGACGAAGAAGCTTATTGATTTTCAGCAATTTCCGATAATTAGGGCCAGAGTTATGGCCCTTGATAACTTCAAAAAATCTTGTGGACGCTCTAAAAGCCAAAGTTAATATCCGATTGCCTTTAAATTTATACACAGTGTTTAAGGTCATAAGACGAAGAAGCCTATTGATTTTCAGCGATTTTCGATAATTAGTGCCAGAGTTATCTCTCTTGATCACTTCAAAAAATCTTGTGGACGCTCTAAAAGCCAAAGTTAATATCCGATTGACTTTAAATTTATACACAGTGTTTAAGGTCATAAGATGAAGAAGAAGCCTATTGATTTGCATCAATTTCCGATAATTAGTGCCAGAGTTATGGCCCTTGATCACATCAAAAAATCCTGTGGACACTCTAGAGGCCAAAGTTAATATCCGATTGACTTTAAATTTACACACACTGTTTAAGGTCCTGAGAGGAAGAAGCCTACTGATTTTCATCAATTTCAAATAATTACTTCCAGAGTTATCTCCCTTGATCACTTCATATAACCTTGTTGCGCTGTAGATGCCAAACTTATCATCCGATTGACTTCAGATTGATACACAGAGTTTAAGGTGTTGAAACTAACAAGTATTTTGATTTTCAATGAATTTTGATAACTGAACAGCTAAATCCATGATATTAAATGTTTCCTATACTAATTGTTAGCGTGGGGAAAAACAAATTCTCATGATTTTCTGATAATTACATAATGAGTTGTTACTCAGATTTTAGTGTATTACAAATGTTTCATTACCCAAAAAAAGTAAAAATATGCGACAACCCTTGTTGACTGCCCGAACGATTTAGCTGCTGTGGGCGTATGTTTCGTTGCCTGGCAACCTATCTTTTGTCAGGGCTTTATATTACAGAAAATTTAAAAAAAAACATAACTTAATTTATTTGCTAATTTCAGGCTGATCCTTTACAGTTAAAGAATTTCCTGAATTTACTTCGGTCCGCAAGTCAAGGCAAGGAGCTAGAGAGGATAACTCTGTCAGCACTGGCACCAGCATCGGCTCGCAATGTTGAAAAACCTAAATCCAAGATGGTGGTCCTCACTAGAAAGGATTATCCAATAACGACCAATTTTCCCTCTAGTTTGGTCCATTTACAAGTTTCAGCATGCAACATGAAGCGAGTTGATTCAAGAATCCTCGATCTGAAAAAATTACAAGTTCTGGATCTGAGCGAAAATTTGATTGAAGATTTGCCAGAGAAGTTTAATAAAATGTTGCAACTCAATACAGTGAAATTTTCTCATAATAAATTCATGAAATTTCCCCTGTTGCTTTGTAGGATGCCGTTAAGCGATAATTTAGTTAGTGTAGACCTGAGCGATAATCAACTCACCCGCATACCTTTAGAACTCTGTGAATTGAAAAATTTGTTTTATCTAAAGTTAGATCGAAATAAGATTGAGTTGTTGCCGCCGACGATCGGTAAATTAGTTCGACTTAAACAGTTGTCATGTGTGGAAAACCTGATAAAAACATTGCCAGCTAACTTTAACCGTTTGCAGTTAGATGACCTTGACCTATATGGTAACCCTTTAGATCTACCTGAAGCAGATACAGTGATTACCTCGCATCTTGAATTCCCAACCCTGTTAGAAGTCTCTGCACGTGCGATCAAAAAAATGAGGTAGGAACATAATCAAGATTTTCTTTTTACTGTTGTGGGGGTGGGGATGTTTAGCATATGGGTGCAATCTGTTTCACAGAGAATTACTTACGAATTATCCCTGTAACGGATAGCTGTCCAAAACACGAGCGTTGACTGCACGCCTTGTAGTCATTGGCTCAACGGCTCGTGCAATGTTTACTTAACACCTAACTGCTTCGGGCAAAATGATGCATTTTACTCATTTTAATACCCATTTACACTAAATAGGAAATATTTTTTAATTACAAATACTTCAAACGTCTTTATTTATTTTTCTATTACCTCAAAAAAATGTTTGAGAATTTAATTTGTCGGAGTAAAAAAGTTAATATGCCGTACTCATTAAGCCTCGTCGATGTCATGCTTATCAGTGATTGTAGCGGCCAAGCGAATATTCACTGCGGGATCAGTTTGATATGGGTGCTGTACCATAAGGTCTGTCATTGATTCACCTGTCGTTGTTTCCATTCCCTGGTTGTATGTGACAAGAAGTGGTGTCGTCTGCCCAACCTCGTTGGTTTTTTTGAGTCCTCCGGTTTCCTCCCATTGCTAAAGACCCCTACGCGCATATAAATTATCAAAATAAAATTGAAACATGTGTTAGTACTGTGTGAGTGTCTAATGGTGGTTTAACCCCATATCTCTCTCCCTCTCTTTCTTTTTCTCTTAATAACCTTATCACTTTTAACGGGGACATAAAAATAAATTTGCAGAGAAGTGTGACATTATACCCTATTTCATTTTGTATATTTCAGAATTCCGTACAGTAACGAAGATTTATTTGAACAATTGTGTAATTATTTAGATTCCGCGCGACAATGTTGGTGTGGTAATTATTGTTTCCGGTGTTCCGCGAGATATATTCTTCGTCTGGACCTGCATCAGATGGTGAAGAACGTGACGGGTTGGAACGTGGTCGGACAAACACTAGTGCCTGTCGAAGCCTTTCTCTGTTCTCAAAACTGTCTGAATAAATTCCAGAAAAATCCTAAAGCTTACTGGAAGAAAAAATAGAAGGGACTGGATGATAGTTATAATGTGCTGGGTTGAATTTGTCTATTGAAAACAAATTTCTCAACTTAATTTAGACATGAGCTCTAGAATTGTCTGATTTTATCCCTCATGAACACGTTCAGCAGTAGATACACTGTATTGCTTGTGTGAAAACTTTCATATGAGCGACATCGTTTCACATGAATTCGATTTGTCAATTATTTATTTATTTGTGCATGTCAGAAAGAATAGGGTGATGAATTAAATCATTTATTCGTCTTCTTTGATAAAACAAAATATGAACACTGGCCAATATTAAAGTACAAAAAACCTGTCAAAAGCCTCGTTCTTTTTTAGATTTTTGACTTGTGTTGATGTTTTTTGATATAAAACAAGTCTGTTAGGATATTCTCTATGTCATTTCGATTTGTCAGACACTGTTTAAAAAAGGCTTGATTGAACTTGAGAAATTTCGAAATACTGTAAATATATTGTTAATAAATTATTCTGCAGTTCATATTGTGTCTATGACTCTAGGAATCATTGAAGCCCAGCATTGAAATATAATTATGTTGGGTAGTATATAACTCTTGCAGCTAATAGGTAAGACGCTAGCCTAGAGGTCGGTTGTTCGATCCCTGCATTGGCTGAGAAAGTTCATCTCAATTTTCCGCGTGGTTTCCCCTTGTCAGTGATGCAAATTAGAGGGCCTGTCAAGGACAGCTGTCTGGTCATTAGGATGGGACGAAAAAGTGAGGTTCCATGTACACATTAGCATGCACGTAAAAGATCCCTTGGCAGTTGGAATTCGATGTAAGAGTAGGCCATAGTACCGCTGCTCGGGCAAAATTTCCTCATAGCACACTGTACGGCGTATGCCCATCTTCCATTAGCCAAGTTTAGGTGCAGAAAAATAGGACGTTAAACCCCATTTTATTTCATTTGCAGCAAATAGAAAAAGTTGATTATGTAATGTTTGGCTCATTAGGTACCACATCACTTCTTATATTGTAACCATGGAGAATTGGAGGTGGTGGCGGTTTGAATATAATTAGAACATTGTGTGGGGTCGATGAAGCTGGTACCAGATCTTTAACTTCTAACTATTACCAGCAATTTGGCTAACTTCTGGGCCCTGTATCTCATATTCTTAACTAAAGATAAAGTCCGAATTTTAGTAAATACTCCAATTTTGATTGGCTAAGAAATCAATTTAAAATTATTCGATCAAATGACTTAAATTTGGATTATACACCTCAACATAAACTAAGTCATTTTGGGACTAACATGGTTTAATTTTATTTCAATAATTCGCTTGCGCGTACGGGTCTTTATCAGTGGGAGGAAACCGGAGTGCCAGGAGGAAACCCACGAGGTTGGACAGGGGAATGACTAATAGAAGAATCCTGGTTTCATCACTCATTATTCACTCAAATGGAAAAAAAAAACCAAAAAAAAAAATACAGCAAGATGGAATATTAATAATTGTTTTATCTTTTTAAAAGAAAAAAATTCTTGCATCTTCTTATACATATCATACACTATTCATATTATACACATAATAATCATCATATGCAGAATCTAGATATAAACAACAACATTCATTGCCATGGAAACACACAAAATAATAAACATATCTAATAAACACTGATTTCTAGTAAATCCTCAATTTCATTCAAGTACTGATCGTTTCGTGTTTTTATACTTTCGACAGTCCCTGCATGAAGATCTAACCAGTTGTAGTGTGAGGCTGCGTCGGGGGTCGTACGAGCGTCTTTTGACCCTATGATACTAGACATTAATTAATCAACCAGCCGTTCACCCACAGTTGGTCAAGAACCCACCGTAACGACTATTTAATTGACTAACCAGACTGAGGCTTATTTAACAACTCTCCCCTTTGGTATCCTGGGATTGTGTCGACAAGTAAAACAACATTTTGAACTATAAAAAAAACAAAAAGAAATAACTATTTGTTTTATCTGATTGATTAATCCACGTAAAAAACTTAATTAAATATCCCACGCCTGGGAGCTTGACATCGTCTGCTGCTGCGGTATACAATTCCTGAATAGCTGAACCACTGCTATCAAGAAAAATTGTAGCACTGTGGAATCGGTGAATATGGCATGCACAGGGAAGATAATTCACGTCTTGTAAATTTAACAAATGACAAGGCCTAAGTTGATCCCAGAGGCCAAAATTAGGAAAGGCTAAAAGAATTCCTACATTTTGTCCCACGTCTCTTTCTGGAAGATTTCAGTATGGAGAGAGAGATAAAAACAGGGCTTAATGTCCACTGGACACAAACTAGGTCATTCCGGGACTAACACATGATTTAATTTGCTTGTGTGTAGGGATCTTTAGCAGTGGGAGGAAACCAGAGAAACCCGAGGTTGAACAGGCGACCCTACTCCTTGCCACGTACCACCGGGGATTCGAAACCACGCCAGAACCACGCCAGTTGACTCAATGGCAGGCATTTTAGTATGGAATTCCCAAAAATTTTAATTGAAATATGTTTTTCTAACATCAGCAGATGAAGAATATGTGTAGAAAATAAACGGATCAGACTCGGATATAACTAACACTTCAGCACCTGGAGCGACAGACCATGTCGAGCTATTCCTATATCTTGGACATTCTAAGGAACAGTAAGTAGTTCCCAGATTTCTTCCCAAAACCATTGAAATTTCAGCGATGGAGTGACAGTTCTTCCTCAACTTATTCAAAACATCTGTTTTGTAATATATGTAATATATGGCTAATCAATTAACACGAAAAATTGGCAGAAAAAAAAGAATCTTAGAGTGAGCACTGTAGGTAATGGTTTTAACAGTGTAGATGAAATCAAAGCCCATCAACATAATTTCTTCACAGGCTAAAGTCTAAGAAAATAAACCTTCAACAATTTCAGTCCCAAGATTTCTCTTAAGCTAACTTTCTGATGAAATGAATTAAGACCCTAAGTGTTTCTGTCAAAGCTCATACAAATTTTTGACAGTTAAAAAAAGGGGGGAGGGAGGGAGTGGTTTAACAACAGGGAAAAAATTACATCACTTGAAAAAACACATTTATTAACAATATACGAATAATAATAAATAATCCTGTTTTAAATTCAAAATCACACCAAAAAAAAAAAAAAAAATTTCAACAAAATAAAAAGCACTAGACTCGTCTCCACCTTGTGTGTTTATAATAACGAGTCAGTAATTTATTTGATATCTACATCGACTTATAGTCCATATGTACAGTTATTATAGCATACCTTTATTTACATATACAATTATTGAACAAAACTAGATAATCTTGACACAAACTTTTATCAAGATTAACCAGGACAGTTATCAATTACATATATTAGAACAAACAAAACTGAATAATCTTTGCTAAAAAGCTTTATCAAGATCAACAGGACATAAATTAAATAAGGGTTATATTGATCACGGTTTCAATACAACCTTTTCTATTTTAGTACAGTTATATATTAGAACAATTGAACAAATAAGACTGGTTAATCTTGGCATAAAGTTTTATACGGATTAACCAGGTAATATTAAAATATTTATAATTATTTCATACTAAAGAGAGAACACTATATGTAATTCATTCATGTCTGCCTAACTGTTTGTTATAGGACACCAGATGTAAACGTACAAATAACAAGTTTGTCCGTCTACTAAATAAAGCAACTAGGTCCATAACTAGCTAATATAATATAACGAAGGTATGTTGCACAGATTTAGTTGCGATATCCGATCACAAACTCTTTCTATCTCGAGGCATGTATCATAAAACCCTATTTCTCGAGGTATGTATCATAAAACCCTATTTCTATCTCAGGGTTTGTATCATAAAATCATATATCAATCTCTTGGCTGGTATTATAAAACCCTATTAGTATTTCTATCCCGAGGCTGGTATCACAAAACCCTATTTCTCTCTCGTCAGTATTGATACATCAATATTTTAATTGACATGTTATTATTTTGAGGTGCTCGTTCCAAAGTGACACAATAACAAAACTTGTCACAGTTTTGCTAGTTCACAATAAAGATATGGGTGGGATGAGAAGAACGTGACTAAATGGCAGGGAGAGAGATGATTGGTTGAAATATCTTCTTTTTGATTGGCTTGAATGTTGTGATATGAACTCCTTTTGTTTACTTGACAGACATTCATCATGCGCTTCATAAAATTTTATTCTGTCCCTTTTTTTTTTTGCATCGAGCACCCCATTTTTGTCATCCGTTATTTTTTCTGTCAGACTTTTTATAAGCTAATAGTTGGATAAACAAAACATTTTAAAGGCTCAATAACACTCTTGTTGTAACTGAATAATATGTCCCAATCCTAATTCTGGTCAACAAATTGTATTAATTTACAATATTCCAATTAATCGATGGTACAAATTTCATCTTAACATGCCTAATTTAAAAAATTGGAAAAATTCAACTAAATGATCTAAAAAGTCTAGCGTAAACCTTTTCAAATGTGACTTGGATTTTAAAATATTTTCGAATCCCTCTGGACAAGTAAAATAGGTTGTAATGGATAATTTACACAACAGGTAGGACACTTAAACATGTAGTACTTAGAATAACGCTATTATTTATTTTCTGGAGGTGTCAAGCCAGCAAGAGTGTTATTGTCCCTTTAAACATATTTTCCTATAAAACTAGCAATATATAATCGCTAACAGTATGATAAAAATATTATTCCAAAGGCTGACAGTTTTATTATAATATTTTCAAACATTCTCCTGCATGCAGACGGACAATAGCCGTCGATTTTTTGATGTTCATTAATCTTCCTTGAATTGTTTGCTGTCAGTTTTTGTGTCCATATTGGATTCTTAAACACAACTCGGAAACACATCATGTATAAAACACTATCGCATAGACACTGGAGAACCACTAACTACATGTATGTCTTGCTACCATTTCACCGGCCTAACAATTCATAAAATGGTAGTCGCCGCTCGACTCAGGAGGTTGCGATAGATCACTATAATATATAAAGATGGTGCCTAATAACAACGTATGCTAGCATTCAGGCGATTCCGCATCTAAATCCATGGAGTCTAGTAACATTATCATATGTTGTCCTTGGAAACCATCGCTAGAGGTCGACGGTGCCGCAGCTAGATCATCACCAGGGCTATCTGGTTTTGAAGCTGGTGATTGGTCCGTTGAATAATGTTTAGCTTGAGGATCAATAGAACTGGTTTCTTCGTCAGATTCGGTTAAATCTGGAGGCGGTTTTAATTTAGATAATTCTTCTCTAAGTTGGTTGTAGTATCTCTGAAATAATAAAATGAAATGGAGTTTTACGTCCGACTGTTCTGTTTCGAACTGGGCTAATACAGAATGGCATAAGCCACACAGTGTGCTATGACAGAAATTTTGCCTGGACAGCGGCACTACAGCCTACTCTTATATCGAATGCCAACTATCAAGGGATCTTTTACGTGCACACCAATGTACATGTATCCTCGTTTTTTTCAACACATCCGAACGACTAGACAGCTATCCTTGTCAGGCCCTCCGCTCTGCATCACTGACAAGGGCAATGTATTTTCTTGGCCAATCACTGAATTTACCTTTAAAGCTAGTGTGCCTGCTGTGTGCTATTAGTAATGCTAGTAGTTTTACCTTTAAAGTCAGTCTGCTATAGTAATGCTAGTTTTACCTTTAAAGTCAGTCTGATATAGTAATGCTAGTAGTTTTACCTTTAAAGTCAGTCTGCTATAGTAATGCTAGTTTTACCTTTAAAGTCAGTCTGCTATAGTAATGCTAGTAGTTTTACCTCTAAAGCGAGTGTGCTATAGAAATGATACTTTTAACTTTTAAAGCGAGTGTACTGTGTACTATAGAAATGCTAGGTTAATTAAAGCAAGTGTACTATGTGTTAACGAAATAGAGGATATTAGTCGTTTTAGAGTGAATAACATATTCTATTTCATCGAGAAGCAAGAAAACTTCGTGAAAATATAAACGTTTTCTTGCTTAGAAATGAAATAAAATATGTTATTCACTCTAAAACGACAAATGTTCTATTTATTTTATGATTTTACAATCATTTTAGGTAAAACAATATGGACTACTTTGCTAGCCAGTAGAATAACACTTTTATTTCACTGATAAAACGCAGTATTCCACTACTGATCATAAAATAAAATAAAACCAAGTATGAACAATCCAAACCATTAGTCAAAATTCGAAGTCCAGTATTACGTTTAAAGCTAGTAGTGTACAAGTCTTACCTTTAAAGCGAGTGTACTATGTGCTACATGTATAGAAATATAAGTATTACGTTTAAAGCTAGTAGTGTACAAGTCTTACCTTTAAAGCGAGTGTACTATGTGCTATAGCTCGACCAGTCCGTTTATCACTACTATAACTCTCCATTTCACTGATCCATCTTTCACACTGATTTAATATTTCATGACGTTTCATATAAAAATGGTGTAATAATACCTGAAATATGATAAACAATTATTATCACAACATCAACTTGATTTCATCAGGTCATCTTGTTAATACAGTACTTTGTTAATTTCAAAATATTCACCCCTCCACTCGTAAATTCGAGGTTGTATCACCGCTATCTGGGCAAAATTATCCCTCATAGCACTCTGTACATCACACACCCGTCTTCATTAGCAGAGAGGGAGCAGAACAGTAGGACGTTAAAAGTCCGTTTCACTACATTTCATTTCCATATATATGGTATTTTTCGTTCAAATGGTTTATGCGCCAGACATCGGGGGAAAAGAAATAAAATGGGGTTTAACATCGTACAATTCTGAACAAACCAGGCTATTTTAGACGGGCATATGTCATGCAGTGTGCTGTGAGGGGAATGTTGCCCAGAGAACGGCATTATGGCCTACACTTAATTCATATTCCAACTGTAAAGAGTTGTCTAAGGCCCTGTATCCATAGGCTGTTCCCTTGTGGTGTGTTTTCTTCTGACACACCACACGGACAATGAACCTTTGTTTCGATATGTGCCTCTTCCCATAGGTTGTACCCCAGGGAACATGTGGCCTCACGCAGGGAACATGTGGTCTTGTGACCGTGAAGACAGACAATGAACTTGTTTACTCTTTTGCAGCTGCCAGAACTGTTCCCCAAAATTCACTTTGGAGGCAATCTCTGCTTCTGTCCGGGCAAACAAAAATTTGACTACATTTGCCGTCAGTATAAATGACTTCATTGAAATTGTCATCAGACGGTCGTCTCGTTCGTTGTTGATGCCACTATGGCTCCCAATTTTACTTGGAAAACAGAATGGCCACCTATTCTTCATTTAAGGGTCAAGGGTAACACAGCTAGCCAAGTATATTTTTACTTACATCTTTGAAAGCAGCTGAAGGATTTTTTAAAGATTCTAACATGGCCCATTTAACTGTAGCTTGTCTGATGTTCGAATCATATTCTCTAGAACTTGCCATTCCTGAAGGTGTTCCCCTCGACCTCTCATAACCCGGTTCATTAAAATATGGCTCATTTACTAAAATTAACGACTGTATAGACACTAAAACCTGAAAATACAATAAACAAGAGAGCAGATATTATAACGTTCAAGAAGTTAGAATTAGATAAAAAACCAATCTGATTAAAACACAGATCATACACGTATTTTGTTTTGTTTTGTAAAGTTCAAAACTTTGTTTTTATTTGTCTTTACAACACTAGGATCTGGAAGAGTTGTTATCAATGTCATGTTCTGGATAATGTGAGGGATTAGCCAATGAAACGCTCTGTTACAGCAAGCTTTAGGCGTGTTTTGCACAGAACTGTGGGTAATCCACTAGAAACATCAATGCTAATTGGTTAATCAAATGTCTGATGTCATTGGGTCAAAAGCAGCTTGTATGATCTGTGGTGCGACCTCCGAAAACAACCAGTCATATCTTCATGTAGTGTAGGCCATCAAAAGTATAAAAAAACGAAACAAAATATTGATCTGTATTTTGTAAAAATTGTATTAAAATCTAACAATTCTTGCTATAATAGAGTAAATATTATATTCTATAGACCATCATTTCTGCATCAAAGATACTATTTTAGTTTTTATCATTGTAAATTGGAGACAATATGTGCTTGAGTGATCCAGACTATATGACTATATGTGCTGGAGTGATCAAGACTATATATGTTATTACAAGAATTTGGTGTAAATAAACTACCTGGAGTGATCAAAACTAAGAATTAAGTAAGTGACAATAACCTACCTGTAAAAAACTAGAAGTGTGAGAATTCCATTTTTCTTCTGGTCGGCCGTGCCATGTATTCAAAACACTTAAACAAACCTAGAAAACAATCATATACATCACATATTCTCTAAAACATACTGCATTATTACATCATGGAGTGTGTTAAAGAATCTTTGTTTAGGTGGGGAGAAGTTTCATCAGGATGTTTTAGCCAGGTTTTGTCTTGTCAGGTCAGAATTGTTTCCCCTTGTCAGCTGTGCAGGTCGGAGTGATTTCCCCTTTGTCAGTCACACACGATAGAGTGGTATCGCCTTGTCAGTTGTGCAGTATGGGGAGCCTGGCAATGAATAGTGCCTACACATTTTGATGAGACGAGAAGTCGAAGGCTCCTTAAAGATACTCTCACAGTTTAAAATCAAACAGTCATTCAAGCAAAATTGCGTTCACGACACACTGCATGGTGTATGTCTGTCTTCATTATTTCACTCGATGACAACCCTGACAAGTGGGACCCCAATGGAGAAATACCAAAACATCTTTTATGGCTCTAGAGATCAAAGTTGTCAGTCTATTGATATTTAATTTATACAGAGTTGAAGTTGAGAGGAAGAAACCTACTGATTGTCAATGAACTTGAAGTGTTAAATTTGCGATACATGTTTTGTATATTAAATGTAGAAATGGAGATAAACAAAAAGTATTTAATATGGTTACCTTGCCATCATTATATAAATTAGGATTAAATCTAACGGTATGATTGCCAGTCGTTTCTAGATTTATACAAGGTGGTGATTCGGGGTAATCTAGGGGGAAATAAACATCAAATTCAAAACAGCCATTAGCATAAGGTGTGTCTGCTGGTCCGGTAATCAAAACCTGTAAATAAAAACACATTTTAAAAATACATAATGGGAGATTAGATAAAGAGCTGGCAGTTCTCACTATAGTAGTTAAAAACTAGATAATGTAAAGGCAATTTGTAGAAAATTTTAGTCAAATTGATCCACAATGAACCAAGATTTTAGTGATTGAATATTGGGGCTAGCCTCCTCGATCATCATTACCAAAGTCGGTAGGATAAAAGTACTTAGTCTTGATTATCCATTTGATGATTAAATCATGAATGGAAGTCGAACAGCACATCGTAACGTAATCCAATAAACATTGCAGGTTAGCGATGCCATTGAAAGTTGATTATGGACTGGATAAGTTAATTAATAATTTAGATAACATTTCAGGTAAAAAGAAAAACCTGCAATAGGTAGATTTAGCTCTTGCATAATGTATGTATAAATTACATTATATTTTTGTTTTGTGATTGTCATTAACTAAGTGATGAAGTCGCTTGCTCGCTAAGCAAGAGGTCTAAGGTTTGTTCTCTGTGTTGACCGAGAAAGTTCCTCTGGAATTTCCAGCACGGTTTCCATTTGTAAGTAATGCAGAAATCCAGACTGATGAGATGAAATCCTGAAATCCTGTGTACACATTGCCGTACACGTAAAAGAACCTGTGGCAGTTGGAATATAATATAAGCGTTATAAGACGATCCCTCTCTTACCTTCATGATGTCGAGCCTATCTTCATCACATCTAACAAACACACTACTACTAGCTGATAGAGGCAGGGAGGTCGATAACGTCACAGCTTCTTGAGCCAATCGCCGCGTTCGACTTGCATTATTCGCTTCTCCTGAACTTTTAACATTCGACTCGAAATGATGTGGTACGATAAACTTGATTCCATTTCCCTCCTCTATCACCATTTCAAATGTGTCTAAAATAAATTAAATATTGTCTTCATTCACAAGTCTTTGATATAGCATGGTAAAAGCCACCAGGATGGCAAATTCTTAGTGGTTTCAAAAAAACAAATAATGTAATGAACATAAATAAATGATAGAGCACAGAATTTTTTTTTAAAAGATGGCCCTTAAAGTTCTTGCTGCGATGATAGTACTTGGGTTAGGGGGTGAAATTTTGGCCTTGACATGGATGCTGGCAACCGACACTACGCCACTGTCTTCAATTCATTTTCTCATTTCCCAGATGTAACAATGGCTTTGATTGGTCAAGATACATTATTCTTATAAGAAGTGTTTTGATTGGCCAAGATACAGTATTTTAATTCTTGCAACAAGTGCTTTAATTGGTCAAACTTACCGAACTGTAATTCTTTCATAGAGTTCATGTATTTTTCTTCCGGAGTTTGTTTTATAATGGCTTCAGGTCCGATAGACGAACCTCCTACTTTCTCTCTCTGATAAACTGGAATAAAACAACATAAAATCAATAAATACGAGAGCGAGAGAGGGAGAGAGAGTACTCAACATACACTAGGTCATTTTGGGATTAACATGTTTCAATTTTATTTCAACAACTCTGTTGTACGTAAGGGTCTGTCCTGGTCAGGACGACTGTCCTACATCACAGCCAAGGGGAAACCACTCTGGAAAGCTTGGGGGATCTCTCTAGGCCAATACCTTGATTGAATCCTAAATCTGATTGTATGGTTGAGACTCACCTTGTTGTTGTTTTAATCTATCTGTTGCTATGCCAACTATTCTAGCTGTATCTTGTATATCTGGTATCAATAAAGCTAATCCTTCGCTTTCTTCCTCCATTTTACCTTTACTACTCTTGTTACATCTACAAATTAAACCAATCAGATTACATGTTACTATCTCTTACCTTGTCACTTTAGAATCTAACCAATAAAATTATTCGTAACAATTTCCACTTTTGTTACATTTAGAAATTAAACCAATCAAATTACATATAATAATCAATACTCGCATTATTTCTGCTACGTCTTTTTTTTTTATAAATCATTCTTAGTTAGCCTGTACCGTAACAGGCCCAGGACTGTACAGCTGCCCCCGGATCCATTCACTTGATTTGATATTTTGTTATTTTATGCAATGTCTTTTTTCATTCTTGTACGCAGGTTTATCTTGTAGATTTTTGTTTTGTGTGTAGTGCAGTCCGCGCCTGCACTAACTATTTAGATTTATAAATCAACCCAATCTATCTGTACATAGAAAGTCTTCGGACAACTGAACAGGGGTCCACGCACTTGTTGTTGTCCAGCTTAGCATCTCTTTTTGTAGGGTGATAATAGCAGGCACTAAACCTTTCTGCACCTACACTGGGCTAACTAAGATGAAAACAAACATTGTAGTGTGCTATGATCTCCGCCTAATTATACGAAGTTCTTTGGGAAATCAGGCTGGAAAACCCCTAAACCAATTCTAGTTCAATCAGAAAGACTTATCATGTCCCCAAACCCCTATATAAACGTTAAAAATAAATCTTACTTGAGTCGACTAGCGTAAGTATCAACACAGCCCTTCATTTTATCCAATAAAACTTCAATGGCTACAGCAGTATCTTGATTACCTTCTGCCTCTAGGGGACAGAGTAGGGGGACCAAAGAGGGGCAGACGGCTAATCCACGTAATAACTCCAACAAGGCTCGATATAACGGAACGTGGCGAGCCATATCCAGAACGGAATCGTTCCGAAGGTAGGAAGAAATTGCCGGAATAAGACAAGACTGGCTGAGCAGATCTGGAACAACGTCTGGCAGTAAGGTTTTCTCTGTTGGAGGTGTAAATGTCGGCAACGAGAAATCTTTCGGCAGCAAACCACCAGGATTAATGTAGCTACCTAAAACCTGAATCAAATTTAAAACATATAGCATATTAACTTTCTATTCTGCTTTTAGCTCTAAGTTTTGAAATTTTAAACGAAATATCGGTCTAGATTGAATGGGCTTATTCACTGAGTCACTGCGGCTCCTTCGAAATGAAATAAAACGGGGTTTAACGTCCTACTCTTCTGCACCTAAAATGGGCTAATGGAAGATGGGCATACGCCATACAGTGTGCTATGACAGGCATTTTGCCAGGGCAGCGGCGCTATGGCCTACTCTTAAATCGAATTCAAACTGCCAACTGTACACGGGACCTCGGTTTTTCGTCCCATCCAAACGACAAGACAACTGTTCTTGTCAGGCCCTCCGTTCAGCATCACTGACAAAGGGAAACCATGCCGGAAAATCAGTCAATGCAGGAATCGAACACATGACATCCAGGCTAGCGAACCAGCACCTTACCCACTTAGCCACCGTGGTTACATACCTGTAGTAGACATGTGACATGCTCCTCTTCGCTTTTCTGTCGCAATAAAGCTTGTTCCGCATCCCAACTAGACGTGGTCGAACCCGTTCCGAACCCTGTACCTTTAGCCCAATAATTTTGTGTTTTCTCTTGGGTTGGATTTAATCCGTTACTGGTTGCTACCTGCATAGCTGATAAAATTAACTGGGTCTAAAAATAGAAAAAAAAAAAAAAATGAAATGGGAGTTTAAATGGGGAGGGGTCCTATGATCTATTCTTTTTCAACTATTAGGGGTTCTTAATAATAATGAATATTCATATTGCACTCATTCTGCTCAGACCTGGGCTAATGAAAACTCTCATGCACTATATTTATATATATCGAATTCCAACTGCCAAGGGATCTTTTCGTGCACGCTAATGTATTCATAAGACCTTTATATTTTTTTGTGTCATTCAAATGTGTAGACAGCTATTCTTGTCGGGTCCGCACCACTGACAAGGAGATTCCATGTCTGAAAACCCTGATGAACTTTCTCGTCCAATGCAAGGTTCGAACACGCAGCCTCCAGACTGGTGAGTCAGCATCTTACCCACTTAGCCAACGGGAGTGTTTGAAAATCAATAGACATTATCAAATGACAGTTTACCTCATGTTGAAATCCCGCTGAAGAAACTCTTGGTGCGTGATGACTTAGAACTGATAAACAGGCCAATATAAGATGTACAGCCCCAATATCTAAACCCATTCTACGTAATAACAGACCATCATCTGTCGTTAAAGGTGTAGCATCAAATAATGATTTGAGCACGGTGAAAGGCAAGGTAGGTAATGAGTTGGCTATAGGTGACGTTAATATATGACCTGAAACATCAAATATAGCATAAATAAATTACTGGAATAAAGAATTCTTTTACTTTAACCCTGTGAGCATAGTCCGACAAGCTTTCTAAACTTCGGATGAGTGATCTTCAAAACTTGGGATGAGTGATCTTCAAAACTTGGGATGAGTGGTATTCTTAACTTGGGATGAGTGGTATTCTTAACTTGGATGTCTTTTATTGGGATGAGCTGTCTTGGGATTAGTTGTCTTCTCAACTTGGGATGAATGGTCTTGTATTTTGGGATGAGATGTCTTTTATTGAGATGAGCTGTCTTGGAATGATTTGTCTTTGTGATGAGTTGTATGCATAGCCGGATAGTTTGGGGTTCAAAGGTTAACACTTCCTCCAAAGGTAATATCACAGACGAGGGGTTAGGGTTAGGGTTAGGGAGGAAATCGAAGTACCCAAGGTAAAACAACAGGGTTGAGAAGGTGCCCTTATCTCCAAGCTACATACGCTCACGTGAGGGATCGAAATCACAGCCGCAAGCAAGAGATGACCGGCCAGATACAGGTCAAGACGTAACACTCTAGACCACTAGGCCTACCCAACCACCGTTAGAGAAGATAGAGAAGTCGTCATACTCACCACCATTTCCATCATCTGTGACCCCTAAAACTAATCGTAACAAACACTGAGCTTTCTTTCTCTCTTTTAATAAAACCTCCGCATAACCTGGTAGTCGTAGGAACAGACCGAAAGCTATCAAGGAGTGTGGTGGTATGGTTGGCATGGTGCCAGCAGGATGACGCCCTCTAGTGGTAGGTGCAGGAGATACAGGTTCCACGTATGGCTGTATAAAGTATAAATAAAATCCTTGATTGACATTTAGAGCTTAAGCACATTAAAGTTACATTATGGGAGATAAGATAAAGAGCTGTCAGTTCTCACTATAATAGTTAAAAACTAGATAATGTAAAGGCAATTTGCTGAAAATTTTAATCAAATTGATCCATTGTGAAATGAGAGTTAAGCGATTGAAAGTTCAGTCTAGCCTTGATCATCATTACTAAAGTTGTTACGTTAAAAAAACATAGTCTCGATTATCCAATTCGTGATTAAATCATGAATGAAAGTTCAACAGATCCTAATCCAGTAAATATCCTAGGCTAGCAAAGCCATCGAGAGTTGATTATGGTCTGGATAAGTTAATTAATGTCTAATTAATACTTAAGATAACATTTCAGGCCTAAAGAAAGACCTGTAATAAGCAGATTTAGTTCTTGCATAATGTATGTCTAAAAAGCACAACACGATTTATATGGAAAACAATCACTGGTTTATACACCGTTATAAAAGTGTTCAAGAGCCATCAACCTGATAATAATACAGATCTATATTTCGTTATAGTGGAGTTCATGTCAGGAGTGTAGGAAAGACAAGTAAAATTAATTTTTAACTATAAAAACAAAACGAAATGAAATGGGGTTTAACATCCTACTCTTCTGCACCTAGCCTGGGCTAATAGAAGACGGGCATACGTCATACAGTGTGGATTGAGGGAAATTTGGCCTGGGCAGCGGCACTACGGCCTACTCTTATATCGAATTCCATCTGCCAATGGATCTTTTACGTGAACGCCTATGTATGCACGGGACCTCGGTTTTCCGTCCCATCTGAAGGACTAGGCAGCTGTCGTTGTCAAAACAAACGAAATAGGATCTGTGTTTGAATCTGATTGAAGAGCCATAACTCATAATTCATAAATATCAGAATCGAAATCGGTTCATTTTACTTAGATATATTCGTTACTTACATCATAAAGTTCATCTGAAGATTCGACCGTGACCCAATCGAGACCAATATCAGCCACGTTATTATTTTCTGTAACAGGTTCGGTAGTAGCCGCTTGCCGTGTTATCTCTGGGTAGAGTAACGGAAGATGTTCCGCTAACAACGCCAGACCACCAACACTAGCAAATATTTGAAGAGCAGACGGTGTAGAACTTGATGTTAACAGTATTTCATCAGGTACTGTATCATCATCATCTTCAACGGGACTAGAATCTAAACGAAAGAATAAAAAATATATTTAAACCTTGGAATTTCTCTCGTGACTTTGTAATGCCAGTGATGTGCAAAGAGAGCTATGACCCTTGGCATCCATTTTATGGGATATCCAATCAAACAGTGTGTTTTTTAAAATTTGAAATTATTGCTGTTACCTTTGTTGTACAGACGGCTCTAGTTAATTCAGACAAAAAGTTTATATCATCTGTTTTCACATATTTAAAATATCTGAGTACTAGGCCTTATATTAAGTGTAAGGAACATACAATCATTTGTGAGTACTAGAACCTATATTGAGTATGGGGAAAGATACAATCACTTTTGAGTGCCAGGCCTTATACTGAGTATAGGGGAAATACAATGATTTTTGAGTTCTAGATCTTTTATTGAGTCTAGGGAACATACAACCAAGGAGTTGTTCAAACCTCTGTGCGACACTGTGTAATGTCCATGATTTGATTGAATGGCTTTCATAGTAAATATCCAGTCGTTGGACATCCACCCAACAACTGTTGGACATCCAGACAACAATTGTTGGTACGATTAGCACCACAAGGTAGAATATTGTAGATCGGGTCAACAATACGAAGGACTGGTTCTCTTCACTTATCACATCCAGATCTGGCACATGTCCAATGTTAGGGTCATGGATTCAGGAGTCAAAGGGTTATGTAATAAAAGCCAGTATTATTATATTCCTGATGACAATAAAAGAACTGATAGGGAGTTTAGTTTTAGAATCAGTTAACTTACTTAAATCCATCGAAAGATTATTGGTTTGGCGAGATCTTGGTTTATTGGACGCCAACTTCACCTGGAATTCTATAGCGTTACTATGGTGACATCCCCTCTGTTGTAGAAGATTTAAAAGTTGAGATAGTGTTAATTCCCCTGGCAGAGCTTTACCTGTTTAAGAAAGGTTAAAAATTTTTATTCAATTTATTACAACTTTCATTAAAGCCTAGCAAGGACAGTGTCTAGAACCTTGGATCTGACGAGAGAGAGAGAAATGGGGTTTAACGTCCAATCAACACAAACTAGGTCATTTCGGGACTAACATATGGTTTAATTTTATTTCAATAATTTGCTTGCGTGTAGGGGCCTTTAGCAGTGGGAGGAAACCGGAGGACCTTGAGAAAACCCACGAGGTTGGACAAACTACCCTATTCCTTGTCACGTACAACCAGAGAATCTTGACGATGCCAGTTGACTCAATGACAGACTTTATGATACAGTGCGTACATGCTACCCCTCCCCCCCCCCCCCCTCAGACAGTGTTCATATTCAAACTTACTGTTAAACATTTGATGTTGTAAAGAGAATGTTGGTAGTTTTAATGGCGTTGAGGAATCCAGAAATTCAGTATTTCTCCTTCGTCTAGTTGGAGGTCGAGGAGGTAGGCTGGATGATTTACTGGTGCTAGCAGACGTACTCGCTGGACTTTTCTCACGCTTCTGTTTAGCTAACATACCTAAATAAATAAAAGATAGAATATGGAAAAAATATAATTTTTGACAAAGTGATTATTGAGAGAGTGAGGGAGAAATGGGTTTAACCTCCACTCGACACAAATTTCTGCAACCATACTCATCGTCACATACAACCTGGGATTCGAAACCACACTAGTTGACTCAATAACAGGTTTGTTGTATATTGCTACTCCCTTTCGGGAGCACACCAGGTCATCATCTATACTAGCAACATCGAAGAGAGCAGACAGGGCTCCAACAATTCGTTATTAAAAAAGACTAACAAAAACCCAACACCCCATGTGCTTTTGATCTATCCCTGCATCTACATCCAGGTTGATCATTTATTGAACTTCTTTACAAAATGTTTTACTAAAGGGAGATGATACAACTAAAGGCAGATAATATGACAAGCTTTACGATACAGCGCGCACATGCTAACCCCACAGTCATCAACAGTCAGTATCCTTGAATACCAAGACTGACAGTTGAACCCATAGTACTATTGCCAGCTAACGCACTAACAGTTCAGACAGAGGGTGAAAACGTGTTTCAGTCAGCATCTGCTTTGTATCATCCCAGCAGTCACGTTTTTTTTAAATTCCTACAACAAAACATTTACCAAAAATTAAGGCTAATTCATTTTGAAAAAAGAAGCAGATTTCAATAGCTATCCCTAATGAAAGTAATTCGCATTTCTACAAACCTGCAGCATTCGATAAATATTCTACAACTTCTAGACCAGTTTCACCAGAATCTTTCTTATTCTCGGCTTTCTTATCATCTCGAGATTCAAATAACTGAGCTGCTAGAGACTGAGTGTCTGTAAATATACAAAAAAGGAAAGAAACTGAGCTTATCATCTATAATCTAATACACATATTCAGTTAATTGATTGCTGTCCAGAAAGTGTTAAATACCATCAAGATTCATCAAATAACACCTAGTTTGTGCTACAGTAAATCATTCAGCCTACCTCGTCCACCTCCAACTAGGCGAAGGAGAAATACTGAATTTCGAGATAAAATTCAGAGTCTCGTTCATCCATTTCCATGATTAAATCTGGTATTACAGTCAGAATTTGAAACAAGAGTAGGCCGTAGCACTGCTGCCTGGGTAAAATTCCCCACATTGCACTCTGTATGGCGTATGCCTGTCTTCAGTGGAAAAAAGTAGGACGTTTCATCCCATTTTGTTTTGTAACAAAACTACGTACCTGGTATAACGGTGAGAAGATCGGAACATTGTGTATTTAAATTAACGACCATCACGCGGAATCCTTGACCTGCTCCATAACGAGGGTGATGCACTAAATAACTCATTCCTGGGGTCTTTAATATCGACTGAGTTCGCGGAGATTTTAGAACGACCAGTATTCTTTCATCCTGTAATAATACTTGTAGTAGAACTCGTCTGGTGAATCCGGACAGCGGAATGGAACCTAATAAGGTACCTGAAACATTAAAATATTAAATTTAGAGAGGGAGGGAAATTGGGTTAAACGTCCACTCAACACAAACTAGGTCATTTCGGGACTAACATATGGTTTAATTTTATTTCAATAATTCGCTTGCGCGTGGAAGTCTTTAGCAGTGAGAAGAAACCAGAATACCCGGAGTAAACCCACGAGGTTGGACAGGCGACCATATTCCTTGCCAAAACGAAATATAGATCTATATTTGAATTAGATTGTGTGCTTTGAGTATGGCTGTACTAGTTCTTTAACTCAATCAAGCGTAGTAGCTTCAGGTATCTCAAAAATCAAAACTACAAACTAAATGTAAATATCATCACTTTTCTCTATTTTCTGCTGGGAACTGGGGAAGTCAGTATCAATTGTTAAATAGTTAAGGGCAGGGTTCTTAATCCATTTTGAAATGAACCGGCCAAGGGTAAGCCTAACGGATAGTCGTAATTTCAACAATAGACATGTTGGTTTATGCATACTTTATTCACGTTAATAATTGCATAACGTATTCCGAATAATAATAGCTTAAACTTCGAATAAACAAAACCTTTGTTGTAATTGCATACTTGTATTCATACATCGATAATAATATCGAAATTTATAGTCAAATTTCAGCAACTTGCATAATGCATATTCCTACTTTCGCTTTCATCCAACCAAACGGAAGTTATAATTTAGTAAAAAGAAAAACTACCAGTAAATATAAATATGTTTTTTTTACAATTGTATTATTGTGATCACTTGTCAATATATAAACATAAAAAGAATGTAAGCACATATCAATAATAATAAATTAGCACAAATTAGTTTCTGTGTATAGTCGGAACTCGGAAATATGCCGACGTGCGAAAAGTCACGTGGCCTATTACCATGATAGGCTATTACTTGACATAATAATTATATACGGGTCAGTAGGTTATTACCAGATTTACTCAACGCTAACATAATAATAACAAGCCAACAGTGAGGCTGATGTCCCCCGCCGAAATCCCAAAATAAATAGAAGACACATATTAATTTATCGCACATTTATTTTTTTCAAACGTATCGAGCAATCAAACTGTGCACGAAGTGTCATCCAAAAGTGTTTTATAAAGAAAAATGCTAAAACCGACGAGAAAAATGAAAATGTACCCTAGTTAGGGGGACCCTAAAGGCAGACAAAAGGGCCCCTCTGGCCAAGGGAAAGGGCGCTCGTGTCCAAGTCAATCGTTTCTATACACTGTTACTGTCGAATCCATTACTAAATGAGAATGCAGTCATTGTATTGGCATAAAAATCATCAATCAAGATGAACCTAAGTTATCTTGTCCCAAAGTATCAACAAATCAAATTTTTTATCTCTGCTTACTCTAAGAGGAAAATGCTCATCTTCGAACTCCATCAAGGCATTGGCCTAATAAGCATATACACCAAGTTTGAACATTTTAACTCACTTAGAAGGAGAGTTATTGTGTTCCAACGTCTCGGCTACTCTCGACCAATCAAATTGCGTATCGCTCTGCTTACCCTAAGCGGAAAATGCAAATCTTCCAACTCCATCAAGGCATTGACCTTATAAGCATATACACCAAGTTTGAACATTTTATCTCAATTAGAAGAAGAGTTATTGTGTTCCAAAGTCTTGACCAATCAAATTGCGTATCGCTCTGCTTACCCTGAGCAGAAAATGCTCATTATCGAACTTAGTCAAGGTATTACTGTAATGAAACTATACACCAAGTTTCATCACTCTCACTTAATTAGAACTAAAGTTATCGTGTCCCAAAGCATCAACCAATCAAATTGCTTATCTCTGCTTACCCTAAGCGGAAAATGCTCATCTTCGAACTCCATCAAGGCATTGACCTAATAAGCATATACCCCAAGTTTGAACATTTTAACTCAATTAGAAGGAGAGTTATTGTGTTCCAAAGTCTCGACCAATCAAATTGCGTATCGCTCTGCTTACCCTGAGCAGAAAATGCTCATTATCGAACTCCATCGAAGCATTGACCTAATAAGCATATACAACAAGTTTGAACATTTTAACTCAATTAGAAGGTTAGTTATCGTGTTCCAAAGTCTCGACCAATCAAATTGCTCTGCTTACCCTGAGCAGAAAATGCTCATTATCGAACTAAGTCAAGGTATTACTGTAATGAAACTATACACCAAGTTTCATTACTCTCACTTAATTAGAACTAAACTTATCGTGTCCCAAAGCATCAACCAATCAAATCGCTTATCTCTGCTTACCCTAAGCCGAAAATGCTCATCTCCGAACTCCATCAATGCATTGACCAAATAAACACATACACCAAGTTTGAACATTCTAGCTCAATTAGGAAGAGAGTTATTGTGTCCCAAAAAGTGTGACGGACAGACGGACAGACGGACAGACAGACAGACAGACAGACAGACAGACAGACAGACAGACAGACAGACGGACGGACGAACCCATTTTAATAGTCCCCCAACTTTCTTCGAAAGGCGGGGGACAATAATCATTACTATACGAGATCAGTAGGTTATTACGTGACTTAAAAAAGGAGACTAAATTAAGAACTTACGACTACGAGACAAAACATTTTCTGTGAAATTTTGTCAAACGAAAGCCATTTGAAAGTAGTTAACCATTCGGTATTAAAATATCTCCCGGACTTCGATTTTGGTTGACCTATATTGGACGTGGGAGTTTGTCCGACTTTTGGAACTTCCAATGACGACGTGCATGCTTGAAGTTCAAGGTCAATGCAGCCATCACTATCGTCGGCTAAAACTCGCTTACGTTTTCTATTGTCATTCTGTGAGGTGTTCAATTAGCCTACTTCAACATTGTGTTAGATAGAAATGAGTGAACCGACATTGGATTATATACATTCTTTTACTTGATTGACTCAACTAATTAAGTTGTTTATTTAGGAAATGAGCCGATACTGATTGAAGCTGAAGGTATTCATATTGTATTGACTGATTCTTTGATGGGTTTCTTAATTGACGAGTAATAATTAACTCTTTGTTATCGGCCGAAAGTTGATTGATTAATGATACCATAGTGACCGGTTCATTGTTTTACAAACCGGCTAGATTAAAGCCGACAAAAAACAGCCGTGGTTAAGGGCCTTGGACATAACCACCACAGAGACATGCACTATCTGGAGTGAAGATGAGAATTACCTCCCCTAGCAGTACCTTGATGTTGTATGACGTCACATAAAACTTTAGCGAAGAGAAGTTGATTGGCTGGATGAACGGAGATCATTTCGTTAAAACAATGTATAGCAGCCGTTTCTAACATTGATCTCTCTTCTGTGGACATCACCTACAAAAAAAACAAACAATTATAATTTTTCATTCTCGGGAATCCCTGTAAAGAATACTTAAAATTTCAGGAGTTTTCCATGACTTATTTACCAGTCCCGATATAAATTTTACGCTTAAACATTTACCGTGTAGAACTTTTGAAGAAACATTCACTGACTAATTTCAGTTTTATATTTTAAGATATATAGTGAAACCACAAATGTTTTTTTTTCCCAGGAATTTCAAGGAAGTAAGGCCATGTTAAATTAATTCTGTGTTTCAGGTTTTAGGGTCTCCAGAATTCAATGAGGGAGGGAGGTCAACACAACACACTTCCCAATTTTTAACACAACACACATTTTTTCAACACAACACAAACTCAGAATATAGCTGAATATACCCAATAGAGCTATCTTCAGGATTGTTTTTCAGGAAGATTCTATTATTACTAGATAATCCATTAGGTGTGGATGTAAAGCTGGGTGGTATTTCGATATAAAAACGTCACAGAAATAAAAGCTGTGAAAAATACCGTCATCAGAAAAATAACGAAAAACCCAACATACCGCGGTATATCGCGGTTTTCATTTTCTAGATGATATTTAACATAAATATTGAACAAAATGTTTTCTTTTGTAGGTTATTTACGATATTTTATTGCTTGATGATGAAAATACTGCTTTATTCATTCCATAAAAATTACAAATGCCGACAAGGAGCTTTGTTTACGTCAATCATGTGACTTCTCGCTCACCTTTCCACCTGTTAGAATTATCCCTGTTTTTGTTCAATTTCTTGACGACAGACGGACAAACACATTTTAATAGTCCCCCAACTTTCTTCGAAAGGCGGGGGTCAATAAAATAAAAAAAAAACTGTCCAGCCCGTTAAACTGTTAATAGAAGTCAGCGGGGGTCAGGACAAACAAGTCTATGTACACATGTAACCAAGGACAACGTGGCAGCGTAAGCTCGCGTGCTGACACATTGAGTAATGTTTTAAATAACGTTGTAAATTTATGACCGTGATTTGTTTACAAACCTTTCTGTATACAAATTACGATATTATTTTATTTTTTTAAGCCAATGTTTATGCATGTAAATTAAAAATGAGCGTATGTCGCCTATTAGACAGGCGTGTGTTCGATTGTGAAGAGTGTACTGTGTCGATAGGTACGCGCGCGGAGCTACCGAAATCAAAACACAACACAAAATACCGCGTAGAAAATCAACACAACCATCAATTTGACGATGTGAAAGCTACGCGCGCGGTTGACCCGAAACGCAGAATTAATTTAACACGGCCTAATCTTGTTTTCCAGTATTTTCCACAGCATGAATGTGCAAACCTTGTATTCAGTACTATTGGATGTTTTATCCCAAAGGCGCCTTTAATCAAGGAAATGGAGAGGGAGAGAAATGGGATTTAATGTCCACTTGACACAAACTAGGTCATTTCGGGACTAACATATGGTTCTATTTTATTTCAATAATTCCCACTTTAGCAGTGGCAGGAAACCAGAGGACCCAACGAAAACTCACCAGGTTGGACAGATGACCCTACTCCTTGTCACGTACAACCGGGGAATGACAGCATGCCAGTTGTCTCAATGACAGACCTTATGATACAGCGCGTATTTGTATAAGAATTTAGTGGTAACTTACTTTAGGTTTATTGGATGTATTATTAGAGGGTGGTTGTGCAGGATTGTTACAAAGAGCTGTTAGTAACACAGGCCAGAATATATTGCCTTCAGGACTACCCAACCAGTCTTTGATCATCGACTCGGAACTAACCGTAGCAAACAGACGCAGAACAGATGCCACAAGCTCAACACTCATGATACAACTTTTATCTACAAATATAAAAACATGTAACATCAATTTTATTTTATCTATCAGTTAAAGACTAGGCACAGCAGTTGATTGAATTGGATATAAAATAGTTGATATAATCCTTCATCTTATTATCCTATCCGAAAGACTAGGTACCTTTTTGCCTGTAAGCTATGCAGGTGGCAGTCCTAATAAGTCTAAGGAAAGATAGTATACTACAAGACACTCTGCTACATGAGAGTGTGCTACAAAACAGTGTGCTATGAGACTGTGTGCTACGAGACACTCTGCTACAAAACAGTGTGCTTGGTATGAGACAGAGTGCTACGAGACACTGCTACAAGACAGTGTGCTATGAGACACTCTCCTACAAGACAGTGTGCTATGAGACAGTGTGCTACGATACAATATGCTATGAGACAGTGTGCTACTATACTACGAGACAGTGTGCTATGGGACATTGTGCTGCGAGACAGTATGCTATGGGACATTGTGCTATGAGAGAGACACAAACTAGGCCAATTTGGCACTGACAAATGGTTTTAAATTTCAGTTGCGCATAGGAGTCTTTAGCAGTGAGAGGAAACTGGAGGACCCAGAGAGAAAACCCACTAGGTTGCACAGGCGACTCTACTCCTTGTCACGTATAACCAGGGGATTCGAAACCACACCAGTTGACTCAATGACAGACTTTATGATACAGCGCGCATGCTAACCATTCGGCCATCCAACCCCCCATGTGCTCTGAGACATTCAGCTGCAAGACAGTGTGCTATGAGACTGGGGTGGAAAAATCACACAGGTTCCGAGATTTGAACATGTCAGTTTTCGTTTCATTCCATTGAAAACCTTATTACTGAAATAATATGAAGAAACCTGCATAAAATGACAAAAGTGGAATAATATTTACTCATGTATAGACACCTACCTGACGAGGCATCATTAGTAGCTGGTTTATTCTGTGAGGCCGCGGCGCCACTAGCAGCACCAGACGGAGCTTTACTTTCAGCTATAAGACTTATTTCTTGGTTCGCAAATTCAAATAATCCTTGAGCTAATACGGCTGGAAAACCCGAATCTAACAATTGTCTGACGGCTACCGGAGATTTACACACTGTTCCTAACGTAACCAAACGATTCTCGTCTAAAATAGTTGGATTGAATTCCTGAATGCTGATTGGCGAGCTATCTACATGTGACGGCTGACGTGTGGCTTCTTTCGAATCGTCTGATAATGGATGTTGTGTCGCTTCCTTAGTGTCGTCTGTCAGTGGTTGTTGATGACTTTGAAAACTGTCTTTACGGTCGTCTGTGATGGATGCCGTCATACTGGAGTTAAAGTTGACAAGAATTCCCATCCATTCAAGGATATTTGAGAAGAAATTGGGTTGTATATTACAAATTGAACACAATACGAAATCTATAGACTGTTTCAATAAACTGTCCGGTGTTAGAACCATTGACCATTTATACAAACAACTGAAATAGATAAAAGACACTTTAATGGAAATCAAATAAAAGGGACATTTAAAGTCGTACATTTCGTCTTATGAAGAGAGAGAGAAGTAGAGAGGGAGTTTAAAATCCGACAGGAGACTAACATATGGTTTAATTTTATTTCAATAATTCGAATGAGCGTAGGGGTTTTTAGCAGTGGAAGGAAACAGGACGACACAGAGAAAACCCTCGAGGCTGGGCAGAGGACACAACTCATCATCACGTAAAACCGGAGAATCGAAAACCTGCCAGTTGGACAGGCGTATGACATGTAGTATGCTATGAGGTGCTACGGCCATCTCTTATTTTGAATTCCAATTGTCAAGGGTTCAGTTGCCTGAACATGCCATAGAGCACAGAATCTTAGATTTCCATCCCATCTGAATGACTAGACACTATTATTTCCAGGCCCTCTATTCATCACGATATGGCGAAAACCACGCTGGAAAATCGATAGTTATTTTCTCACCCAAAATTGAGAACAAAGCTGAAACTCCCTGGTTAGTGGGCGAGTCAAAGACCCAGAAATGATGTAAATTAATTGGTTAATTTACCTGACAAGATCTTGGTTGAGTAAGCCAATGAGATCATACTGGACTGGTAATGACTGACAGTGCCATAATATAGCAGCGATGCAGTGGATATGAGTTGGTGCTGGATTGGATAAAGAACTAGGATTATCTCCCCTATATAAACCAGCGAAACCACGGGTCGTCATGTTGGCACGTTCTATACCCTTTCTGGCACAATCACATAACCAGTCTAATAAAGCACAAACCCTGAAAAATACAAACAAATATTTGAGTAAACTAGAGGGAGTGAAAGGATCAGCAGTCACCTCGCTAAATCTGTAACAAGTTGAGTCATTGCACAGTGTCCTTGCCAGGCCCTCTGTTCCGTATCACTGGCGTGTCCTTGCCAGGCCCTCTCTCCAGCACCATTGACAGCGGAGAATGAACATGGGACTTCCAGGCTGACGAGCCAGTGCCTTACTTATTGAGCCACCTCTGCTCTCTCGCTCCATTTTAACAAATCTGATAAAAACAAAGATCCTATTTTGATTTATTTGTCTTCACAACACTAGGATCTAGGATAGAGAAGAGTTGTTACATGTATAAAACAGGAGTCTTGATTGACGTGAGATTGGTCAATGAAACAGTCTGTAACAGCAAGTTCTTGTGAGCGCTCTGTACAGAACTGTGGGTAAACCTCAAGAAATGTCACAGCTGATTGATTAATCAATGTCTGACATCATAAGGTCAAAAGTCGCTTCAATGACCCCTGACACGACCTCCCACAACAACTTGTCCGATCTTCATGTAGTATAAAAACCAAACCAAAAACAAACCCGCATTTTAATCCGGTTGCATTTTAACTTCACCCAATAGACAGGTTAGTGGCGTTAAAAGAATACTCATCTATGCCGACTACCTGTATCTTTTATATAAATGGACAGTGTATTGATATTAAAAGAATACTCACCTGTGACGACTACCTGTATCTTGTATGGTACCGAGTTGATATAATATCTCTACCGTTGATTGATTAGCGAAACCACTGACTTTACCTAGATAGGATTTCTCTACACCTGCAAAATATCACAATAAATCAAAGATACATTATATAAGATTCAGATAAAGAACTAGCCATTCTTGCTATAATAGTTAGAAAGTAGAAAATGTAAAATGAATAATTTGAAAATTTCATTCAAATTACTCTATCGCTAGTGAAGATTTTAGACATTCAAGGTTTGCCAGGACGTGTGAGATAATTTCAACCATTCTACTGGTTATTTGATTAAATTAAAGTATCGCTGAACTGTTCCAATCTATTTAATATCGGAGAAATTGGATGCCATCGAGACTTGATTATGGTCTGATTAACTTAATTAATGTCTAATTAATAGTTTTTATAATATTTCAGGTCTAAATGTATGTTTAAAATAGACCTTATTGCCTTGCCAACACAATATTTTTTATCATTTCAAGACTAACACATGGTCATAATCTACGTTTACATGCGTATAACGAAGAAAGAGAGTTAAACAGAACACAATTTTTATGTGATATCATCTATAACTGGTTTTATTCTAATAGCACCATGTTTCAACAAGTAAATTCTTATCGTTACTAGTGCTGTTAAAATGAAACCAGTTATAGATATGCAATAAAAATTGTGTTCTGTTTAAGGCGTTCCTCATTTGCTAAATGCTGCTTAAAGACTATGTAAATGTAACAGAGTAATTTCTACCTAAATTCTAGTTTAAGAGTTGTCTGCAATGCAGTGTGCTATGAGACAGTGTGCTATGTGACAGTGTGTTACGCGAGAATCTTTGCCTGAATGCCCTTCTCTTATTATATTTTCAAATGTTGGGAATATTTTCTAGAATGTTGCCAATGGTATCTCCAAACTATCTACTAGACACTGCTTGTTATTTCCTGTCCCCTGTCTGCCAAAACTTACACAGGAAATCAGGCTGGCGAAATCCTGAGGAAATTTCTTGACCCAAACTTGATCAAGACCAGGAACCCAGCCTCAGACTCTCCGAGCTAACCTGGCTGGCCCAATAAAATCAACATGCTTGGTTTAAATAACATCTAAATCTCAAAGGGATTGAATCCAGACCTTAATAATGCATAAATAAGCCAGCGCCATCCTCACCAATCCACCATGGCTCATCCAATAAAAACAACAAGCATATAACTAAATAACACAGAAATCTCACCTCTATTTTGTCGGAAAGGTTCACGTAAAATAAAGTTAATGAGCTGTAATCCCAACTCTGTTGATAATAATCCGATCTTTAATAACACGGCTTCTATTTTACTGTTATACAGACAGGCAGACGGCGAAACCAGCAGAGAAACACACGTCTGTAGAAGATACGGTGTCTGGGATGCAGCCACTGCGGCTCCTTCTTCGTTTCCAGACATTGAAAGACAATGGTGCAATAGTCGGACCCATAATACACTGAAGATAAACATCAGATTAATAAAATGAGAGAGAGAGAGAGAGAAGGGGATGGGGTTTAACATCTACTCAACACAAACTAGATCATTTTGGGACTAACATATGGCTTAATTTCATTTCAATAATTCGCATGCCCATAGGGGTCTTTAGCAGTAGGAGGAAAAGGAGGACAGACGAGGTTAGACAGACGACCCTACTCCTTGTCACAACCTTACTCCTTGTCACGTACAGCCGGGGATTCGAAACCACGTCAGTTGACTCAATGACAGGCTTCATGATACAGCATACATGTGCTGACCATTAGACCATCCAACCCGCCTTCATGAAATGAAATAGGGTTTAACGACCTACTGTTTTGCTCCAAACTTGCTTAATGAAGACAGGCATATGCCATACAATGTAAGTACTATGAGGGATATTTTGCCAGGACAGCGGCACTACAGCCTATTCTTATATCGAAAGCAGCAGAGTCAGATTAATGGTCAGTTCAAAACTTAAATATACTCCTGTATACAAAATAAAAAACATGTTTGGAATCCTAGGGCAATTTACTGTTCATTGGTACCAATGTCATTGAGATTGTTTCATTTGTAGCTGAGATAGGGATCGTTCATCTTAACCCATTTTCCCAAATTTCGGTTGCCTATAGCAACCAAACTGTTCATCTGATTTTGTTAAAAATCTGGGAAATCAGCATTGCCATCCCACTTAAACATGTACATAAAAATTTCATGAAAATCGAATGAGGTGGGGACCAATTGGGTGACCATAATTTACCTTGATTTTGAAGTTGAATCTTCCGTCTGTGGATTGTTATTGACAGTTGATACAGTACTACCAAACGCTGAGTGACCCATCAACGCTACCTGAGCTAAACCAATCGTCATAGAATCCCGAGCTTTATGTAATCGTATCGTTATAGTTGACATCACTTCTGGTTTGACGAGCTGTAACTTAATGTATGCTAAACTTGACGTCATCATGGGTGGACACATAGGGGTTACCATGGCACCATCATGAGATATCTCCAGGGAAACAAATGACGGGCAAGCTGAAATAAACATCAGTATAGATTAAATATTTGGTTGCCTAAACTGGTCTAATGTTCATGATTCAATTAAGAATGGAGACACCTTGTGACAAAAAAAAATTTGTAATTGGAAATAAAATGGGGTTTAACGTCCTACTGTTCTGCTGCGATGGGGCTAATGAAGACGGGCATACATCATACAGTGTACCATGTTATGGATATTTTGCGTGGACAGCAGCGTTATGGCCTACTCTTCTATCGTGCACTGGATATTTTGCCTGGACAGCAGCGCTATGGCCTACTCTTATATCGTGCACGGCAAAAAGAACACAGAACCTTTGTGTTTTGTCCGATCTGACGTGGCAAGGAGTAGGATAGTCTGTCCAACTTTGTGGGTTTTCAGGTTTCCTTCAACTGCTAAAGACCCCTACGCGCAAGCAAATTATTGAAATAAAATTGAACCATGTGTTAGTCCCGAAATGACCTAGTTTGTGTCGAGTGGACCTCATTTCTCTCTCTCTTGTCCCATCCGTATGACTATACATTGTCCCTTGCCAGGCTCTCTGTCCTGCACCACATCGGAAAAATCCAGATTAACTTTTTGACCAACGCAGGGATCGAAAATGGAACCCCCAGGTTAGCGAGCCAAAGTCTTACTCACTGAGCCACCAAGGCTTCCATTTGGATCACAGACAAGGGGAAGCCACGCTGTCCAATCTGGATGCTCTTTCTCGGCCAATGCTGGGTTAGAACACCCATCAAGAATCCACTCGACAAAAACTAGGTCATTTCGGGACTAACATATGGTTTAATTTTATTTCAATAATTTGCTTGTGTCTAGGGGTCTTTAGCAGTGGGAGGAAACCGAAGGACCCAGAGAAAACCCACAAGGTTGGATGGGCGACCCTACTCCTTGCCACGTACAACCGGGGATTCGAAACCACACAAGTTGAATCAATGGCAGATCGTTTGATACAGTGCGCCCACGCTAAATCAATGGGCAATCCAACCCCCGCCCCATGTGTGGTAAGAGAAGATATACTAACTAGAGAGTGAAGCGTGTGGCTGTATCTGTACTTCACGTAATAATATAGCAAACGGAAGCTGTATGGTCAGATCTATCCACGCTTCATCAGGATAAAAATGGTACGACCAAGCCGCAGATCTCGCTCGTCTGTGTGGTGGAGCTGCCTGTATCAAAACCTCCGCTGGACTAGCTGTCGGACTACTTGATGATATTTGACCTGTAATAAAAGAATAAAATGAAAAAAGGTTTAACGTTTTACTAGTCTCCTCCATCTAGGCTACTGAAGATGAGCAAATGCCTTGTGGAAAATTTTGCTCAGCCAGTTCCATTCAGGGGTGGATGCAGGATTTTCAGAATGGGGGAGTGCAAAGCTGGGCCCCGTGATTTTTGAATGTAAAAAATGCCCACAAGGACTAATTTCATACTAGTACTGTAAATTACGATTTCCAACCTAAATTATTTTTGTTCTCCTTTCCTGCTAGGATATATGGAGGTAAAAAAAGGAGCGTGTGCCGGGTTCGCACCCCTCTTTATCCGCGCCTGCCCTTTTACCTAGTTTCCAATCAGATTAAAACACAGATTCTATTTCGTTTCCTTTTATATAGTTCAAAATTTCGTTTGACTTGCCTTAATCAATGTCCGAAGTCATATGGTCAAAAGCCCTTATACGACCCCCCGATGCGACCTTCCTGTGCAACCGGTTAGATCTTCATGTAGTGTAGACCATCGAAAGTATAAAAGATAGGTTGCCAGGCAACGAAACATACGCCCACAGCAGCTAAATCGTCCGGGCAGTCAACAAGGGTTGTCGCATATTTTTACTTTTTTCTGATTTAGAGTAACAACACATTATGTAATTATCTGAAAATCATTAGAATTTGTTTGCTTTTTATAAAGTTTTACCCCACGCTAACAATTAGTATAGGAAACATTTAATATCATTGATTTAGCTGTTCAGTTATCTAAATTCATTGAAAATCAAAATACTTTTTTGTTTCAACACCTTAAACTCTGTGTATCAATCTGAAGTCAATCAGATGATAAGTTTGGCCTCCATAGCGTCACAAAGTTTTTGAAGTTATCAAGGTTGATAGCTCTGGCAGTAGTTATTTGAAATCTCTGAAAATCAATAGGCTTCTTCGTCTCATGACCTTAAACACTGTGTGTAAATTTAAATTTTTTCGAAGTGATCAAGGGCCATAACTCTGACAGTAATTATTGAAAATCGATAGACGTCTTAGTCTCATGACTGTAACACTATGTATAAATTTTGAGTCAAGTTGGATATTAACTTTGGGCTATAGAGCATCCACAAGATTTTTTGAAGTGATCAAGGGCCATAACGCTGGTAATTATTATCGGAAATCGCTGAAAAACAATAGGCTTCTTCGTCTCATGACCTTAAACACTGTGTATAAATTTAAAATCAATCGGATATTAACTTTAGCCTTAAGAGCGTCCACAAGCAATTGTGGACGCCGGACCGAAGGACGGAGGGGGGCGACGACAATATACGACCACATTTCAATGTGGGCGTATAAAAAATGAAGCGAAATATATCTGTATTTAAATTAGATTGCCTAGTCTTATATCGAATTCCAACTATCAAAGGTTTTATTATGTTTCTTTACGTGTACATGGGACCTTGGTTTATCGTCCACAGCTAACAACTAGATTGTCAGAATATAACAGTACAGCAAACATGGGTCGAGTCACCAATAAAATTGTTAAAATAATCTTACCTAAAGGAGCGAAGTTCTGCATGCCATCGATGCTGGAATCTGATTCGGCTGAATCAAGTTTAGGGTTTTTACTGCCTCCTGGTCCGGCGTTGTTTATATGTTGCATTATAGTTGATATAATGGAGGGATGGGTGCTGATCAACTGTTGATTACAATTAACTAGTTGATTACACATCAACTGTACACCACCTGAACAAATAAACAACTTCAGTATTATTGGTAAGCATATACATACAGTCCTTCACGTTTAGGGTGAGCGTTTGCTCCTGCTCCTCTCATTACACGTCGGCTTTTCTTCGCGGGAGTCATTAAGACTCCAACAAATTAGCTAAATCACTCTTATAAATATTGACATAAATAAACTACTTTCACTTTAAAACTGCATATATTCAAGGTATCAGGAGCTTTTTATGGCTCCGCTCGCACATTTTTATAAACATGAAGGACTGCATATAAATTATCTAATTTTCTACATCAAAAATGAAATGAAATGAAACAGGGTTTAATTATAATGTCCTTCATTCTTCTCCGAGCCAGGCTAATGAAGACTGGCATACCGGATGCTATAATGGCAATTTGCCCAGACAGCAGCACTACGGCCTACCCTTATTTCGAATTGCAACTGCGAAGATATATTTATTACAATAATGCCAATCTATAAACGGGACCTTGGTTTTCCGTCCCATCCGAACAACTAGACAGCTCTCCTTGTCAGACACCCCGTCCTGCATCACTGACAAGGGCAAACTACATCAGAAATTCCCAATGAACTTTCGCGACCAATGAAAAAATAGAACACCCAACCTCATGGCTACTGAGCCAGTATCTTACCCACTTAGTAACCGTGATCCCCCACCCCCATCAAAAAAGAGATATTGGAGCATTCTTGAGGCGGCACATTGCAATTCATGATAATAATGATCACGTGTAAAAGAGGGAGCAGTAATTATGGACATCGGAGGGAGGTGCTAGAGGAAGCAGTAGTTTTAGATGAGGGTTAATAAGAGAGAGAGAGAAATGGGATTTAAGGCCCACTCGACACAAACTAAGTCATTTTGGGACTAACATATGGTTTAATTTCATTTCAATAATTCGCTTTAGCAGTGGGAGGAAACCGCAGTGGCCGGGGGAAACCCACAAGGTTGAGAAGACGTCCCTATCTCCATGCCACATACGCTCACACCAGGGATCAAAACCACAGCCGCACAAGCCAGAGGTGACCGGCCAGCTAGAGGTCGAAGTGCGGCACTCTATTCTACTGGGCCATCCCAACCCCCCTGAGGGTTAATAATAATCAGTACTTAAATGTGAATGAAAAATAAAAAATTCTTACCCATATCCAGGAAGAGTTTGACTGTTCTGTTTGAATGGACAACTTTTAATATAAACCACAACAAAGGTTCGGACAGACGACACAGTGACATCCATCTGTTATCGGAACCACGAGACATATAATCTAATATTGCCTGCAACATTAGTTTCGGGTCTGAACTCCTCTGATTCAATGTCATCAATATTTGATACACGCTATCACCGACAGAAACAGGATTGTTGCCAGTCCAATTTTCTTGAAGAACTCCTAAAATAACGGCCATTGAATTGCTGCTACAATAACTTAAGGCCTGAATCAGATTCTGCATAATATAATGATGGCCGAGAATAATGTCTGCTAAACAACTAGTCGTGACTTCAGGTGTCTCTCCTTCATCTGACTGCTGTCTCTTTTGGTCGTCTGACATTGCCACCGTCGGTGTTGACGTCGCCAAGGCTTGTGTCAGTTTGTCCGTATCCGACATGGCATCGGTCAGTATGGGGGTCAAGGGTTCACTAATGATGTCATGACGTTGGGGCTGAGTCCGACCCGGCAGTTGAACTTGTATTAAAATATTAATCAGTTTCATCAAGTTGCACATTAATAAATCTCGCGACGATTCGCCTAGAACTGATCGTGAATCTCCTCCACGTAATAAATTTGTGAACAGGCCACCAAAACACGACCGAGCATTGATGTTTGTTTCGAGGGAACTACGACACGCGACTTGATCCTGACAGATAATGTGTTGATGAACTAAGCAGGTGATTGATTGGATGACACTAATAGCGTTACTGACGTCCACCTGACTGTACGATAAGTCGAGAGCGAACTCTGTTAATTTACATTGAGCATCTAAAGGACCTATACATGTGTAGAAAGCACCCCTGAAAGAAAGGAAAAACATTGATCAAAATTCATACAATTCGGGGCCTTGTTTCTTGAAATGTTAACTAAAGACAAAATCGAAATTTTAGTAGATATATCAATTTTGATTGGCTAAGCACTAAAATTAATTTAATATTATCCAATCTAATTACTAAAATTTGGATTTTATCTTAGTTAAAATTTCGTGGAATAGGCCCCATAGAAGTATCCCTTTTATAGTAGTGAAGAGGTGCCTGGTGTTCGGGTAATTTGGAAATACCTTGAGGTGCTTGATTGTCTCTTCCTTGTGGCGTCTGCTCTAGTAGCATATAAATGATTGGGGGGGGGGGGGGCATTCACCTCAACATTCTGTAATGGAATTGCCCAATCTCACCAAAAGTGACAAATGAGCACATTATAGTTTTGGCACAGAGACAGACAGAACGAGTGAGTGACAGGGTGGGAGGGATGGGATTTAAACTAGGTCATTTCGGGACTAACACATGGTTCAATTTTATTTCAATAATTTGCTGCTTCCATATAGGGGTCTTTAGCAGTGGGAGGAAACGGGAGAGCCCGACAAAACCCACAAAGTTGGACAGGTGACCCTACTCCTTGTCACAACGCGCACACGCTAACCATTCAGCCGCAATATCCCCCTGATCTTAAAGGTTAATAAAATCCCTTACCTTTCAGCTGTTAGAAGATAAATCAATTTAAGGACCAGTTCCTTTAACTTTAAAGCTGTATCTCTTCCTGATTTAATCAGCAGACGACGTAAAAATTCATTGAAAGATTTCACAGCAGACGGACCAACCTGCGGAGGAAAAATTAAGTTGCCAGGTAACGAAACAAAGAATTCAACCTCAATATTTCACTTACTCTTTGCGTCGTTCATAAATAATTAGTTAGGCTGCCAGGCAACTAAACATATGCCCGCAGAAGCTAAGTCTAAATCAGTCGATCATAAACCATGTTTATTCATTCTCTAGTCTCTAGGTCAAAGACTGCATAATGGGAGATAACTCCAAAGGGGAGGAAACTATTCCATGAAATGTGTGATTGGCATACAGTGTATGGAGTATATGATGAGATATAATCACAATGAGTAGAGAGCGAAGCTGTTGTGATCGTTGTCAAATACAAAACCTTCATAATTAAGTTTCCCAAGTGAAAAAAGTAAAGTATTGTTAAATAATTGTGTTTTCCCGAATTGATTTTAATTTAGTTCAAAATTACAATGATTTATTTTGTTTTTTAATCAGGTTGTAATTTAACAAAAGTTTACCTGAGAAAATTGAGCTCCTGCTGCAGACGGTCCACTAGACGAAGTTCCTGATAAAAACTTGGTTAATAAAGGATTTAAATTACTATTAGCTAGTATCACAGTTACCATGGAGATCTCTTGTGGAGTCGTAGATCCAGCAGATACACTACCTTCACAAGGTGTTTTCTGATTGGCTAATAAACATAATGTCTGGAAAACCAACACCCATGTCCTGACTGGTGGATTGGGTGCCATGACGACAGCATCTATCAGATTACTAACAGACGCCGGATTCAGAGTTATAGTGGGAATACGCGAAGAATTAAAAATAGTTTGACCGCTGGCTTCCTCGTGACTTTCATCGTTCAGAATGAGCCAATGATGTAAGACAGTCTCCAAGTTAACACGGTTCGTGACAAGTTGACCGAATAAACGATTAAAACATTCACTGAGCATCTCGTTTGATGACATCTGTAATATACATAAAAACAAATACATTTGACATATATATTGCTCTCCAAATATAGAAAACAGTACAACATGTATCTTAAGGGAGAGAGAGTTTAACGTCCACTCGAAACAAACTAGGTCATTTCGGGACTAACATGGTTCAATTTTATATCAATAATTTGCTTAGCGCAGCGTTCTTTAGCAGTGGGAGAAAATCCATCAGGTTGGACAGGCGACCTCACTCCTTGTCATGTTTAACCACGTAATGGAAACCACAGCACTCAATGACAGACTTTATGATACAACGAAACGTTGACTATTCGGACATCCAACCCCCCTTAAAAATAAGAGAAAAGTGAAGGTTTTATTTTTTACATGGGATATATTTTGAAGTGGTTAAAAGTGAGAGAAAGAAATGGGGATTAACATCATTTGACGGCTGCTAGTACAATTCTATCTTAATAATTTGTTTGCGTATAGGGTAGTGGGAGGAGCTAAAGGGTGCAACAACGATAACATACACACAATAAATATCATGATCAAAAAATATTAATAAAACTAAAATAAAATATATTCAATAAATTCTACAATCAAAAATTGTTCATAAAAACTCACCAATTGATGATTAATAGAACTGGTTGCTTCTGAAAG
The DNA here is from genome assembly GCA_036850965.1 of Patella caerulea. Taxonomy (NCBI): domain Eukaryota; kingdom Metazoa; phylum Mollusca; class Gastropoda; family Patellidae; genus Patella; species Patella caerulea. The sequence continues at coordinate 2,686,048 of JAZGQO010000007.1, forward strand.
TTCATCATCAGTCGAGTGTTGTGATTGGCTGATATTATGAGAGAGGGTGTGGCCAGCAGGTGGGAGAGGGGAAGAAAAGGCACTGTGTATATTATCCACCTGAACAGACGACATTACCTAAAATAAAACAATCATAAAATATCCCTTAAACATGCATTATGTAATTCTCCTCGATGTTAATTGTCCTAGATCCATCGAGAGAGAGAGAAATGGTTCAAGTTTATTTCAATAATACGCTTGTGCATAGGGGTCTTTAGCAGTGGGAGGAAACCGGAGTACCCGGAGAAAACCCACGAGGTTGGACAGGTGACCCTACTCCTTGTCATTGACAACGGGGAAACTACATAAGAAAATCCTGATGAAATGTTATTAAGTCAAGGGGTTAATTTTGCCCTGACAGCGGTAATACGGCCTACTCTTATTTCAAAATCCAACTGCCAAGGGATCTTTTATGTGCACATGATCTCAGCTTTATGTAACAAACCTTTAATCTAAGTTCTGCTTGTGTTCGTAAACCTAATTCTAGTCGAGAATCGAGCGCTGTAGATAAACCCTGGAAACCACCATTAGTCTTCTGTATATTCAAATAATCCTGGTTCTTGCTCGTTAGACTTTTCATTTTATGTTTCTTGTAGGGCGTAAAATTACTGAAATATAAAAACACATGAAATCATGTTTCTTGTACCGCCTAAAATTACTGACACACGAAAAAATATGACATCATAATTCTATCTTTCCATATACGGCGTAAAATAACTGAAACATCATTTTATGTTTCTTGTACAGCATTAAAAAAAACGAAATATGTAAAAGAATGACATCATTATTTCACATTTCTCTGCTAGTCTGTGAGCTAGTACCATGTTCACTGTGCCACTATGTCCGACTCTTATCTATAAATAAACTTACGTTGTCTGGTAGTTCAAGGCTTCCGGTAGTCCATTACTCAGAGTCTCTTCTCCACCCATAGAACTCATATAAACAACTTGAAACGGTCCATCATTGGTTGCCGGGGGTTTCACAGATTCACCAGTAACATATTCGTGTAATTTCTCGTTTGTTTCGTCATCTAATTCACAATCATCCAGTAACAAATCGACCATCATGGAAGAATCTTTATCGAAAGTTGCACCATTTTCTTTAATTTGTGAGCCTTCAGCTTCTAAAATAATAAAATACACAATCTTTGATAAAATCTTGAACAAAATAAATGTCAATTAATGAGTTGTCAACAATGGACTAGTCATCATTATACACTCATCATTTTGAGACTAAACTATGTTAATTTATACATTGCAATGGTTACGCATGAAATGCAAGATAGAAGAAGTTTGCCCAGACAGTGGGGGTGTCCACTTTTGATTTCCAACGGTTATGTTTCGTGGTCGCCAATGATCACTAATGATTCTGTTACATGGTTGCCAATATGTACATGGGTGAATCACGGTTTTTCATACAATCAGAAGGACTAGGTATATATTTAATTCCAGACTTAGAGGTACCACCGTTTCATGTATTTGTTATATATCAACAGTTATTTATACAGTTTGCCAGTCTCGAACGTGCCGCTGTGGACAGAGGTCAAGACCTGACTTGAAAAGTCATGAAAGGCTTTTCTTGACCCACAACAAGATTCAAATCCAGACCCTAGAATCTATCCAACTCACCGGAAGAATCCCCATTACTGTCATCAAATGTTGGTAAACTGACACTTTGTGCCAGGCTGTCATCTGTTTCTGTCACTGTCACATCCTCTTCTGTCATACTCCTAATCATACAAGGATACAATCTTTCTCCTACAAAACATTATTTATTATTATACCAATTATCATTTCTTCTATTCAAAACAATTTGGCATGGAGATAGAGGCGCTTTCTCAACCTCGTGGGTTTCCTCTGGGCACTCCGGTTTCCTCCCACTGCTAAAGACCCATACGCGCAAGCGAATTATTGAAATAAAATTAAACCATATGTTAGTCCCAAAATGACCTAGTTTGTATTAAGTGGACATTAAACCCCATTTCTCTCTCTCTCTCTCAAAACAACTTATATTCCATTTAACTAATGGTTGACCCTGTGTAGCACGAGCTATAGCAGTGATTCTCAAGCAGTGTGCCCCGAAATTTTGAATGACACACCAAGAAAATATGAAAAACCATGTGACCCCAACTGGGTATTCACTGGTGACTACTGGTAACTTTAAGCTGTGTTTTTTTTCAATTTGGTTGAGTCATTCTATATGTGTCTATGACTACTTTGTGTATGCCGTCAATGATTGACTTGCAATGTTTTTATTTTGCAAAATTCAAATATTTTTCATATAAATTCAGCCAGGTGGTCTGCTATTTTTCCATGTGTTCCAAAGTGTGTCGTTGGCAAAAAAAGGTTGAGAACCACTGAGCTATAGCCAAGAAACATAACTCTAAAACCGGAAGTGGTAGTCCATCGCCACAAAGACTATGTTACTTCACGGTCCGAGATACCCCCATACATCAAATTTCAGCCTTGAGAGAGCGATCCCTAGTGTAGCTGCCAACGCTCCATCAACCCTGAACAGACAGACACACAATGAAACTAACGACAGTCATAAAGATTAGTATCGGTTGGAATTGAGAGAGGAACTGGGTTTAACGCTGGATCAAACATCCTGGTTAGCCAGCCAGTGTCTCGGAAAACTACAATGGACCTCAGTTCAAATGAGAGAATGTCCATGTGACACAAAGTAGGATATATCGGGACTAACATATGGTTCAATTTTATTTCACATTTGGATCTTCAGCAGTTGGAGGAAACCGGAGTATCCAGAGAAAACTCACATGATTGGGCAAATGACTCTGGACAGACAAGCTGGGTATTGGCACAATGAAGTTTCCATTACATATAATCGAACCCTCCGCTAAATTTATTATTAAATGACAATAATTCAATCTCACCATCCAGAATGTCTTGAAGCAGACACATAATAGCATGACTAGCCCATGGACCTCCCCATGTCAGGTTACCATGGTATTCTTGATTGGCAGCCAATAGAATTAACCGTTCTAACTGATCTTGACTCATTGCTTCTGCTAGAGTAATTGCTGGCCGTGTCACGTTACATATTCTGGCCAGAACCTATAAAAAATTTAAGCATAAAAATCAACACAGAGCTAAATACATTATATTGTCGGATCATCATTTGAAGGAATGCACAGCAAATTGCAATATTATGATTCTCAAGGGTATATCCGTATCCCTTGCAGATGACATGAAGTCTCTGAAATGATGTCTTAAGCCTCAATCCCAAAATAAATAGGTAACATTCATGAATTACGTAAACACCTATCACATTGTTTAAACTGAGCAAACAAGGTCATTTTGGGACTAACATATGGTTCAATTTTATTTCAATAATTCGTTTGTGGGATGAAATCAAGGGTTTAGACAGGCAACAGTACTCCTAGCCCCTTACTAGCAGAGGATCAAAACCACCCGACGACTCAACCCCGCCAATTATCAGCAGAGTTATTGAATTCCGAAGAGAGAGAGAGAGAGAAATGGGGTTTAACGTCCACTCAACACAAACTACGTCATTTCGGGACTAACATATGGTTTAATTTTATTTCAATAATTCGCTTGCGCGTAGGGGTCTTTAGCAGTGGGAGGAAACCGGAGTGCCCGGAGGAAACCCACGAGGTTGAGAAGGCGCCCCTATCTCCATGCCACATACGCTCACACCAGGGCTCGAAACCACAGCCGCAAGCCAGAGGTGACCGGCCAGCTAGAGGTCGAAGCGCGGCACTCTAGACCACTAGGCCATCCCACCCCCCCCCTGAATTCCGAAGGGTGAAACAGAGATGAACACACCAATCTCAATCATCTCCGGTTTCTCAGGATTCAATTCTGAAGTTCAGGACAGACAGAAATTGATTACAAATAAATTCAACGAACCTTTGCAGCAACAACGAATAAATCAGAATGACAAGTGGAATCAAGTCCGAGTAACAACGCCATTAATCCATGTACCACCGATAAACATTTCTCTCTAGGTAAAACAAGACCGTCCATTTCTAGATCATCATCTTTAGCCGACGTCCAAACTCCACTTGAACTATCCTTCGGCATTTTACGTAAAATTTCCATGTCAGTTCTCCTCATATGGATCAAATCTTTCAAATGCTACGGAAAAAATAAAATGATTTTGCTTTGTACATGGAATCATGCGAGTATTGGAGAAAAAGTTGTCACCTTTGTGAGATTCAATGAGAAAATTTTACAATTATCAACTGGACGACACAGACTTTAGTTCAAGAAATCAAATGAGGTATTAGACGTTCAAATGTTCTGCACTGATTGAGTTTTTTTTTTTTTTTTTTTTAAATATATTTATTCCCACAAAATACAATATATAAGATACATAATTCTATTTTCATTCTACAAAATTAATTTCACAGGATATTTACAGTTAAGGAAGATGGCAAAACGACATGTGCTATGAGGGAAATGTTGCTTGGACAAAGACTGACAAGGGTTCTTAATTTTACGTACACTTTAACATGCACACATCATCTCTTTTTCATCCCATCCAAATGACTAGACACTGTTCCTTGTCAGGCCTCCCTACTGCACCACTGACAAGGGGAAAACCATGGTAGAAAATCTGGAGGACCCTTTTCGGCCATTAAGAGGAGCGAATCGGTGACCTCCTGTTTCGAACTTCAGCACCTTACTCACTGAGTCTGCGCCCTACTCATTAAACCAGCACCTAACTTACTGAGCCACCAAATCAATATATAGAGAGAGAAATGGGGTTTAACGTCCACTTGACACAAACTAGGTCATTTCGGGACTAACATATGGTTTAATTTTATTTCAATAATTCGCTTGTGCGTAGGGGTCTTAAACCGTGGGAGGAAACCAGAGTACCCGGAGTAAATCCATGAGGCGACCCTACATCTTGTCACGAACAACCAGGGATTGGAAGCCTCGCCAGGCTTTATGATACAGTGTGCTAACCATTCAGCCCCCCCGCCCCCCAAATCAATATAAGAGAAAGTGTAGGTACCTTGGATGTATACTGTGAAACTTCCTTTCTAAACTGGGATTCTTTATGTTTTAATAAAGCCTGAGCTTCCTTACTACTCTCGGATAACTTCTTCTTCGTTAGTTCAAATTCCAGTAATTTCTGTTTATGATGCAGTAGAAGTTTCTGGTTGCTACGGCGATAGATTCGACTAGATTTAACTTTAGTTTTTGTTGATGTCGACGACCAGTGACCATGTATAAATGCCCAGCGATTGGTCAGACATGAACCTGTAAGTAAAAACATAAGTTTCATTCGAACCTCTGAACGTCTTTTGGGGATTTCGAATTCCTTCAAAAATACAAAATGGATATAGTTTAATTTTGTAACAATTGGAATCCTCTGCATTGCCACCTGTGAGTGTTTGGTGGGAAAGATAGAGAGAACTAGGTAATTTCGGGACTAATATATGGTTCAATCTTATTTCAATAATTTGCTTGCACGTTATGGTCTTTAGCAGTGGGAGGAAACCAGAGTATCTATTCTTTGTCACATACAGCATGGGAATCAAAACCAATGACAGACACACGCTAACTATTCATATTCGGCAACCCATCCTTCCCTTGTTTTGATGGGACTCTTATCAAAAAACTGGCTTTCTGCTAATTCTAACTGACAAGGGGTCTTTTAAAAACAACCTGGCACTGTTCCTTGCCAGTCCCTTTATCCTGAACTAGAGAGAGAAAAAGAGAGAGAAATGGGGGTTAAGTCCACTCGACACAAACTAGGTCATTTCGGGACTAACATATGGTTTAATTTTATTTCAATAATTCGCTTGCACGCAGTTGTCTTTAGCAGTGGGAGGAACCCGGAGTACCCGAAGAAAACCCATGAGATTGGACAGGCGATCCTCTTGAACTAAGCTGAAGTAAATTAAAACAAAATATCATAATTATCGAGTGATCAAGTAGGACCTACTATTATCTTTTCTGTTCTTGTCCGTATCTTCCCCTGATGAACCATCAAAATTGCGACATAAAAACAGCAAGATCCAACTGACCAATGAAACATCTAGAGGACCTGAAACACAGCCAATCATTTTATCACAACAAAAAAACAAACAATTAACGTCCAACTTTTCTGCTTTAACTGAGCTAATGAAGGAATTGAGTTTGTTGACATGTAACCAACATCTGAGCTTTATTGATAAACAGTGAGTCACAACTACTTTCGGTAAAAAATTTAATTTGGCCAATTTGAGATTAGTACAACATAAAAAGTGAGCGTACAATTTGGCGGAGTACCATTTTAATTTCATCTACATAGGGATCTTCATACACACAACAAGACCTTAGTTCCAAAAATGAATTCTCTCAAGAGATTGAAAGAAAAAGGGTCCACCAAGAATCACAGTCGAAAGCAAAAGCCATCGATAATAATGTCATAATTTAACAAACATGGTATCAGTAACTGGGTGTAACAGAATTCTGACACGTGTCACTTGATTGTGAATGTAGAGAACGGGGAATCTCCCGCACCAAACTCCCTTTTATTCATATCAGGGGGTGGGGGGGGAGGAAGTGTATAATATATTTACCTGTTGTAGAATGTGCTCCGTCTGCTGTATTTTGATGCGATAAAGGGGAGAGAACTTGGGATAACATTGCTAACAAACGCTCCATGATATATCCTGATGATGGTCCAGATAACGCTCGCTGTCCTAACGCACTCATTAACACAAATACCCTGAAATACAAATAGATATAGGTAACATTTGCTATTATATTTCAATTTATGGGGTTTAACATCCTCTCGACACAAACACGGGACTAACATATGGTTCAATTTTATTACAATAATTCGCTTGCCCATAAGGGCTTTTAGCAGTGAGAAAACCAAATGATCCGTAGAAAACCCATAAGGACAGGCAATAAGCGGGGAATCTAAACCACTTCACTTGAATCAGGGGGGTTGGGGTGGCCTAGTGGTCTAGAGTGCCGCGCTTCGACCTCTAGCTGGCCGGTCACCTCTGGCTTGCGTCTATGGTTTCGAGCCCTGGTGTGAGCGTATGTGGCATGGAGATAGGGGCGCCTTCTCAACCTCGTGGGTTTCCTCCGGGCACTCCGGTTTCCTCCCACTGCTAAAGACCCCTACGCGTAAGCAAATTATTGAAATAAAATTAAAACCATATGTTAGCCCCGAAATGACCTGGTTTGTGTTGAGTGGACGTTAAACCCCATTTCTCTCTCTCTCTCTTGAATCAACCAACTTCCCCCTTGAAGTACAGAAGGGGGAGACCATGCCGGTTAACCCCGAGAAACCTTCCTTGGCCAGGATTGAACCAAGTTAGTAAGACAGCGAACTGAAGCCACATAGAAATATTATCTCACCTGTCTTGTGGAAATACAGCTGTATTGGTGGAACTAAACAATTCTTGTAACATGTTACCAAGGAAACCACCCCACCATGGTTGACTGCCACATATTCGAACCAACACGAGTCCAGCTGTTACTTGCATCCTCCTTGTACCCAACAAACACAAATTCTTAAACAACAATTCCGTTGTCTGGGGGGTTAACGATGTATACAGTGTTGCAGGGGGTTGTGGGATTGTTGGCGATAATGACGTGATGCTTAGCAGAGTGTCAAGAAGACTTTCCAACATCACCCGTAATTTATCGGTCGATGCTTCTCTCAGATGGTAAGCAAGACTTGCCGTTTCGTCGTAACTCCCCGTTTTGATTCCGACAGCATGTTGCAGACGCGATATAGCTCTGTTTGCTAGGTTGTACTGAAGTTGTAATTGTAAACAGTCATTATAAGACTGGATAATGCCACCATCATCGTCTTTACTCTGTTTCTGTAAGTAATACTGTACATGTGCTGTAGAAGACTGGACGACCTCAACTGCCGTGAGCAATGATTCTAGTCTTGTACGAGCCAGACTATAACGGCACTGCAAGTCTTCTTGGAGAGCGATAAACATGCCAAGCTGCGATATTAGTTGTGACTGACTTTGAGCCTCTAGTTGACTAGTTGATGTTGTCGTGGTAACGGTCTGGTTGTCATTGTTTTCCTTCCATTCCCATGGTAATATGTAACTATGACCAAAGAATGAACCAATTGGAATCCGAGAGCGAGTAGTACCAGCTCCATAACGACCAACAGTAGTAATCTGGAATATCAAAACAAAGCTACAATATTTAACTCAGCGGGATAGACAGACAGAAGCAAGTTATGGGGTTTAACTTTCTACTGTTCTACTCCAACTGGGCTAATGAAGACGGGCATATCATAAGAAGGCAATTTTGTCCTGACAGCAGCACTTTGGCCTATATCAATGACAAGGGAGGAAACTGCAACATATTCCCGATGAGAGAGAGAGAAATCGGGATTAACGTCCGCACAACACAAACTTTTTGGGACTAACATATGGTTCAATTCTATTTCAATAATTTGCATGGTAGGGGTATTTAGCATTGAGGGAAACTTGTGGAAATGAAAACCTACGAGGTTGGACAGATGACCTTAGACCTTGTCACGTACAACTGGTGGATCTAAACCACACCTGTTGACTCAATGACAGACCTTATGATACAACACCCCCACATGATATTCATTCGGCCATCCAGCCCCCGATAGTTCCCATCGAATGAAACACTGATGCTTTTACATATTGTCAAGTCAATATTTTTCTCATTTTCCGACTAAAATACAGAAATTATGAAATTTTTCTAAAACCAACCTTTAAATATCTACAAACAGGTGGTGGCATAATATTGTTCATAATCAGGGTACGAATTCCAATATCTGATGCCACAACCAATCGCTGTCCATCTATTTCTTCTCCTTGTATCCAGACGTCTATAGACAAGGACGCCAGGTCTCCACACGCAGGTATAACAATATCTGTTATCAATACTGATTTACCAAAATCTAACGTTACAAAACGTCTCGCTCCTGAAAAAACATAATCAGATTTTTAAAATTCAATTGGCAGGTCATAGTTTCCACATATTTTGTCAAGTACAGCTAAAGTTGTAAGTTCAGGTCTGAATTTAAACTCGACACAAACTAGGTCATTTCGTCGGGACTAAGATATGGTTCAATTATAATTCAACAACTCTATTGCGCGTAGGGGTCTTTAGCGAGAGAGAGAGAGAAAGAGAGAGAGAGAAATGGGGTTTAACGTCCACTCAACACAAATTTGGTCATTTCGGGACTAACATATGGTTTTAATTTTATTTCAATAGGGTTAGGGTTAGGGTCTTTAGCAGTGGGAGGAAACCGGAGTGCTCAGAGGAAACCCACGAGGTTGAGAAGGCGCCCCTATCTCCATGCCACATACGCTCACACCAGGGCTCGAAAACACAGCCGCACGCCAGAGGTGACCGGCCAGCTAGAGGTCGAAGCGCGTCACTCTAGACCACTAAGCCACACCCCCCCCCCCCCCCCCCCCCGGGTCTTTAGCTGTAGGAGGAAATCTGAATAACCAGATAAAACCCAGGACGTTGGACACATACAAACTGGGAATCAAAACCACGCCAGTATATTTAAATACATGTCTCGAACATCGTGTCTGGTACAGTGGTGCCTATTTTGTTCGGCGAGGAGAGAGAGAGAGAGAAATGAGGTTTAAGGTCCACTCGAAACAAACTAGGTCATATCGGAACTAACATATGGTTTAATTTTATTTCAATAATTCGCTTGTGCATAGGGGTCTTTAGTCGTGGGAGGAAACCGGAGGACCTGGAGAAAACCCACAAGGTTAGACATACAATCCTACTCCTCATCACATACAAACAGGGATTTGAAACCACACCAGTTGACTCAATGACAGACTTTATGATACAACACGCTAATGCTAACCAGCCATCCAACCCCCACACTATTTTGTTTGGTAAAATCAACTTGTGATTTTCAGGCCTGGATGTACTTTATGGATATGTAATAACTGAATGATTGGCGCTTTGAGCATGCATACCTGTATGGAAATATGTGCATTATAAATATTCACTATTATTATTAATTTTTCAATGATTTACCTGAATGCATTCTCTCAATGACTAGTACTTGTGGTGTAGGTAATTGTAACATGGCCGGTGTTTGAGGTATGATATATGTTTTATCACCCTGTTGACTAACTGGTTGGGGTACTCCAACACTCCCTAATTGTTTCGTTTCATCAATAACTCCAACACCAGGCTGAATAACAACCAAATAGATATCATAATTATAAAAACCCATGAGGCTCGACAGGCGACCCTACTCCTGGCCACGTACAACAAGGGATTCAAAACCACGGCAGTTGACTCAATGGCAGGCCGTAGGATTAAATATAAAATAATGAATTAGATTAGCGTGACGTTTTTAAAACTGTAACTACCTCTTATTGTGTAATTAATTTGACTAAAACGTCATTTTTGGACCTTTTTATTTCTGGGGAAATTACCTCCAAGGCGTTATATTATGCCCTACACAGTGAGTGGCAGTTGTCCAGGACGTTATATAACCACCTACGCACTTAACAGGTTAACTAATGATGACATGCAATTTGAAGAGTTTCTTCAGCAATAAATCTAAATCGGAATTTTAACATAAACATAAATCATAAATACCTTTGACAGGCCCCCTGCTTGAAGATGCCATGTTTCATTAGGGGGTGTGGCAGATGGGGTCATCTGTTGAGGGGTTGATTTAGGGGTTGGGGGAAATAAATCAGGAGTAGAGGGAAATGGACATGGCTTTGTATTTATGGCTTCACAGATAGCAGCTTCTAATTGGGTACTGTACGTTGGTTGATGCAGTTGTTTCGCGTACATCTGAGCAAGTTTCTTTAACGAATCGGCTACTGCGTTTCCTGTCATGGCTGACATGGCTCCACCCCCTCCGATAACAACCGTAGGTGGAATTTCACCAAAATTTATTGTTCCTGAAACTCCGAATGGAACTGTTGTGGAAACAGTTGTACTGCCCTTGGCATCAAGCCTTTCTATCCTAGTGCCATCACTAGTTGAATGACAAGTGAAATGCAGTGGTTCAACTTCTAACAATCCCAACATGCTACTGTTGTTATGGTTACGGGAGAAATCATTTTGATTTTTTGTGCTGGTTTTGTCGGTTTGTAAAGATAACATTTCGTAGATATCCGGTTCTGTTGTTGTACTTGCAGCTGGCACCGTATTGGTTGATGTCGAGGCTGTACCTTTGATAACGTTGGCGTAAGTTGACGCCTGCGTACCTTGACGTAAATTAGCCGGAAGTTCGACATCAAACAGGTCAGGATCAAAGGGGTGTCCGTATAAACCATACCTGATAATAAAACAAATATAACAACTGTAATTTCAGAATTTTAAATGGATGCTTGTAAATCTTATCAGAAAATTATCCAACTCCAGACAATGGATTAGTATTCATAACAAAACACAACACAAGGTATATATGGATATAACTACTTCTCTATAATTAAATAACGACGTTTCGTAACACATACAGGTCACATTTTCAAGTTAAAGTTTTATTATGAATACTAATTCATGCTTCTAGATGTCATTTAAAGAAATGGATTAGTAGTTTTCAGTACAAGTTGCTAAAGACAATTGCTTTACATACGCCCACATGGAAATGTGGTTGTATATTGCCGTCGCCATCTGTCCACAATTTGTTGTGAACACTCTGCAAACTATGTTTATTATCTGATCGTTTTGAAATTTATATACTTTATTTAGATCAGAAAATTGAAGAAGCCTATGGAATTTCACCAATTTCTGTTGATAACTTCTACAGCTATGGTCGACTGCTTGAACGGTTTAGCTGCTTTGGGAATATCTTGAAATGAATATGAATTTGATCGATTAATTTCTTTTGGTGTAGAATCTGGTTAATCTCTGAGACAGACAGACAGACCATCTTAATCGAGAGAAAAAGAGAGAGAAAGAGAGAGAAATGGGGTTTAATGTCCACTCAACACAAACTAGGTCAATTCGGGACTAACATATGGTTTCAATTTTATTTCAATAATTCGCTTGCACTGGGGTCTTTAGCAGTGGGAGGAAACCGGAGTGACTGGAGGAAACCCACAAGGTTGAGAAGGTGCCCCAATCTCCATGTCACATACGCTCACACCAGGGATCGAACCACATCCACAAGCCAGAGGTGACCGGCCAGCTAGAGGTCGAAGCGCGGCACTCTAGACCACTAGGCTATCCCACCCCCCCACCTTATTTCAATCGAGCATGTCCACAAACCTAAATATTTGACAGCGAAGGTAATAAAGGACGTGAACTGGGGTTTAACATTCTGAGAAGGAAATGACGGATGACAAACCTTGTTTTAAGGAGATTATGAAGGGGTGAAGCTCTTTCTGCATATAGTTTAGCAACAGCTGTAAGAATCTCCATACATTTTTTCGATACAGTTGCCACGTCCATACATTTAACATGGTTGAATAGAGTAAAGAACCACTGCATGGCGCCGCTTGATGACGTACACGCCACCAGGGGCAGACAATCTAACATCGCCTGGAGTAATTGATAACTGAAATTTGGTGCCATATCAATGTCAGTAGAAACTTTTGCATATCTGAAAAACAAAAAAAATAAAATCTACCAAATGGAATGGGGTTTAACGTCCTACTGTTCTGCTCCGAATTATCTAATTAAGACAGGCATACACCATACAGTGTGCTATGAGGGAAATTTTGCCTGGACTGCAGATCTACAGGCTACTCTTATCATGCACACCAATGTGCACACATGCACACCAATGTGCACACATGAACTTGGTTTTTCATACCATCCAAATGACTATCCCTTGCCAGACCCTCCGTCCTGCATCCCTTTCTCCGTCAACACCGGGATGGAACAGGCCCTAAAGGGTAGCGAGCCAATGTCTTACCCACGGAGCCACCCATAGTTACCCACCCAAACTCACTGCTTGCATAGGTGACATACCAGGGAGAAGTTTGGCAGGTGAACCTACTCTTCCCTATTTACTGAGAATGAACTCCCTTGGCTGCATAGTCATCAGTGTCTAGGTCACCAATTATAAAACTGACTTACTCAATACTAATAGCTAACATGGCTGAACATTTATGAGCAGTTGTCCTGGTTCCCTCGATAATACAAGTTTTAATTATACCACGTAAATATTTCTCTGTTGATAAAACGATACAACGGTCACCAGTCCTGAAACAATATAAAAATATCATCCTCTGTAGATAAAATAATACAACTGTCACCCATCCTGAAACAAAATATAAATAGTATTCTTACACACATGTCAATGGTTGCCAACCTTTTTGCGATAGAGTACCACTTGGAGTTCCCGTACAGTCGCCGCGTACCACCTGGTTCCAGAGAAACGCAATTCGATCAAATATCACTTTATTTGCGTAATTTGAGAAGTAAAAAAAGATTAATTAATCAAGAAATAAGGTATAGAAATAAAATTTTGTGAAGTAAAAAATAACAAAAAATCATTCATGACCCCGAAAGTGCTCGCGTACCACCTGGAAGGCCCTCGCATACCACAGGTTGGGAAAGACTGCCTTAGATCAACCAGAACGCAGCTTAGTTTACATGTAAATAACAACTTTTCCAGATCCTAGTGTAGTCAAGACAAATAAAACTAAATTTTGAACTATAAAAAATGAAATGAAATAGGATCTGTCTTTTAATCAGATTCGTATCTTTCAAATCTAAGTAGATTTTAGCATGGATTAAGAAACCGATTGCATGTCTTTAAATTTGTACAATAACATTTACCTTTTACATGGATCATTCATCTGTATGGCAACAATCCACGACAAGATATCCAACGACATATTTATAACATGCTCTAGTCCAGCGGAGCTCAGATCTTCTTCACTCGTACCACTCACCAACTTCAATAACTTCTCGTGAAAACTCTGTAAATCTATCATAGAATTACGCTGAGTTCTCTCCCTTGTTACGCTTGTAGGTTTCATCTTTCGTACAGTGATTGACAGCTCTTCCAGCCAATCACATCCTTTAAGATCTAATGGCTTTTTATTGGGTGCTGTGGCAGCCAATCGTTCTGTGGCGCTGGCACCATTCATGAATGGAACATTTTCAAAAAGTGATTTGATTGTTTTGGATTTTAATTTATCTGAGCTGGAACTACTTGACGGCGTAGCTTTACGTTTGTTGTCCTGTAATATTAAAAAGAAAAAAAAATATATTACGAATCTAAAATCATGAATCCTGATGACATTTAAGGGAATTTTTGAATCTCGAAATGTGAAAGTTGAATATCAGTTCTGTATCTTTCAGGATTTCCAAGGGAAAAATTGGGTTTACGTACTGTTGTCACAAACTAGGTAAATTCGGGAGTAACATGGTTCAATTTCATTCTTACAATTTGCTTGCTCGTCTAGGTCTTTGGCAGTGGGAAGAAACCAGAAGACCCAAGGTTCATGTAAGCCGTTATATATTTTAAAACCAGGGTTTCTCAGTCGGCCATCATATGAATTGATCCCCTGGAATCTAAGTCAGTCATTACATATATATATTATTGTTACCATGGTTTTTAAGCCAGATACTGATATTGATACTAACCTTTGACTTGACAGGATCCTTATTATCGGAGGGTTTGTTCGGGAATCCCTTTAAATGTATTAACAAAGAACGGGGTTTTGAATTGAGGAGCTGGGGACTGGTAAGGGACACAATCCCAGTATTGCCTGATAAATCCAAACAGTTTGATAATTTTACAGGACCACACAAAATTTCTGCATTTAGGCTTTCCAAAAACGCCCTCGTTATCACAGGATTAATCATTTTATCAGAGTTACTGCCCTTGGCTTTAACATCGGGAGTCGATTTACTCGACACAGCAGGACCATCTTGGGCTTGTTTGTGTATATTGCCGATGTTCTGCCGTAAAAGAGTTATTTCTATGTTCGGTTGAGAAGCACACAGATTTTGAAGAGAGAATTTGATATCAACATGTCCGACACAGCAAGGCTTCGGTAACACAACTTCAAACATGTGTTCATCCCACGTAGAACTGAAGTGAAACATAAAAAAACTAGGTCATTTCGGGACTAACATATGGTTCAATTTTAATTCAATATTTCGCTTGTGCGTAGGGGTCTTTAGCTGTGGGAGGAAACCGGAGGGCCCGGAGGAAACCCACGAGATCGAGAAGGCGCCCCTATCTCCATGCCACATAGGCTTACACCAGGGCTCGAAACCTCAGCCGCAAGCCAGAGGTGACCGGCCAGCTAGAGGTCGAAGCGCGGCACTCTAGACATACTTTTTTTTCTTTTTTTTTTTATAAAAAATTAAATTACAAACAGTTATAAGTCATCATTTTACTTTCATTCAGTTAAAATGGAGAGGAATAAGGCAATAGTCATCAAGCAGTAGGGTTGGCCGTAATAATAATAATAAAAAATATTGTGATAATTTATCAAATATTACCATAAATGATATTATCGTGATAAATTATATGGTGTGTTAAGACGTTAAGAATTCAAATATTGAATACTTGGGCCGAAAATCATCGCTTGATTTCAAATTATTGTTGCTAACGACTGTAGATGCCTGGAGATTTACCCTAGACCAGATGATACTTAATAATGCTACATGTACCATCAAGTCATAAATTTATTAATGTATGGGAGAGAGAGAGCTTATCATCCACTCGACACAAACTAGGTCATTTCGGGACTAACACATGGTTAATTTTATTTCAATATATATCGCTTGCACGTAGGGGTCTTTAGCAGTGGAAGGAAACTGGATGATACAGAGCGCACATGCTAACGATTAATGTATTGACATATTCTAGATGCCTGACGGTGTGTAGATTGACCACGGCCAGAGGACGCAGTGGGTCAATTTCGAGCTGCATAAAAATATGCAGATATGGCTAGTAATTTAATTACAAAGTACGCACAAACATTCATTCATCAAACGTGACATATAAGTGGATTAACATACTTATCAGACGCTAATTTCCATGTTCGTGTATGTTGTGTTGCCTCCCCTTGTTGTTGTAAATGTTGTGGGTGTCGCCTCTGTTGTTGTTCTTGTTGTATTTCCGTCCAACATGGTGGAACCGTTGCTGTATATCTTGGCATAAGATTCTCAAATAAAGTCAGACCTCGTAAAACTGATAAATTCTCTGGTGTTAAAGGTTTCTTGGTTAACAGTTCAACATCTGAAATAAATTCATTCAAAAATTTAAAAAAAAAAATTCTTCATCTATTCAATTAGAAGGAGAGTTGTTGTTTCCCAAAAAGTGTGACAGACAAACGGACGGACAGACAAACCCATTTTAATATCCCCCACTTTCTTCAAAAAGCAGGGGACAATAACTCTAGAGGGAGGGACACAAAAATAACTCCGACAGATGTGACAAGTGATGGAACACAAATTGGATTTAAATAACTCTGGCGGTTGAGACACAAGTGGGATTTAACAAAGGGTTACCCAACATCCTACTTTTACTGTTGTCCGGTCCTGATCTGTTTTACATACCAAAATGTCCCCGTTTTTGTACTTGCATCTGGTTTAAAGCTGACTGAATAATGGCACTCATTATCTAAATTAATCAATCAACTTTAAACTGGACACAAGCACAAATTAGATGATTTAAAATTTTTGGAAATATTAAACGATTTTTAAACAAAGATTTGATATTATACTAGATACATGTACACAAAATCAAAATGAAATAATAACCGAGTTACATTGTACAGTATATGTTGATATAAAGTGTGTAGAGAGTGAGAGACAGAGAAATGGGGTTTAATGTCCACTTGACACAAACTAGGTCATTTCGAGACTAACATGTGATTTAATTCTATTTCAATAATTCGTTTGCGCGTAGGGGTCTTTAGCCATGGGAGGAAATCGGAGGACTCGGAGAAAAAGCACGAGGTTGGACAGGCGACCCTACTCCTTGCCACGTACAAACGGGGATTCATAACCATGTCAGTTGACTCAATGACAGGCTTTATGATACAGCGCGCATATGCTAACCATTCGGCCATCCACCCCCACCCCCCTAAAATGTTAAAGAAATGTTTAAACTTACTCAAAGGAGACTTTGTAGACAAAGGAAAACAACCATCTACTTGATCTTCTATTGGTTTACTGGATAACTGTGTCTCATCCTCTTTTATACTTCTAGTGTTGAGTTTATTGACACATCCATCTGGTATATCATGACTACTTTGTTCACTTATTTGATAAAAACGTAATTTACCTGAACTGGTACAAGCACACAACCTCTCAATACCTGAAAATATATTTCATAACAATTATTCTTCAGCTTCCCAATATTATCGAAATAAAATGAAATTCTGAACTTGCAACACGTTTATCTATTTGGGCGACGTTTCGCAGAGTATTATCTCAATGTTATCAACCTAATAATAACATTGAAAGAATACTTTTCTCAGTTTTGCTCAGTTTATTGCTCTATCTAGTTACTAAATGCCTCTTAAAGATTATGAAATGAAATTGTGTTTCAAGTCCTGTTCCAACTGGCTCACTACATGTAACTATGAGGTCCATTATTAATACATGTGTTGGACAAGAAAGTTTTTCATTATTTTCCAATCTTGTTTACTTATGTCAGCAATACAGAGAAATCAAATGATATGGAGTTTAACGTTCTACAGTTCTGCCCCCAGAACTGGGCTAATGAAGACGGGCATACGCCACACAGTGCGCTATGAGGGAAATTTTGCCCTGGCAGATGTGGCTACGGCCTACTCTTACATTGAATTCCAACTGCCAAGGGATCTTTTACATGCACGCCAATGTATACACGGGACCTCGCTTTTCGTCCCATCCAAACAACTAGACAGCTGTCCTTGTCGGGCCTCCGTTCTGCAATGCAGGATAGTACATGAATGGTATGGTATCGAAAGGGTAATGTCTAGTCCAATTCCAAAACATGTTTTTCGTCACATTAGAACGACTAGACAGCTGTCCTCGTCAGGCCCTACGCCCTGCAGCGCTGACAAGAGGAAACCGCGCCGGAAAATCTAAATGAACTTTCTCGACAAATGCTGGGATCGAACACCTGATCTCCAGGCTAGCAAGCCAGCGTTTTAGCCCTTAAGATTTAAAGACAATGTTTTTACGTACCTGTACAATAAGTTAAAGAAAGAAAGACATCGTTTTCACTGGGTCGAATTTCAGCCAACACATTCATATTTAATAAATTAATTATATTAACAATTCCTGATTCTAAAATCACACCAACTTGTCCTAATAACGTCTGTTTACTTTCCTTCCGCACGGCCTTCCCAACATCCTCTTCTTCTACCTGATCGACCACTTCCTGCGGCAGGATCAGAATGGATTTTATCACTTCCTGCGAGTTACTAGCCCGCCATTCGGCACACACTGTCATGTCGAGAGAAACTAAAACATTATTATAATTAACTTTATATACAACTATTCCGCCGTACGACCTGTCACTGTCGGTCGATTGGCTGTTATACGTTTCCAAGACAACCGAAGGGGAGATAACTACCACTATATGTTGTTTATCTAGCGTTGGTGTTATTGACTTAACTTCCAGTCCCTTCTGGTTAAATCCGTCGGGTAGTTGCAAACACTGAGTTATGGTTCCTGCTTGAACATTTGATTTGATGAAGTTATCACACAAGATATCGGGTTTATTTGACGTTCCTGACGGAGCGGAACCTTTCACACCACTATTGGTGTTAATGTCCGAATCAGGCTCGCTATTACTCGGTGATCCTGGAATGTGATTACCTATAGGACCCACTTGTAGCGGGGGAGGCGTGAAACCAACAATCTGAACATCTGGATCAGGCCAAGGTTCATCTTCTAAAAATACTGACCAATCAGAAGGCACTGAATGATTAGGAACAGGGGGGATAATTCCGACCTCACCATTCATAGTGGGTTTACTGATCTTGTCAAAGGTTTTAACATCTTTGCGAATTATTGGTTTATCGGCCGATACCACTAGTAACTGCGGAAACGAATCACATGATGTTTGACCCTGATAATCACCGCCAAGTTCCGATATAATCTGAGCTTCGCTACTAACTTCACGATTTACTTTATTTAGTAACTGAACATCGTCATTTCTGCCATCACTTCCTGCTTCATCGTCCAGCTCATTGTTAATACCACGAAGCAACACGCCACAGAACAAAACAGGGGGATGTTTGGCATGTGAAGTCGGTGCCAAATCCTTATTTTTACTGACGACACATAGTGACGTCACTTGAACATCATTGGATGGACGAGATCTTTGAATGGACGTCAAATCTAAAAGAGAAAATGGTGGGAAAAAATCATAAGGTTGATTACAGATCAATATTTATAAGTTGGGGGCCATTCATTTTATCAGACATTTCGGCACTAACACTTAGTACATTTTATTTTAACCCCCGTAGGTTAGGCTCGTCACGTACAAGTGTGGGATAGAAACCAAACCACCGCAACATGTGGAAATGAAATGAAATGGGGTTTAACTTCCTACTTTCTGCACCGAACCTGGGCTAATGGAGACGGGCATACGGACATTAAACCGTGACACATAAATCAGCTATATATTACCTCTGTCTTTTCATAACAAAACACAACACAAGGTATATATGGATGTAACTACTTCTCTATTATTCAATATCGATGTTTTGTAACAATACAGGTCACGTTTTCAATCCAAGACATATAGAGTAGCTACATATTACCTCTATCTGTGTATTCATCAGGTAACGTTGTTTCTGTGTCTGATGAACAACTATTAGCATAACTATCTTCCGATGTTAAACTACTGTAAAATATACATTATAACACGTTAATATCATGTTTTCATCAAAATCACAACAATTGGTATCGTTTATCTTTATTAACTAGGATAAAATCTAAATTAGTAATTGGATAATATCAGATTGATTTTAGCACTTACTCAATCAAAATTGAAGCATTTACTACAATTTGGATTTCATCTTAAGTTAAGATTTTGTGAAACAGGTCCCAGATGACATCTGCAAGGATCCATCGATAGGGTGCCCAAAAGAGCCAATGCGCATGCTTCAGGGACTAGTCAAGAACTGATTTCTGACTAGTCACACAGTGCGTGAAAAATGGTCGATTCAGTCAATGATGCTATAAATAGCCACAACACGTGAAATTTTCAATACATCTATCGTCTATTAAAGTCGTAAAAGATCTATTGTTAACGATTTTGAATAACACTAATATTTCTGATTCTTTTTTACCGCAGCTATGGAAATCCACTTTCGTTTTGTTTCTTTTTTAAATCTTAATTGTGTTATGAACTGTACCCCTTGGAAGCGTCATCTTCTGTTTTAGTAAAAGTAATATCTCTGAAGCTACTTTGTTAGACAAGAATAGCATCTTCCTTTTGTTTTTACACGGTTCCCAAAACAATTGTTGAGTTGTCTATCATTTACATGTTTTTAAATTAATTTTGTTGCTCTAGCTTTCTGTAACGCTTTGTAGAAAATAGTCTTGATTAGCCAGACCTGTTAATCAGGCAGAGAATGGTCAGTGGACTGGTTAAGAGGGACTAATTTCATATCAATGGCAGATAATACCCCGGGGGATTGACCACTTTTTCAGTCTAATTTTTTTGATTATTTGAAATGGTTATAATGTGTTAAATACAATACAACTGTTTATTTAGGGCCTATAAATTGTCGAAATATTTGGAGATATTCAATCAAAAGCAGAACTCTGATTTTAATAGTTGCTGGATGTCTTCTATAAGCAAGGGTCAACAGAATGAATGTTTTAAAATAGAAAAGTAAGACTGCACCTGTGAGAACCTACAGCTGATTCTGTGACTGTTGTCGAAGGTTTTTTATTTCGTTCTAACCAACAGTTTGTTTTATTATTAACTTTCTGTGGATCTAAGTTAAACTGACAATGTTTCTGAAAAAAAAATAACAAACAAAAAAACCCATTATGCTATTTAACGTTCACTCGCACAAACAAGGTTGACTAACACATGGCTTAATAATTCCCTTGTGTGGAGGGGTCTTTAGCAGTGGGAGGACCCGGAGAAAACCCACAAGGTTTGACAGGTGACCCTACATCTAGTCATGGTCACATGAATAACTATAGGGAAGAGGATTTTGTCGAAACAGTAGCATTTCAGAATAAACATCAAATTTCAACTTCATGCAACTGTGTAAAATGATGCATCTGGATTTTTTTTTGTACTATCCAAACGACTATGTAACTATCTCCTTACTTGCCCTACAATGCCATCCCTAATAAGTGGAAACTGGTTTGCCATCCCTAACTTGTGGAAACTGGCTTGTTAACCCCACATGCCATCCCTAACTAGTGAAAACTGGCTTGTTAGCCCCACATGCCATCCCTAACTAGTGGAAACTGGCTTGTTAGCCCCACATGCCATCCCTAACTAGTGGAAACTAGCTTGTTAGCCCCACATGCTTTCCCTAACTAGTGAAAACTGGACTTGATACTTTTTGCCCCCTACACCTAGTTATCACATCTTAAAGAAATTACCCAAACACTGCTATCAACTCATTAAAGTTAAAGTGTTAGACGGATTGATTCTAGAAATAAAACGACTTTCAGTGTTTCCCCAATTCAAATGAGGCATGACACAGGAGTTGACTCCTGAAATCTATTGCAGTCTTTTCTTTTTATTTCTCATCAGAACAATTTCTAGATTTATTTGCGACAGGAAAAAAATAAATGAAAACATAATAAGTTAAATATCGTGGAGGTACATACCTTTAGAACTCGAGTGATGTCCCAGACAACTATATTACCATCTAATGTTGATGTGGCTAAATAATCTTCATCACTCGTGGTACTCACACAGTGGATCTAATCAAATATACAACAAAACATGTATAAACTACTGGGGTTTAACGACCACTCAACACAAACTAGGTCATTTCAGGACTAACACATGGTTCAATTCTAATTCAATTTTTTACTTGTGGGTAGGGGTCCTTCGCAGTGGGAGGAAAACGGAGGACCCGGAGAAAACCCATGAGGTTAGACAGGCGACTCTATTCCTTGTCACGTACAACCTGGGATTCAAAACCACGGCAGTTGACCCAATGACAGACTTTACAAGACAACACACACGTTGACCCAATGACAGACTTTACAAGACAACACACACGTCCTAACCATTCTACCACCCAACTCCCCCGCACACTTTAACCCCCCCATCCAATAAAAAGGTTCGCCCGGTGAAAGGAAATTGGGATTAAAGTCCTACATTTTTGCACCAACCCACTATGCAGTATCCTATGTGGGGAAGAGTGGTGCTACAACCTACTCGTATTTACGGCCTACTTGTATTTCTAATTCCAAATGTCAATGGTTCCTTAATAACGAGAGGGATGTTTTTTCGTCCCTTTTGAACACTGTCTGTGGCATTTCAACTGTGCTGAGTTCTATATCTTGTACTACTATTCACAATTGTTTAGATTTCTTGTCCCATCTGAATGACTAGAAAAAATAACCAATGAAGAATACCTTATCTTGAGGTGAACCGTGGGGTAAAGCTGGCTGTGTCGCATACGTCACTGTAATAAAATATATCATTAAAAAAATTTAAAAATCAACTATAACATAATTTCTGTAAGATTAAATTAGAACCTGATTTGTATTATATTCAGATACGTTACAAATGATACAAACCCAATGAAATGAGGATTAATTCTCAATCACAATTTACCTATAAATGACAGGGGTCTTTAGCAGAGGGAGGAAACGAGAGGACCCAGAGAAAACCCACGAGGTTGGACAGTGGTCTTTAGCAGTAGGATAAAACAAACGAGGTTGAACAGATGACCCTTCACTCTGTCACGTACAACTGGTGAATCGAAACCTCACCAGTTGATTCAATGACAGACCTTACGATACAATGCACACACGCTAACTAATTGTTCAGCTATCCAAGTGAAATTATGCTCGGGCAGCGGCGCTATGGCCTACTCTTATTTCGAATTCCAACTGTCAAGAGTTCTTTTACGTGCACGATAATGGGTACATAGGACTTTGATTTTACATTCCAATCGACAAGGGGAAACCACAAAGGAAAATAAAGAGAGAGAGAGAAATGGGGTTTAACGTCCGCTCAACACAAACTAGGTCATTTCGGGACTAACATATGGTTTTCAATTTTATTTCAATAATTCACTTGCGCGTAGGGGTCTTTAGCAGTGGAAGGAAACCAGAGTGCCCGGAGGAAACCCACGAGGTTGAGAAGGCACCTCTGTCTCCATGCCACATACGCTCACACCAGGGCTCGAACCAGCAGTCGCAAGCCAGAGGTGACCGGCCAGCTAGAGGTCGAAGCGCGGCACTCTAGACCACTAGGCCATCCCAACACATCCACAAAAGAAAATGGTGGTTAGTGAACCACCACCTTATTTACTGAACGACCGCACCGTAGCTCCCTGTAACTGAGTTGTTTTTATATTCAAATATCTTGTAAACGATAAAGTTTTGTAAACATGTATTCAATGATATAGGGTTAAATCCATAATCTAAAATTTCCTCAACTGTTTGAGACTGACAGGGTAATTCTGACCAGACAGCGACCCTACAAGGGACCTCAGATTTTCGTATCATCCGAACGACTAGACAACTGCCCTTTTCAGACTTACTTGCATAAACAATTTATACGCATGGCCCGCTGTTTTTGTTCTAGCCAAGCGACAACATGTAAAACCACAACCTACCCGATAATGGAACATTTTGTGTAAATTCTCCTTTTACAAATGGACATGACGGTGAGTGACGTTCATGTTCTGACCTTAAAAAAAATAAACAAATCAAAATATTTCAATACAATAACATAAATATTTACATATTATAGGTGTCTCCGAGAACAATGCTCAAGAAATTGGGTCATTTTATTGGCTAATCAATCTTATAAAAAAGAAGACAGCGTATTTAGAAACTGTAGCCTCTATTGCGTTCACAAACCAAATTGTTTTCAAAACACACACAATGAAATATGGGCATATAGAAAGAGAAATGAACGCCCCACTGTTCTTCTCTTATACTGGGCTAATGAAGATGGGTGTATGCCATATAGTGTGCTATGAGGAAACTATTGACAGGACAGCGGCACTACAGCCTACCCTTCTATCAAATTGCAAGGGATATTTTACTTGCATGCCAATGTATACACAGGACCTTGGTTTTCCGTCACTTTCAAACGACTACACAGCTGTCCTTGGCAGGCCCTTCTTCCTGCACCATGAACAAGTCAAAAAATTCTGATCAACTTTCTCAGCCAATGTAGGGATCAAACAAACACTCCAAGCTAGCGAGCCAGAGTCTTACCCGCTTAACCATCGTGGCAGTCTATTTTGGAACCAACATATGGTACAATTTTATTTCAATAATTTGCTTGCACGTAGCTGTCTTTGGTACTCAGAAACTTGTGGACACGGAGATTGATAGAGGAAACCGTACTCCTAGTCATGCACAATAAAACCTAGTGATTAGTACTAGGAAACTTGAGGACGCGGAGATTCAACGAAAAAAAACCACTTCTCCTCGTCACACTCAATTAAAGCGAGTGATTAAAATCTTACCATGGTTCATCAGTTGGCTCCCAGCAAACTAAACAAACATTACATGTGAAGCACATAGCTCTATCGTCACCTGTTGCATTCGGTTGGTGATAAAAACCCGCCTGGGCCATCGGATCGGGTAACGCCCACCTGTACAAACAAAACAATTTAAAAACACACTTAAAAAACATCCACAAAAACATCCACTACAACATAACAACAGAGAGAGAGATATGGGGTTTAACTTCCACTCAACAGAGACTAGGTCATTTCGGGACTAACACATGCTTCAATTTTATTTCAATAATTTGTTTAAGTATAAGGTTCTTTAGCAGTGGGAGGAAACCAAAGGACACGGAGAAAACCCACATGGTTGTCACATTCAACTGGGGAATCGACTCAATGACAAACGATATGATAAAGCTCACACATGCAACATTTGGACATCCAAACACCCCACTACAACATAACACTTCATTACTCAAAAATTACTCAAATTCATACAATCAGAAAATATGATTGCTGGACGTTCAAAAATTGGTGTGTGCAAAAAAGTGGGATTAAATCAGAGGATACAGAGAAAACTTTTACTCTGATGAAGACACGAGAGGGGCAGCGGCCAGGGCGTCGCAGTGGGGTCGGCCAACACCAGAGGCTAAGCAACATTGGCCCCCCCAACTCTGAAGATTAAAGCTGGCAACCAACAGTTTGCCGTGCAGGACTAGGTTCCTCAAATAAGATGATTTTTGGTAATTTTAAGTGATTCTTACAATTTTCAAATAAAGTTTTGATGTTGAAAGAATTTTAAAGAAATTGGTGCTAAATACACAAGATTAAATATTACCCAGGTTACAGTGCTACTGTCGCGGAACTCTTATATACGGCTATTAAACCGATCTCTTGGCATCCTAGCTCGATCAGAGAGTTCATTTCGGGACTAACATATGGTTTAATTCTATTTCAATAATTCCCTTGCGCGTATGGGTCTTTAGCAGTGGCAGGAAACTGGGGTACCCAGAGAAAACCCACGAGGTTGGACAGGCAACCCTAGTCCTTGTCACATACAATCTAACTAGATTAGGCTATCATTCAATATCAAACTCACTTGTAATTCATGTGCGGCCATTTTATAAACGTATCACGGCGTGCTGCTTCACTGTACATCAACGCTCTTTCAACGCCACTACCAGCATCAGATATATTGCTAGGCAACAAGTATCCAAGACGATCTGTAATGGCAGACGCAATAGACAAGCCATGTCCATGTTGATTGGCTCTTTTCATTTCCTTCACCAGGTTTCCACAGACAGATTTGAGAGCACAGTGCGGTAATTTTAAACACACCGTCGCCCACTGAAATAAAGGGTTATTATAATTATAATAATCAGACTTTATTGTATAGCCTACATGTACGTGTAATATAACACAAAGTTCCTCTTTCAAATCCAGATCTCTAATCTATGAAAGTTGGCTATCTTGAAAAAGAGCCGTTAGCATCAGAATTTACCTAACAGTGCACTATCTTCGCTAGCCCAGTTGGCGCAGAAAAGTAAGAGTAAGACTTTAAAGGGACCATCCCGATTTTAACAGTCTCAGAAATAAAAGTCTGTGTAAGTATGAAATTTAACAGTCTCAGAAATAAAAGTCCGAGTACGTATGAAATTTAAGTTTCAAAATATAGAGGAATGGTGTATTTACATGTACATGTACCATGTCTCAAAATTTCAGCTCAAAATATTAAGTCAGAACCCTGATCTATGACCGTTTGCTTTTTTTGAACACAAAAACCTCTTAAGATTTCAGGTCGTTTTTTTCGTTGGGTGACCTGACAGCATAATTTATTGTTGTTCTTTTAGAGCCCTATACAGTACATGGCCCAAGCACTGCACTCGATAACGAAAGGTAAATTTCATCTGCACGTTTTTTTTTTACAAATTTTATTCAGACTGGCGAATTTATTCAGACTGGCGGGTTTATTCAGACTGGCGGGTTTTAAGTTGTTTGAAAACTTATCATGTATATTGAGTTAGCTGCACGGTTGTAAGTTAGAGGAATTACTGACTTTGAACACAGAATTAAGCAGTTTTATTCTCATTTCATTTTTACTCAGACAAGTTTTAAACAATAGATATCTCTTACTTTTGCTGTTTTGTGGTTTCCCTTCGTCGATTCTTGTGTCACTTCAATTCCTCTTTCAAATTCTTTAAGAACTTCTTCTACATAGTCTACACCAGGTAGATCTGCGTTCACTAACGCTTTAAACAACTGGGTGGCCTGAAAACAAACATAAAGCATTAAGTTCATGAGTATCATTTGCATCATTGATTGACATTGATAAATTAACTTCATTACGAAAAATAAATCAACATAATATTAACGATAGATAGCGAGAGAGAAATGGAGTTTAACGTCCACATGACACAAACTAGGTCATTTCGGGACTAACACATGGTTTAATTTTATTTCAATAATTCGCTTGTGCATACATGTAGGGGGCGTTAGCAGTAGGACAAAACCGGATGAACAGGCGACTCTACTCCTTGTGATGTACATGTACATGTACAACTGGGGTTTCGAAATGACACCAGTTGACTCAATGACCGACCATATGATACAACGTGCATGTACGAACTGCAAACCATTCGGTTATCACCTCCTTAGCGGTACATACATGTACAGTAACCTTTAGACTTGGATTCGATTGCCTTATAAGGATAACATCAAAAGATGCAATGTATGTGCTCAGGAATAGTCATTGTACAACAAAATGTTTTCATTGTACAAGAAATTATTGACTCAAGAATTTTCCAATTCACAAAAGTTTTCCTGAAACAAAAGACACGGAGAACAGAGCTCAATATCAATACAACCCTTCTGCCTCGTTCAAACCTATTTAGAGTATTTATTTAATAATCTTATTAATCTAACAATAATTAAACACTCCTATAAATCAATCAATCAATGAATAAAATCAATCGATAAAATTCAATCAATAAATCAATAACATACACATAGTTATTATATAAACCATAAAGATTAACTACATTTTTAAAATCTAATACAGTACTGGTACCTAAAAATCAATACACATGTATAAAACATTAATACATGTACATTGACAATGAATCAAGTTTCAATTCATTACAAGGCCAAACATAAAATTATCCTGACTCTCAGACAAACCTTATCAAACATTTGGTAACTCACAGAGTTTTTTTTAAATTTTTGGGTTTTTAATTTTTAGGAGAAAGAGAGAAAAATGGGAGTTTAATGTTCATGACAAAAACCAGGCTCCGAGTTCACAAAACATTCTCAGACTTAAGTCAAGAATTTACTAAAAATTGTTCGCCTTGTTGTGAATAAAATATGGTCCTTTATAAAACTATTGTTGTTTTAATGTACATATGTATCAAATACCCTAATAAGAAACTATGTGCAAAGTTTTGTGTTTCTGGATCACATATATTTCTTTTAAACAGTGGCTGAAAGTTAAGCAAATTCTCAACTTAAGTCTGAGAATGCTCTGTGAACTTGGGGCTAGGTCTAACATACATGTATGATTCAATTTTATTTCGATAATTCCCTCATGGAGGAAACCGAGGCATCCGGAGAAACCCCACAAGGCTGGACAGGCGACCCTACTCCTTGTCACATACAACCAGGGATTCTAAACCACACCAGTTGACTCAATGACAGACCTTATGATACAACATGCTAACCATACCTCCAGTATCATTGATAATTTCTTGGGGCTGCATACATGTACTTGACAATTGGGCCTACAGCACATTTTACGAATTGATCTGAATTTTTTACAGAGTTACAAGTACTTACTGGAGAAAATGTGCTAACTTACATCCAATAGTCAATGGGAATTTTTCTATATTTTGAAATAATAAATGATGACGCTAATTTAAAGTGATATCTGAGAAACAGATTTTTTTTATGGCCTTACTAACATTGTATAAACTTAGTCTGGTCACTGGAAGCCGTTTATCAGCTACTGTTTCTTTCAATATGATTTCAAGTGTAGATCGTATTATTAGTTGATATTTCTATAGATCAAATTACATTTCATTGGTTTTAATCACGGTACGATCTACCCACACTGATCCGCAGTGAATATTCACTTGGCCACTACAATCACTGATGTGGATGACATCGACGAGACTTAATGAGTCAGGCATATTAACTTTATTGCTCAGACAAATTATATTCTCAAACATTTTTTTTGAAGTATAAGAAAAATAAACAAAGGTATTTGAAATATATAGGATAAAAAGTATTCTATATTAAGTATAAATAGGTACAGAAAATAGTACGCGGAGGCGTAAAATGGGTAAAAAAATATAATTCTGCCCCCACCAGTTCATATTACTATGTTTGAAGTAAACAACAAACGTGTGACCATCAATTATGATGTGATGTCACCCGTAGAACTATAGCGGTCTGACCTGCACTTATCATTAAAGGTCAGTCATCTTGGACAGAGATAAAAGACGCCCGTCGCATAATCTCTGTGAAACAGATTGGGATCTACCATGTACAGTAGAAGAATTTTGAAATAAATCGTAATCGTATTAATAATAGTAGGATCTAGTAGAGTTTTAAAATAAATTAAGTCCAGTTAAGTCGAGATTAACTGTAGATATGCATTGAATAATGGAAGACTATAAAATATGAGTGATTTTAGACATTAAAGTACATGTACTGTCACTAAACTGTGCTGAAATTTAATTTATTTTTAAACAATAATCAATCATCTCCGTAGATTTGTTTTTGTGTAATTTATGTATGGCGCAGTCCCCTTGCACTTACTATTATTTCTAATATTCTTTTAAAGAAGCCCGTAAATTTATGTAAGATTACTCTAACTGAAAACTGATCTGAAAAAAATGTTTTTCTGCTGAAAATGTATCACAATACATGTATATTATTACAATATGATTTGGGGCCGCATTTCTGGGCCCAGTGTAGCGTAGACAGAGTTTCAACAAAAGTACACAAAAAAATATTTTACAAAGCTCATATCTTGGATTTTAAATACTTAAACTCTCTTCCTTGAAAGTTAAAATCAAAATAAAGAGAGAGAAATGGGGTTTAACGTCCACTCGACACTAAAACCAAAATATAACAATATACAAAAATCTACCTCAACAAGTGGAAGTTCACATTTAACGATATCTTCTGTTTTAGTGACCGGGACTTGTAAAGCTGTATCCAATAGCAACACTCCACGCAGATCTTTCCGTATACCTATAGCTCGGCCATCACTAAACAATGTCCGATCTTTCTGAGGGAAGTAAGCACAATGTATCTCTGAACACGACTCCGCTAAAAAATACAAGAGAATAAACAAATTAAAATGGCTAATTTAAAGATAAAATATTTGAATACAGTTAAAGTGCAGTACTATATAAAACCATCTGTTATAAACTGTTTAACGGACTAATTCAAAGACGCTAAATCGCTAATATTTGGGGCCTAGAAATTTAAACAAATGGGTCACAACGTATAATAATCGTATTCATTCATTTCTGTCTTTAATTTGAAATCACTTATGTTCGGTGAAATACGTCTAAAGTCTCAATCTGCCAATCTCTTGCATCTGGTTATTCCGGTCTACATTATTGCGTATGCTCTCCATGCACCAATGTCTAGCCTCGGTCTCCAAATCCCTTGTTAAAAGTGGGCCTGAAGCGGATTATGGTTCACTGATATTTTCTTTATTCTGTTTTAAATATTGGATATCAGAAACCCATCTTTTCCCGGTAAGACCACAACATTAATGTTGAATTAAATTGACACAAATAAATTGTGTTTTCCTTGTCGAAGATTTTGGATGATATCAAGTTCGACTTTGGGATGATATCAAGTAGAGACTTACACGTAGCTACTTTAAAGCATGATGTATCTATAAGCCTGGAAATAAGGCACCTGTCACTGACAATGTCAAACTTTGTCAGGTACAAAATCTCTGGTGTCTGTCATTTTGTCAGGCACTGAATCGTCTTTTTTAATGATATTATCATTAATACATGTCGGACCGACATTAAGTTGAATATGTCAAGTACTATTTCATAATTTCATTAGTGCCTGACATGTTGTAAGGTATATCTAAAAACTTTATTTCCAGGTCTTTGTATCCACATCTACATTTAGTTAAACATATATTATACCAGAGCTAAATCTGCCTATTATACATAGGTCTTTCTTTAGACATTAAATGTTATATTAACTATACTGAGCGCCATAGAAAATGCATCACTTAGTTTTTCGTATAACAAAATGATCCTGTAAATTTATTTTGCTTCTTATTGTGAACAATATTCAAATGGGAACACATCAATAACAAAACATTTGTACACTTATGAATGTTTAATCTGTAATCAACGGTACAAAGTCAGAGGGGTCAAAACCAAAAGTACGACAAAGATGGTTGATTCCATGCTACGTCGCTGCACAGCGTACGTAAGAGTCAGTGCAGGACACATGCGCTACTAACATCTCTGTCGTACCTTTGGTTTTGACTCCTCTGACTTTGTACCGTTGATTTCTATGGTGCTCCGTACATGTATATTAATTAGACATTAATTAACACGAAGAGAGCTATATCAACTCTCGATGACATCTTAATTATATGTACATATTACCGTAAAAAAGGCGGTGAGAATCTTTATATTTCAGTGAAACATGCAATGGTACATGTACTTTAAATTCAGTTTTTAAAAAAAACACAAAACAATGAAAGTGCCTCAGTCCAAAACAAAATTTACAGAAATCCTCTTCTTGTCTTTACACAGTTTTAGTTTAATCAGTATTCCTACATGTATATCAGAAAATCAAGCAGACAACAGAATTTCGTTAAAAGTAAAATGAAAAATTTGCCATTGAGATTTGTGCATAACTGTTTGATTCTAATAAATGAAATGGGGGAAATGTCATGTCAAAAAAAATTTAAATACTCTTATAAATTATGTCCACAATGACAAAACTTTAAGTCCATTTTGACACAATTATGTCGATTTTGACCAACTCGTCTAGTTTTTGACCAAAGTGCACATAATGATCACAACACATCCCCTTATAAAAGGACAACAGTTTCAGTTTTATTTTGTATATACACTTCAGTCCACCAACTTTAGGAATCAAATGTCACACCCAGAAATTTTGACTTCATGCGACAAAGCAAAAAATAAAATTTTATTCATCAATGAGGAATTCCAATACAGTACATGAAGGATCTGTATTAAGCAGCAATTCAAGGGAACTTTCAAGATTGACTGCTCAACTGGACTTTTCACAGAGTGATCTCTTAATAAATTCTCAGTGTTTGTTAGTGCTGACAATGCAAATTAAAAATGTATTCATCACCGATAGAGAAATGGGGTTTTGGGACTAACATATGGTTTAATTTTACTGCAATTATTCACTTGCGTTTAGGGTCTTTATTAGCAGGAGGAAACCAGAGAACCCAGAGAAAACCCACAAGGTTGAACATGCGACCCGCCGACCCTACTCCTTGACACATACAACCGCGGATTTGAAACTACACAAGTTGACTAAATGAATTCATCAATGAGGTGTTCCAATACTTCCATACATTTATTCATAGTGTATTTTTTAATTAGCCTAAGCTATTTAGTAACAAGTACATAAGCATGTTTAGATGTACTAATTCATCATACAGTATAGCTCAAGGCAAAAATACATGTACGAGGCATATTAATGTAATAATTTTTTTATACCAAAATGGTTTATTTTACACATATCTATTAGGGCCTTATATAGCTGAAGTATGAAAATACCGTTCTTTCCCACCTCTGTTCTAAGGCTACATGTATTTTGAAATCCTTACATACTATTTTTCACCCTGATTCTGCTTTATTCGCCAAACAAATCATTTCTTGCAACAGGTGACACACATTTATAAAGATTCAACACTATTTTCAAGTAGAATTCTGCCATTAAAAACATATACCAACGTTTAAACTGAAGAGCCATGATGAGATCCGGACATGCACAAACCGCATGTTTATTTTATCGCTAAATTCTACTTGAAAATTGAGTTGAATTACATTATTATAAATTTGTGTCAAATATAGTGAGAAATGATTTCTTTTGGTGGAAAGTAAAGAATTGTGGAGACAAATAGAGTGGGGTATTTTACCGTATTTTCATATTGCAGCTAATAAGGCCAGATAGGAACTGTCAGTGAATATCGTTCGCTCAAAGAAAGTTCCTAAAGTAGGGGGTTCAGGTCAAAGTTTCAAATGACAGAAAAAATTTGTTAAAAAATATTTTGTGAAAATATACATAAAATGCTACCCAATTTTTTGATTTCATCAAAATATTCCAATTAGATCCGAAGTTATGGAATTTTAAAATCCGAGATCTACGTCAAAATGTAATCAAAACGCTCTACCAGTCAATGCGTGGAGTGGACCAAAATAAGTCATATCTGAGAGACGTCATAATGGGAATTTTCCCTTCAGAATCGCTAGTAACAATTTTAAAACTGAAAGCTGCACGTTATTGTCAGCTAAAATTTATTAAAATCGTAATAATTTTAATGATAATATGTCAAATATTTATAATCTGGATGATACATGTACAACAAAAAAAATAGGCTATATTTAGTCGAAATTTAGCAAATTTCAGTCATCAAAACAGATAAATCTTGTTTTCTCACGTTCTAATTTTCAGATCACGTGGTATCAGACATCGGTATAATACCTAAAATGTTATCTATCGTTTGATTGGTTCTAGGTCACGTGACGTCAGAGCAGGATTTTCCCGCTGGCGCCTCATGTAAACAAACGGTAATTTCGCTTACATTTCGATAATTTTTTAAGCCTAAATCTTTGCAGATATCGAGATTGACATTAAACTATTACAATACAATTGTTAGTAATACATTTACATAAAATAGTAATTCAGAATCGTAGATTGAACTTGGCTATATTTCAGCCACTTGCTGTTCAATTTCACACTCAAGACACGTGACCCGAAACCCCTATCAAAAGGAACTATGATGATATAATGGATGTCAGCTGTTTCGTAACCTGGCTGTTTCATACTTAGTTCATTCGTACCTCACGTGAGCTGTTTCGTACCTTCGGAAATTTCAAGTTTTACATGTACTTTAACTTAACCCGTCTCACATGAGCTGTTTCGTACCTTCGTTAATTTAAACTTTTACAATGCACTTCAGCTTAACCCTCCTTCATTTGCACCCGGTGTGACACTGTTGAGATGGTCGCTGGTGTGTGTGGACGGGAATATTCAATTTTTAAAGCCTACTGAATTATAAAGATCGTATCAATTTGTATTTCTCCTTTTTACTGAAATAAACTAACAGTAGAAACTCAACATCCTCGACTGTTGTCAGTAGTAATACTATATATTGGTAGATAGTAGTAGAAACCTATCCTGACCTTAAGAAAATCGTAGGGGTAATCCTATCACGGGGAGTCAACGCACACTGTGTCTATAGATAACAGTGTGAGCTGACTCCTACAATTGCGCATGCGCTAAACGGCAAACACACACCAGCGACCATCCCACACTGTCACACCGGGCCTGGTGTGAATTATTTTCTTCTATTCTATCGTGCTAAGTTTTTTTTTTGTTTTTTTTTTTAAATTTTCTTTTGTGCTGTGCTTGCTTCTATTCTATTGTGCAACAGATGTGGCAATGGGGCCGTAAACAAATGCGCATCTTCTTAATAGAGAACTGGCTGATATCTGGTTCTGTGCCTGACCCTTTGATGCTAACAATCGCCGATTAATTATTGACAATAATCATCTTTGTTTAATAAAGTTCGCGTTACTGCCATTTTTATAAAATTCTCGTAGTGGTTGGATATTATTAAGTGGTCGTGTTTCAACTTTATTTCAACATGTAGGAAAAGGTTCGAATCATGTTTCATCTTTATTTCAACAACACGTAGAAAAAGGTACGATCATTCAATCATGTTTCAACTTTATTTCAACAACACGTAGGAAAAGGTACGAATCAATCAGAGGTACGAAACGAGGTACGAAAGAACTAAGTACGAAACAGCCAGGTTACGAAACAGCCTGGCTGCACCCGATATAATATACTCAATACCCCACTCCTCCAAAACATCGACATGCAATGATGAGCTTTTGCTACAATTAACTGGAGAGCTAATACAAATGGAAAACGGTTTATGTCGATTTTAATTTCAGTTTCGTTTTTTGGAATAATCATAAATAAATGATAATTTGTAAATTTCCGTGTGACAATGATGATGTTGTCATGCTGTGAAGAAAGTAAATTCTGGGGGTCAAAGTGTAGGCCTATGAAACTATATCTGACCAATTTAATTGAATGCATAGATTCATAACACATATCAATTTCATTTATTAATATATTTCGTTGACAAGGTACAATATTGTTTCCAAAAATAGATCTGCAATCACTTCCCATTCCAAATTTACAAAACACTGCGAGACTGCAGTTTTCAATACGATCATCTACTTACCACAGAGATGGGATTTTTGTAAAATTACGCCAGAGGTGGCGTCTAAAATTTTAACACACTTGTCCTTTGTGGAAAGTATGACGGAATTAAGAGATGAATGGTATGTTACATGTTTTACGTTTTCTCCGACGGATAAACATCCGTCCTCGATAACTAACCACTGCTTGTCAGTGGCCGCCATGCTATTTTCCCCTATTCTCGTAATGACATCACTTCCATTTCAAGAACAGATTTTTAGAACCTAAAAAATTTTCAAAAGGCGTTAATTTTTATTTATATTCAATAAAACGTTGTTTGAAATGGCTGAAATTGAAAATATTTGCAAAAATGATATTGTTGGCAACGAATTGTTTTTATTTTGAGGTCACGTGATCGAGGTAACGTGACCGTAACACGCATGTCATGTCGGCTGTCAAGTAAACGTGTTGTTCATAATTTTCATTAATCGTTTGTTTTCCACCGGCTGCTGATCAAAAATGTCTGGTGTTCAAATTATTACTGACAGTACAGTAACAGTTAATGTTACTTCTGTATCCAACCAATTTGGGGCAGAGAAGCGGTTTCCGAAAAATTTAACGATTCTAGATTTCAAGGTTTGTGTTGAAGAACTGACTCTGCAGTAGGGCCTAATGACTCACAATGGGTGAATGTTACTTTGTGATGCAAATAATGTCCAAAGAATCTAGAATGTTCTTGATTTTTTTTTTTTTTCTTTTTAAGTTATATTATTAAATATACATTATGGGAGATTAGATAAGAGCTGGCAGTTCTCACTATAATAGTTATAAAAACTAGATAATTAAGATAATGTACTGGAATTGATGAAAAATTTCAGTCAACAAATTGATCCACCCTTAGTGACTCTAGTCTAACCTCTATCTATGTCATTACTAAAGTCGGTACAATAGAAAATTAACTCCCGTTAAATAAAATCCATTGCACAATAAAATATCTCAACGAATAAAAACGGTTCTCTCTTGAAAGATTTGAATATTTACTTGTTATTTCGACAGAGTGAATTATAACATTGCTTTCGTCACATATTGGACGAATCCAACACACGGAAGCGAGGTTGTTTAAATTTGACGCATATTTTGTCAAGCACGTGCTATACTCAAAGCAAAGCACCAACATTACAATCGTTTGAGTTTGGGCGACGAAAATATCAATTGAAGGCAATTACATAGGAGCTTTATCTTTATATTGAAACCATTGATCGCCAGTCTATCAAATTTTATTCACAATGAAAGAATCACTGATTGCACGGATACTCGTAAAAATAAAGCCATATATAAAATATAGATTTTAATATCCTATCTTCTTTATGTAATAAATAGTTTAACACGGATCATGAAGCACATCTCCGAAGTGGCTGAGGACTCTGAGTGTGTTATTAATTTGATCTCATTCTTTCGATCAAATAATAACCCCTTCGGTGACATTTTTAAGCGTGTTGCGACAGCGTTCAAAGTGCCTTATGGCATTTGGTGGCGTATGTATGGTGGCTGTTAGCGGCCATTCTACCTCGTCGACTTGTCGGGTTGTGAAGGCGACAAAGCGACAAGTCAACAAAATTGACCTGACAAGTCGACAAAATGAGGGCAACGATTGTCGGGTTAGTTTTTCGCGTTGTCGGGTTGATTTTGTCGCTTTGTCGTGCTGCAATTATTTCGCTTTGTCGTGCCGCGACTTGTCGCCTTCACATTCCGTCGAGGATGTAGAATGGCCACTAACAGCCACCATACATATGCAATGCCGATAAGTCCGTAACGTCCTAGAAGAAGCGGAACATTAATTGTAAATGGCCTGCATATATGTTAGATAATAATATTATCATACCATATTATAAAGATGGGTAAATATTTAAGGCCCGTGAAAAGAATGTAGTTATTTTTGTTCCTCATGCGTGTTAAAAAGAACATTATCCCATCTGAGTTGCTAATCAAGTAATTAAGACGGTAACAAATTTTGAAAAAAATACAGGTTGTTATGTGTGCGAACGCTCAAACTCAATGCCGAGTCGAGACGTGCTTAACTTAAACCAAACTTCATATGACGTAAAAATGCCACATTTCCTATGCTGTCACCCCTAATACAAAGTGATATCTCCCGAGGTGTGACGTAACCAGCTGCCATATTGATATTTTTTCTTAACCGAAAGTTTGTGGGATTTCAATTTTTCAAGAGAGAACTGTTTTTATACGTTGGGACATTTAGTGGTGCGCTGGATTTTATTTAACGGGAGTTCATTTTAAACACACAGGTAAGGTTATAATAACCAAAGTTTGTCCATAATCGAAGAAACCTGTTTATTATTTACCAGGACTCACACAGTAGCTCTTGCATTATGTATGTTTAATTGAGTCCCCAGTCCAGTAGCTAAAGCATGATTTCTACATGTATCTATATTTGTAGGGGAAGTTAGAACTGTTAACAGGTGGACATCAGAAAACTATGAAGCTACAACTCTACAATAAAGATAATAAACTAGTATGTTTAATAGATGATGACTCGGCATTATTGGGTTCTTATCCTATTGATGATGGAATGAGAATCCATGTAAGTAATTCTATTTATAGTACATGCAACCTTTGACCCAGTGAGGGGGTGGCCGAACGGTTAGCGTGTGCATGCTGTATCATAAGGTCTGCCTTATAGTCAACTGGCATGGTTTCGAATCCCTGGTTGTATATGCCAAGGAGTGGATTTCTCTGGGTACTTCCGTTTCCTCCTACTGCTAAAGACCCCTACATGCAAGCGAATTATTGAAATAAAATTAAACCATATGATAGTCCCGAAATGACCTAGTTTGTGTCGAGTGGACGTTAAACCCCATTTCTCTCTCTCTCTTGACCCAGTGACCCTGTTACATTTTGAAAACCATACCAAGTAACACAAGGCATAGATTGTACAGTACGGAACGGATAAAATGTAAAATGAATATCCTAATTTTCTGCTCCAAATTGGCTAATGGAGACAGGAATATGCCATGAGGGAACTTTTGCCTCTACTATTGCGTTACGGCATACTCTTATTTTGAATTCCAACTGTCAAAGGGTTATTATACGTGCATGCCAATGTGCAGACAAGACATGGATTTTTCATGCCCTCCGAACATTGGCAAACAACTAAATACTGTTCCTTACTAGGCTCAATATCCTGCATCACTGATAAAGGGAGACTACTCTGTCTGCATCTCTGACCAGGCAAACACACACTGTTTAATTCTGAAGAACTGTCCCTGCAAACACCTGGATCTAGCCAGCATTGTACACGTTGGATCAACGTATCTTCCCAATGTCATAACAAACAAAAAAAATGAAATGAAATGTGGTTTAATGGCTGTTCTACTCCGACTAGGTTATTGAAGATGAGCATACACCATACAGTGTGCTATAAGGGAAATTTTGTCCGAACAGCAGAGTTAAAACCTGGGGGCTTATATCGAATTACAGCTTCCAGGAGATCTTTTACATGCACACCTATATGCACACGGAACCGCTATTTTTTGCCCTATCTGAATGACTAGACAATTATCCTTATCGAATAGTATAACAAACCTGTAGATCTCATGTAAAAAAAGGGTTTAAGATAAATAGGCCTACTTTTAAAGATAAAACAGGTGATCATATTGTTATTGTTTATAGGTTGAGGATAAAAACCTTACAGCTGGAGAATTTGATGATGTATCGAAAGTCGAAAAGTTTGAATTAAATGAAGAAGAATATGCTCAAAGATCAGGTATTGTAGTATCATGTATCAGTTCAAGAAACTAGGATCATTTTTAAACTGGCATGGTTTTGAATCCCAGATTGTATGTGGCAAGGAGTAGGGTTGCCTGTCCAACCTTGTGGGTTTTCTCCGGGTACTCCGGATTCCTCCCACTGCTATAGACCCATACGCGCAAGCGAATTATTGAAATAAAATTAAACCATATGTTAGTCCCAAAATGACCAAGCTTGTGTCGAGTGGACGTTAAACCCCATTTCTCTCTCTCTTTGTTCCTCTTAATGTGAAACTTTTTGTTGAATTGCGTATTTTAATTTAACAGATTCTGTTCGAGCTTTTAAAGAAAGAAATAAAATGGGTCGGTTTAATCCCGAACTTGTGAAAAAGAAAGAGGAACAAAAACAACAACAAGATTTACGGGAGAAAGAGAAAGTTGAAACCATGAAAATTGGTGATAGGTTAGTAAAAGTTTGTTGGAATTGATGCCCTACATGTTAGTAATGATGACCGAGGCTATGCGAAAAATTTCACCCACTTCATTATCGGCTCATAGTGGATCAATTTGACTGAAATTTTCAGCAAATTACCTTTACGCTATCTAGTTTTGAACTATTGTAGTGAGAACTACCAGCTCTTTATCTTATCTCCCATATAGTATCTTTAATCAGATTGGGTGCCTAGTAGTCTAGCATTTGGTTCCAGTATTGTTCAAGAAAGTCAGATCTTTCTCATCTGTAAAGGCTCAATACCGCTCTTGTTGTAACTGAATAATATGTCCCAATCTTCATTCTGGTCAACAAATTGTATTATTTTACAATATTCCAATTAATTGATGATACAAATTTCTTCTTAACACACCTAATTTAAAAAAATTCGAAAAATTCAACTAAATGCTTTGAAAAGCCTAACGTAAACCTTTTCAAATTTAACTTGGATTGAAGAATATTTTCGAACCCTCTGGACAATTAAAATAGGATGTAATGGATAATTTACACTACAGGAAGGACACTTAAACATCTAGTACCTAGAATAAGGCTGTTATTTACTTTCTGGTGATGTCAAGACAGCAAGAGTGTTATTGTCCCTTTAAGGCTTTGTACTTATTTTAATTTTTAGATGTGAAACGCATGTATCAGGGCAGCCAACGCGGAGAGGAACGATTAAATATATTGGAACAACCGATTTTAAACCAGGCCTGTGGGTTGGCATACAGTATGATGAACCACACGGCAAAAATGATGGAAGGTAAAACATTTATATCACCAAACTCCACAACACAAATCCAAATTACAAAGGGGCGTTAAATGGTCTTATATATGTGTATTACTTCGTTAGCTCTGTCGGGTGGCGTGGGGGGGAGGGGTTGGGCGGATTGATGATACATCCTAATACCAGTCCTCCCGTCCAAAGGCAACACCTAGTAACTCATTTTCTTCTTATTTTGAGAAAACAAAGGAAAACATAATGAATGAATATAAATCCCAGCTTATCCATTGCTTTGACCATTGAGTTTCTAGGGTTTTCTGCCGCATACTTGGCTAATGACCGAAGTTGCTAGTTTGTATCATGGATGTAACTGCTTACAAAGCAAAAGATTGGAATAACTAGTACAACAACAGGAAGCACATACCCTAGTAGCTACAAATTTGGTTCTAACTCAATTTTGATTAATAGGGAAAAAAAGTGATTTAGTAGGTGTTGCCTTGTTGGGAACATGAAAAAAATTTTGCAAAAGGGAGATAACTCTTTTATAACTTCTCTCCTTTGATCCATATATTTTTTATATATCAAGATATTGGTGAATTCAACTATTGAATCTGATACCAGATTTATCAGTTGTTATTATTAGGAATGTATTGGACAGTGAATTTGACAAGTTTAGGCAGCTATTTTCAAATATTTATCCCATCTGGAAACAAAGAACCTGTTGTCACAGACATTGTGACTTTGTCGACACCAATTCAGGCTTTTTCAGAGACACTCTTTCTCTGTTGGGGGTTGTATGGCCGAATAGTTAGCGTGCACACTGCACACACTGTATCATATGGTCTGTCATTGAGTCAACTGGCGTGGTTTCGATTCCCTGGTTCGAGTACTAGAGTCGCCGCTCCATCCCAGTCCTCCAGTTTCCTCCCACAGCTAAAGTTTCTAAAGTTTGTCAATTTAAGTACGATCGACGTACCTGATCCTTCGACAACCGTGCTTTGATTGATGTATTTTAATTTTTGATAGCTGGAATGATGTCACAATTCCAAACTAGCTGGGATGATGTCACAATTCCATGCTAGCTGGGATTCTGTCAGTGTCACAATTCCATGCTAGCTGGGATGATGTCACAATTTCAAGCTAGCTGGGATGGTGTCGGTGTCACACTTCCAAGATGGCTGTGATTAGGTCACTTTTCCAAGATGACTGTGATGGTGTCTGTAATTGCTTGTCCCTAGTACAACCCGGTACTTGTTAAAACATTTACAACATATTTTTTTTTTTATATTTTTAGCGTTGATGGTAAAAGATATTTCGAATGTATGCCCAAATATGGAGGATTTGTTAAGCCATTATTTGTAGATGTTGGAGATTTTCCAGAAGAAGATTTTGGATTGGAAGATGAAATGTAACTTTAACCAATCACTAGTCACGACTCAAACTAATCATACGGTCGTCATCATTGTTTAAATGGGCCTGTATTGATCCTTTATATTCATGTGGCCAGCCTGTCGACAGCTTGATTTGTAATTTTATAAGTTACGCAGCTATAATGATGTAATTATTTATTATTTTTTTAATTATTTTATTCCTGGCAAATTATTCTGTTTTTATTTTATGTTGAGGAATCTCTAAATGCCTTAAAAGTTGAGGTGGGGTGGGTGACTGAAAGGTTGATGCGTGCCTGTTGGATCACGAGATCCTTCATTGAGTTTATTGACATTGTTTCGATTCCCTGTTTGTACGTGACAAGGTGTAGGGTCACCTGTCCAACATCTGGGTCTTTGTATTTCCTCCCACAAAGAGTCCTTACATGAAACGAATTATTAAAATTGAACCATATGTTAGTTCCGAAATGACCTGGTTTGTGTTGAGTGGACGTTAAACCCCATTTCTCTCTCACTCTCTCTAAAAATTTGAGAAACGTTTTTGTTAGAATTCTCTTCAAATGGGAAGTCATGGTGGTGCAGTAAGTAAGACATTGGCTGGCTAACCTGATGGTCACATGTTCAATCCTGGAGTTGGGCGAGAAAGTTCATCAGCATATTCCAGTATGGTTGCCCTTTGTCATTGGTGCAAGACAGAGGAGGGCCTGGCAAGAGACAACATATAGTCATTCAGATGGGATGAAAAATGGAGGTCTCATGTACACATTGGTGCATATTTAAACATCCTTTGACAGTAGGCCATAGGAGCTGTCCGGACAAAACTTCACTCATAGCACAGTGTACGGCCCATGCCCATCTTCATTAGCCCATTCGGAGCAGAACAGTAGGACGTTAAACTCCATTTCATATCTCTACAAATGTTCTTATGTCTGAAAGAATTACAGGGATTTTCAAAAATGTCCTTTTCTAAAACGTTAGTACATGTAGCTGCCTTGGCAAAATGTGGCTGTGTACTGCTCAGCTTAAAATAATACTGACTGGTCTGTTGCGCCAGTCATCATGGACAATACACCCAGCTGTGTCATTACTATATAATGTAATATAATATAGTCTATATGTAAACACTGCCATTCAATATAGTTATATTCCCTGGATTATATATACATATATATCAGTTATAAACCATTTAACAAACTTCATCTTATATACTAACATTTAACCCAAGGGAGGGGGGCACCATTTCACTTCAGATAACAAAAAAAAACCCTGACCCTTGTCTTGACATTATCACCAAAAAACAACAGACCATAGTCTTGACATTAAGAAAATGGTGGGTGTGGATAATATACAATATATATAGCCTAATAATTAAAAAATAAGAGAAGTGATTAATGACATTTATGTTGCCATGGCATTGACCTGTAACCCACAGTGTTCCAGTCAATGATCAAACAAAGGTTCCATATAAAATCAGGGAACCCAGTTAAACTTGATACCCAGTCAATCCATGATAAACGGGTGAGAAAGTTTAGTATAAAATGTAAATTCTGTATCGTTTCATCTACCTGTAAAAGAGTTTTATGTAATTTTCACGCAGCTTTCTACTTACCTGTATCATTTCATTATTTAAAAAACAGATTTAAAAGATGCATGATGGAAAATAAGATAAAGAGTTTGCCGTTCTCATTATAATACTTGAAAAAAAGATAATGGAAAGGCAAATTGCTGAAAATTTCAGTCGGATTGATCCACTCTGAATCGAGAATTTAGCAATCAAAATTTTGGCCTAGTCTCGATCATCATTACTAAAGTCAGTACGATAATAAAGACGTTCTCAATTAACCATTTCATGATTAAATCACGAATAAAAAGTTGAGCAGTAAACTGGATCCTAATCCAGTAAATATCCCAGGCTAGCAAGGGCATCGAGAGTTTATAAGTTATCATAATTAATGTCTAATTAATAATTTAGATAACATTTCGGGTGTAAAGAAAAACCTGCAATTGGCAGATTTAGCTCTTGCATAATGTATGTTTAAGATCGTTTTGTCAAATTCAACAATATATTGTAATAATGTAAAAGTTTGTTTTCTGCTTTTCTATGTTTAAATGAGCAAAACAGCACAATTATTGCAATTTAACTGAATAAATTAAAATAATGTGTTTTATAGTTCCTTTATAAATTGTCAACGTAATAGGAGCTTGACACGCCCCAAGCCGCAAAATCAACATTTCGGGTATATGCGATACAACATCAAGCCGGTTTTGCGGCATTTCGGGTTCTAAGGGTTAAAGACGCTTGGGCAGCCAGCGTGTGATAAAATATTCATTTAAACCATAGTTTTACAATCGGTCTTCATCAAAGTTGTCCGGTGTGGTGCCCCCTGGTCAGTGATAAAAAGGCGGAGGTTCTGACAAGCCCAACTGTCTAGTCGTTCAGTTGGTGAAAAAGACAAGGCCCCATGTACACAGTTCAGGTAAAATATCAATTGGCTGTTGGAATTCGATACAAGAGCAGGCCATTTTTAAGTTA
Organism: Patella caerulea; assembly: GCA_036850965.1. Taxonomy (NCBI): domain Eukaryota; kingdom Metazoa; phylum Mollusca; class Gastropoda; family Patellidae; genus Patella; species Patella caerulea. The sequence goes on from JAZGQO010000007.1 coordinate 2,729,982, forward strand.
TATTTTAAAAATTTATTAAAATAAAGCATTAAAATAGCTGGCATCTATAAACAGCCGTACCTTGTTAAAGAATAATCCTATTAATCCTACAATTTACAAGAGCCAGTTGAGAACTGACAAATATCTCATTTTCAACTTCAAATTCAAATATTTGAAGATAGCTATTCCATGTGGATGTGGGTGGGGGGAGGGTTGAAGAGCAAGGAAGGTAATTGTTAAAGACCCCTATGCGCAAACCATTTAATGAAATGAAATTGAACAATATGTTAGTCCCGAAATGACAGACCTTAGATAAGATAAGATAAGAAGTTTATTGCATCAAAACGTCCATTATGGACAGCATGCATACATATACATTTATACATAATATACCTTATGATACAAAGTGCAAGCGCCAACAATCAATTTGGCCATCACCCCGACCCCAGCCCACACCTCTCCACTCTTTTTCAGAAAGAAAACCAGAAATTATGTCAGGCATGCACTGTGGGCATTCATAGCGAAATAATTCTTGCTGATTGCATCTTCTCTATTTTCTTCTCATCTGGGGCTTTAAGTCTGCTGCCACCTACGATGATATCGCAGACAAGAATGCTCAGCTCAGTGCCACTCGGCTAATCTCGACAGATTCCGTAAACTACGTCAACTACATCTAGTCTCGGATGTATGACAGTAAGTGATATGTACCTACGCCCATACATTTGCGATGCGGCTACCGGTTTACTTTAACAGGAAAACTTGACGCTATTACACAAATTGGGAACCTATTCGGCTAGCGACCTATTCGACCGATCGAGCTGCAACCTGTTCGTTGGAAACCTATTTAGAGTAAAGACAACAGTCTCTATTTATCAACCAATAAAATCCAACGTTATGTCTATCAAATGAAAGTAGAATATATTATTTTTTATCCATTCCTTCAGCTCAGAATAGACGTGTAATTTCGTCATTATCTTACAGCTGGATCGGTCGAATAGGTCGCTAGCCAAATAGGTTGCCAACTTGTGTTTAGAATGGGCGCAGCCATGTTTCATCCGGGACCTTTAAAGTAGTACCAATATGGCGGAATTCATCATACAGCCGAGTTTAGATTCCCGAAATCTTACGAGGTTTGCCGAATGAGCTCAGTGCGTCATAAAATTTTAAAAAAACAAACAAAAACAGTTATCTCCCCTTAACACCCCAACAACTGGTTTGTGAATATCCTAATGTAAAAAAGGCAAACGGAAGGGTGCTAGATTTGTGTTTATATAAACTCGAGTTCTGCCCTCTTTGAAATTAAGATTCATAAAAAGTGTAGATAGGTTCTTCAGTTTGGTTTTTGTTAAAACTATAAAACGGGTTATCTCCCCTTTAATGGTTAGCCCGAAGCTCTATCAAGAGTCGTCAAGTCGCCTTCAGACCTTGGTGGAGCAGAATGGAACGATACCACCGGATATCACGTTGCAGTGACACACTATCAGCAGTGCATTTGCATTGTCGGTGTAAAATCACGTTCCTTAAGCAACGTCCGCGAGTTTTACAAACATCTAACCGTTGCTTCAATACTCAGCAATTCCCGAACATTTATGCCCGTTGTGTTTACACGTGACTAATTAGCTCATAGGTCATGGCACGTAACACACGATAAACATACATGGCGGCCTCCTTAGAAAAAGAAACAGACAAGTTTACAGCCGTTGAAAGTTTTTTTTTCTATTGAGACACTCACGGAAAACCAAAAACAAAAAAAAAAGCAATTGAAGCAATTTTGGAACTAAATACTTGTTTATTTGCACGAAAACAGGCAGTGGCAAGTCTCTTTGCTATGAATGTGTTCCGATAATTCTTCAATATTTTTAACGAAGGAATTCGATTGGCTCCCAAGCTGGGCTTGTGCCAATCGAACTTAGTGGCGAAATATGCAGGGTATTACGTAAAGGGCTTGATAAGATGTATGTGGCGAGATCTCAAACCTTCTATTGAAGATGGTGTAAAACATGCATCACATGTAACCATTTTTATACGCCCACATTTTCATGTGGACGTATTGTCATCGCCCCCGTTAGTTCGTCCGTCCGTCCACAATTTGCTTGTGGACACTCTACAGACCACAATTTTTATCCTATTTCAATGAAACTTGAAATATGGGTTTATCGACCTATAACCTTATGGATTATGGCCCCTGAGTGTACGAAAAATTCCAGTTTAAGCTTTTGAGCACTGTAGAGGTAACAATTTTTATTTGATATTGATGAAACTTTAAATGCATGCTTATAACCCAAATTTCTTGGCTCCTTTCGATATTTGCGCATATCAGATCTCACTTTCCTGAATTATGATGCCTGATTGTACGAAAAAACGCTAATTTTGCTTGTGGTCCCTCTGGACCGATTTTTTTTTTAAAAGTTCGATTATATCATCGTTACACTGTGATGAAGGTTGAGTTCGAATTTCCTGAAAATCAAACCCAAACCGCCGGACAAAATGGCCGCCACTTATACGCGAATAGTGTAAAAGTTAGATTGCAAATCTCATCTCTCAACCGTCATCTCAACGTTTTTAGCTACATTCTCGTAGCTAAATATATATAGGTACCGGTACATAAAAAAGCCGGTCAACCAGCTATTTATCCTTCAATTAGAATATTAAAGCGGGTTGGCTATTTTAAGGTCTGATTCCAGGAATCCTTAGTCTGTGACGTTATTTTGGTAGGTGGTCTTCATAATTTGTCTGTTCACCAAAACCTGCCAGATAAGGAGGGCCTGACAAGCATAGCTGTCTGGTGTCTAGTCGTCGGATAGGACGAAAACCCTAGGTCCCGTGTACACATTTGCGTGCACGTTAAAGATCCTTGGCAGTTGGAATTCGAGAAAGAGTAGGCCGTAGCGCCGCTGCCCGGGCAAAATGTCCCTCATAGCACACTGCATGACGTAAGCCTGTCTTCCATTAGCTCGGGTTAGGTGCAGAAGAGTAGGACGTCAAACCCCATTTCATTTCATTTCCTTTTTGAAGATATGCAAGCAGACGTATTGTGTTGATACTGTCATTTACGTTTGCACATTTCAAATCAGACGGCATTTAAATGTATTTCCTGTATGGCGGTAATTTGAGTTTTAACTTCCGGGGTTTTATACGGCAGTATTTGTCCAATCAATTAAGTTTTTATGATCCTGTTATTGTTTTAACCGGAAATTGACGTCATTGCAATAATAGGTTTGTTCTCAATGGTCATAACCGGAAAGGAATGTGTTTTTGTTTTTTAAACAATATTCGTATTCAGGAAGTCTGAATGGGATCGGGGAACGAAATGGCGTTAAAGGCTCTATTGTTCTGCTCCTACCGGACTGATGAAGACGGGACATACGCCGTACATTGTGCTATGGCCATGGGGGATATTTTATCCGGGCAGCGATACTATGGCTAGATAACAAATCTTATCTCTCCACACTCCGTGTTTCGAGATAAGATTTTGGCCTATAGTCTCCAATGTAGCACATCCCGTCGTGATTCACTCCTGCTGCGATTAAACAAAATTGACAATATTTTTCATCAAAACAACGATTGATTATTGTTATTTATAATATTTCTGCCACACTCAATTACAATTAAGCATGTAATCCTACCTGGAACGGGTATAAATCATCGCATTTAAAATCGAGGCGTTATGCCGTTACTAAGACCGCCATCTTTTTTAGAGCAGTGAAGTCTAACAGCTGTCATAATGTGAGCGGGCGCTCAATCTTAGGCTTTATAACAGCCAATCAAAAACGCAATTACATGTGGAAATACTAAATGACATCCACGTGTATATCAATGGAAGTGGATGTCTGACAAAATATAGATTCAGTAATTTAAATGCGAATATTTGGAGTTAGGCGATAGTTGTGCCACCGCATTGGCCTCTGTAAGTTTAATTAGTGATAAGAGTATTAACTTATCTTATTTTAAAGATGTTACATGCATTAATAAAGAAATTGAGTTTGCAACATAGAACTAAAGCGCCTCAAATCGTAGCTAAAAACAAGAACATCAGTATATCTCAACGTTTTTAGCTACGTTCTCGTAGCTATACTATGGCCTACTCTTACGTCGATATCTATTTGCCCTGAGATCTTTTACGTACATGCCAATCTATACCTGGGCCTTAGTTGCATTAGAATTGGATTTTGGTGAGTTATAAACTATATATTAAAAGCCAACTACTGCCTTGGACTTCACGGCGTCAAGGTATCCGGAATCTGACCCCACTTCCGCTGATATCCAGTTCAACATTATTTTGGGTATTTCCAAAAATAAAATAAACGAATAGTTTCCATGATGAAAATAATTTCTTTTTGATATTTTGGAATCTGATGGTCATGGGTTTTTTTTATTATTATTTTTTTTTTTTTTTTGTGGGGGGGGGGAGTTGTGTTTTTTGTTGTTTTTTTTTTTTTGTTGTTTTTTTTTTGTTTTTGTTTAGTTGTTTGGGTTTTTTTGTTTTTTTTGTTTGGTTGTTTATCCCTTGCTTAAGAACTGATTATTTTTTACATCAGTGAAACTAAAATGTAGAACATGTTTTTGGTATTAAATCTTAGTTTCTGTGTTTTAGCAAAGCGACCTCCAGTTACCCCAGATATACGCTACAGACCATGAATCTTTCAAATATTTTCGAGCCCGGTCGAATTCGCTTGTTTCTATAGTCCCAGACGCTGGTGTAACGAAGACGGGTTGTTTCTTTTAAAGGGACAATAACATTCTTGCTGGCTTGGTAGCTTCAGAAAATAAATAATACCCTTATTCTAAGTACTAGATGTTTAAGTGTCTAACCTGTTGTGTAAATTATCCATTACATCCTATTTTACTTGTCCAGAGGGTTCGAAAATATTTTAAAATCCAAGTCACATTTGAAAAGGTTTACGTTAGACTTTTCAAATCAATTGGTTGAATTTTTCCATTTTTTTAAAATAAGTGTGTTAAGATGAAATTTATATCATCATTTAATTGGAATATTCTAAAATAATACGACCAGAATGGAGATTGGGACATATTATTCAGTTACAACAAGAGTGTTATTGGGGCTTTAAACCGGGAGGTCACGGTGGCTAAGTGGATAAGACGCTGGTTCGCTAGCCTGGAGGTCGGGTATTCTATCCCTGCATTGGCCTAGAAAGTACATCTCGATTTCCGTTTGTCAGTGATGCAGAAGGAGGGCCTGACAAGGACAGCTGCCTAGTCGTTCCGATGGGACGAAAAACCGAGGTCTCGTGTACACATTTGAGTGCACGTAAAAGATCATTTGGCAGTTGGAATTCGATATAAGAGTAGGCCGTAGCACCGCTGCCCAGGCAAAATTTCCCTCATAGCACACTGTATGGCATATGCCTGTCTTCCATTTGTCCAGGTTAGGTGCAAAAGAGTAGGACGTTAAACCCCATTTTATTTCATTTTCATTTCTTTTAAACCTAGATCCTAACTAATTATATACGCCAAACTGATTTAGTCGGATAATCATATCAGATAATCATAATCGTGTTAAAACTGCCAAAAATAATTTCACATCTCTCGTGTGTGGCAGTTTTTGGTGCTACATATCATATCACAGTAGATGACAATTAAATCAAGGCTCGGTGACAACAGCGTCGGCTCAAATCAAAAACCTCTAGTTCCTTGTGTTGATTCCATGACCTCTACGCCCACCGCACCAACTCGTCACTACGCCCTACTCTTATATCGAATTCCAACTGCCAGGGGATCTTTTACGTACATTTGATCTTTTACGTGCACTCCAATGTGTACACGGGACCTCGGTTTTTCGTACCATCCGAACGACTAGGCAGCTGTCCTTGTCAGGCCCTCCTGCATCACTGACAACGGGAAATCACGCCGGAAAATCGAGATGAACTTTCTCGACCAATGCAGGGATCGAACACCCGACGTCCAGGCTAGCGAGCCAGTGCCTTCATTATTAATTGCACTCGAAAACGTTCTGGAAAACAATTGCTGTGCCAATTTTTAAATTTTTATTTTGTCTTAAATATTGGATATCAGAAGCCCATCTTTTCATGGTTAGATAACAGCCATACTCCGCGCAGTGTTGCGTCTGATTAGAGGTAATCCAACTACACACTGCTATTATGAGTGGATATTGTTGTGTTAAATTTTGATTGATCAGTAGTCCGTCTACCAACCAATCACGAGCTGCCAATACTGGACCAAATATGTTTACATAACGTATACGTCATGACTCACGATTTCATTATGCCTAATTAACCCGTGCTTAGCAGAATACTGCAGTAAAACTAACTGCGTGACAAACGAGGCTATCAAGTCGAATGAAATGTAAACAATACTGTTTGGAAACGGACATATTTTCACCGTTTTAATACCTTAAATCACTGTCCAAAGTTTTAGGGAAGACCCAGATGGAACGAAGGACTGTCATGTTGCTGTACCTTAGTGATAGCTTTCATTGAACGGAAAGAATAGACACACTCCCGCATACGTTCAAGAAACAGACGCTATTCCAGCAATGGTCAGAGAGGGATTTCTCGGGCCATTGCTTCAGGAATATGGATAACAACATCAATGTTAATTTAAATTGACCAATAATTCGTGTTTGTAATGTCAAAGACTGTGGATGATAATGAGTTAGAGACTTGCCTACTTTTAATCCAATGGTGCAGAAAAACAGCATCTTAAACTCCATTTAATCGCATTTTATAGTTCCATAAACATATCTTGAATGGTTTATGAGACATGCCCCCAGAATTTTATAAGTCCCACTTGCTTTTGTGGAATCACAAAATCATTCAACCGAGAAATTTCCAATTAGCGCACAGCGCAACTGCTATCGTAAGTCAAGGAGGTATTATCTAAGATTTAGATAAAGAACTGATATTCCTCGCAATTTAAAAATAGATAATGGGAAATTGTAATATATTGGAAAGAGAAAGAAATTGGGTTTAACGTCCACTTGATACAAACTAGGCCATTTTGGTAGTAACATATGGTTTAATTTTATTTTCAATAATTCCCTTGCGAGTAGGGGTCCTTAAAGGTTGGACAGGCAACCATACACATTGTCACGTAAACCGAGAAATCGAAACCACGCCAGTTGACCCAATGTCATCCTTAATAATATTGAAAGTTTCCATCAAATTAAATTTAATATGAGCGAAGTTATGCGCGTTAAAAGTTTTGATAAGAATACAGTAGTCTCCGTTCCCATGACCACTAAACAAAGTCGCGATTATCCAGACATAAATAAAGCATTTAAATGACGATCGTGTTTCAATCGATTGAAACTCATGACCATCCGATGATCTAATGGTCTGATTATTGGCTTTCCATGTAGATAAATATTTAATAACAGATGCATTATGGGAGATTAAATAACGAGTTGGTAGTTCTCATTATGATAGTTAAAAACTGCATAATGTAAAGACAATTTGCTGAAAATTTCAGTCAAATCGATCCACTATGAACCGAGAACGAAGCGGATGAAAGTTCCGCTTTGCCTCGATCATCATTACTGAAGTCGGTAAGACAAAACTAATTTAATAATCTCGATTATCCATTAAATCGTTAACCACGAAGGAAAGTTGTGAGTCTCGACATCGAGAGCTGATTATAATCTGGATCAGTTAATTAATGTCTAATTAATAGTTTTTATAACAATTCAGGGGCCTATTTCACAAAATTTTAACTAAGATACGATCTGAATTTTAGTTATTTGATTGGACAATATCAGATTGATTTTAGTTCTTAGCCAATCAAAATTGAAGTATCTACTAAAATTTGGATTTTATCATTAGTTAAAATTTCGTGAAACCGGCCCCAGGCCTAAAGAAAGACTTACAATAGGCAGATTTTGCTCTTGCGTAATGTATGTTTAATAACTGCAGGCGCGGATCCAGAGGGGGGATCCAGGGAGTCCGGAACACCCCCCCCCACTGCTCAGACTTGAACATTTTTTATGCGATTTTATTGGCGATTTAGACCTGTAATTTTGGAATTTACCTTCCGGAAATACGTCAGAATTAACCAAATTGAATCTAATTTACCACATTTTTCTGGTAATCAGTTGAGAGCAATTAGTTAAACAATTATCAAACCTAGACCCCCATCCCCCTGCAAAAAATCCTGGATCCGCGCCTGAACTGGAATACACTTCCAGCCAAACGAAAGACATGTAATGTAATGCAACTTTAATGTAGGTACAGAGTTTCATCAGACATCTTAATCTGATCTATTTTTGTTTCGTTTTGTTAAACTTTCGATGGCCCGCACTATATGACGATCTGACCGTCAGAATGGATGAAGCTCACTTCGGCGCGGGACAATTTATTAGTATCAACCTAGAAGATAACAAATATTGCGACATGTTGAAACAAAACAAAATACAGGGTAATCTAGGACTGGTTAATTATTAACAACACCATAAACAGACTGGTTAATTGTGACACGAACGTTAATCTTTCGTCATATGGAATGACAGTTTATATAAAACATGTCAATAAACATCCAATCACCATTAGAAAAATCAATTCCTTTGTTAGCGGCTGTGATGGGGGTGGGGGAGAGAGAGATTGAGAAAGAGATAGATAGAGAGAGAGAGAGAGAGAGAGAGAGAGAGATGGTGGGGGGGGGTAAGGCTCACTCGAAACAAACTAAAGAATTTCGGGATTACCCTTGCGCGTAAAGTAAGGGTGTTTAGCATGGGGGTTCCGGAGAACGAAAGCCAATATGGTACCTTACTCCTTGTTGTCACGCACAAGCTGGTATTGAAAGTAAACCATTCGACCCCCCCCCCCCACACACACACACACTGAGTTAGGCACCTATTGAGTGCAAACGAGATCCCACTGCCTCTTATGGGACTAACATATTACCCTAACTTAAAAAAGATTGGATTATCTTTGATTTGATATATTCTAAATCCAATCAACCTAATTTTATTCGATATAACCGATCATGCCCTAACGACCCCTCCACACCACCCCTCTCTCCATACCACCCTATCTTAAATCTTCTCATCAATATATATAACTGAACACGGGTTGCCATATTTACCTGTACAATCTTTTGTTTAACTTTTAAAGATAGAGTTATGATCGATTTGATATATTCTAGAACCGATCGATATATAAGTTTTTAATCGAAATAACCGAGCATGTTATGAGACCCCAATCCCTTTCCCCTCTCTCCGCCCCACCCTCGATTTAATCGATATGGTTATATTTGATTTGATATATATCGATCTAATATTAATCGATATAACCGAGCATGTAACGAGAAACCCCCACCCTCCAACACCCTCCCCACCTCTCCGCACCATCCTTTAATTAATCGATCTAGCGATATCCAGGTAGGCTTTCTGCTTCTATTGTTATTGTTTCCATTTAATCTATATAAATGATAATACAATTTACCATTCTCCTGACCAGTTTTATGATTGGTTCAAATCGCCTGATTTATCGATCGCCGTGTGGTTCTACGCGTAAGCCGTCTGCTAGGGTTACTAGCAACAACCAGACGCCCGCCTGCTGTATTACATGTATTTTCGTTCATGGTGTTTTTAACGGATAAACTAAACTACATCGTAAGTTTTAATTATTATTATATTAAAATATTCTGCACCCTTCTTTTAAACCCTGGTGAGGTCAGAATAATTTCTTTTTATTGAAATTGTCGTTTGGATTTGACATTTTAATTATTGATGGTTCGTGTTTTCACGGAAGTAGTAAACAAATAGATCAGCACATCGTAATATCTCTTGTAATTATATTTTTGAAGATTGAACACATTTCGGTCAGGAAAGGATTTTATTTTTAGAATTAATCGCCCGATTTAGCTTTTGACTGGGTTTTTGACGTATGCGATTACAGCCGTGTCTTCACAATATTTTAATTCCATGCGGATAGCTCAAATTCTTGCCTTAGGTAATAGTGCGATTAAACTTTATGACTTTTTGTTTGTAATTTAATGCGGACAGTTAGACTCTTAACCTTATATAGCAAAGTCATTGAACTTTATGACTTTTTTCTTGTAATTTGATGCGGATGTTTAGATTTCTTATTTAAATAATGAAATGAAATAAAATGGGGTTTAACGTCCTACTCTTTTGCACCTAATCTGGGCTAATGGAAGACGGGGTCTAACTTTAGATTAATAGTGCGATTGAACTATAGGACATTTTGTTTTTTAATCTACTGCGGACATTTACATTTCTTACCTTAGGTAATAGTACGGTTGAAATATTCGTGACAATCTGAGTTGTCTGTTTTAAGGGGGAAAGCGAATTTTGTTTTAGATTAAAATCGAACCGGTAGATTTCATTTAACGTCATTTTAGTTTTCTATTTTAAGGGAAGCGAATTTTGTTGTGAATTAAAATCGAACCGGTAGATTTCCTACCTCTAATACAAGGCGTGGTTTAGCGTGATTTAGCGTTTAGATATTACTAAAACATCACTAAGCAACAGCAGAGACTTTACCGATAAAGTTTATTTTGCCAGACAAAAATTATATAGCTCTATATTATTGACGATTTGAGGAAAAAAGTCCCCAAAAATGGAATTATACGACGACTGGTTCCTACAACTAAATAAAATCTGATTTTTAGTGTAGAGTTGCGGAACTTTATGTTAAAAAGTAAAACGTTTAATTATGTTTGGAGGAATATGAATCTCTTGTAATATTTCAAAAGTTAAATACCTAAAAGGAATATCAGTCCAAACACGGTTCTAATCCCTTCAGCATTTATAACATTCATTGGACACCCTGCGCAGTGTTGAACATCCCGCCCAGTGTTGGACATCCTGCGCAGTGTTAGACATCCTGCGCAGTGTGGACATCCTGCTCAGTGGTGGATAATATCTATTGATGGCCCCTTTGTAACTATTAAGCTTATATATTTTCATCCATATTCAATTCAAAAAACGAAACCAGTTTGAGTGAAAATGGCATATTGTCAGAAAATTACTCGCTCAGAATTGGACTTTACTTTCAACTATTAACGATTTTTTCAACCTCGTGGGTTTTCTCAGGGTTCTCATGTGTTCTTCCACTGCTAAAGACCCATGCGCGCAAACGAGTTATTGAAATAAAGTTGAATCTGTTTTTAGTCTGTCGACGATTTAGTTATTAAGAAAACAACGCGACATATGATGATCCTGATCAGATTATTCTTGTTTGTTAGTTTCTGTTTTTTTATATTTTATATGCATCGTTTATTCTTTCTGTATTTCGTTGTGCAGTCTTCCTTAATAGTCAAGTCAATGACGTTATGAAAACAAAATATATCCCTTTTCTAAGACAGTATCAGTTTTTCAGTCGGATTCCTTATTCGTTTATTCGTTATGCAGACCTCCTGTATTGTCAAGTCAGTGACGTTATTCGTTATACAGCGCCCCCCCCCCCTTCTGCACCTCCCCTGCATAGTCGAATCAACAACGTTATTCATTATACAGCATAGTCAAGGCAATGGATTTATTCGTTATACAGCCCTCCTGCATCGTCTAAAATAGACAAGGCAACGACGTTATTCGTTATGAAACCCTCCGAAATAGACAAGACAACGACGTTATCGTTATACAGTCTGCAAAGTCAAGTTAACGAAGTTATTTCGTTAAGCAGCGCCCCATGCACTACCAATGGCTGATTTCAACTTCATAATTTCGGTGATTTACACGCAAACATAATGAATGACTTAGTTAAATTCCCCGGAGTATATGCAACCGTTTAATGCATTAAAAAATCATTCAGCTTTTGCTCTTTTTCTTTAAGGTTCTGAAATAAATGATTAAATAAAAGTGCGAAACCCTTTCATCTAGATTAAAATTAAACACAAGGGGAGAACCAAAGCCGATTACATTCTCGTTTTGGTACAGTCGTCCTCATTTTTTATTTTATTTTTTGGATCACAAAATTGATTTAAATAGTCGTCTTTTCAACACAAAATCGGTTATTTTTTTTCAATAATTTCTTTATCAGCGGAAATTGTAAGTTTTTATCAATGAGAATGGATAAATGTCACGCAAAATGAAGACGGGTTGTAATCAAACTAACAACTGTTGTTCAAATCAAAGTTAAAGAGGTCGTTCTTGTGGTTTCAAATAAGGAACTATTCCAACCCTTCTGAGTTATTGCTAATTTGTTGAAAGTCCAGTTATACTCTTTATTTGTAGAATCCAATCCATTGTTTTAAAATATGTTTACATTCGTGGCCCAGTCGGCACAGGACAGTTGGACGCTAAACTCTGTTTCTTTCACTTAAAATACATTATGGGAGATAAGATAAAGAGCTGGTAGTTTTCACTATAATAGTTAAAATGTAGATAATGTAAAGAGAATTTGCTGAGAATTTTAGTCAATTTGATCCACTCTGAACCGGGAATTTAGCGATTGAAGTTTTAGCTTAGCCTCGATCATCATTACTAAAGTCGGTAAGATTAAAAAAAAAATAGTCTCGATTAACCAATTTTTTATTTAATCATCAAAGAGCGTTGAGCAGCAGATTGGATTCGTTCGTTCGTTCGTTCGTTCGTGGGGTTTAACGTCCACTTCCATCGGATTCTTACCCAGGAAATATTGTAGGCTAGAGATGACATCAAGAGTTGATTATGGTCTGGATACGTTAATTAATATCTAATTAATAATTTAGATAATATTTCAGGCCTAAAGAAAGACCTACAATAGGCAGATTTAGCTCTTGCATAATGTATGCTTCCATTTTTTCCTTTTTTAGATTCGAAAACATCAAAATTTAGGTCTAATGGATAAAGCCTAGCAATATATTTGTAATGCGGCTTATCGTTGACAGCTATTACGGAGAATAATAAATATATATGACATAATAGATGATAATGAACTTATATAAAACCCATTCCTGTAGAAAACATCTGCTGTCTAAATCAGGGTTGTTTTTTTTTTTTGGGGGGGGGGGGGTATTATCTATTTGGACGACTAATAAATTCATAAACAAAACACCCAATTTTTTCCCCGAGATCGCAAATTTTACTTTTTATTCTCGGAACGCAATTTTATTTTGTTTTTTCTCTATCCTTTCGATGGCCAACGTTACAAGTCATGAAGATCTGACAAGTTATAGTGGGAGTTGACGTCAGGCGTCAAACGAGCGTTTTTAGGGGTTTACCCCCAGCTCCGCACTGAGAATGCACAGAAATCGCCGTAACGGACCGTTTCATTGGCGAATTTCTCACACCTATAAGAACAAACTGATCCCGCAGTGAATATTCGCTTGGCCGCTGCTGATAAGCATGACATCGACGAAACTTAACGAGTTCGGCATATTAACTGTTTTACTCCGACAAATTAAATTCTCAAACATTTTGCCCGAAGCAGTTAGGTGATATGTAAACGATGCACAAGCCGTTGAGCAATGACTGACGCCACGTGAATTCAATGCACGTGTTGTGGACAGTCGTCTGTGTCAGAGTTTATTCGTAAGTAATTCTCCGTGAAACAGATTGCTATAAGAATTTCTATTATATAACAACTTTTCCAGATCATAGTGTATTAAAGACAAGTAAAACGAAATTTTGAACTATAAAAAAACGAAACGAAATAGGATTAAAGAATTGGTTGATAAGATACCGTGTTTACATGTAGGCTTGATATTGCTTTAACTCCGTACATCTTACCTAGATATTGTAAAACTTGCGATCGTTGCTTTATGAACTTAGGCAAACTGAAGCCTAGGATCTCGAGATCTAGGCAACAGTGCCTGGATTACCTATAGGATTGACATATTTACCTATAGGATTGACATATTTACCTTTAGGGTTGATATATTGAAACCTATAGGATTGACATATTTACCTATAGGATTGACATATTTACCTTTAGGATTGATATATTTACCTTTAGGGTTGACATATTTACCTATAGGATTGACATATTTACCTATAGGATTGACATATTGAAACCTATTGCATTGATAGATTGAAACCTATAGGATTAATATATTTACCTATAGGATTGATATATTTACCTATAGGATTGATATATTGAAACCTATAGGATTGATATGTTGAAACCTATAGGATTGATATATTGAAACCTATAGGATTAACATATTTACCTTTAGGATTGATATATTTACCTTTAGGATTGATAGATTGAAACCTATAGGATTGACTGATTATTCTGTAGGATTCACATATTTTACCAATAAGAATGAAATGAAATGAAAGGGAGTTTAGCGTCCTACTGTTCAGACCAACTGAGCTAATGACGTAGGGCATGTGTCATACAATGTTTTATGAGGAAAATTTTGCCCCGACAACAGCACTACGGTCTACTCTTATAATAAATTCCAACTGTAATGGATCTTTTAGGTTCACGCCTAAAACGCAATTGCCTTAAGTTAGCTCTTCATGTAAATCAATCAAAGTAGGTAAAATTTATATCGAACACTTTTTTAAAAAATACTAAAGCAATAAATTTTCGATTGATGCTTAACAACGCCATACCTCAACTCCCCCACCTAAATCAACACACAAACCCAGTCCCGTCACGAGAAGAATTATATGTTTAAATTAAATACGGACTCTAATCACATATTGTTAAAACGTAAATGTTACCATGGAAACAGAAATCGTTCATCCCATTGCTCTTCAGCAAACCTGTTTTATTTACTAATAATTTTTAAACCCGTACGTTACAGAAGAAGACTGTAATCACTAAATAATTCATAATCAATTTTATTAAAAAATATGACAAATTATTTAGATATCTGTATCTTGTGATAAAACTGTTATAATGAACCATGTTGCCATTTGTCACGGAATGTTTAGAACGTTGAAACAATTGGATCGGAGTCATGGCAACATTAACGAGTATCAAGCAACATGTATAAATAAAATATTAACACGTACAAAACATGTATATTATATTAAAGGGCAATTATCACATTTGTCAATCAACTAAATAAAGTTCATTTCATAATAGTTTGGGGGTGGGGGCGGTTGGATGGCGGAATGGTTAGCGTGCGCGCTGCCATTTAGTCAACTAGCGTGGTTTCAAATCCCTTGTTGTACGTGGCAAGGAGTAGGGTCGCCTGTCCAACGTCGTGGGTTTTCTCCGGGTACTCCGGTTTTCCCCACTGCTAAAGAGAATTATTAGCCCAACCGGAGCGGAACGGTAGCCTAGGGTGTTAACCCCCCATTTTATTTCGTAATGACTAGAGGAGCCTATATAGTCGCCCAGGAAATATCAATGAAAAGTCGCTCAGTAATAAGGAGAAATAATAACCCGCAGAATAATTGTGACCTGTATATTCACCAGCCCAGTTGGTATGGAAATCTAAGGACGCTAAAGATACAATATGGCGTATTAAGTAGTAACGAGTTAGCATTTAAAAACTAGATAATGTAAAGGCAGTTTGCTGAAAACTTTAATCAAATTGATCCACTATTTACCGAGAATTAAGCGATTGAAATTTCCGACTAACCCCGATTATCATAACTCAAGTCGGTACGACAAAAATCATAGTCTCGATTGTCCATTTAATCATTAAATCGTGAAGGAAAGTTGTGCAGCAAATCGGATCACAATCCACGACAATCGCAGGCTAGCGATGACATCAAGAGTTGATTATGACCTGGATACGTTAATTAATGTCTAATTTATAATTTAGATAACATTTCAGGCCTAATGAAAGACATGCAATAAGCAGATTTAGCTCTTGCATAATGTATGTTTAATATCATAATATATGTTTAAACAATATTTCCTTTCCGCTCATTTCACAGAGGAATTGGGCGTAGTAATCTACGTATTTAAATCATTTCCCAGTCCTTAGGCTCAATTTTGATTTGTTAATGGAAGCAAATAAACAATAGCCAGCTTAGTTACCGATAACAAATATTTTCTACCAATCATTGTAATCATTGTTGTTTGCTGCAGGGCAAAACAATATCTATAATATTTGATACGAATAGGTGTTGTTTCACGGAGCAAAAAAACAAAACAAAAAAAAAAAAAAAAAAATCTTTCCCGTTATTAAAGCTTTTAGGTGAGTCTGGACAGTCTACACTTGGATCTAGATTGAAACAAATTAGAACCGCAAGTTAGAATAAAACTAAATTAAAGCGATAATTTCATATTTTCTAAGAAAGTAAAAACATAAGTATTTCTATATCTTTTGCTAGGTTGTCAACTCACTATTATGCAATCATAGGCATTATTCCTGACACTTTAAAATCATTGACACAGGAAATAATAACACAATTATCTCCATTGTTTTTCTATTGCCCGCACGAGATATCTATTTTCAAACGTTTGAATTTGAAGTTGAAATGATATATTTGACAATTTCTCAGCTGGCATAGTAATTATTGGATTAAGAGGGCTGTTTATAGATACCATCTATTTTAAGGTTTTATTTTAATACATTTTAAAAATATAACTTAAAAGTATGAAATTGGAGCTTTAATATGAGAACTATAACTGCGCACAGAATGAAGTATCTTGACTTATCTTTTCGTTTGAATTTTTTTTTCAAACATTAATAAATTAATAAATATGATTTCTAAACGGTTTGTTTTCGTTTGAAACTACCACCGATGTTAATATTTATCATTACGGTATTTTTCTCGCTCCATTAGTATCGATGAATGGCGCGGATCATTCCATGTAATTAAACACTGTTCTGTCATTGCACGACTGACACGCTACATCATTATCACGTACCATACCGGAAAATAATGGCCTCTATTATTATGAAATAATTATTAGTACGTCTTTAGCAATGCACCTGAAGGCCAGATCAACTTTTATATTCCCTGTATGAGTTTATTCCCCGGAGGTTGTTGTTGTTGTTCTTAGTGCCTGACGATCCACAGCGGTCTTTCCTGTTGGAGGAAACCGGAGTACCCAGAGTAAACCCACCTACACTCACAGGGGTGTTATCGTCCACTAGTCGCAAACTAGGTCATTTCGGGACTAACACATGGTTCAATTTTATTTTAATAATTCGCTTGCGCGCAGGGATCTTTAGCAGTGGCAGGAAACCGGATGACCTCGGAGAATATCCACGAGGTTGGGCAGGCATTTCGTTTCGTTTTTTAAATTTCAAAATTTCGCTTAACTTTTCTTTACTACACTAGGATCTGGAAGACCCGTATCATTGACGTGTTCCGGATGATGTGAAGGATTAGCCAATGCAACGGTCTGTTACGGCGAGTTATTGGCCTTTTAAATGCACGAAACACCGGGTAAACCACTATAAACGTCATCGCTGATTGAATAATCACCGTGAGTCGCTTGTTTCACCCCAGTTGTGAACTCCCGCTATAACTGTTCAGATCTTAATGGAGGCAGACCACCATTAATTTTCCCCACTGACTTAAATGTTAATTCTGGACATTTTGACCACCTCCACCCTTTTTCCCCAAATTTTCGTTGGGCTGAATACTTTTTACTACAGACAGAGAAACAAATGGCCATGTCGTTGCACTAAAATTTGTATGAGCTTGACCACCAAAATTTTGAGATACACAAACGTGAAAAAGCATACTCAAAACATGTATCTAGCTGCCGTACATATCACCGTAGCCAACCTATTAACCCTTGTGCGTACACGTCGCACAAAAAACGTTGTCGGCTACTAGGGGTAATCTAAGACCCCAGACATAAATAGGTTTTTGGGTGAATAATTTTATTCAAATGCGATCAAACTACACCTTCATATCAAGACTGAACAATAATCAATCAGGCTAAAACAAAATATTTCAGGTATTATCAGTGATGATAAGAATTATAAGATTTTTCTGAAACCATACAAATCTAAAAATATCGTAATTGTCATGTCCTATGTAGAATCGTCTTTTGATGGGGTTGGTAGAGTACCTTGATTTGTTTTCAGATCTAGATTACTAGAATAACCAAAACAATATCATCAGTAAGAAAGATTCCTAATACAAAGCTAGCACCGATTGCAGGACAAATTAGACACCTGTAACCACCAAAATGTTGAAATGAAAGGGAAGGGGGGTCCACAAGACCCCTGGTATCCGTTAATGTAATATTCGTAATTTCTTATCAATTCATGAATGTTGCCACTACCTCACGTCCATTCTATTTGCAGCATTATACTCGACATCAAGTTGCTGACAATGTGTAAAATTCTCGCTAGACAATTATGAACCAGTTTCTCACAAACGTTAAGGATATGGTCGTTGGGGTCCAAAAGACCCCTTGTATACGCACAAGGGTTAACGACGTTATCCTTCCGCCTCAAAATCATGAATATTTACCAAAACCTGGCAGAAAATATTAATTCAAACCCTCTTCGCCCATTCTAGACCAAAAAATCAACAAAATGCATGGGCATGCCAGGGCATGCCAAAGGGGAGAAAAGAGACAGAGAGAACTGCTATAAATAGACGAACAACAATTTGTGAAATTTAATGGTGGCCCGCCCCCTTCTGTAGTGTAGGCTATAAAAGAAAACGAAACGAAAAAAAGACCTGAATTTTAATCAGATTGTCTTTTTATCTGCACATCAACAGTTGTCGTCTGCAACCTGATTAATAGTTATAATCGTCGCCATTTGCATTTTGTAGATACCATCTGGTTTTATTTCACGGTTTAATCGACGCCATGGCACGCTCGGATTGATTAAATATCATTATAAAGTTTAATCAACACAGGCGCGGATCCATACGGAACGGGGGTGCACCCGGTGTACGCCCCCTCTTTTTTTGAGCTGGCGAACAATTTTTAGCTTCATATATTCTCGTGGGAAAGGAGAACAAAATAGTTTAGGTTGGAAATCGTAATTTACAGTACTAGTATGAAATTAGTCCTTGTGGGCATTTTTTCCACTCAAAAATCACGGGCCGGGCTTCGCACTCCCAAGTGGGTGCAGCACGACCCCCACCCCCTTCTGAAAATCCTGGATCCGCCCCTGCAACATATGAACGATCGATAATATCACGGCTTGAGTTCAATTTCATTAAAATAAGGCCCATCAAAACATCTGCAGAGAATTGCGAATGTTGCGAAATTTTATCTTTATCGTATCCGTATACAAGCGTTCTAAAATGTCTTATTCATGGCTTCAGCCATCTTTTTCTAGCGACCGAACATCTCATTGAACTATCGTATCCCTGCTTTCAACCATCTTTCAACCAGCGTATCCTTGTATTCAATCATCTTAATCACTGCGCCACTAGGTAAAATCATCGAGATCGAACCCGCACTCCCTTGTTAGTGACCCGGCACCTTAACGACTTTGCCACCATGAATCATAACCCGATAAAACCACATTACATTACCGTGGTTCATCTGGAATTCATGAAATCTTCATTATTTAATAGTTCGCTTTTCTCCGGTTCAAATCTCATCATTATTATTAAGGTGAATTGATAGAATTACTAAAAACATTAGATATAATACGAATAACTTATTACGGTTACCGGCATTAATAGAATGGCTAAAACATTAGATATCATTAAAATAACTTATTACAATATGGTCACCGGAATTAATAGAATGGCTAAAACATTAGATATAACGGTAACAGGGAAGATGCTTGAAGGAATTAACAAAATGAAATGAAATGGAATGGGGTTGAACGTCAGACGACTCAACAGAAATATCACATTATAATCTATTCCTTTACCTTCTTGCTTCCCTTCCCATCTATTAGGAAAGGGGTGGGGTTTATGGGTGGGTGGTCTAGAGTGCCGCGCTCCGACCTCTAGCTGGCCGGTCACCTCTGGCTTGCGGCTGTGGTTTCAATCCCGGGTGTGAGCGTGTGTGGCATGGAGATAGGGGCGCCTTCTCAACCTCGTGGGTTTCCTCCGGGCCGCAAGCGAATTATTGGAATAAAATCAAAACCATATGTTAGTCCCGAAGTGACCTAGTTTGTGTCGAGTGGACGTTAAACCCCATTTCTCTCTCTCTATTAGGAAAGGTAGAAAAAAATTTCGTGGGATATTATTTATGTTCCTATCTGATTAAAACACAGGTCCTATTTCGTTTCGTTTATTACAGTTCAAAATGTTGTTTTACTTGTTTTTGTATAAAAAAACGAAACGAAATATAGATCTGTAGGGCTAATTTCGAAAAGAATGATATGAAATGAAATGGGGTTTAACGTCCTACTCTTCTGCACCTAACCTGGGCTAATGGAAGACAGGCATACGCCATGCAGTGTGCTATACGGGAAATTTTACCCGGGCAGTGGCGCTACGGCCTACTCTTATATCGATTTCCAACTGCTAGGGGATTTTTTACGTGCACGCCAATGTGTACACGGGACATCTGTTTTTCGTCCCATCCGAACGATTAGACAAAAAAAGACGTTATACCAACTAAATGGTATCAATATCGTGTTCAATATAGCTAAGATATCAATATACTTAGCAAAACAGCGACAATGAGATAACATGATAAATCCTGGATGAATGGCGCAATAAGACGCATGAAAAAAGTATATAAATAGAGAGAGAAATGACATAAAAAAGGCAGTGAAGAGGAATTTAGACTCTAATTGCAAAAACTTTTTAAAAAAAGCAAAAGCGATTACTTTGGCAAAATAGATAAAGCAAATAGGGGTACAAAAAAAGAGAAGAAAAATGGATACAAAAAGTCAGTGGAGACTCATTAATTGGTAACTAAAATACATGCTGGTTCTACAAACGAGGGGGGTCACGTGGCTAAGTGGGTAAGACGCTGGCTAGCTAAGCTAGTCGGGAGGTCGGGTTGTCGATCCCTGCATTGGCCGTGAAACTTCATCTAGATTTTCCGACGTGGTTTCCCCTTGTCAGTGATGCTTAACGCAGGGCTTGGCAAGAACAACTGTCTAGTCGATACAAGAGTAGGCCGTAGCGCCGCTGCCCGGGCAAAATTTCCCTCATAGCACATGTTAGGTATAGAACAGTAGGACGTTAAACCCCATTTCATTTCATTTCTATAAACTAACTGCCAACATTAACAGTAGGAATGTGACAAATTGAATTTGTTGATCTCCAGCTGTTTTAATAATATATACAATATTGACCCTTTAACTCGATGTGAACCTTTCTTAAGTCAAGAATGTCTATGTTGTAATTAAAAGTGTAATTTTAATTAAATAATATGTCACTTAAAGCTACCATATATGATGATGACACTTTCCTAATTGTTGTATGCTATATTAGGAGTTTACTGACAGTAAGTCAGACTTGGAATAACGCCCCCACTGGTGTTCCACAGGGATCTGTATAAGGCCCTATAATTTATATATATATATATAAATGATTTTCAAACATCAGATTATTTGCTGACGATACCTCTATATACGTGGAAATTTAAGAGCCAGGGGTAAGTGTTGCTACCATCAATGTTGATTTAAATCGTATCAAAAACTCGACTGAGACATGATTAGTTACATTTAACCCCCCGAAAACGGACACATTTACTATTACTACTAAACCCCACATAGTTAAACCATATAGGTATAAATCAAAGATGTAATCGAGAGTAACCTTGCAACATAATTGTAAATGGAATAAACACATATATAACATAGAAAGTAAAGTATCAAACTGTCCCGTCACGCTCTAAATATCGATTATGTGTAAGGGGAAGGACAAATGGTTAGCACATGCCTGCTTTGTCATAAGGTCTGCCATTGAGTCAACTGGCGTGGTTTCCATTCACTCTTTGTATGTGACAAGGGGTAGGGTCGCCCGTCTAGTTTCGTGGGTTTTCTCCGGGTTCTCAGGTTTCCTCCCACTCCCTACACGCAAGCAAATTATTGAAATAAAATTAACCATATGTTAGTCTCTCTCTCTCTCCCCCCTCTCTCTCTCTAAAATATGGATTAAATAGAAAATCTTTAAATACAATATACTGATCTTTTATCTTCAACACGTTGATTATGTCGATATTATCTGGGATGGGTGCAGCCGTTACTTAGCTACTAAACTAGAACCCGTACAATTACATGCACCATCTTCGCCTTACCCTATAAAGAAACAGGGCTTAATCCGCCTCGCAAGACGATGACGTCATAAATGCAAATTAATGTATACAATTAGTAATAATTTCGCACCATCATATAAAATAAATCCAAATTATTAGTCAAAATTCCAAAACCTAAAAAAAAAAAAAAAAAAAAAAACGGTCGAGGAAAAATAGTGTAATCAGCAAATGGACTGTTCAACGTGTACAAAACCTATTAGAACATCCACTACTCCAGGTACTGTTTTTTCCCTTAGAAACGAAGATAAAATAAAATGAAATGGGGTTTAACGTCCTAGTCTTTTGCACCTAACCTGGGCTAATGGAAGACGGGCATACGCCAGTAAAACATTTTGCCCGTGCAACGGCGCTACGGCCTACTGTTATATCGAATTCCAACTGCCAAGGGATCTTTTACGTGCACTCTAATGTGTACACGGGACCTCGGTTTTTTCGTCCCATCAGAAAGACTAGACAGCTGTCCTTGTCAGGCCCTCGTTATGCATCACTGACAAGGGGGAAATCACGCTGGAAAATCGAGATGAACTTTGAAAGTAAAATAAAGGCCATCAGATGTAGAACCGAAATTTCCTCAAAGCATTTCATCCGTTCTGTACTCGAGAATGGAACACTAAAAAAAAAAATAGATACCACCATGCCACGGAATTACTATCTAGGGCAAAATATTTTACAAATAGTACACCATAAACTAAGCTTCGACAGCCCCAAACCCTTCTTCTTATCCCCGGGCGTTGACTTCGGAGGAGCCCTTGAGTATGTAAGCTTCGGGGGATGGGGTGGTGGTAAATTACAACAATGATCTCACGTAGCTTGATCTTCCGTTTTGTAATGAAATAAAAAGTGGTTTAACCTCCTACTTTTCTGCTTTATTGGACCAACTCTTATTTCGAACTCCAACGGACAAGTGTACACGGGACTCCATTTTTCACCCTTTCCGAATGACTGATGACGCGTGGATAAAGTACATTGAAAGTAAAGCATGAATTAAACGTCTTCTACCTTGATTTATGCATACCGGGAATACAGATATTTATACCACGGATAAACAATGTATATCATTCGTTGTCATAGTTACCATTTACCTGTATAGGTTTTAATCTACTAGTATATAGCTTTCAGGAATTGGACAAACATATTTATTAAAATATCGATTTTTATGATGAATAGATGTAAGAGGAGAGATTGTTATCGACCAGGGGTTTAAATCATCCGGATTAGGCGTGTATTATTATAACAGGCGCAGTCGAAACGAGCTTTATATATAGACTAATCTACAGGCGGGCCGGGCATCAATAGTCAGAAAGGCGACGACACCAGGCATTAATAGTCAGAGGGGCAGATAGCCCGGGCATCAATGATCAGACGGGAAACTACCCGGTTAATAGTCAGAGGGCAGACGTCCCGGGCATCAATGGTCAGTAGAGTTAGACAAATTATACAGGACCATCATAGACTGGAGTGGGGCAGAGGTGAGACGGTCCGAGCATCAATAGTCAGTACATAGTCTGGGATGGAGCAGCGGTGAGACGGTCCGGGCATTAACACAAAACGACCAGATTCTAGGGTGGGGCAGAGGTGAGACGGCCCGGGCATCAATAGTCAGTACATAGTCTGGGATGGAGCAGGGGTGAAACGGTCCGGACATTAACACAAAACGACCAGAGTCTAGGGTGGGGCAGAGGGGTAGACGACTAGGGCATCAATGATGAACTCAGATGAGGGCGGGGCAGAGTGGGAGAAACGACCCGGGCATTACTTTATATATTTTCTATTGTTATTTCCAATCGATTATATTCGGTGTAATCCGTAAACAATACAAATGGATCGACGGTCAATCAAAAATTTACGCTTGCTTCGTCCATTTGTCAAATATTTTTAGAAATGTTTTGTCTTCTTGGAATCAGTCATTTTAGGCTCCTTTAAACATACATTATGCAAGATTAAATCTGCCTATTGTAGGTCTTTCTTTAGGACTGAAATGTTATAAAAACCATTAATTAACTTATCCAGACCATAATCAACTATTGATGTCAGGGCTAGCCTGCGATAATTGTTGAATTGTAGTTCGATTTGATATAAAATTTTCCTTCGTGATTAACGATTAAATGGATAATCGAGATTACTAATTTTTTGTCTTACCGACTTAAGTAATGATGATCTAGGCTAAGCGGAAGTTTCGTTGGCTTAGTTCTTGGCTCAGGGTGGATCAATTTGACTGAAATTTTCAGTAAATTGCCTTTACATTATCTAGTTTTTAACTATTATAGTGAGAACTGCCAGCTCTTTATCTAATCTCCCATAATGTATCTTGAAGCAAAGAAAGCAAACTATTTTAAGGCATAAATTTGAGAGCAATGTTTACCTACATTATTTGATTGTTTGTTATTTTGCATTTTTATTTTTCAGGGCCAAACACAAATAACTCGTCAAAAACCCTGACACTAACCGATCACCATTGTCCAGAAATGCATCACATGGGCAGCAGTAACATCCATTAAAATTAATTTGTGGAAACCGTCAGTCATTAATTTGGACGCATGATGTTACTTGTATATAGGCGGTCAAATTTGTGTTTTTGTCCTCACTTGTATGAAGTTTAAACCAGGAATTATAGACCATTGTCAAGGAATGTTGTTAGATTAAGAATCCTAAGTTATTTGTAATAGGGTACATCGGGCAGATCAAGATAAGTTTCTTCTTAGAATCCTCCAATTACAGACAGCACTTAATGAAAAATTTGCATTGGAACTAACTGTGCGACCTTGTAGGGGTCATACAATATTATATTCGATAAAGTGTGGCCACGCGAAGCTCATAAAATATTATTTTCCGGACACCTGTTAGCGATGCTTTGGTTAGTCGAGGCCTAGTGTTCTCTCGTACTCTTTGGGAGATTTTATGACGTTAAAACGAAAGAATTTGCCCAAAGCCGCGGGTAGGCCTATCAAAGTTTACAGAAGGCCTAGCGGTGCATAATTTCGAGGAAGTCGCGGAAAGTTAAAAACAGGCAAAAAGTTTGATGAAGGTGTGAAGACCATAAAATCTTGCAGCACTTTAGGCCTAGCCGCACGATACTTTATTACAGCCAAATCTATAGGCCTAACTGCAACACTGTGGGATCAACAATATATAAGCTGAAATTTAAAGGAGATGCTGCTGTGACTAAATGTGTATTGGATGGAGGGGAGGGGTTGAATGTGCTAGTTATTAGGGCGGTATGACCCGACCTAGAAGGAGAGGCTGCTGTACCATTATACATCTACGTGAAGACAACGCCAGATTCATACTTCTAGCCGTCGTCATGGTGATATATATGGCGGCCGGCGCTACGGTTTTTATGTTTTTAGAACGTGATAACGAGGTTAAAGAGAAGGAAGAGTATAACGAGACGGTGGCTGCGTTCAAAACGAAATATCCGCAAATCAACGACTCCGATCTAGATGCCTTGTTGGCGTTACACAGTAGAGCGGAAGCAGCAGGGTATGTGGGTAATCGACGAGATCGCTGGGACTGGTCTGGATCTTTTTATTTTGTTGGAACCGTCGTATCAACCATAGGTAAGTCATCTTTCATTTTTACCGACTTTACATCTTCTGTGCTTGAGAACGACAGACGGGCAGTTGTCGAAACGTCGTGTTAAATGTATACAAGCTAGTGGTCGTTTTCCGTGTTTGTTTTTAATTTTTTTTTCTTTTCATTCGATGTCATAATTCTGAAAGGTGTTACGTCTAAACAATTGTTGGGTTTAGGTTTTGAGATATGAAAGAGAAAAGAAACGTGTTCGTCCAATCTTAATAACGCTGTCAGGATATCAACATTAATTAAAGCATTTTTTTTTAAGGGAAATTACGATCTGACCGTTCTGAAATTTTGCATAGAGAAGCCCCCGACCCCTATGCGATTATTCCTATGCTCAAAAAAGCGATTTGGGTAATAAGTGTTATTTACAATCTTCCAGAACTGTGGCATATATGATTGGGTATTAGAACAAATCAAGTCTCAAACCCATAGTTTAGGCCATTGCCTACTACAATCTTTTTTTGCTAACGGCACACCTTGGGATGGGGCACATAAAATCATAGCGGCACATATGGGTCACTATATATGAAAAATATTTGAATTTTGTAACAAATAAACATAGGAAGTCATAGACGACATACAATCGTAGATACAGACCAGTCATAGAGACTCAAACTAAATAAAGAAAAACAGAGCTATGAACTTATCAGTAGACACCAGTGATTACTCGATTTGGGTCATCTGGTTTTTCGCATTTTCTTAGTGTGCCGTTCAAAATTTCGCGGCACACTTGGGAAGTTTTTGCGGCACACTGGTTGAGAACCACTGGCTTAGGCCATTGCCTACTCCAATAATTCTCCCGTGTCTGGAAATTATCGGTAAAACCGTTTAGGGTTATGGTGGGATAATGTTTGTCTAAAAGCATACTCTCATACAACTGTTTGTCGTGTATTTTGTACACGATGAACAATCCTTTGCTGATTACACTATTTTGCCTATACAATTTATTTTAAGACAACGAAACTCCAACAAAACAACCAACATCTACTACAACGACACAAACAAGCTGAATGTACTGTGCAAAAGGTTATCTCTAGTATTTTGGAATTTTGCTGTTGTCGTTTGTTAAATTTCTGTGGGCTCCCTGATACATTCACCGGTGTGGTTATAGTGGAATTAATGCAATATGCTTCCATTCATATTTCTTGCAACATATGATATGACAGATCATGACTCATGATGACATTATACAATTATTTCTTTGCGTTGTATTCCCTATTGTTTTCAAATATGAGTGAAGTCTGTGTCACCACATGCCCAGGACTGTACAGCGCAGTGGACGCTTACGACTAGCCCCCGGATCCATGCACTCTTTTTGAATTGTTTCGTTTGTGGTCTCTGAGTACGATATCTTGTCCATATATTTGTTTTTGTGTAGAATTGTGTGTGGTGCAGTCCCCTTGCACTTAGAAGAAACACAAATATACCAGTGAATATTTTAATGACAGGCAACATGGTGGGTTCATCTAAACAAAGCTAGTTAACATGGTTAATAATAGTTTGGTATCTGACCTTTGAGCTGTGCTGATCACCCACGACAGGTTCCCTTGGACTGAGCTCACCAACATGGTTAAAATAATTTGGTTTCTGACCTTCAGCAGAATTTACTACAGAAAACACTATAGAACACTTATCTTTTACCTTCAGAAATGTTAGCATAAATCTGTAGGAATAATAATAGGATTTGCACTACAGAATATTTGGGGGCATTATTCGGTAGAATACTATGGGATTTAATCCGATAGACAATGGAATGCCGCCTTTCCCCCCCAATCGCCTCCCTCAATCACTAAACCCTCTAGAATATTCTATAGAAACTTACACTGGTAATCTGTGACTTTTTCCTATAGCCCACTAATGTCATCGTTAAACAGACAACGGAGCCCAACACCTCGGTTAAATATAATGGCTTCCAGCAACAATCTTTCGCCCCGTAAAGTTAATGATCTGTTAACTAGATGTTAACAGATCGTTAAAATTTAACGGAGCTTTGAGCAACCCGACCCGGGTCTACATCATACGACGTAGAATCCGGGTTATGCGAAGATGAGTTTGTCGAATCAGGATTGTGCGATGATGAGTGTTTATTTTGACTGACAGACTAATTATGTATATATAATATTTTAGTGTATATTACCGTGTATATGTTGAATGTGTGTTACTTGGTGTCATTGTGTCGCGTGTCACTGACAGATAAAACTGTCACCATCTCAGCAGGTGACATGACATGAACGTAAGTTCAGTCAGTCTTGTATATAAATGAAGTAAAACTGAGTTAAGCGATTGTCTACGACATCACTTCTGTGGAAGCGGACGTTAAAACACCAGGTAGTAGGTTAACGATTGTCTACGATATCACTCTTTGTGTATGTTAAACTCCAGAAACTAACGAAAGAACGGGTTTAAAGGAACAATAACACTCTTGCTTCCTTGGCAGCTTCAGAAAAAAAATAATAGCCTTATTCTAAGTTCTAGATGTTTAAGTGACCCACCGGTTGTGTAAATTATCCATTGTTTCCTATTTTACTTGTCCACGGGGTTCGAAAATATTTTAAAATCCAAGTCACATTTGAAAACGTTTACGTTAACCCTTTCAAATCATGTTGTTGAATTTTTCCAATTTTTTAAATTAGGTGTGTTAAGATGAAATTGGTATCAACTTTCGATCGCACCGGATGTCTCTGATATTAAATAAACTAGAACGGTACAGCCATATTTTGATTTAAGCGAAAAATGGAGGAGCGAGACTTAGCTTCGAACTACTAGTATGGTGGATGAAATTATTGCATGTGCGCTCGGTATCTGGCGTAGTTTCGATTCCCCTGTTGTACGTGACAAGGAGTAGGTCGCCTGTCCAACCTCGTTTCCTCCGGGTCCTCCAATTTCCTCCCACTGCTGAAGAAATAAAATTGAACAATATGTTAGTCGACCTGAAATGACCTAGTTTGTGTCGAGTGGAGTTAAACCTCACTTCTTTCTCTCTTTTTATCTAAATTGAAAAAAGGGAGCAGTTGACGTTAGAAATAAAGAATGGACAAAATAATACAAAACATGACTCATTGTTCCCAAATTACCATTATTATCATATTACATATGCTTGCCTAGTAACAGAAACAAATCTGTCTTTAAATACCTCTATTATATTTGGTGCTTAGTAACGGAAATAACACTGATATCAGAATGAAAGACCACCATCTGATCAGCTATAGGATTATTATAATGCCCAGTAAGTCGTGTTAAATACCTACCTTTGATGGGGTAAATAGCCGAGCCTTGAGTACTAGATAATTAATTAACTAGATTAGAGCCGTGGGGCGTCGTGTTTACTCGTTTGGTCAGATTACAACGCAATGGTTACAGGATCACAGTAAATATGTCATATAATAATAGAAATGGGTTTTAGCTCCGACTCTTATATCACCTGTAAGAGAAAAAGAGTTCAGCACCCGACTCTTCTAATATCGGGGGCTTGGGTGGCCGAATGGTTAGCGTGCGCACGCTGTATCGTACGGCCTTCCATTTTGTCAAATGGCGTGGTTTCGAATCCCGGTTGTACGTGACAAGAAATGGGTTCGCCTGTACAACCTCGTGGGTTTTTCTCCGGGTACTCCAGTCCTCCTATTGCTAAAGACCCCTACGCGCAAGCGAATAACTGAAATAAAATTAAACCATATGTTAGTCCCGAAATAACCTATTTTGTGTCGAGTGGACGTTAAACCCCATCTCTCTCTCTCTCTCTCTCTCTCTCTCTCACTCGCAATATCACATATTAAAGCGATAATTTCACATTTTCAAAACAGTCAAAACTTAATTATTTCTATGTCTTTTGCTCAATAGGTTGTCAACTCACTATTATACGATCATAGGCATTATGTCCACACTTAGAAATCATTGACACAGATAACATAATTACCTCTTGCGTTTTTCCATTCCCTCCATGGCATAGCTATCTTCAAACGTTTGAATTTGAAGTTGAAAATGATATATTTGCCATTTTCTCAACTGACAATAGTGAATTATAGGATTATTCTTTAAAAAGGTAGGACTGTTTATTGATACCATCTATTTTAAGGCTTTATTTTAATACTTTTTAAAGATATAACGTAAAAATAGGAAATTGCAGCTTTAATAGAAAGAGGATTTTAACGCCCGTCTCTGAATATCACATGTAATATAAATAGGGTTTAACGTTTAACTCTTTAATATCAAATAATAGAAATATGATTTAACACCCGACTATCACGCGAAAGATTAATTTTTAATAATTTTAAATTTATCTATTTAATAAAATGTCACAAATCATTTTATACAGCTAAAACGTATATCATTATGTTAAAAAAAACCCTAACAAATAAATTAGAATGGTTTCCGGCCATAATTGATCTACGCGACACAAAACCCGTTTAATTCTCTTAGTTCAATAAAATATAGAAATGTTGTTTAACGTCCTTCTGTACAATCCGGGTCAATGGAGGCAGGCATACTTTATGTTGGGTGCGATAAGGGGAATTTAGCTACCTTTTTTATTTAAAAAAAATAATTGTTTTGTTTATTTATTTTATAAATTGGCAATATAGCTAACCCCACCAAGGTAAACTGAACGATACGATTATTTAAATTAAACATACATCATAGAAGACCTAAATCTGCTTATTGAGTTTTTAATTTAAATTTAAACCTAAGGCTTGCCAAGAGTTTTTTGGTTTGTACAGTGAAAGATCTATCGCCGTATAATACAAGTTTTAGTTTATATGTTTTCATAAAAGATGATATGAACTTACACTAGGTGGTTACACGATGATCTGGGACTTATGCTAGCTGGTTACAAGATGAAATGGGATTTGTGCTAGCTGGTTACAAGATGACCTGGGACTTATGCTATGTGGTTACACCAGTCAAATAAAAGATGAGCGGGATTTACATTAGTGGGTTATACGATGACATGAGACTTACACTAGATGGTTACAAGATGATCTGGACTTATACTAGGTGGTTACAAGATGATCTGGGATTTACACAAGTTGCTTACAAGATGACCTGGGATTTATACTAGTTGGACTTACACTATAGTGGTTATAAAATACGATGACATGAGACTTACACTAGATGGTTACAAGATGATTTGGACTTACACTAGGTGGTTACAAGATGATCTGGGATTTACACTAGTTGGTTACAAGATGACCTGGGATTTACACATGTTGGACTTACGCGAGGTGGTTACAAGATGATCTGGGACTTATGCTAAGTGGTTACAAGATGGCCTGGGACTTATGCTATATAGTAGTTACACAAGTCAATTTAATTGGCGACATATCATTTATTCAACCAAACGTTACAAGAACATGGACCAGTATATAAATTAAGACAACCTTCTACATATACAGATAGATATAAGATTTTGAAAATTGACAACCGCAAACCCATTTTCCAAGCATTTCAGCCGCAAACAGACGAAGGCAAATTTTTGATTTCCTGATACAATTAGGCAACAGAATGACCTAAGAGCACTATCTTTAGATGGATTTGAGATCTCCTGTCCCGTGTCCTGTCCTCTCCTTCCTTCTTTCCTCCCCTTCCCCTCTCCTTTTTTCTTTCTTCTTTTTCTTTTTTCATTATAGGCTTAGGCCCACTTTTTTCAAAATGAGTTTAGGTCCACCTATCATAGAGAGTTAGACAGGTGTGATATAATCTTTAAGAGGCAGTATGTGATATAATTCACGTTATATAACCATTTAGAGACATTTAATAATCGGATATAGTGCTGGTAATATACCATCATCAAACGTCCAGTTGTACTGTAATTTGCCTCGGGTTGGATGGTCAAAAGGTTAGCGTGTTCGCGTTGCATCGTAACGTCCGTCTGTCATTGAGTCAACTGGCTACAACAGGGGCTAAGTGATAGGGGCACAATGACGAATTTTTGAGTTTTTGCGTCCCCTTGAGTCGAGTTTTTGTGCCGCCTGGTTGAGTTTTTGTGCCCACCGCAAACATATACCGCGCGTCAAATTGACTCTAGCATGTCTCACACAGCCCAATCAATATTACCCCGTGGCACAGGGAGGGACCCGGTGGCACAGGGAGGGAATGCCCCCCCCCCGGCCTGCATACACACACACACATCCACATGCACCAGATTTTAGTATATACATATAACCTCTATGTATCAGGTAGACTATAATTAATGATTCATAATTATACGACTAATTGTAGTTTAGTTTAAGGAAATGGTAAGCTCTTTGTCCAAATGTACTATTATAGTAAACTCACACAAAACACCCCCGTAACATCCATTACTACACATATCACAGTAGCCTGTAATCAAGCAACTCACTCCCTCCCACTTAATCGCTGTAGAAACGAAGGGGTCAAAGTCCACTACAAAAACTAGATCATTTCGGGACTAACGTCTCTTCTAATTGTACGTAGGGGTCTTTAGCAGTGAGGGGAAACCGGGGTACCCGGAGAAAACTGACGAGGACAGGCGATGCCACTCCCTGTCACGTACAACCGGGGATCGAACAAAACCCCGCCAGTTGACTCAATGACAGACCCTATGATAACTACCCCTTTTCGATAACAGTGTTTAGTAACAATGTCAATACGACAACGTTCAAATGAGTTTTACAGTCCTGACAATTTGATCGGATCGCATAAATTAAAGCCTCGGTTCCACCAAGAAATTTGTGCGTGGAAGTAGTGTACCTTAAGAAGGACGTCATGCTGGACGACCCTATTTTGACCATATGGAGGTCAAAGAATATATATCTCATTGTGACGTATAATTAAAGCATACCTCCTTAGCGCCCAAATTTTCCGGAAGTTGTACATCACTGCATAGATGGAACTCCGAGGAACCCAGAGAATTCCGAAGACACCCGAATGACATTGCAGAAGAAATGAAATGAAATGAAATGGGGTTTAAAGTCCTACTCGTCTGCACCGAACCTGGGCTAACAGAAGACGGGCATACGCCATACAGTGTGCTATGGGGAAGTTTTGCCCGGGCAGCCTGGCATAGGCGCTACGGCCTACTCTTATATCGAATTACAATTGCCAAGGGATCTTTTACTTGCACGCCAATGGATGATTAGAGGCAGCATTAGACCGACGTAAGACTGACCCAGAATATGGCCTTTAAGAGTTTTTAAATCAAACAGAAAGCTAATGTAACTTTCGACAATATAATTGTTTTTTTATCCCGATTGACCAGTTGTATGTAATTGTTATGTTTTATCTCCAATAACCAGTTGTGTGTAGTTTTAATGTTTTATCTCGAATAACCAGTTGTATGTAGATGATATGTTTTATCGCGAATAACTAGTGATATAGCACAATAGGTAGTTGGCAGTTAACGGTTCTGGATCATTTAACGTCACTTCAAGAACCATGTACTAGACAGTGTAATTGTAGTTTCTGTCGTGATGAATTCGCCCTGTTTATCGCGGACCTTTGATGCTAATGGCCGACTTTGAGATCCGGTATAGCCAACATTCTCACATGATGGTTATGCTCAGGTCAGAGGAGAGTTAAACTTGACCTACATGATGGTTATGTCCAGATCAGAGGAAAATTAAACTTAGCCTACTTTCTCATGTGATGGTTATGTTCAGATCAGAAAGAAATTAAACGTGGCCTACATTCTCACAGGATGGTTATGTTCAGATCAGAGGAAAGCTAAACATGGCCGACATTCTGACATGATGGTTATATCCAAATCAAAGGAAAGCTAAACTTGGCCTATTTTGTAATGAAGATTAGTCAAGTTAATTATAGTTAATTTAAGTAAGAATGGAGCGCCCCCCCTCCCTCTCTCAATAGTACAGGACTGACGGAACTCGCAAGGAACATTGTCTAAAGACGAAAAGGCGTAGACACATTGACGTACAAGAAGCAAAGAAAGTTGGGATTCGACGAAGAGTAGGCCGAAACCAATCTCGTTCCCAGAGGCAGCCGCGGAGCCGGAGGCCTCTGGCACATTAGACCGTCCATTTTTTCCAATTTTTTTCAAACCTAAGCCCCGCCCATTCTGACCTGTGATTGGTCAATCTTTTTGGGTCGGTTTCTCGAAAACTAGAGGTCGGATCGTCGTTTCGTTTGTTGTAAAATGATCCTTGAGTCAAAGTCAACTTGCTGACATAAAAAATTGAATCCTAAACGAACAAATTCAAGTTTTTGTAAAGAAATCTATTTTTCTACGCGTGGGTATATTTTTAAGTGATTCGGTCATCCAGGCACGTAACATCAGGGGCGTACGACGCAAATAAAAGAGAAATTTCGCGCGTAGGAATTACATATCATTTCCCGGGAAAATGGCTACCCCGATACACCAGAGAAATTTCTTCAAAAATTTTTCTGGTTTCGAGATTGGGCCGAAACGTCGCTGTCTGGGCAACATTTCCATCATACTCATAGCCGAAACGTCGCTGTCTGGATAACATTTCCATCATACTCATAGCCCAGTTGATGCTGGGAAATAGGACGTTAAAACCCATTTAGTGAGGTTGATACCGGATGCCGTGGACTCTATAGCGGCAATTTTTGTCTGACACATGATCTGCTTATTACGATGTTTTTAAAACTTTAGAAATAAAAAAAAAATGGCGCCCTATTACTGATGTTTGCTCTGTAACAATGCTTCAGTTATAACGACCAATTAGCCTTAATTGATAAGCTTTTTTTCTTACTGAGAGAAAAATGGTATTGTAGTTTCATGTAGCATTATAAAACTGCAACAGATAATTGATAATCAGCTGATGATCCACCTCCCAGCTCACGGTGGTTGTGATCCAGCTCCCAGCTTATGGTGGTTGTGACCCAGCTCACGGTGGTCGGTTATATATCGAACTCGAGTCATGTTTGTGATCCAATTCCTAATTAAAACCATCTCGCAGTAGATGGTGATCCAGCTCCTACCTCACGGTGGTTGGTGATCCAGCTCCTAAATAACGGTGGTTGGTGATTCAGCTCCCAACTTACGGTGGTTTGTAATCCAGCTCCTAACTAACGGTTGTTGGTGATCCAGCTCCCAACACACGGTGGTTGGTGATCCAGTATTTAACTCACCGTGGTTGGGAATCCAGCTCCTAACTCATTGTGGTTGGTGATACAGCTCCTAATCCCTAAGTTGATTTGTGACCATCTCGTTACTCAGGGTGGTTTGTTATCCAGCCCCTAGCTTACGGCGGTTAGTGGTCCAAGCTCAGGATGGTTGGCGATCCAACTCCAATTCACGATGGTTGATAATCCAGCTCCTAACTCAAGTTCCTAACTCTCGATGGCTTGTAATCCAGCTCTTAAATCAAGTTGGTTTAGTTTGCCTCGGCGAAATTCTGTCAATGCACAATGCATGTCACATGTCTTTTAACCCAATTGACGCAGAAAAGATAAACGCTAAACCCCATTTCACTTCATTCGATATTTTGAATGACGTAGTTGACACGTCAGAGAGCGTGATCGCACGTTTCAGATGGTACTGAACCTATATTAAACATTCCTTGGCGTTCGATTATTAGCGAGTATTTTATTGATATAACAACCTACTTGGGTTGATTTGGTTGGAAGTGAGAATTATCTTCCCATCATCGGTAACAAGTTTTTTTTTATAAATTGGAATCTCTAATCCAAGCCTGTCTGTTTGACAAGGGGTTTAAAGTAGAAAGCTTGTGCTAATTTTGTCCTCTTCAAATCTTTCGTTCTGGCGACTTTTATAATTATAAAATGTCAACATCAGAGAGGACAGAACTCAGTAATGGAAGTAAAGGTCGGTTTCAGCAGTTGTTGCGACATGTTTGTGTTTAGGTTTTCCAAAAACAGACGGGTGCTATGAGAGAGGGAGAAATAGGATTGACCCCCCCCCTCCTCTCTCTCATTCTCTCGCCATGTTCAGATTGATGTGGGATAACGGTTTGATGTCTTCTCACTTTATTTTCAGACTAACGTCCGTTCAATGTGTTTCTATGGTCACTTATGCAATGGATGTGTGTGTAGGGTGGGTTGGGTCTAATGGTTCACGCATACGCGCTGTATCACAAGGTCTGTTATTGAGTCAACTGGCGTGGTTTTATTTCCCCAGTTGTACTTGACAGGGATCGGGGCCCTTGTGGGTCTTCGGTTTACTCACACTGCTAAAGGCCATACGCGCAAGCGAATTATTGAAATAAAATTGACCCCCCCCCCTCTCTCTCTCTATCTATAATACGATGGAGCTGTGAAGGTGAACCTTAAACTTGCTATTCATGCACTTCATTTTCACGTATTGGTCTCACAGGGCTCAGAGATCATCAACTCGCTTTTTTATCTCTTCACCTCCGAGGTTCGTTTGATGAAGTCCGATTGAATTCAGGCGAGAAATGGCGTCTTTTGAAGCGGTTCTTAGCGCGATAAATAATTACAAGATAATAATGTAACAATTGATGATAATAACAAGTATGAACGTCCAACACGCCATTTTTAAAAGATATTTACATGTTTCGCTTAATTATTATCTATTCGATATAGAAATGATACATGTACAATAATTTATACTTCAAAGCATATTTAATGACGTAGAACGCAGTTATTTATAACGTTCTATTCTTGTATTTAACAGTGGGCTTCGTCAGGGTTGTATTGTTATGAATCGTCATATTTAATTAGGTAGAACGCAGGTATTGATTACGTCATGTTTTTGTATTTACGTGTAGGTTGGATCGTTAATTTACAGCCTGCTTGTATTGTTATAAATCGTCATGTTTTTGTATTCCAGGGTGGGTTTGGATACTATAGTCTACAATTAGGGACTCGCTTTATTGTGCTTGGGTTCTGTAGTCTACAGTTA
Organism: Patella caerulea; assembly: GCA_036850965.1. Classification (NCBI taxonomy): domain Eukaryota; kingdom Metazoa; phylum Mollusca; class Gastropoda; family Patellidae; genus Patella; species Patella caerulea. The sequence continues at coordinate 2,766,342 of JAZGQO010000007.1, forward strand.
GGGGCTAGTATGGTTGTTCTGAATTATCCTATTTTGTATTTCAGCGTGGGGTTGGATCCTAAATTCTACAGTTAGGGGCTAGTTTGGTTGTGCTTGAATTCTGTAGTCTACAGTTAGGGGCTATAGTTTGGTTGTACTTGAATTCTACAGTCCACAGTTAGGGGGCTAGTGTGGTTGTTATATGAATGTAACCATATTTTGTTTATTTTAGGGTGGATCCTTCAGTCCACAGTTGGGGACTAGTTTGACTGTTATATGAATAACCATTTTTGTTTTAATGTGTGAGTTTCATCATTAAGACGGGTATTCTCTGTCGAATTGTGACTGAACTTTTGGCGACACCGGTAATGGTGGAACCGTTGACCCTCAGGCCCTTCTTGTAGATGGAACGCTCTTCTACTTCTTCTTCGACTTCGAGAGAGAAAGGGGGTGAAAGAGAGAGGGAGGGAGAGATTGGATTCTTTTAGGCCTCACACTCTTTATAGAGAGGGATGGGCCTCTTCTAAGGCGGTCGGTCTTCTGTTAGAGGGGATGCGCGTTTTCAATTTGTTGTTCCTCTGTCTCCAGTAGCCCGGTTGAAGCAGTATAGTATGACATTAAATCAACCGTCGATTCTATTTTCATTCCTTTTTGCTATCTTATAACATGGGAGGATTGCTCAGTTTAACGGACAATTATTAGTACCAATTGAGACATGCTGATTTTTTCTGTAACCATTGCTGTGATCTTGTGAAATAATCAAGAGCTTCTCAGATGTTTCATTCTCAAGATTTGGAAATCAAATAATTTCTAATGGGCGTTTTTAACAAATAATTTGTTCAAATTAGAATAAATTGGTTCATACCGGCGTAGTTTCAATAATAGCTTGATAAAAATAATGATATTGCTTTTGTTCAATTAAGTAACCTCTTTAGGCTCACTCCATATAATGATGACGTTGGACGAAAATAGACACTGACTGCCATTACAGGAACACAGATTAACTGTAGATGCATTGGCTGTAGCTGTCAATCAATTCCCGATGTTAACCTGCTCATCAATGGCTTATAATGACATCAAATAGCTTTCATATTGAACGCAATATTAATAATAGAATATGAAGGATAATCTGACATGAATTTGATCAAGTCGTTTAAACTAAGAACATGACACATAAATATTTTAACGATAAACAATTATTTCAAATATTACTGAAACAAAACAACATTTCAGAAATTATTTCAATTCTTGGCGAAAAAAATATTTTACAATTATTTTAAATCCTGTCGACCCCCCTCCCAAACATTTTACAATTATTACAATTCTTGGTGAAAAAAAATAATATTTTACAAGTATTTCAAATTTTATTTCCGGTATATGTTTTGCCATGATGCGTAGAATACCTAGCATGTATGGAAGACGTGGTAAACTGTGGTTGCAGAAAAACTATCTTTTTTCAAAAACGCATGTGGAGGTTTAAGCACATATCAATATATTATAGTACCTTGCGTCCAAACCACAAAAAACAAAATTAGTGAAAACATGATCAATACGTAGATGGGTATTAACCTTCGATTTATTTAATTAATTAATATTTGTCGTTAATTAATCTTTGCCGTGATAGATGCATCACGAGGTATAGACACTCTTTTCAGTGGACCACGCGATCTGCATTTACTCTGTTCAGTGGACCACGCGATCTGCATTTACTCTGTTCAGTCCGACCACACGGTCTGCATTTACTCTGTTCAGTCCGACCACACGGTCTGCATTTACTCTGTTCAGTCTGACCAAACGATCTGCATTTACTCTGTTCAGTCTGACCAAACGATCTGTATTTACTCTGTTCCATTCGGATTTCCCGGTATCAAGAGTAATTTTCTTCACGGACCCCACAAACTCCTTTATCGTCACGGGACCCGCATGTTCCCTTTTCATCATGGCCCCCACAAACCCATTGCACTTTCCAGATCACGCAAACACTTTCACCGCTGGGAAGCTCTGGTTTAGAGTATTATTATCATCCCAGGCAATATTATTATCATTCCAGACAATATTAATATTCCAAGCAATATTATTGGTATCAGTCCAGGCAATATTATTTTAATATTATAATATCATTCCAGGCAATATCATTATTATCATTCCAGACATTATCATTATATATCATTCCAGGCAATATTGTTAATAATAATTCAATGTCATTCTAGGCCACATTATTATTAACCAAGGCAATATTCTGGCACTGGCAACAAAAACACACTGTAATTACCCGGGGTCTTTAAACAACATTTAATAAGGTCGAATCAATCGTTTCATTAGACAAAGGAGGTAATGGTTTTTGTTGTCTGAAAAATGTAGACTGAAACCACAACAGATCGTCGTTTGTTACCATCCCAGTAATTACTTCGTTTAATTTAACATGGAAACTGTGTATCCTACGACCTTTGACCTTTAGATAGTAATTACATCTCGGTGTAGATCAATAGATCAAAATAATGGCAATATTAAATACCAATATAATTGATCACCTGTACTATTGATCTCTCTCATCGATTAGATAACTTTATGTGATTTCTGCCGCTATTAATGATTATCACTGTTTACCAGTCTCTTTAGCTAATCAATAAAGCACCGTAAATCAATCGACATGACACTAGTCGTGAATTCCTGGTCTCTTATGAACTTCATAACGTAAAGATAACCCGGCCCGCTCGGGGCTGGACGGTGCGAGTCTTGGATACGCCAGATTAGACCAGTCGTGTTATAAGAGATCATATAAACTGTCAAAGGGCACTTATTAATAATGAACAGATAATGGTTACAATAATTTTCTATCTCTCTATATCAATATTATAATAATTGTAGATAAGCTTGTCTGTGATATAAGCCTAGATGGAAGACGTTAAGTACCACTGACTCACTGTAAATAAACTCAAATAATTCTAGCTTATATTCCTTCATTTAACTTTTAATTATAAATACCGGGTATCCTCGTATTTGGCCACAGATCACTAATTATTTCCCCATTGACTTCAATGTTAATTCTCGTCTCTTAGACCGGCTGTAACTTTTCCCCAAATATTCGTTGCGTAGAACGCTTTCTGCCACAGATGGAGCAACATGTGGCAAACGCTTGCCCAAAAGCATGTATGAGGTTCTTCATGAAAAACTTGAGATACACAACCTGGAAGTAGAGACAGCTAACCAGGCAATTTTCGGCCCCCCTTTCAACATAACCAACCCCACAACTCTTGTATCCTTCCGCCTCAAAATCATGAATATTCACCAAAACCTGACAGAAAATGTATTTTCAAACCCTTTCCTTCGATTCTACACCAAAAAGTAAACAAAAATCATCATGCAAAAGGGGGAAAAAGGGAAAGGGAGAGAAAGACTAAAAATAACTTGGCCCTACAATTTGTGGATACCGGCGTAGAAATATTTAGTGATCTGTGTCCATTTAAGCCCTACCGTTATTAGGCCCATGGACTTAATAACGAATTTAAATTTCGAATTTAAGCCCATGGGCCGAAATTTAAATTTATTTTACAGCAGCCTCCCTTTAAAATTTTCAAACCACACGTGTTGACATAGATGTAGTCACGTCGAATTGTTGTATATTATACTGTTGGTGCCGTGAGAGAGTTTCACATCTTTAAAACTCATTGGACTACAGTTACAGGTGACATCTTACACAATAAATGTGACAACTAAAATGTTGCTCTTTACTCCTCTTTTCGAATTTAAGCCCTGGGCTTAATTTCAGAATAAATGTTTCATCACTGACATGATTAAATTCGAAATTAAACCCAGGGCTTAAATACGAGAATTCCTGATGTATATATATAAAGCGTACAATTCTAAAATACAAATATATACATTTGTAATTAAGAATTGTAGCCTATATATACTAAACAGCTAAAAAAAAAAAAAAAACACACGTCAATACGATTTCAAAATCAGAGAGGCCCTCCCTTTAATCAAATCATTCTAGAAAACGACTTATTAAACGGATCAAACCAATTTTTTGTGAACAATATGTTGACACATTATCTGAAGTGAAAGAATACTCTATTAATATATATGGTTGAAATTATAAGATGTTTTAGCAGTGATTCGATGGGAGGGTCTACGTGTCAAGGAAAGTCAATATTGGTTTAATTAAATGAAATGAAATAGTGTTTAACCATCCTACTGTTCTGTTCCTATACTGGACTAATGGAGATGAACACCATACATTGTGCTATGCGTGCGGCGACCCTATGGCCTACGCTTATATAGAATTCCAACTGCTAAGGGACCTTTTACGTACACGCGCACGACGGTGTTTTGTCCCATCCGAACGACTAGACAAGCCGTTCTTGTCAGTCGCTCGTCCTGGAACACTGAGCAAGGGGAAAACCAAGTCGGAAAATCCCGATGAACTTTGTCGACCAATACAGGGATGGAATATGCGACCTCCAGGCTAGCTGGTCAGCGTCTTATGAGCAGGGTCTTATCTAGTGGGGGTGCAGGGCTACATTGCACCCCCGGAAAAATAAGGCACCCCGAAAAATGGCGCCCCTCCCCATCCCTAAAAAGAAAATTTGACAATCTTTCAATTCTAAAACAATACACATGATTATAATCACACAGTGGTGCTCTTAAAGTAGCTATGTCTCTAACTCATTGTCATCCAAAATATTCGACATTGAAAACACGAATTATTTGTCAATTTAAATCAACATTGATGCTGAGATCTTATCGGAAAAAGATGGGCTTCTGAAATCTAATATTAAGACAAAATAAACATTTTACCATTGGTACACGAATCGTATACCATAATGTGTTTCAGCCCCAGTTGTAACAACAGACTCGAGGGACGAGGCTAGACACATTGCACCAAATCAAAATCAAACGGCGTATGTAGACTGGAATAACCAGAGACTGCTGGCTTAACTCGCCGAACATAACTGATTTGAAATTAGAGTAAAAACGGAAACCACTGAATGTAAATCAGTTTATATACATTCATATTACAGTATTATATGCGTTCCGACCCACTTGTGTCAATTTCTAGGTCCGAAATGTTAGCGATTTAGCTCCTTTAAGGCACCGATCAGTCAGTTGGTTTTAAGGACGCCCACGCGCCAATGGGTTGGTTTGCCCGGATCCAAACTTTCTTCTCATACGACACATCAGTGCTTGACTACTCCGAGATCAAACACGATAGCAGATGGCGGCCATCTTGTTTACTGTCGCACTACTTTTAAACTGATCTATAAAACCACGGTAAAAGTTGGAAAATGAGGCTTTTTCCATATCCTGTAGGTAGTATAGCTATACAATCTTCTCCATTATATAAAGTTTTCAATGTTTCTATTTGTTTATCTTTAAGTTTAATCGTAGTGACGCCTAAATTAGCTTTAGAAAACTGTACAGCTGCTAAAAAACCTTCTTCCATGGGCGCAGCCATCTTGAATTTGTTACTATTTTCATTTCACTCTGTGAAGAGTCTGTGCTATTTTTAGATATAAATAGACTCGTGGGAGTTATGCGGATGTTGCAACGTAGAACTTTGAGTAAATTGGTTGACCCCCCAGTTTCAAATATCTATACTGTTTCTTTTGCAAATTTTTAGCAAATGTTTATGTTTAGAACTATTGTAACCTAACAAAGGTAAATTTTTTTACAATTTATAGCGAATTAAGTTTTCGTCTCTGAGAGACGAGCGTAGTATTAAACATGGCGGCTATCTGCCATCATGAGTATTCTTGAAATAGGTACACATGATGTAATCGTATGCTTTCTTCTATCACTTATCTGGAGGCTATGGCGCCCCAACACCCCCACTTTTAAAATCCTACATACGGCCGGCCCTGGCTTTGAGCAAAAGTTGGAATTGGTTCTGGACCATTTAACGTCACTTTAGGAATCATGTTTTAGACTGTAATTCTGATGACTAGCGTGATGAGTTTCACCATGTTTAACGTGGTTCTTTGACGATAATTGCTGACATTGCCATTCGATATAACCTCTATAATTCTCACAAGAATTTAATTTCCAGAGGAAAAGTAAATTTTGAACAATTTGTAATGTTTTGATCACACAAGTTAAAGTTGCTCTTTCTATTCTTTTGAGTCTTTTCGGGTTAGGTGGGGGCGCCTGTGTTTTGTATCATTATGTATGTCATTGAGTCATTGTTGTATCATAAAGCCTGTCATTGAGTCAACTAATGGCATGGTTTCGATGGCCAGGTTGTACGTGACAAGGAGTAGGGTCGCCTGTACAATCCAGTCTGTTTTCTCCGGTCCTCCAGCCCCCCCCCCCCAACTGCTAAAGCGAATTATTAAAACACTCTCTCTCTCTCTCTCTCTCTCTCTCCCTTGTTAACTATCAGTGTGATCTTTTAGAGGCATTTAATGGAAAAACAGCCACTTAATTTATTTGAGCGACGTTTCGAAGAGTATTTTCTCAACATTATCAAGCTAATACAACAAAAATGTGAAGCAAATAGTGTAAAAAGGATGAGAGACAGACAATGTTTAATTCTGTTCAATATTAACAAATATGTGATGAATTAAATACTGACGACACACAGCGATTTTAATGTGAATTGCGGTCAGTCAGGGGGTTTATCCGACCATCGTTCACAAGGAACCATCAAGTCGTTTCTGTTAACGACGACGACTCGGCCATTGTTTTGTTTATAGAAATAAAAACATTTATCGTAATGTGAACCAAGCTTCATGTAAAAGGCTATTCAATGTTTAGAATGACACTTCTACCATACCATTTTATCTCCACAAATATTCAGTTTATCACGAACGAAAGAGTCGGTTATCTGCTTATTTACACAATCGTGTTGAGTTCTTTGTAAATGCAAACTTTTTAATTAGTGGTTTAATGATACGTCATATTGATCTAGATACCGATCCACGTAAAACCACCCTAATCTCTGTAACAATTAATCTATTTTCTCTCAAGCCCCTAATAAATCAAGGATGTTACTAAGGGATAAAACGGGGGTGTTACTTAGGGGATAAGCAAGATCGTATCACAGATTTACAAAAATAAATAACACTCTGCTTAAATACAAAGAGGATGAAATGATTAAGTAATCGCAGAACGCTCCAGGGTTTTTCCCCCGTCTCGGATTGTAGATCGAATTCATACGTTTGTTGCTATCGTATTAAGTTAAAGTAGCTAAGTCTCTAACTCAATATCATCCAAATTCTTCGACATTGAAAACTCGAGATTTATTTGTCAATTTAAATCAACAATGATGACGTGATCTTACCGGGAAAAGATATCCAATATTTAAAACAAACGAATCGTGTACAATAATGCGTTAAACCGCCATTCGTAACAAGAGATTCGAAGAACATAGGCTAGACATATTCCACAAGCCATGCCAAACAGTGACCACATATTCTTATCTGGAAAACATGCGTAGTAAATGCAATCGGTGTAGACTTGAAAAAGAAAAGACGCTACAGATTGCCCTTCGATTGTGAATTCTGGCGTATTTCGCCTAACATAACTGATTGAAAATTACTGTAAAAACAGAAACGATTGACTGTAAATCAGTGTATGTATATTCATATTATATTATATGCGTTGCGACTCATTTGTGTCAATTTCTAGATCCCAAATATTAGCGATTTAGCTCCTTTAATGCGGCGGTGGGGTGGATGGCCGAATGGTTAACACGTGCCCGCTGTACCATGATGCCTGTCATTGAGTCAACTGGTATGATTTCGACTCCCCGGTTGTATGTGACAAGGAGTAGGGTCACCTGTCCAACCTCGTGGATTTTGTCCAGGTACTCAGGTTTCCTCCCACTGCTAAAGCGATATTGAAACAAAATTAAACCATGTGTTAGTCCCGAAATGACCTAGTTTGTGTCGAGTGAACGTTACCCCCCACTCTCTTTCTCTCTCTCTTGGACGTTAAACCCCTTCTCCCTCTTTCGGACGTTAACCCATCTCTCTCTCTCCCTCTCTCTCTCTCTCTCTCTCTCTCTCTCCTTTAATACGCTGTGTTATGGCGACGGGAAGTGGGCGGTGATATCGAGTTAATCTTCAAGAGATATGGTAGTTTTAAACATGTATTTGATTTTCCACTTATTGAAGGTTAAATCTAAGTGAAGTAGGGATTGCATCATCGATATAACCACGGTGAATCCGATATGGTTATAGAGTTATCTATACATCAAAGGATATAATATCATCTATATAACACTTAACCACAGTCGATCACATATGGTTATAAAATTATCTATATAACATGGTATAAATATCATCTATATAACGGCTAAACACAATAAATCAGATATGGTTATAAAATCATCGATATAATGGTTAACCTATTTTCCTGGGCCCTGTTTATCGAAATTTTAACTAAAGATAAAATCCTAATTTTAGAAGACACTTTCATTCTGATTGGTTAAGCACTAAAATCAATCTAATTTTATCCAATCAAATTACAAAAATTGTGATTTTATCTTAGTTAAAATTTCGTGAAACAGGCCCCAGAATTATACGGTTAACTACGTACGATGATTGTTTTATAAAATCATCTATATAGCGGTTAACCACTGTTAGTTTATTATTGTAACGTTCCTAAGGCCGAATCTTGCGTTTTGATTGGTCGATTAGACACTGTCGATTGGACAATAACACGTCTCTGTTTTAGTAAGTTCTTTTAAAATCCCCAAAAAGCATGTTACAATGTCGATAAACACTTCCTGTTTCGCAATTAGAGATGTGTTATTGTCCAATAGACATGTCCAATGTGTTTCACAGAGAATTGCTTACGAATTATCAGTCACAGATGCCTGTCTTCAACACGCGCAATGACATCACGCGGCATCAATGCCTTTTACTCATTTTAATACCCATTTACACTAAATAGGAAATATTATTTTTTAACTACAAATCCTTCAAACGTCTGAACTTATTTTTCTAATACATACAAAAAATGTTTCAGAATTTAATTTGTCGAAAGAAAAAAGTTAATATTTGGGACTCATTAAGTCGCATTGATGTCATCCTTATCTGTGATTGTAGCGGCCAAGTGAATATTCACTGCTGATCAGTGTGACATGGCCTGAGATTTTACATTAGAACCCGCGACGCTAACGCATGTGCGCTGTATGAAAAGGTCTGTTATTGAGCCAACTGGCGTGGTTTCGATTCCTCGATTGCACGTGACCAGGAGTAGAGTCGCCTGTCCAAACTCTTTAGGGCATCCGGTTTCACTCAACTGCAATCAAATTACAGAAATAAAATTGAAGCATACGTTAGTCCCGAAATGACCTAGTTTGTGTCGAGTGGCCGTTGAGCCCCCCCCCCTCTCTCTCACCCTCTCTCTTCTGTCATGTAGCTGTAAGAGGTCGTCTGCGATAAAATCAGAAGATGGACACTCTCCATTATTCTCACGTCACGAATAATGGATAGAAGTACATAAATAATTTAAATTCTCTTTGAAATCAGTTTTTCTAGTTTATTATCTACCTTCAATTATATTTTTCTAGCTTTGTTTGTAGATTATCGTAATTTTCTTATCGTGTCTTGCCGACATTGTGTGTCTGACCAACCCACTGTGACGTCACCACGGGATACGTCTGCTATTAAATGGTAAAGTTTACAAGATTCCAAAACTGATGACGACAAAAAAAAAACAAAACAAAAACAAAACAAAACAAAACAATAATTGTTTTATTAAATACAAGAGAACGATATCTGATTTATTAATGAAGCTCATGTTGGCCCACTTTTCTACACCGATCAGTAAAGACGCCATACAGTCTGCTATGGGAGGAAATTTGACCAGGCAGCGCCCGTAGTAGTTTATTCGTATTTATAATTATATCTGATTTATTAATGAATTGATGCTCATGACGTCATCATACCTTTCGACATCTATCGACGGTGTATTCCTGCGAAGGCGCAGTTACAGAGCGTGACCAAAATTAATCCTTCCCGCTAAGGCGCAGATATCGACTTGTCGGCTTTCGTTTGAAGAGAGACATGTTGTTATTAGGACCCAATTAACGGTGTTAAAGATTTTATGAATTTATGTTCACTCTGAATTTTATTCACCAATTGGCAACTAATGATTAAAATGATGCAGGGGGACAAGAACCACCAAGAAAGAGGCATAAATATACCCAAATCCAAAGCCAGCTCCAGGAATTTAAAGGAAGACACGAGGAAGAAGAATTGAATTTAATCGAGTATTTAGACAGGGTGTCTTATTTCGCGAAATTAAACTAATTTGTTATATTATAGTTATGTTTTTATTTATTTGGCGAAATTTTTTTATTTCTTATTTGGCGAAGTTTGTTATAGCATAGTTATGTTTTTATTTCTTATTCGGCGAAATTAAATAAATTTTTGTTTTAGTCTAGCTATGTTTTTAATACTTACGCTAAAAACGATGCTAAAATGATGGTTAATTAGTTACAGTGGGGGATTATAAAAGTATAAATTCTTATCATAACAATCTCTTACACCATTGTTACGTTTTTAATCCATTTTAATCCTAGGAGCTGGATTCCCGCGAAGTCGTCGAAAACGACCTCTTTTAATCCGTTACGGTCAATAACTGCGCCTTCGTGGGAATAAACCCTATCGACCCAGTGTTGTGAGGGAGAGATAGAGAGAAATGGGGTTCAACGTCCACTCGACACATACTAGGTCGTTTCGGGACATTATGGGTTTAAATTTTATTTCAATAAATCGCTTGCGCGTAAGGGTCTTTAGCAGTGGGAGGAAACCGGAGTATCCGGAGAAAGCCCACGAGGTTGGACAGGCGACCCTACTCTTTGCCACGTGCAATCGAGATTTGAAACCACGCCAGTTGACTCAAAGACATGCCGTATGATACAGCGGAAATTGTGACCAGGCAGTCGTGGCAAATTCCAACTGATAAGGTTTCTAAGATGTAATGGAATGGGGCTTAACGTCTTGCTGTTCTGCGCCGACGGGACCAATTTAGACATTCTACCCGGGCAGCGGTGGTTGCCTATTCTTATCTCAAATTCTACTAGTCTGATCAATGGCGATCAAACTCTTAGAAGTTTTCCAATACGTAACGCTAATATCTCACCGTTTATTTAAAGATTGTCATAAAACGCAGGAAAGGCTTCTAGTATTCGTGATACAGTCACATTAAATCTATTTCAAGGTAGATAAGATCGTCAAACGCCAAACCATCCATCACTCGCTCTATTTGCATGATAATGGACCATCCATTATTTTATTTGCATAATATCTGTTTGAATGTATGCATAATGTTATGGCAGCACGACTGGTGAGATTTGCTTTATTCGGCTTTAAATGACCGTGTAGACTTACTCGTGGGCTGTAAACATGCCATTTGATTCACGAGGTGCAACGTCCTACTTTCCTATCCAGTGTTGGTCGAGAAAGTTCATGGAGATTTTCCGACGTGGCGTCCCCTTGTACGCGGTTCAGGACCGGGTGCCCGAGAAGCACTAGGGACCGGGTATCATTCAGATTTGATGAAAAAAGGTAAGAAACTGAGCTTACCATCTAGAATCTAATACACATATTCAGTTAATAGATTGCCATCCAGAAAGTGTTAAATACCATCAAGATTCATCAAAAACCGCCCAGTTTGTGCTACCATTTAGTTTAAGAAATACCGTTTAGTTTTGACATCCATCATCTAGTTTATGACCATTTAGCTTAGTTTTGATATTGGTCATCCAGTTTATAACCCTTTAGTTTCATAAACTAGACAAATGATGTCAAACTAAATGGTAGCACAAACTGGGAGGTTTTTGATGAAACTTGATGGTATTTAACACTTTCTGGATGGCAATCTATTAACTGAATATGTGTATTAGATTCTAGATGGTAAGCTCAGTTTCTTACCTTTTTTCATCAAATCTGAATGATACCCGGTCCCTAGTGGCAACTGTCTAGTAGTTCGAATAGGACGAAACAATTGAGGCCCCGTGTACATATTGTTACGTGCACATTGTTCTTTAGTTGACAAGAGTAGGCGGATAGGAAGGAGGGAGAGAGAGAAACGGGTTTTTTTAACGTCCACTCGACAAAAACTAGGTCATTTCGCGACTAACACATGGTTTAATATTATTTCACTGATTCGTTTGCGCGTTTGGGTGCCCAGAGTAAACCACCGAGATTGGACAGGCATCCCTACTCCTTGCCACGTACAACCGGGGGTTGGAAACCACGTCAGTTGACTCAATGGCAGGCCGTATGATACAGCGCGCGCACGCTAACCACCAGTGTACTCATTGTCATAAACACAAGTAATAAGACCAACTGCATAATAATATGTGCTCAAATGCCACGAGATTTGGACATCCTAGACCTAGCCCGAACCCGAACCAACATTCACTTGGCCTAACCCTAACCTACAATCACGCCAACAATCACGCGCGTGCCCTAACCTTATTCAAATCTCAGCGGCCTTGACAAAAATTGAGATGGCCTTAAGAAATAGATTAAGTCCTGTTAACTATCGTTGGTGTAGAGATAAGCACCCTCTGCGGGGAATACCTGATATAACATTATCTCTACCCTATTTTTTAAAAAAATACCATAGACACTGAAAGCAATAAAACTCGTCCTCGTTACATTTACTACAGTTTTTATTGATATATTATACGGGGACAATGCTAGAAGGAAGAATTTGACCCAAGCAGTGGTCATTCCGTCCACTCCTCTTCTATGTATATATGGTCCGATTTACAACATTAAGGCCAAGAGCAGATTTTGCCCTGCGTTCACTCTGTCCGTCAGACTTCAACCAAGAGTAGGCGAAACACAACGCCCTCGGATTTACTCGGTATAATTACATGTTTATCGAAAACAATTATTTAAAATCTTCATTCAATTCCCCAGATATTAAAACTACGTCGAAAACACAATTCCCTCATTCGATTTGTATCTATTAAAGCGGGAGATGAATCGATGTGGTTCCGGTGTCAGACTTAAATTACGAGCCGCATGTGGACACAAAAGGTGTATTGTGTTTCCTGAAGCAAGCTATTTATAGATGTCACGCGCATGTCAAGTGAACACAAGGGTAATCAAAATGAAGCATTTAAAAGACAGGTTTTCAATTTATTTTCATGGCATTGGGTCTGTGATAGAGCTTCTCCTCTTAGCGTCATCAGTGATTTTTTTCTATTTATTTTTGTTTCAATCAGAGCTTAAAGTTTTTTATATTTCATATTTGATTAATTCTAAAATATTTCAAATCAATAAAATAAAATGAAGTTTTAACGTCCCACTGTTCTTCTTCGACTGGGCTAATGTAAGTGGTCTAGAGTGCCGCGCTTCGACCTCTACCTGGCCGGTCACCTCTGGCTTGCGGCTGTGGTTTCGATTCCTGGTGTGAGCGTATGAGGCATGGAGATAGGGGCGCCTTCTCAACCTCGTGGGTTTCCTCCGGGCACCCCGGTTTCCTCCCGCTGCTAAACCCTACCTACGCGCAAGCGAATTATTGAAATAAAATTAGACCAGATGTTAGTCCCGAAATGACCTAGTTTGTGTCGAGTGGACATTAAACCCCATTTCCCCCCCCCCTCTCTCTCTCAGTTAATGTAAATGGACATACGCTATACAGTGTGCTATGAGGGAAATTTTTAACCTGGCAGCGGCATTATGACCCAATCTTACATTGAATTCCAACTGCCACGGGATCTTTACGTGCACGCACAAATATGCAGGGTATTACGTGAAGGCCTTGATAAGATGGACGTAGCTAAACCGAGATCAAGCCATTAATTGAAGATAGTTCAGTACTAATCGGTTTATATTACGACAAATGGAATACTCGAGGTAGTAATACGATACCGTTTTATTTATATGATTGTTCAATTTCTGACATGTTTATTCATCTGTTGATCTGTTTTCTATTCTTGACTTTTGATGATTGTAACTTGATCGCTAGAGTTTAGGCTGCTTGTACTGCTACGTTATATCCGATCAGTCATTGCGATAAGACGTTGGCCAGAGTCATTGCAATAAGACGTTGGCAAGAGTCATTGCAATAAGACGTTGGCAAGAGTCATTGCAATAAGACGTTGGCCTGTTCTGTTTATTTATTTACCGGTATTAAATTAATTGGCGAATTAGCCTAACATTGTGTTAAATATATTGTTATACTCCGACAAGGCTAACCATGCAGTGTGCTATGAGAGGACAGCAACGTTTCCGTCTGCCAATGGGGTCTATTACGTGCACGCCAACATGTAGAAGGTATCACGGATTTCTTCAAATGCTGAGGTCTAGACCCCCCGTATTACACCAATGAACGTGAGCGAACATGGCGACGTTGCTATAATATAAGCCGTTCAGCCACCATTCCAATAAAACCACAAATATTGTAAAATATCAGAACTTTAAAGATACATTTTGGGATATTAGATAAAGAGCTGGTAGTTCTCGTTATAATACTAAAAACGAAAATAATGAAAAGAGAATTTGCTGAAAATTTTCAGCCAAATTGATTCCCTCTGAACCGAGATTTCAGTGATTGAATTTTCGCCGCGCCTCGATCATCATTACTAAAATCGGTACGATAAAAAAGAAAAGTCTCGATTATCCACGTCATGATTTAATCATGAATGAAAATTGAGCAGCAAAAGGGATCTTAATCTAGTAAATATCTCATTCTCGCATTGACATCGAGATTTGATTTTGATATGCATAAGTTAATTAATGTTTAATTAATAATTTAGATAATATTTCAGGCCCAAAGAAAGATCTACAATAAGCAGATTTAGCTCTTGCATAATGTATGTTTAATATCAATAAAATAAGATAGATTGTGTAATAGCAATTAAAAAAAAACAACATTGTGATGATAGCTAATCTTGGCCTATTAAATTTCCCGTAATTACCCAGATAGCAGTTTTACACCGGAACACACGTTCCAGTTTCAAATGTCGAACGTCTCTGCTGTAAATTAAAGCAATTTGCCCTTATATTTCCTCCTAACCATTACATTTATCAAGCAACGCAATAAAAACCTGAAGGAGAAAAGCGAAAAAAACATGGAAATTGACGAATGCAAAACCTTGGTAACATCACTAAGACATCCGCCAGGATGTAGGAATAATGGCTAGCGTCGTTACAAATGAAAAATAAAATGGACAACGTTGAAACTAAACTAGATTTGTGTTTGGTGATCATGCTAGTCTTGTCGAGTACAAATGATAAAATAAAATAAGAAGTATATTTCAATCAGTTAGTGATGTTATCTTAGTTGGCCTAACATGAGATAACATTTATCAGAATAAACCCAAGTTCGTCTTTTTATGTTTACTGTTGTGAGTTGCTAGTCAAGTGGTTTCTATAGCCGCGATTTAAACCGTGCTGGCCAGGATATGAGCCACAAATCGATGAGAACCATTTTCTATTTTTTTTTAAAGACGGCTTCAAGTGATTGTTGTGTATTTCTATAGCCTTTTTTACATCCATAAAACTTCTTCTCTTACTTCATATAAAACCCGAGAATATTTCTATTGATTTTCAGTTTCATTTGGTTCAATTCCGTCTTCGTAGTAATCATCATCGTCATCATTATCATTTTCTATTTGTGATGACCACTTTCAGTGTACTTTCACTGCCTTCTGCACAACCTCCCAACCCTCGTTACCCACACATGATGTTGTAAGATGTAATAACAGGGGAAAACCCACGAACTTTTGCAGGGAGGGGGGATTCCTGATAAGGAAACTTATTGTCATCATCGTCTCTAAATTACATAGGCGTACTTTGAGCTTTCAAAGAGGGAAATCATTTTTGTAGTAATGTAGGATCCGCTCCTTCATCATCATCATCATCATCATCGGTTTCTATTTTATATTCCATGCCTCATGCCTTCGTTACTCAAACACCATGTTGTAGAATATCATCATCATCGTCATAATCATCACCACCCCCTGTCTCATATAACATAGTTTATATAACATTTCAGCATCTCCAAATAACCTTGTTCTAGGACGCCTTAGCTCTTGCATAATAAACCCAAATAAAATGTTAATAAATGAATAAAATTTTTATTTATTCTTAACAACCTAAGCCAACAACAATATCCTAATATCACTAATAAAATAAAACCAAGTACGAATAATCCAAACCATTAGTCAAAATTCGAAGTCCTAAAAAAACGGTAGAGGCAAAATAGTGTGATTTTATACTGGTTAAAGCGAGAAATTCATATTTTCTAAGAAAGTCAAAACATAATTATTTTTATGTCTTTTGTTCAATAGGTTGTCAACTCACTACTATACAATCATAGGCATTATTTCCCACACTTAATCATTCAACCCGGAAAAAATAACACAATTACCTCCCTTGTACCACCCCACTCCCTAGAATGGGTATCTTCAAACATTTGAATTTGAAGTTGAAAATGATATTTTTGCTAATTTCTCAACTGGCAATAGTGTATTATAGGATTAATATGATTATTCTTTAACAAGGTGGTGCTGTTTATATATATCATCGATTTTAAGGCTTTATTTTAAAAGGCCTACATTTTAAAAATATATCTTAGAAATATTAAAAATCGACAAAAATACCACTAATTCTACACGGAATTTTCCTGAGTTTAAACCAGCAAGAATCTGTAGAATAAATGTATACACGATGAATAAGTCTACATGAATATGCTAATATTGCAATAAAGTCGAGCTGTTATTATCCATATTCAATCCTATTATTATCCCTAGATGTGTCTGGTTCATGTCGCTTAAGCCACGTTTATCATGCCGAGCAATAAATATGGTTTATCTCTTTATCACCAAATGGTCAGTTATTCCACTGGTTGTCGAGGAATACCTCCTTCTTAATCCTCTGATCTATCGCCTAGGGAGAAAAGTAACCGCCATTTTTATTAATGACTGTCGGCATTAAACAGATGGCTTGTCTCTGATTGGCTATAATTAATCCTCGTAGTAATTTGTAACTTGATTAAATGCGCTTACACTAATGGATGGTCCCATCTTTGATTTAGAAACGCTCTGGACTGCGATTGAATATACGCAAGTGAAATGAGCTCGCGTCCACTGTTGCATGACAAATGTTATTAATCCGTTCCACTGTTGCATGACAAGAGTTATTAATCACGAATTAATGTATAAATAGTCATCAGGTCTTATCATAACGTGCCCAGTTATGTAAATAGTTTTTCATATCCAAAGTCTCTTGGGGAAATGTTTAATATTCAGTTTGGTAAGCTAAACGTGTGATGTTCAAATTTATTAACCGATTTGTTTTGTTGTTTTTTTTTTTTTATCTTTTTTGGTGCCTTAGTGAGTAGGACGCTAGCTTAATAACCAGTGGTGGGGAGGAGAGGGGGCGGGCAGTTTTGACCAATACTAAACCTTCACGGTGGTGGGGGGGGGGGCGTCCAAAACGGCGTGACGCGTGCGTTGCCTTATCCCGGAGGAGCCCATAATGACATGATTGGTGGGACGCATTATGACAATATTAGTAAAGTCAAATTGCAGAATAACCCTAAAAGAAAACGTTCTATTGCATTTTCCTATTTTCCAGCATATCAAAAGTTGGCCGAAAGTGAGCCACGGCAAATTATGACCTAGACAATGACTGCCATTTGAACAAAATCCCCACTTAGCGAGGAATTTTAACTCAATTTGACACCATTCTAGACAGTTTGCTGCAATAGAAATGCCGACCACGGTTTACAGTGAGTCTAGTAATGCCGAGTGGCATTGGTTGGACACGACTTGACCATCTCCATGGGATGAGATTGACAAGAGCCCGCACCAGGCGTGAGCATTTTCAAAGTTCGAAGTTGCACTGTAACTGGCCTTGTTTGTACTGATGGCCATATTAAAATCTCATTCAGAGAAATGAGAAGCGAGCGATAGATAATATCATGAATCACCACGTCAATTACTTGGTGGCACACCATTAAAGAAGGGATAGTTGTAAACATAATAACAGGGTTTCCATTACATTGCATTATACATGAAATGAAATGAAATGGGGTTTAACATCCTACTCTTCTGCACCTAACCTGAGCTAATGGAAGACGGGTATATGCCATATAGTATGCTACGAGGGAAATTTTACCCGGGCAGCGGCGCTATGGCCTACTCTTCTATCGAATTCCAACTGTCAAGGGCTCTTTTACGCGCAAGGTTCCTTTATGTGCACGTTAAAGCCTATTCTTATAGGCCGAGGTTTATCTTGGATCAACACAATCGAATGACACGCCTTCGTTGCAGAGATTGAAGTAGAACGCTAGATCGTAGACGGTCCTGACGTCAAATGTTGATTGTGCGTTAGGATTGGGGCTCAGTCTCACGCCCAAATTCTTAAACCTTACCCACAATCTACACATGACGTAATAATATATGGATTGTGCGTTAGGATTGGGGTTTAACCTCTCGCCCAAATTCTCAAACCATACCCGCGATCTACATATGACGTCATATGTGTTAAAATGTACATGACCCTTCTCCAAGATTGAAACTAGGTTGTGGACCTTTAAAGATATTGATTGTGTGAAATCTTTAGAGTCCTGGTTATCCAGACATAATTATAACCTGTCAAATACACGCGAAGAACGTGCGTGTTAATTCTAACTGATGTCTCTTTTAGTTCCGTTACCCGAAAAATCACTCTGACAGACAGTCGTCACAGACACAATAACCAAAACACAGTGAGAAATCGGGTTTAACGCCAACTCGACACAAACTAGGTCATTTCGGGACTAACATATGGTTTAATTATATTTCAATAATTCGCTTCCGCGTAGCAGTGCGTAGAAACCAGGGACTCTACTCCTTGTCACGTACAACCGTAACCAAAACAGGACGGAGGGCCTTGCACGCATCTAGTTTGATCAAAGGTCAATGGATGCACACCGGGCTAGCGCTTATCTCTACCAGGGCGAAATTGACCGCACGACACTCTCACTGTATGACAGGTGTCCATTTTCATTCAGTTGGTTCGGACGTTAACAACGGTTCTATGATAATAAGTTCGTTGGGAGTATCCGGCGTGGTTTCGCCCTGTTCGTGGTGCAGGACGTTGGGGATGACAAGGGCAGTTGTCTAACCGTTCTAATGGGACGTTAAACCCACATTGGTGTGCACGTAAAAGATCCATTGGCAGTTGGAAATTTGATATAAGCGTAGTCTATGGCGCCGATCTCCGGTTGCAATTTTATAGCGCACTATTTATGGCATATGTCCGTCAACATTAGCCCAGTCGAGAGAGAACGGTATGACCAATACTTCAAAAATATGCGCGTCTCTATAAACGATTTCTTAAACAAACATTATGCAAGAGCAAAATCTGCCTATTGTAGGTCTTTCATTAGGCCTGAAATGTTATAAAAATATTAATTAGACATAAATTAACTCATCCAGACCATAATCAGCTCTCGGTGTCAAGGCTAGCCTGCGGTATTTGTTGGATTATAGTCTGATTTACTGCAAAACTTCCTTCTTGATTAACGATTAAATGGATAATCGAGACTGTTAGTTTTTTCTTACCAACTTCAGTAATGATGACCGAGGCTAAGCGGAACATTCATCCGCTTAGTTCTCGGTTCATAGTGGATCAATTTGACTGAAATTTTCAGCAAATTGCCTTTACATTATCTAGTTTTTAACTATCATAGTGAGAACTTCCAACTCGTTATCAAATCTCCCATATGTAACTTTAAGTTTATTCCTGAGATTTTCAACAAAATTTCTACTTCATCTTCTATTTACAGATTTTATTTACGTTCCCTCCTTTGATGTTTATGTATAAGTAATCCCGAGGCTTTCGCCATTTTGAGAATAAAAAAAAGATGTTGACGGAATCGAGAGAAAGTCGTAATTCAAAATAAAAGCACAGTTATGAATAGATATTTGTAACAGCGATATTGGCGGAAGTCCTAGCATGTTGGCGGGAACCATGGCATGTTTCTATCAGACGACTGTAAAAGATTCTATGATGTTGTTTGCGTGTCTAATCTCAAGTCCAGAAGTCGTCGACGGGGTTAAACCTTGAGTCCAACAGAATAACAATTGGGCCTATGACCGCGATTTATTGATATATATGTAATAAAAAATGATTTTATTTGAACAGCCTACTTTTATCCATTATGGTTCAATTAAAAGCGAAACTGAAATTAGACGAGGTTTAAGGTCCTACTGTTCTGCTCCTAAACTGTTCTTGTCTGTGGTGCAGGGCGGATGGCCTGTCAAGGAACAACGCATAGTCATTCGGAAGGGACGAACAGATCCCCTTGCAGTTGGAAATTGATATAAGAGATTGCTATAGCATCGGTGTCCGGTTAAAATGTATGGCGTATGCCCGTTTTCATTTAGCCCAGATGGAACAGAACAAGAGGACCTTCCAACTCATTTCTTAACGCCCATCTTTATTATCCCAGTTCGGAGCGGAACAGTAGGACGTTAAACCCCATTACATTTCATAACGAAGTATATCGTTATATCAGTATCTTTGTACAAATCCTTTTTGTTTTTCAAAAATAAAAACATATTCAAAAATTAATTTATCGGTGAGTTACGAAATTAATTGTGATCATCAATATTATTTATACTCTCATTATGTCTACGCCCGGGGGAATAATCTTCCTTCATAACAGTTACTCGTGTTTGACGATGATATATACGGTAATTGTTTTCAATAAATAATCGATTAAGTATTGAGCGCTAATCGTTTTTAGATACATGTCCAAGGATACATGTTTACGGTTTTTACATCTGATGAGCAATTTAATAATTATGTCGATGTAAGGAAAACGATTGTTCTGATTCAAATTCAGCGAGGGTGGACATTTTTTTTCTCTATTTGAGAAGTGACGTAGGATGTTCTATAAATCGTTTAAAACAGTAGTTATGTAATTATGTATCTCAATGTTATGACCTAAATCGAAATTTATCAGTTGAATTTCTCGGATTTAATCATTTTTTGTGTTTCCATGGGAACAATTTTTATTTTGGAGCATAAACCGTTCAAGATATCTTTATGATATTTTGTACCTATATCACTGATTTGGCTTTTGCTAATAAGAAATTTAACGGATTTCATAAATTTTGTGTTTCGTGGGAACTGATTTGACGAAGTCTTTAGCATACAATTTTTCAATCTAATTGAAATTCAGATCTATATTTCATTCGGTTTTTATAATTCGATGGCTTACACTACATGTAAAGGCAAGTAAAACGAAATTTTGAACTATAAAACGAAACGAAATAGGATCTGTGTTTTAATCAGATTGGCAATTTTTAGTCCGGAGCATATTTGATAAATTGTGCTACTGCTATAACAACATGGTATTATAGGGGTGTGTGATACTACTATAACAACATGGTATTACAGGGGTGTTTGATACTGTTATACATGTTATACTAGTACAACCAAATAGTGTAATAGGGACTACTAGATAGTAAAATAGGGGGTGATGATACAACTATCTGATACTAGTATATCAAGATAGTATAATAGGGACGATTGATATTACTAGATAGTGTAACAGGGACGATTGATACCACTATAACTAGATAGAGATGTTTGATACAACTATCTGATACCACTATAACTAGGTAGTATAAATGTGACGTATGATACTAGTATAACCAGATAGCCATAAAGAGTAGTTTGATACTATTATAACCACATCATACATAGTAAAAAAGAGACGTTTGGCATTAGTATAACCAGATAGCAATATAGGGTAGTTTGATACTAGTATAACTACATAGTAAAAAAGAGGTGTCTGATATTAGTATAACTAGGTAGTATAAATGAGAGACGACTGATACGGCTATAACTGGATAGTATGATAGGGGTGTCTGATACTAGTGTAACTAGATAGTATAATAGAGGGGTGTCTGATACTGATAGTAAAATAGGGGTGTCTGATACTAATATAACTAGATAGTAAAAGAGGGGTGTCTGATACTAGTGATACTACCGTAAAATATGGGTGTCTTATACTATTTTTACTCCACATTTTATAACACGTATACTACTAATACTCCAAAAAACAATCATTTTGTAGATCAACAACCTTCCAAAATGTGTCCTAGGGCGCGGAATAATGGCTCGGTCTATTTGTTTACTAATTTATTAATTACCCATATATGGAGCGTGAACAGGACTGAGATTTTGTTATTACGACGACCTCAATGTCCAGCGATTCCTAATTTCCCAGTAGGTTATCGAGGTCATCCGTTAATGTCAGTCTCTGGTTGTTACGACATTTTTATTATTTTAAGATGTTCAGTACAGCTGCTACAACATTTTATTTGAAGGCTGCCCTCGCTATCTTCAACAGCGACGGGTATTTACAATGGGCAATGAAATTGGGTAAAAACATTCTGCACCCACTTGTATAATAAAGACGGAGAGGGGCCACTCAGGGTTCTGCGACAGACATTTTATCCAAACGGTAGCCCTACGACTTACACTTATTGCGAATTCCAACTATCAAGGGGGAGAGAAAGAGAGAGAGAGAGAGAGAGGAAGGGCGGGGGAGAGAGAAATTGTGGGTTAGGGTAAGGGTTAGGCTTGGCCCAGGGTAAGGGTTAGGGCTAGTCCTGTTTACATCTCGAGACTTTGGCGAAATCTACCGGTCCTAGCCCTTACCCTAACCCTAACCCATAATCTATATATGACGTCATATGTGCTGAGATGCGTAGGACCGTCTTCGATCTACCGTTCTCCACCAATTGAAGGACTGATATTGTTCCCATGACGTAACAATTTCAAGATGGCGTCGATGATATAATGCCCAGTTTGTCTACTGTATACTGAGCTGATATCTTCACAAGACCATAAATAGAATTATCGTACCTGTTGGAATAGAAAAGTAAATAACAATCGCGGCGAACAAAAACAAAGGACTCCTGCTATTGATCGTGTGCCTGGTTACAATGGCTGGTCATAAAACCTTGGTTTAATCTTTACTGTTGCTAAAACAGTCCACATCGTTTCTATAGTAACTATATAAAATAGACAACTGTTGACTGGTCAAACCAGGTAGATCTGCTTTCTTAACGATTTATTTCACCAACTTTCGGTAATTGTTCTAGGTATCGAATTGATCAACAAGGGTTTTAAATAACAAATTAGCATCGTGGAGGATGTGGGTCTAAATCAAAAGTATAATTATAACGGGAATTATTATACTCTATTTTAAATATTTTTGTTAATAATGCTAATTATTTCACGGTACAAAGATATATTTTCATTATTAATGATAATAATTATTCCGACTGCTCTCTTAAAGATGGGGGGTTGGGATGGCCTAGTGGTCTAGAGTGGGGCGCTTCGACATCTAGCTGGCCGGTCACCTCTGGCTTGCGGCTGTGGTTTCGAGCCCAGGTGTGAGCGTATGTGGCATGGAGATAGGGGCGCCTTCTCAACCTCGTGGTTTCCTCCGGGCACTCCGGTTTCCTCCCACTGCTAAAGACCCCTACGCGCAAGCGAATTATTGAAATAAAATTAAACCATATGTTAGTCCCAAAATGACCTAGTTTGTGTCGAGTGGACGTTAAACCCCATTTCTCCCTCTCTCTTAAAGGTACATTATGGGAGATTAGTTAACGGGTTGGCAGTTCCAACTATAATAGTTAATAACTAGATAATGTAAAGGCACTTTAGTGAAAATTTCAGTCAAATTGATCCACTATGAGCCGAAAGTTAAGCAAGTAAAATTCCCGGCTAGCCTCGATCATCATAAATAAAATTGGCACGGCGAAAAGCAGAGTCTCGATTATCCACTTAATAAATAAATCGCGAAGGAAAGTTAAGCAGTAAATCGGATCACAATCCACCAAAGTTCGCAGGCTAGCGATGCGATCGAGAGTTGATTATTGTTTGGACATGTTAATTAATATCTAATTAATAATTAAGGTAATATTTCAGACCTAACAAAAGACCAGCAATAGGCAGATTTAGCTCTTGCATAATGTATGTTTAAGTAGTCCCTATGGGTATTACAGATTAGAAACGAAGTAGAACCACATAACCAAAACAAAATACTTATTTTGGGATATGGCGGCCATGTAACTAAATAGATCATTTAATAACATTGAACATTTCAAACCCGCGATCTCCAGGCTAGCGAACCAGCATCTTACGCACTTATCCACTGTGGCTCCAATTGCCGCACACGGGGCCTTTAATGTATATTATATAAAATTAGCCAGAATATTGATTAAAGCTAAAAATGGACGGCGATGGTTTTAATTATTATCCTGTTTACAGAACAAATTAACAACGCAGCTCCATTGTAATTTTTTACTGACGTTTCCTCTCGATTGTAATGGTCATTAGTCTACCAAACTAATAGACTTATATACTATTACGCCTTTAATTACCATGGTAACGGCCACATGATGACAATACTTAGTAATATCTCATCTTCAGTTAGACATTTATCTTACAGTCCTGTTTATCTGTTGGCAGCAGTGGATTGGATGACCGAATGGTTAGCGCGTGCGCGTTGAATCATAAGGCCTGTCATTGAGTCAAATGGCGCGGTTTCGATTCCCCTGTTGTACGTGACAAGGAGTAGACTCGTCTGTCCAATCCCATGGATTTTCTCCGACACCTCCAGTTTCCGTACGCTCCTAAAGACCCCTACGCGAGCGAATTATTGAAATAAAATTAAACTATATGTTAGTCCCGAAATGACCTAGTTTCTGTCGAGTGGATGTTAAACCCCATCTCTCTCTCTCTCTCTCTCTCTCTCTCTCTCTGTCTCTCTCTCTCTTATTCTCTCTCTCTCCCTTTGACTTTTTTAGCTGCATGATTCTTTTAGTGAGACTCCTACGTGCAACCGAATAATTGAAATAAAATTGAACCATATGTTAGTCCCGAAATGACTTAGTTTGTGTCAAATGGACGATAAACCCCGTTTCTCGCCTTCCCTTTCCTGTTTCCGGAGGAAATAACAACAAGCACCGAATGTATTATATAAAAAGAGATTTATAAATCTATTTTTGCCGTGTGATTTGTGGACTGGTTATATAATCATATATGTAGTATATATATTATATAAAATCCCACGGATGGGTTTAACGAGTTCGTTGAGAGCACGAGTCAAGTGGTGTGGTCACTATCTCATACTTGTCCGTGACCTCCCTGGATCCCCCGGTTCCTCCTGTGTGAATGAAATAGGGTTTTAAGTCCCACTGTTGTGCTTCGATTGGGCCCTGAAAGACGGGCATGAGGGATATTTTGCAATGGTCAACGTTTCATTTACTTTCTTATCGCATTTAATAATTTTGGTGTCGCCATAGAAACAAATTTGTCTAATTTTTTGTTAAAGAGAAATATGTATCCTTCACAAACTGTTCAAGGACACTGGTGGTTAAAGACAGAGTCATTTTGTACTTTTGTCCTTTTGTTTGACTTTTTCCCGTCTTCATTAGCCCAGGATAGGAGCAGAAGAGTAGGACGTTAAACCCCATTTCATTTCACTTCATTTGTTTGACTTTTTGATGAGTTGTAATGTAATTAACTCACGACTGGTACCACTAACTATCGGCAAATATATGTTTTCTTTAATGAGATATCGAACGCATTACCAGTAACTCTTGATAATCCATTCACTCATTTTACAACTGATCTATACATCGTTACTAATTACTGAAGTACTGTGAATGGTACTGTAGAAGCTTACACATTCTATCTCAAGAAGGGGGAGCCACGGTGGCTCAGTGAGTAGGACGTTGGCATGGTAACCTAAAGCTTCTATGGACGTGAAGATTTATGGGGATTTTACTTATCAGTGTTGTGAGACAGAGGGCCAGTCGATCGAGTGTGATGTAAATCCGAGATCCTGCGTACACATTGGCGTGCACGTAAAAGATCCCTTGACGGTTTGAATTCGAAATAAGAGCACACTGCATGGTGCATGTCCGTCTTCATTAGTCTTGTGTGATGGTGGCCGAATGGTTAGCGCGGTGTATACTGAGGTCTGTCATTGTGTCAACTGGTGGGGGGTTTCCATTCCCGGTCGCCTGTCCAGCCTCGTGGGGTTTTATCGGGTTTTGTCTCTGGTTTCATCCAACCGTGGCTCCCGTCAGTAATAGACAGTAGCTATAAACTTACAGCTCAATTACTAAATGGACCTAAAATATTTTATGAAATATTTTATACTATCAGTGACAGAAGTGTTATATATATATATATCGATGCCATAGTTCTGGAAGGTTGTAAGTGCCATTTATGACCCAAATAGCTTTTTTGGCATAGGATCACTTATCACATTGGGGGGGGGGAGCTTCTCTATGCAAAATTTCAGAATTGTAAGGTCGTAACTTCCACCAAAAATTACTTTTAAAAATGTTGATATCCTAATTACGTTATATTGAATGGTATAGGTTTTCCTCTCATCTCAAAAACTAAATCCAACAAATTTTAACACCTTTCGGAACTATGACATCGATATATGGAACAGCAGGTTGCATGTATGGGATTGAGATCACCAGTAAATTTAATATACTGTGAACTCTGAAAATACTGTGCAATCGATACACTGTTATTTATACCACTGTACTGTTGTCATTTTTAGTCGTATAGATTCATTATCACAAGCCAGTAAACTTGTTCTGGTCAATATATTTGTCCGTGGTTGGTAAGCTAAGGAGATAACTGGGTTGGCAAGACATTGACCGCTCGGCAAACCGCGACAGATTCTGGAACCTACATCTAGTCTCGGCTGTATGACGAATTCCCCCATATTGGAACTACTTTATAGGTCCCGGATGAAACATAGCTGCGCCCATGGTGTCTTGTTTGTTTGTAATAGCGTCAAATTTTCCTGTTACAATAAACCGTTAGCCGCATCGCAAATGTGTGGGCGTAGGTACATATCATTTACTGTCATGCAACCGAGACTAGATGTAGGTTCCGGAATCTGTCGAGGTTTGCTGAGTGGACATTGACATTAATTGGCCACATATCACCAATTATTTCCGCATTGACTTTAATGTTAATTCTCGTCTCTTAGACCGGCTCAAACCAATTTCAAAATTTTCGTTGAGTAGAATGCTTTCTACCTCAGGTGGAGGAAATGTGGTGGCGACCTCGTGCGGAAAAGATGGTATGGGGTTCACAGATAGGCAAACTAAAAGTAGCATCCTACTAAACATGCAGTTGTCCGCCCTACATTTCAACGTACCCAACGTCTTATCCCTCGTATCATGAATATTCACCAAAGCCTGACAGAAGATGCCTATTCAAACCCGTTTCGTCGATTTTTATTGAAACCATATTGCTGTTTACCATATTGCATCATTAAAATTCAACCAATATTCCTAGGTCAAAAACCAATTATTCACGTCCCCGTGGAAATTAAAATCCTTATATGGTTTGCTATTATTAAGTATTTATTTAACCATGTTTTATATGGCTCCCGGTGTCGACTATTTGCTCTACCCAATTGGAGAAGCCTGTCTGAACATTTAAACGTGGGTTGTACCGTGTGAACCATAACAGTTTACGCGAGTTTTTAGATTGCTACTGAAATAGAAATAAAATACAATGGGGTTTAACGTCCTACGGTTCTGCACCTATACTTGGTTAACGAAGGCGGGGCATACGCCATAAAGTGTGCCACGAAGGAAATTTTGCCCGGGTAGTGGCACTAGGGCCTATCGAATTCCAACTGTCAAGGGATGTTTTAAGTGCAGGCCAATTTGTACACGTGACCTCGGTTGTTCGTACGATCCGAACGTCTAGACAGCTGTTCTTGTCAGGCCCTCCGCCCTGCATCAATGACACGAGGGTAATCACACCGGAAAATCTGGTTGAGCTTTCTCAGCCAATGTAGGGATCGAAAGCATGGCCTCAATAACCCCTGGGGAACGGCGAGTCAGCGTCCTACCTACCTAGCCACCGTGGCCATTTGTGTTAATGATGGCGTATGAGAAGACTGATAATGCTCCATTTCTGTTATTTAGAAATATTAAAGATACGTTATGGGAGATTATATAAAGGGCTGGCAGTTCTAACTATAATAGTTTAAAACTAGATAATGTAAAGAGAATTTGCTGAAAATGTCAGTCAGATTGATCCACTGTGAGCCGAGATTTTAGCGTTTGAATTTTCGGTACTATAACATACATAGTCTCGATTATCCATTTCGTGATTAAATCATGAATGAAAGTTTAGTGGCACACCGGATTTTAATCCAGTAAATATCGCAGGCTAGCGTTGACATCGAGATTTGGTAATCTTCTGTGGATTTTAATCCAGTAAGAATCGCAGGTTATAGTGTTGACAGGAGGGTTGGTAATGGTCTGGATAAATTAATTAATGTCTAATAAATAATGTAGATAACATTTCAGGCTTAAAGAGAGACATGCAATAGACAAATTTAACTCTTGCATAATGTATGTTAAAAAAAACTGTAAAGTATTGTATTCATTTTATTGACAAGATCAATATTAATGTGGGCGTATTTCATCCTCTTCAAAAACGCTAAACATACATTATTCAAGAGCTTAACCTGTCTATTGCAGATATTTCTTTAGGACCGAAATGTTATATAAATTATTAATTAAGACATTAATTAACCTATATCTGATCCGCTACTCAACGCTCATTGATGATTAAATAGCAAAAATGGATATGTTGTTTTTGTACCGACTTTAGTTATGATGATCGAAGCTAAGACGAGGGGGGTTGGGATGGCCTAGTGGTCTAGAGTGCCGCGCTTCGACCTCTAGCTGGCCGGTCACCTCTGACTTGCGGCTGTGGTTTCGAGCCCCAGTGTGAGCGTATGTGGCATGGAGATAAGGGCGCCTTCTCAACCTCCGGTTTCCTCCCACTGCTAAAGACCCCTACGCGCAAGCGAATTATTGAAATAAAATGAAACCATATGTTAGTCCCAAAATGACCTAGTTTGTGTTGAGTGAACGTTGAACCCCATTTCTCTCTCTCTCTCTCTCTAGCTAAGACGAACATCCAATCTTTAAAATCTCTGTTTATAGTGGACCAATTTGACTGAAATTTTCAGCAAATTCCGTTTACATTATCTAGTTTTAAACTATTTTACTGAGAACTGTCAGCTCTTTATCGTATCTCCCACGATGAACGATAACTGTTGTAGGTAGTTGATTGAATATTATGTGGGCGTATGAGATTACTAGAAACATCAGGAAACGAAAAGCAATTCTAATGAATGGATCACTAAGTATCAGTAAAACTGCAAGACATTGTTAATTTGTATTTAATTATTTTATTTCGAAATATTAGCAAACCATTGTTGATTGATGATAATTGTGTTATTTCGAAATATTATTAGTAAACCATTGTTGATGGTAATTTATTGATAATATATGAATATTAAACAATCAGCGGTAGGGGACAGTCCATCATAATGGCCGTTCAATCATCACCTAAAATCATTATGTATTTTTCATTGAACCAGTAACTATATGTTTCCATCCTGTTAATATAGCAAACTCCCCCCGCTTTATAGTGCAATACATATTATAATGCTAAATGAAATGAAACGAGGTTTAACGTCCTACTGTTCTGCTCCAACTGGATTAATAAAAACGAACATATGCGACACAGTGTGTTATTTCAAATGCCAAGGGATCTTTTACGTGCACGTCAATGTGTACATCGGACAGCGGATTTTTGTCCGTCCGAACCATTCTAGACCGTCATTCCTGTACCACTGACGGTGAAAGTTTCTTGGCCAAAGAAGGGATCGAACACGACACTTCGAGGTCAGCAAGCGAACGTTTTACTCACTTACTTAGCCAGGTTGACTCCCCTCAATCTTATCGGCCCGTCTTTGCTCCGAATAAACAAGAAATCGTCTTGTGTGTGGTGTGGTCCTACTGCACCTATCACTAGAAATTGACTTTATAACTAACATTCTTATTTTTTTGTTCTCTTTTCAGGTTTTGGTATGACCACACCAAGAACAATCGGAGGAAAAGTAGTTTTGATTTTTTATGGATTTTTTGGTTGTGCCGGGGCTATTCTGTTTTTCAATTTGTTTTTAGAGCGAATAATTACTTTCTTAGCTTATATTCTTCGGGCAATTCATATACGAGATATGAAAAGAAAGGGCTTGATAAGCGAGACTAAAAATAACAAAGGGAGACGACCTAGTCAGACTTCCGACGATGATCAACTCGATGCGTGGAAACCGTCTGTGTATTGGGTGATGTTAATTCTACTACTTGGAGCATCGATTGTGGCACTGTGTGCCTCAGCAGTGTATCAACCGGTTGAAGAATGGACGTATTTCGAAGCCATTTACTTTTGTTTTGTGACTTTTGCAACTATCGGATTCGGGGATTACGTTGTTTCACAGAGAGAATCATACGCTAATGTCGACTTATATCGTTTTGCAAACTTCATCTTCATCGTTATCGGTTGTTGCTGTATTTATAGTTTATTTAATGTTACGTCGATTGTGATCAAACAAGTTTTAAATTGGATGTTACGAAAACTTAACTGTCGCTGTCGTGTACAAAGGCCTAATCCAGGCCGTCGTAACGCCATAACGCCAGGCCACCTTACTAAAGGGGGGAAAGCGCCGACCGTAACCGTCACGGACGTTGACGGAGACAGCGATTCCGAGTATAGACGCAACTCGGGAGAAATGATATCTATGAAAGATTTCCTACAAGCGAATAAAATATCCCTGGCCATGATGCAGAAGGAATTATACGAAACAGCACAGCGAGGTCACTCCCATAAGCGTGAAGGTGGTTTGCAGGGTGGTGTGGGGCCAATGGCCATTTTGAATCGTAAACTGGGTCAGGAGGATCATTTCGATTCTGGAGTCTGACAATACTGTGATATGAAGGAAGGACATCTTGGCCTTACCGGCGGTCTAACTACTACCTTAGTTACCTTAGCATACGTGGGTCTGAATTTATAATCAAGCTGCGGCTAAAATCGAACTCTCTTTGTGATTAATTGATTGATTGATAGATGGAGCATGGTAAACGATGTGATGCTAGAATGTTATATAACCATACCTTGCGATTCCCAGCTAACTAACTTGACGATCGTTAAGGTCTAAGAATGTTACGAATATTGAAAAGGAATATAAGGCCCCAAAATGGTTTAATTCATTATAAGGCACCCACTTACAGATGTTGTAAATGGAATATAATCAAAACAAGCCATTTTCACTCAAAAGTCTTGCTGGACTAAATTCAAGCCGATAGATTATCCACCATTTATGTTTTTAGCTCGAGACGATTAAACAACTTAAAATACAGACACTATCCCACACGTGTTTTACAATGAAATAGGTCACGCGAGTCCAATATTCTATCTAGTACAGATAATGTACGATTGGCAAGTTGCCCGTACATTATTGGAAATAATGGTACGCCAACATCAAAGGATGACGCCACGTCTGTATTTAGAACAATTACAGGCCAATCTTAGCCAAGAGCGAGCATATAACGAAACGGCGGAGGTTCGCTAAAACGAAGTGGATTTCAGTGCAGGCCAATGTATTCTGATAACGAAGAAGTGGATTGCAGGCAAGGCCAGAATGATAAACAAAATATTCAACGTCTGTGATGAATTTTAAATTTTATTAATTAGCTCTATTTTTGTTTTGTTTCTTTGCTAAACTTTGTTTTGTTATTTTGTAGATATTGTCTTCGTTTGTATGACAGAACATTGCATATATATTCAACTGACTTCACTTCTGAACGACCACATTCTCCCCCACCCCCACCCTCACGACAATGACAATAATTCCGAATAAAATCAAATATATAAACCATACACAATCAAAGGTTAAATATCGAGTTTAAAACCATACACAATCAAAGGTTAAATATCGAGTTTAAAACCATACACAATCGAAGGTTAAATATAGAGTTTAAAACCATACACAATCAAAGTTTAAATATAAAGTTTAAAACCATACACAATCAATGGTTAAATATAGAGTTTAAAGCCATATACAATCAAAATTTAATATATGTGTAGACTATAAAACCATATACAATCAAAAACTTAATATGGACTATAAAACCATACACAGTCAAAGGTTAAATATAGAGTTTAAAGCCATATACAATCAAAATTTAATACATGTATAGACTATAAAACCATATACAATCAAACTTTAATATAGACTATAAAACCATACACAGTCAAAGGTTAAATATAGAGTTTAAAGCCATATACAATCAAAATTTAATACATGTATAGACTATAAAACCATATACAATCAAAATTTAATATAGAACCATACACAGTCAAAGGTTAAATATAGACTTTAAAACCATACACAATCAAATGTTAAATATAGAGTTTAAAGCGATACCCAATCAAATGTTAAGTGTATAGTTTAAAACCATACACAATTTAATTTAATATCTCACTTTTGATCAAAAAATAATAAATACAAATTTTCTATTGGTCTATGTGCAGTGGATATATTTATAATTAAATCAGCTTATTTGCTTCTATAACCAATATCAAAACAGTATCAAAACTGGTTCTATCCATGAACATCGGTGTCAAGGTGGTATCTAGCCTTGGGTCTTTGATTGAATAGTGTAAATTCATATTTAGAAAACTTACATGTAATTGCGTGTTTATCATCGTTAAATGTAAAAAAGAAAACACTTGTTAGCTTTTGAACTTATCGAGGCTTTAAGACGTCTTTACAGTTGTTCTGCAAAGCGAAATTGGCGTAACCCACGGATACGCTATCCAATAACCCATTACTGATTCGGCACCATGACTAGTCAGAATTAAAATCTTTAATATTTGTGTAATCCCTGTTGTAAAGTCCTGCTATAATAATATTTTATATCTCACACAGTTTGGGATACTATGGATGTAGAATTTGGTCCAAGCAGCTGCGATTGTGTCTTATTCGTCCACCATGTATAATACTCTAGACTAGAACTTGTACCATAATTAAATATGTCACGTGTAAGGTAGCGTGAGGCAGTCAGGGGATGTGCGCCGGTATATTCACTCTGTTGACATTATCCAATCTGATTAAAACACAGATCCTATTTCGTTTCGTTTTTTCATAGTTCAAAATTTCGGTTTACTTATGTTTACTACACCAGGATCAGAACGAGTTGTTATATAACCCGCGTTCTGGATAATATAGGGATTACCCCATGAAGTGGTCCGTTTGATTGGTTAATCAAATGTCTGACCCCATTGGGTCAAAAGCCGCTTGTATCATCCCTGGCACAACCTTCCACTACAACCGATCATATTTTCATGTACCAAAGGCCATCAAAAGTATAAAATTAAAAAAAAAACAAAACGAAACGAAATATAGATCTGTATTTTTATCAGATTGATTTTCGACCAGGGACTCCATGCAAGCTTAATCCTACCCGGAAGCTCGACATCGTTGCTATTGGTAACAATGACGTGTCGAATAATGTTAATCTGATGTATTATATCGTTTAGTGACGACGTAAGGTGTATATATAGATACAGATAACTCTAATGTAATGTGGATGGTTTTTGTCATTCTGTGCATTCTGATAACCACATCCATTAACATCTAAATAAGCAAATCGTGGTTGATACAGCACACTCGCTCCCAACCATTTTCCACACAGACATGCATTTGAATCTGCGCACTCGGGTTTCCCATATTTGGAGCAAGAAGATTCACGTGCCACAACTATTTATATTAATCTTCTTTAATTGGCATTTAGTAATTGCACATATTAACACAAGGTACAATTTTATAGATACACAATTACCGAGTCTAATACTGGCGATACTCTCACCTTTATCAAGCAAATGATGTCGCTTAATACCAAACTCAGTAATTGTGTATCCATAAAATTGTACCGTGTATTCATATTAATCTTTGATAAATCCTAACCCGTCGCATGTTAACAGATATTCAGCTGAAGATGAAAACTATTAATGTATTTATTAACATTCATTATACTAATACCAATAATTTTTATACTGAATTGTACTTTTAGAAATAAATCTACTCCGCAATTAGCCTATCACCGATTTATAAACACGACGTCAACCGATCAAATTATGTCGTCGTAATCACGTGGTAAACTAAACCTAGTTCGTAATTAACCTATCCCCGACAACCGACGTCCATGGGTAGGAAGTGTAAACACAACGTAAACCAATCAGATTATGTTGTCGTGATCACGTCATAAATTGACGCCATTTTCTCCGACAATCTAAACTATTTCCAATCTAAATGTAACGTGGGATAAAAATGAGAATAATACTGTGAAAGCACTGCAGCATAAAGCCTTGATTGTCGGAGAAAGATGCTTCATCATGCCGTTGTCAAGGGAAAAGTTTATTGCGATCGAACACATCAAACAGACCCCACTTTCATTTTTCATCTGAAGCAGAAGTGTTATTGTTCTTTATGAGTTATTAAGATTGGTATTTAGGTACGAACCACGTGACAAGCTGTTAATTTGTAATGTAGGTAAATAATGAAGGTGTTTTTCTTATCGATTTCCATTTTGAAGATGCATTATGTGAGAGCTCAATTGGCCTAACGCAGGTGCTTATTTTGGTTTCAAATGTCATATAAACTATTATTGAGACATTTATTCCTCCCACTGCTAACGACCCCTACGCGCAAGCGAATTATTGAAATAAAATTAAAGCATACGTTAGTCCCGAAATGACCTAGTTTGTGTCGAGTGGACCCCATTTCTCTCTTTCTCTGTCTCTGGGACATTTATTCACGTGACAAGCTTATAATAAACTCTCTAGACCATCGGATGACTGGGATTTAAACGGATTAAACATGGTCGCCATTTAATGATTTAATCTAAAAATGACGAACCGAGACTATTGTCTCCGATGTCAAGTACTGTTATTTCGATAATAAACAAAGTATGTCACATTTTGTCGTAACTTCAAACAGTGATTCAGAATAGAGTGAGTTTCACTATATTCATTTTGTATTATCTGTATTTGAACTATTACAATAAGAACAGGTCAGCTTTTTATCTAAATCTTACATAATGGATCTTTAAATATTTTATCGGAGTCCTGCATAATGCATCTTTAATACAATAAAAGGCGATCACGTGACCACAAACAATATTTATATTATATCATCATTGGAATGACATCAAAATATAACATTATGCACTCTTTATATTAAACATGTTTTTATGAAAAGTCGTGAGCTTGTTAAACTTTTTGATTTGGTTCATGATGATTCTCAAAGGCGGTGGGCTGGAGTTGACGTGCCTGTGAAGCAGGGAAGGGTTGACTATTGTTTGTCAACGGCAGGGTGGGGTTAGTAACAACGGCGTGCCCATGGTTTTCAAACGCCGGGTGGGATTGACGTAAGGGTTATGCTGTGTGTACCAAAATTTGACGTTGTTCCTTGTCTGACCCCCGTCCACAGCCCTATCCTAAAACTTTTGAAAGGGAAAACATACGGCGTCGAACTCGCCCCCCCCCCCCTCCTACTGGTTAACGAGTCCGCCCCATACTGAAATGTGGACGTGGCGACAGTTGTGACGGCAACAGACTATTAGGTATAATACGGGGTAAATATTTCCCGTGGGGGGGGGGTGTAAACCGTAGATGACGAAGAAGGCATAATGGGTTTTACAGCGTTGTAGGTTGCGTGCACAAGAACTCCCCATTAAATCCTTGGGTTTTTTTTTTTTTGTATTGCTCGTATTGTATCCAGATTCATCAATTCTAGTCAAACGAACATCGAACGGCCGGAATTAACATACATTGTGAAACTAAGGGATGGTATCCTTCCCCGTCACACGGAGGTCGACAATAATGTGCAATGCTAGCTGATAACCTGGGGGAGGGGGGATGTTCGTAGCTCTGTAAACGGAAGCGGTAGGCCAACGCCAGCTGGCCTCGGGGTCACTCTTTGGTCCGAGCTACCCCAGTACGTTAAATGTCAGTCTCGGGACAGCCGTAGTGTTGCCGCTTACAACCAGACAGCCAAACAACAGCAGTCACAAATATTAATATAGTTGAAACTAGCGGACGGTTTCACGTAATAGTTTTACAGTAATGCGAGAGATATTTTAATTAAGGGACCGGGTACAATAACTTTAATTACGGGTTTCTTGTATTTACCAGTATGGAAATAAATAAAATGGCGACAGTGATATAAATGATATGAGTTATAATAAATGACATGGACCATGTATTATTCACTAGATAATTATATTCAACCCTGCAATACAAGTCTACATTAATCAACGTCTGGCGTTTTCTGTTGTTTCTTTGTAATACATGTACACGTCACGACAAATTTAAAAAGCACTAGTCTTCTTTAAGCGGCATTTACCAATTGACACACGGAAGAAAGACATAATACGGAACGACATTTCGTTGAAGATTTTTTCAAAGTTCACAAGAACATTCTCTCGATATTCAACAATTGGCAGAGAAATACTATGAACAAGATTTCGAGCAGCGCCATCTTGGAGTGGTGAAATTTCATCAATCAGAGCCAATATGTTCAAATCGTATGCTAATCTTACTTGAATTGACGAGTCTTACTTATTTCTTTCTCGAAGATCAGGGCGATGGATGGCCGAATGGTTCACACGCGGGCTTTGGATCAGAAGGTCCGTCATTGAGTCCAGTGGAACGGGTTTGATTCCCCGCTTGACACGGAGTAGGTTCCCCTTGCCAACCTCGTAGGTTTTTCCCGGGTCCTCTGGTTTCTCCCCACTGCTAGAGACGCACGCGCGCACGCAAGGGACTTATTGAAATAAAATTGAACCAAGTGTTAGTTTAGAAATGATCTAGCGAACGTTACCTCATCCCCTCTCTCTCTCTCCCCCTCTCTCTCTGTAACCACAGCAAAATCTTACCAAGCTGCACGCATTATTCTTACAAAACAATCAGTGATCAAACAACCTGACAAAGCCACACACACTTTCCTCGACATTTTAATTTTCATACATCTACAACGATTGATTTATCATACATAAACAAGTTTTGTTATCAAGGCCCATTTCTCCTACGTCATTACACTCAGAAAATAATCCGGTTCTAACGTCAATTCGACACAAATGATCTATTATTATCCAATCAATAACCACTTCCGGTTTAAGCCCGTGACACGATATAAATGCAGATAATCTTCGATGTGGTTTCCGATGTTTATCATCTTTGTGAAAATATTATTGTTATAGAAGCTTATAAAGAAAAGAAAATGTCATTTCCGTCGTAGAATACTCGGTCACCATGAACCTTGGGGCATTTTCAAGACGATAAACTACAGCGGTTTAAAGATACAAGAGAGAGAGAGAGAGAAATGGGGTTTAACGTCCACTCAACACAAACTAGGTCATTTCGGGACTAACATATGGTTTAATTTTATTTCAATACAGGTGTCTTCAGCAATGGGAGGAAACCAGAGTGCCCGGAGGAAACCCACGAGGTTGAGAAGGCGCCCCTATCTCCATGCCACATGGCTTGAAACCACAGCCACAAGCCAGAGGTGACCGGCCAGCTAAATGTCGAAGCGCGGCACTCTAGACCACTAGGCCATCCCAACCCAACATTGGGATAAAGAGCTGGGACCTTATTCACGAAATTGTAACTAAGATAAAATCCAAATTTTAGTTAGTTGATTTGATATTATTAGATTGATTTTAGTGCTTTGTCAATCAAAATGGAAGTATCTACTAAAATTTGGTTTTTATCTTTAGTTAAGATTTCGTGAATCAGGGCCCTGGTTGTTCTCGCTCAATCTGATTACAAATTACAGATGTTTTTCGTTCCCGTTTTTATACTTTCGATGCCCTACTTAAGGGTTATGTGGGCGTCTTACGACCCTATGACGTCGGACATTTAATTAACCAATTAACGTGTTTCTATAGGATTCCCCTTAGTTACATGCACTTGGCGCTAAAAACTCGCCGTAACAGACCGTTTCATTGGCTAATCCCTCATATCATCCAGAACACGTCAATGATAACAACTCTTCCAGATCCTAGTGTAGTAAAGACAAGTAAAACGAAATTTTGAGCAATGAAAAACGAAACGAAATAGGATCTGTGTTTTAATCAAATTGGTTCTTGCTATAATAGTTAAAAAATAGTAAATGCAAAATAAACAAATTGAAGTTAATTCTGGGCGAACTACAAACGCTAGAAAATGTCCTGACTTGGAGGTCCATCTAATTTGGTTCACAGTGACACGGTGGGGTTGCAACAGTGGTGTGTGCGCCCATGGTTTTCATAGACCAAGTGGGATTGACTTGACGATAACGGCGTATCTATGGTTTTCAAAAGCAGGGTAACACCGGGAAGAAAATACAGTGTTTTTTTTTTAAAGCTGGTGATATGTGGCATACTAAATGTCGATTTCCAATAACTGTCATCATTTAATTATCATTTTATGAGATCACTTACTGTAAACAAGTGTTATTTTGGTGGTCTTCTTATTTAGAAATAACAGCTTTTAAACGATCTAATTGAAGAGAAGAATGGTGTGTATAAAAGAGAGAGGAGATAGAGAGAAAGAGCGAGAGGGAGGGAGGGAGAGAGAAAGAGAGGGGGCACACACACTCACAAACTACATCATTTCGGGACTAACGTAGGGGTCTTCAGCAGTGGGAAGAAACCGGATGACCCGGAGAAAACCCACGAGGTTAGACAGACGACTCTACTCTTTGTTACATACAACCGAGGAATTGGAATCACGCCAGTTGACTCAATAACAAGCCACCCAACCAACAAGGGCTTCGCAAAATGGAACGCAAAGATTCGCTTCGCATCATGGGTTTGGATATGTTGAGCTCCATCTCAAATGGAAAAAATCACGTGACTTCAGTGAAGTTACACAAGCACAGGTAACAAAATCTACAGCTATTAAATCTAGAGATAAAATCTACAGCTATTAAATGTATTGTTAAAATAGAGATAAAATTCATGGGATAAAACGCATACTCGACCTGTTAACAATCACAAATCGATGTAGGCTTAGAACATGGAATAAACCTAATGAGGATGGCCATACGCCACGCAGTGTACTACAGGACCACTGTTTTCCGGACAGAGGTGTTCCCACTGGAAAGGTTTCGTTACCTTCTACCTGTCCAACATCGGAGCCCTACGCGCAAGCGAGATAATGAAATAAAATGGAACCATATGTAAGTCCCGAAATACGACTTAATTTGGGTCGAGCGGGCGAACCACCCCCACCCTGAACCATCTTGGAATTGTGGGACACGTAAATCGATGGGCGATTGACCCAGGACCAAGCAGCCACAGGCCTTTGCGAAGACAAATTAAGTTTAATGGGGTTTTACTGCCTTTTGTTCTGCTCCAACAGGGAATACGCCATACAGTGTGCTATAAGGGAAATTTTCCCCGGACAGCGGTGCTAGGACCTACTCTTATGCTCAATTTCAATTGTCAAGGGCTCAATTGCTCAGTTGATCGTCCCTTGTCAGGTCCCTCAAATCTGCACACTACTAAAGGGGAACCACGCCGGAAAATGCAGGTGATCCTTCTCGGCCAGCACCAGGATCACACACGCCCCCACCCCCTCTCACGAAGAGCGTCGTTCCTAGTAGAGACAGAGAAGTGGGGTTTAACGTCCACTCAATACAAACTAGGTCATTTCGGGACTAACATATGGTTTAATCTTATTTCAATGATTCGCTTGCGCGTAGGGGTCTTTAGCAATGGGAGGAAACCATAGGACCCGGAGAAAACCCACGAGATTGGACACTCCTTGTGTGACAAAGTTATTTTTACATAGAACTTTGCTAGATTTGACATTATATTATATTTGACGTTTTCAACTATATACAACTTCTGCTAATCTGTTCAATATGTTATTTACGGGCAACACACGAATGACCTCTGCTCGTTTTGACAAAAGGCACGATCTCATTAAATATCTTATTTATTTATATCCTACACATGATCTATGTGTTTAACACTCGGCAGAACTTCGCGACATTAAAGGGAAGATGCAGTGCAGTTATAGAAACTATACTCTCAATTCCAAATAAGTTAATCTGTCATGTATCATTATTCTTAATGGCTGTATGCTTTATAAAGCCAGAATTAACTGACAGTAAGTCAGACTTGAATAGAGCTCCTTCCGATCTATGTCTATTCCATGTTCTCAATAAAAGATCTACAACCTATGCTGATGGTCTGTTATCTGTAGTGTTACACTTGTCACGTACAACCGGGGATTCGAAATCACACCAGTTGACTCATTGTCAGACTTTTTGATACAGCACACCATTCAGGCATCCAACCACCTCTTTCCTGGTAGAGGAACACGAACAGTACAAGAAGATGAGGGCGTATTATTCTAACAAACTGATACCTGTCTTTTGAAGTACAAGAATTTCCACTCGAACTTTAAAGTGTTTTTGATCTGATAATAAAAGGTGATGAGAAATTTCTGAATCAAGTTTAAACGCTTGTGTTCAGTCTGTCTAATTAACAGCTTCCAGATAACCTTTTTAAAAAACTTTAAAACTGATATTCTCAGTTAGAAACCGATCGATTAAAGTATTTCACGGATATGTCATACGGATACTGCTAATTAATAATAGGTATATAAGCCTAGATACGTAACAAGATAAGTAATTATAAGCTGATATTTATAAATACATACCTTGATATAAAACAATGTCGCGCTGGCTCAGTGCGGAGACTGGAGATTCCTCGTTCGATCCTGGTGTTGTTCGATAAACTTCATCGGGATTTTCCGGCGCTGTTTCTGTGCGCGGACAAAAACCCTGATAATAGGACATATAGTGCCGCTGCCAGGGCAACATTTCCCCCATAGCAAAAAGCATAGCGTGGCGTGAAAATCAAAAATCCCTCATTTCATTTCAGAGCTGCGTTGCAACAAAAAAGAACTTGCATTAGCCAGAAAAATAAAATAAAAATCTCTTTAAAGCTGAGAGTTTGTTGCCTTTTATCTTATGGTGTTAGGATAACTTTAAAATACCCTTTTATGACCCCAGAAGACACGTAACCCAAAGCCTGTTACTCCTTTCATACCGGACGTGACGTAATATATTCTACAACACGTGCCTTGGATTGTAATTTGTTAGTTAATACATGAATTAGTTATGATGGGTTTATTTATACAAGGATGTACTCAGACAAAGGGTGCGCGAGAGGTTAACGTTCTGGTTTGCTGGGTTTTGAACTTGCCACGACACGATTCCTATATGTCGTAAAACCGAACAAAAATCAGGAACCCCGGCATCTATTGTTAGCCTAGTACCTTACCTCCGCGGTCATTACTCCCCGCATCTATTGTTAGCCTAGTACATTACCTCCGCGGTCATTGCTCCTGCGTTAAACGCAGTTGGGGCTAGGACTAGGGTTAGCAAATGGTGGCGGACAAATGAATAAACACAGCACTGCATTCTTCCGGCTGAATCAAACCCTTGACAAAAAACACAATTTCTTTACAATAAATCAAATCCACTGGCGGCCAGTTTTACACCTTAACAAAAATTAAAAACCAAATTATTTCAAACATGCAACTCTATTATTTGTCTTACAAGCGAACATTGTACAAAATAAAAACCCACGAGTTGAGACATGCGACGAGAGATAAAATATACACCAAATCGTCTCAGTCCCCCTCCCCACCCCACCCAACTAAACCACGCTTTACCCATCTAGATCAACCACATACCAGCAAGCGAACTTCGTCAAGATGCAGGGGGTGGGGATTGGGATGGCCTAGTGGTCTAGAGTGCCGCGCTTCGACCTCTAGCTGGCCGGTCACCTCTGGCTTGCGGCTGTGGTTTCGAGCCCTGGTGTGAGCGTATGTGGCATGGAGATAGGGGCGCCTTCTCAATCTCGTGGGTTTCCTCCGGTTTCCTCCCACTGCTAAAGAACCCTACGCGCAAGCGAATTATTGAAATAAAATTAACCATATGTTAGTCCCGAAATGACCTGGTTTGTGTTGAGTGGGCGTTAAACCCCATTTCTCTCTCTCTCTCTCTCTCTCGTCAAGATGCGATAACGAACAACTTATTCCGACAAACAGTGCACATGACGAGACAAGAACGCAGACCGTCTATATACTTCCCCCCATTGTCAGTGATGCAGGACAGAGGGCATGACAAGGACAGCTGTCTAGTCGTTCGAATAGGACGATAAAATTACGCCCCGGAAACACATTGGCGTGCACGTAAAAGATCCCTCGACGGTAGGAATTCGATATACGGGTAAGCCATACTGACGCTGTCCGGGCAAAATGTCCCGCATAGCACACTGTATGACGTTTATCTGTTTTCATTACCACAGTTTGGAGCAGAACAGTCAGACGTTAAACCCAATTTCATTTCATTTCATTCCATATATAAAACGTCGTGGATTTATCTTCTCAGACGAGTTTTAATATGATTTGATAACTGCATGTCCGGTTATTTCTACATGATACAGATTCCGGATTCTATAAATATCTGAGTTATATAATACTAATCTTAAAGGAGCTAAATCGCTAATATTTGGGACCTAGAATTTGACACAGGTGGGTCGAAACGCATATAATACTGTAATATGAATGTATATAAACTGATTAACATTCAATGGTTTCCGTTTTTACTCTAATTTCAAATAAGATACGTTCGGCGAGTTAAGCCAGTAGTCTCAATCGAATGCAAATTTCTAGTGTCTGGTTATTCCAGTCTACATACGCCGTTTGATTCGGTGCAATTTGTCTAGGCTCGTCCCTCGAGTCTGTTGTTACAACTGGGGCTGAAACACATTATGGTACACGATTCGTGTACCAATGGTAAAATATTTATTTTGTCTTAAATATTGGATATCAGAAGCCCATCTTTTTCCGATAAGATCACAGCATCAATGTTGATTTAAATTGACAAATGATACGTGTTTTCAAAGTCAAAGATTTTCGATGATATTGAGTTAGAGACTTAGCTACTTTAAGTAATGAACAATCGTACATGAGGAGTAAAAGACCACCGAGATAAAGGATACCATCGATACGGACCTTCTTTGATGTCGTGTAATAAGAGGTCTATCCTGGATCGTGCATCAAGTAACAAAACGCAGCGAGTCCGATCTATACTTGATTAGCAAAAGATTTAATCATTTGTGAAACACCACATCGTTTGAACTTTAGTGA
Organism: Patella caerulea; assembly: GCA_036850965.1. Taxonomy (NCBI): domain Eukaryota; kingdom Metazoa; phylum Mollusca; class Gastropoda; family Patellidae; genus Patella; species Patella caerulea. Next base: position 2,809,442 of record JAZGQO010000007.1, read on the forward strand.
TACGGATTGCCAGATCTCTAAAACCGTCTGTTAATTTTGTATAAAAGTGCACTATTTTCTCGGGGATATCATGCCGTATATATAAATCTGTGCCTTTTCTACGAGAGAAAGCTGGATATTGGGTAATACAGGATTGTATGCAATCTATAATTAGTTTGAGGTATTAGTTACACGGCGCTCTATCGTCGATTGTGAACATGAGACGATTATAGAAGCCATTCTTCTTTTGTATGGTAGATTATAATGATCCGTTGTAGTATATATTGCTGACTGTTTCAAGGTAAATTAATTAACTTGGACCAGGAATACACAGACATTGATTGGTATTGTATTACAGTAAACACACGGTGATGAATGTAACCAGCTGCGGTGTTGTCTAGGTTCTGGCAGGTTGTTGAGCAATTCAGGGCGGCTGTAGAGTGGTTTGGGAGGGCGTTTAGGCAGGTCGAGAGTTGTTGCGAAGGAGCCAGACACGTTGTGGGATGGTTTTCGGTCGGTTGCGGGGAAGTTCGGACCGGTTGTGGAGGAGTTCCGACTGATTGGGGAAATTTGTAGGTTGGTCCAAGACGACTACAGACAAATTGGGGAGGGGGGGGGAGAGTCCAGGCCGGTTGGGAACGGTTGTAAAGGAGTCCCGACTGATTGTAGAGAAGTTTAGAATGGTTGCAGTCCAGGCTGGTCAGAGAGGAATTCAGGCAGACTTGGGTCGATTGTGGCGGAGTTCAGGCCGGTCGCGAAGGTCACATGAACACTAGAGTTATGATTACATAGCGCTAACAACGTGTGCACAATGTCGGGCCGGTTGGGGATGTCACTTAGGATTCTTAGTCCATAGGATTACCCACCACTAAACCTAACCCAATACCGGTTGGGGATGTCACTTAGGATCCTTAGTCCATAGGATTACCCACCACTAAACCTAACCCAATACCGGTTGGGATGTCACTTAGGATTCTTAGTCCATAGGATTACCCACCACTAAACCTAACCCAATACCGGTTGGGGATGTCACTTAGGATCCTTAGTCCATAGGATTACCCACCACTAAACCTAACCCAATACCGGTTGGGATGTCACTTAGGATTCTTAGTCCATAGGATTACCCACCACTAAACCTAACCCAATACCGGTCTGGGGATGTCACTTAGGATTCTTAGTCCATAGGATTACCCACCACTAAACCTAACCCAATACCGGTTGGGGATGTCACTTAGGATTCTTAGTCCATCGGATTACCCACCACTAACCTTAACCCAATACCTGATCCCTGTGGTAGGGGAATTCTACCCGCCCCTACCGACCTATGATATACTCTCTAGAAGACGTCAAACCTTTAATACACTCCAATTATTGTTTTATTTGTAGATTTAATCTGTACAGTGATGAGGTTAATAAGCGACCATCTGTCTAGACATTTCTCTAATATACAACCGTTTTCTATATATGAACTTTATAGGTTATATATGTTGAAACACGAGTACAACAAGATGTCGATATTTAACTGGGAATTAAAAGAACATATCCCAGGGCAGCTGCGGGGGGAGGGGGTCTTTGTTTATGTAATGTATCGAAGAGATTTTTCCAGTCAAGGAAGCGCGGTAGCTATTGTGCTAGTTGACCAACCAGTGCGAATATCTGGTCCCGTTGCCCCTTAGCCTGGAAAGGAAAGTGTCTACTCATTCAAAACCGAGCTTCAGTGAATACCACTGGCAACACACATCTTGATAGTTGGACATAGAACTGGCCTCGTGTTCATAAAGCATCCTTATAAAATTCTTAACTTAAGTTTCCGAATGCTTTGTTAACTCCCGGTTTTACGCGGCAAGGAGAAGGGTCGCCTGTCCAGCCTCGTCGGTTTACTCCGGTTTCGCCCACTGCTAAACACCCATACGCACAAGCGAATTATTGAGAAAAAAATTAAACCAAATTCTAGTCCCGAAATGACCTAGTTTGTGTCGATTGAACGGTAAACCCCATTTCCCTCTCGCGCTTGCTTTGTGAACTCGAGGCCAGGTGTTGGTCGTTGCGCAGCGATCGGGACGAAATTGTCCCATAGCATGGCGTATCTGGATCATTTTAAATAGCTTAACACAGAAACGGTTATAACCAAATATTACTAAAACCTGTTAGACAACACAGAACACAGACTTCATCGATACAACAATTGTAATAAATATCAATTTTACAAAAATAACTAAAAATATTTGACAGAATTGATAAATTTTTTTTAAAAAAATGCTTTGTTCTATAATAAAAACCCACATACCTAGTATGATAGTTTTACACGAGGCGGAAAAGTTGAGTTTATTTATATTGGTCTTGTTACAGACCTATTATAGATTCATAATTTATAAAGACATTTCTCTTAATTAGAGTCGTTTAACGACCTTGTTTACAAAGTGGCGTCTTTATTTCGCTAATTTACGTCTGACTACGGATATTCTGTTCAGTCGGTTGAGTTAAAAGTGGACATTGCCCTTTCCTCGTGAATGCCATGGTTTGAATCTTGAGTGACGCAGAACCCAGGTGACGTTTGTAAATTGGATGTATACATATCTACGATGAAACGCCGATTTTGTGGCCAAAGTGGCCCAGTCGAATGTTATGCGTAGGCCTAGTAACAGGAAGTATCAAAATAGTCGAATGGGAGATTAACGCATGGATGGCAGGCATGTAATGCACGTGCTAAGTTTATACGGCCCATCTAATAAGCTGGCCGATTCTATCCGACCGTACTACATGAACCAATAACCCATCATTCTGGCGCATGACGTAATCGCGGCCATTTTGAAATTGTGACATATCAATTAGGATAGAACCACAGGCACTTGAAGGGATTAAAATAAATTAAAATAAAACTTCTTACTACTACTACTGCTTGACTATAATATAAGAATACAAGATAATTCTGACGCCATCTTTGTTATGACTGATTTACCATGTATCGTCTGATATCATCTCACAATACTCACTAGTTCTAACACTTCATGTCATTTTTATTGCCAACGAGACTTTATTCACATTCAGATGTAATTAAATTGGTCCTTTTACAGCGTTATTAATAACAAATCAAACTTAAGAAGCTATCATTTATCGATATTCAACTTGGCGAGCCTGGAAGTAACCCGAAATAAGGTCAAAAAAAGTCTGTATTCTTGTATTATAGTCAAACAGTAGTAAGAAGTTTTATTTTAATTTATTTTAATCCCTTCAAGTGCCTGTGGACAGAACGTACTAGCGGAGATTGTCGAGGCCCAGCGTATTAGCGAAGACGGCCGAGACCAATGAAACTTGCCGAGATCAAGCGCACTAGTTGCGATGAAACGTATTAGGATATTAAGTTGGATGTGAATAAATTACCCGATGCCAACACCATACCAGATTCCTTTATTCCCTGGATTACATAAGTAAATTTTCGGATGTTGAAACTGCCAATTTTAAAATTATTCACCCCTTTGTATTGATGTTTGACAACTCACTTTCATTTTTTTTTTCTTTATTGTTATAGTTCTTCGTATTTATTTAGCATAAATGTTCAACCTACTGCTCTTAAATGTACTCTCACTTTCACCAATTAAAAATGATAATCATGTCAGGAATCGATATTCATAAGCATGCTGCTTGTTTTCGTATCCTTTAGACTGTAGAATTGTATGACCTTATGTAATTATATTGAATAAAATATTGTTTAAACCCAACGTATAAGATGAGATTGTCGGTATCAACAGTGCCGGACTGGTGGACCGAGGGCCCACCTGTCAGGTCATTCACCAAGGCCCACACAAGTAAGCGCGAGCGTGTCGAAGGCACGCGAGCGTCCAAGGGGAAAATTTTGAAAATTTACAACCTTTCCTATCTTTTCTTTCTCAAGTCCCGTGTCCTGTCCTTTCTTGTCTTTCTTATACCCTCTTCTTTCTTTCTTTTTTTTCTTTATAGACTTAGGCCCACTTTTTTAATGAGCTTAGGCCCACCTGCGCAGTCCGGCACTGGGTATCAAGCGTACAAGTTGCGATTGCCGCGATCCAGCGTACGAGCAGAGATTGCCGAAAGCCAGTACTAGTGACGATTGCTGAGATCAAACGTAGTAGTGGAAATTGCCGAGATCATGTTAACGAGCAGATATTGCCGAGATCAAGTGATCTAGTAGAGATTGCCGAGATCAAGTGAACTAGCGGAAATTGCTGAGACCAAACGTACCAGCAGAGATTGTCGAGACCAAACGTACTAGCAGAGATTGTCGAGACCAATTGTACGGACTGTGATGCTTCTGACTATACACCAGAGTTTACCTCCTCTGATGGGGGAATGTTTGTGCATTTTTCACAACCCAGTGACTGATATCGATTAAAAACAAAAATGTCACTTAAAGCGGAAATTTCATATTTTCTAAGAAAGTCAAAACATAGTTATTTCTATGTGTTTTGCTCAAAAGGTTGTCAACTCACTATTATACGATCATAGGCATAAAAATCCCTGACACAGAAAATAATAACACAATCACTTTCATTACCTCCCTTGTCTCCCCTTTCCACTCCATGCAATGGCGATCTTCAATCGTTTGAATTTGAAAATGATATTTTTGCCAATTTTTCACCTGGAGGATAAATAGGATTATTCTTTAACAGGGTAGGACTGTTTATAGATACAATCTATTTTAGGGCTTTATGTTGATATATTTTAAAAATATAACTAAAAAGTATGAAATTGCCGTTTTAAGATATTCTCAGTACATGACATTGTCCTCTTTCTTTTTATTTTGTATTTTGACTATTACGACTAATATCGACGACTGTGCTATTGAATATCGACGGGGAAAGTTGAAACAGCGAGACGGGAATTAAAGTACTCTAGTAGGAAGAAGCTGACCTTTAAGAGATATAATTTTTACTCGAACTCGTCTTGGTAGAGCAAATACAGCAAAGCAAAAACAGGTAGAGAGAGAGAGCGGAACGTCCACTCGATACAAACTAGGTAATGTCAGGACTGACCTTTAAGAGATATAATTTTTACTCGAACTACCTATAATTGTTCTAGTTCTAACGTATTAATAACCATGGCCCCATTCTGATAATTACTCTAACGATTTAGTTGTGCCATTGGGGTATTTGCCGTGTGCGATGTATCATAAAAGCCTGTCACTGAATCAACTGGCATGGTTTCGAATCCCCGTTTGTACGTGACAGGGACTAGGTTCGCTTGTCCAACCTCGTGGGTTTTCTCCGGGTTCCCCGGTTTCCTCCCACTGCTAAACACCCCTACGCGCAAGTGAAGTATTGAAATAAAATTAAACCATATGTTAGTCCTGACATTACCTAGTTTGTATCGAGTGGACGTTCCGCTCTCTCTCTCTACCTGTTTTTGCTTTGCTGTATTTGCTCTACCAAGACGAAAATCGATTTGTTTACTAAATTTAATAATTTAAACATGCATTATGCAAAAGCTAAATCCCTCGCACGATCCAGAACGCGGGTTATATAACAACTCTTCCAGATCCTAGTGTAGTCAAGACAAGTAAAACTAAATTTTGAACTATAAAAAATGAAACGAAATAGGATCTGTGTTTTAATCAGATAGGGTTTCCTTCTTTGTCTTTTTTTATCGTATTGAGAGGATGTCGAATGTTGCGAAATTTTCATTTCTTTGCAAATAATGAAAGGAACTGAACCCTTTTTGGACAGAAATTCGTTTTAGATATTCCCGTTGTGCGGAAAGGGAGTAACGATCCCTTCGATGACGTTCGGAGACTTTAATAATGCGTCTGCTATCACACCACACGGTTCCCAGCGTGTGCAAGGGAGAAAACTCCATTTTACTACGTGACGGAAAACACAACTTGATAATTTTCAGTCTTGTCACGGGTTACTTTCTGTTGTGTATCGTAATAAGAAAGGGGGAACAATTGGGTTTAACATCCAATTGAACACAAACTAGGAATATTTAGCAGTTGGAGGAAACGGAGAAAATCCACAAGGTTGGACAGACGACCAAAAGCGGGAAATCACCCCAACACGACTTGACTCCATGACAGACCTTGTAGTATCACGCACACGCAATAAACCAGGAAACGCCCCATCCCCGCGTAGTATGTAATGACGAACTGACAACTAATGACCACTGTTTAGTATGGGGAGATAAGAAATCAGGTCATTGAATTTGAGTCATTACTTATGGACTTGCGGTCATTTGGAGGTGTTGGCGGCCATTTTTGACATAATATGCCAACATCATTTTTAATGATCTTAAGGTGTTTTTAGCCCCCAAACCAAGAGAAGACACCAAGATCATCAAATTTGAGTTGATAGTTACATAGTTATGATCATTTTAAGAAGCTTCGGTGACCATTTTTTGACGCCATCTTGAAAAAACACTTTTCCGGGGGTCCTACTTAGGGAAACTTTTAGTAAGTTATAAAGTACAAAAACCCCTACCAGAATCAGTTGAGAAACTTTTTGTTTCATGGTGGGGGGGGGGCAAACTGTATTTTGCCCCAACCAAAGCTTTATCCGAGCAGTGCAGTATAACCCGTGTCACATTACACCTAGGAATAACAAACCACAGCACTCCCATGCGTAACAAGACATATTGGTGCCCCTTTGACCAAATACCAAATATGCCATGTTTCCCGTCATCCATGCGTATTTAAAACAAATATGCCTCATTATATCCCAATATAATCGTAGACATTTAGCTCAATTCCATTGGAAGAGGGTGGGGGCGGTCTAGTGCCTTAAAGCGTAAGGTCTGTCATTGAGTCAAGTGGCTTGGTTTCGATTCCTCGCTCGCTTGTACGTGACAAGGAGTAGGGTCTACCTGCGAGGTTATTCATCGGGTCCTACCCACAGCGCAAGCAAATTTTTGAAATAAAATTGAACCATATGTTAGTCCCGAAATAATCTTGTTTGTGTCGAGAGGACGTTAAACGCCACCCCTGTTTATCTCCATTCCATGTTCTGGCTGAATGGAGGGTGATTAACGCCTGAGTTCGTATAAGGGGGAACAACTCTTTGTATTTGACCGTGTCCAAGCTTTGTAATTCTCACCACATAGAATTCAATTTTAAATTCACGAAATTTCTTGTCGACTTCATTTTTTTTTTTTAACATTCCAATGTTTTAGATTAAAATCACTACGATTTCAATAAGTTATAATCATGGTAAAAGTACTGAAAAGGGTTGACCATTTCTATTTTCCGCTAGGTCGGGTCAAATGAATTTATTGGCAGTGACCTCACTTCAATAGGGATCATCATAATTCATGTATGTTTGCTTACTGCGTAATGCAAGTTCGAATGATAATTGGTGGAGATTCCTACAACGCATGCGCACTCCGAAATGAAATGAAATGTGGTTTTATGTAGGTAGGTCACCTCCAACCGGGTTACATTGGCATTGCGTACTCCAAAATGAAATGGGGTTTTATGGTACGGCAGTTCCAACCGGGCTAGATTGCGCCAAACATACGGTGAATATTACGAGACAGGCTAAATTATATCACAGAAAAACATTATATGCATAATTCTCTCCGAAACGACACGTGTTTTGGCGATGTAGGAGAATAAATGAATTGAAATGGGGTTTAACGTCCCACGTTTCTGTTCCTATTGGGTTAATGAAGACGGCATACGCGACACAGTGTGCTACGGCAAACTTAAAGATGGACTGTTTCGGCCAACACAGGGATCGAAACCGCGACTTCTCAGGCTAACGAACCATCGTCTTATTCACTGACCCACCGTGGCTCCTAAGTCAATCGGCAGTTGCTTACATAACTTATTCTACTATAAACATGTTGTGATATACGTATAAATACATTTAAACCTGTTTGAATTATGGCTTACCTATTCGCATTTCTAAAATATTTTTTTTTTTAGAAAAGATCAATTTTCCCCCACCTATTGGAATAACGGAAAAAGTCTTGCCTTAAACGGTCGACTATAAATAAATAAAATATTGAAGGAAGATTTACACCCCACAAAACAAATCAAAACATTCAAATCTGTTTTACTTATTCTGATTTTAAAAAAATAGAAAACAAACCCCAAAATTTTCCATTGGACTCACGGAAAAAGTATTGGCTTAAAAAAAATTAAATGTTGAACGACGATAGATTGATATTCCACAAAACAAATCAACACATCGAATGCAATTAATTCGAAAAGGTAATTTTGTTTACCAATCCAAGTACCCACAATTGTTACTGACAGCGCTTAAATACGAATACAATTTTGTTTTAGCAGACAAAATGTCTTTTACTTCCTTCGAGATTTATAATCTGTCTCGAGAAAAAAACAACTTTCTCTGTTAATTAATGGTTTAAATATCAAATAAGACATGTAATAAGTACCACATAAACATCTCACTTCAAACATTTATTACCTACGTCGAGTTAAAAAATTAAAACAAATATATATAATGCGTCTTTTCTAAATATTGCTTTAGCATAGTGCAAAAGAATTATCAAGCCTAAAGTCCAGCCAACACCATGGAACTTTTGTTTCAATCGTTACCAAACACAAAGTATAATTAAACGAATAACTGGATAATCTAGACTTTGTTAATTATCGTGACAGCAGTAACAATGACAAACGAGGCTACATAGATTTTAAACTAAGATTTTCTTGGCTTAGACTAAAGTAATTTCACTGCAATTTCCAGCATATTCCATTTACATCATCTAGCTATTATCTATTATAGTGAAAACAGCCAGCTCTTTATCTAATCTCCCATTATATATTTTTAAGTTATGCTTGTCAATCTCGTTCCCGAAGGCCTCTGGCGCATTAGACCGTCCATTTTTTCCAAACCTAAGCCCCGCCCATTCTGACCTCTGATTGGTCAATCTTTTTGGGTCGATTTCCCGAAAACTAGAGGTCGGATCGTCGTTTCGTTTGTTGGAAAATGATCCTTGAGTCAAAGGTCAACTCGCTGACATAAAAAAATGGATCCTAAACGAACAAATTCAAGTTTTTGTAAAGTTCTATTTTTCTACGCGTGGGTATATTTTAAGTGATTCGGTCATCAAGGCACGTAAAATCAGGGGCGTACGACGCAAATGAACGAGAAATTTCGCGCGTAGGAATTATATGTCACCTTCCGGGAAAATGGCTACCCCGATTTCTTCAAAAAATTTTCTGGTTTCGAGATTGCTTGATTGTGTGAAAAATTTACCAAATCAAACCAAAGTTTGTGTATTGTCGACATGCAGCTTCTGGCAAACAACGTGGCTGTTTGTGTCGTTGTAAACGACCAACACAAAGCAATCAGAAATCTAGGGATAGGATTAGACAATCGGTGGCAAAATGACACGAGGGAAGGCAATTGGTGGCAAAATGACACAAGGGAAGACAATCAGTGGCAAAATGACACAATGAATGAAATGGGGTTTAACGTCCTACTGTTCTGCTCCTAACCTGGGCTAATGAAGACGGATAAAAAAAAAATGACACAAGGAAGCAATGTTATCACTAATCCCATCCTATGCTGGCGATTAATCAACAAAATGAAGCATCTGATATAGCCATCATCGTTAGTCTTGCGCTATTAAACCCTAAACTAGTGTTAAATAAATAAATATGAAGTTTTTACGACCACCGAGACAAGACTTGTATAATTTGTATTTATAAAATGTTGACAAGTATGTTATTAATGGGTGTATATCAACATATTATATACATATGACGCATCTAAAACACGGCTAAACCATGTTACATATAACAATATTAACCATATTGTTGTTTTACAGTGACACGTATGGTAAAGAACATACCCGTAACGTTAATACAATATCGAAACGAGGGAAATTTTAATAATTGTTACGTGACATTACAGAGTAAGGAAAATGAGCTTTTAGTAACCTATTCAGTTTGTAGCAAATGGTATCGTTTTTAGTAACTCATTCAGTTTGTAGCAAATGGCACCGTTTTAGTAGCTCATTCAGTTTGTAGTACATGTGAATGGTACCATTTTAGTAATCTATTCAGTTTGTAGTAAATGATTGTTATTAGTAATCTATTCAGTTTGTATTTAGTAGTTAATTCAGTTTGTAGTAAATGGCTGTTTGTTACTTGTAATTCATTCAGTTTGTAGTAAATGGTATCGTGTTTAGTAGTTCATTCAGTTTGTAGTAAATGGCTGTTGTTACTAGTAATCCATTCAATTCGTACCAAATGGTACCGTGTTTAGTAGTTCATTCGGGTTGTAGTAAATTTGTGTTACCAGTGAACCCAGTGTGTAGTAAATGGTTAGCAGTCCACTCAGTTTGTAGTAATTGGTTCCGATGTTAGTAGTTTAGTCAGAAAGAGAGAGAAATGGGGTTTAACGTCCACTCGACACAAACTAGGTCATTTTGGGACTAACATATGGTTTCATTTTATTTCAATAATTCGCTTGCGCGTAGGGGTCTTTAGCAGTGGGAGGAAACCGGGTGCCCGGAGGAAACCCACGAGGTTGAGAAGGCGCCCCTATCTCCATGCCACATACGCTCACACCAGGGATCGAAACCACAGCCGCAAGCCAGAGGTGACCGGCCAGCTAGAGGTCGAAGCAAGGCACTCTAGACCACTAGGCCATCCCAACCCCCCAGTTCACTCAGCCTGTGATAGTAAATTACCATTCACAATAAAAGTTACATTCCTTTTAGTAAATTCCCCCGAGGGCGAATTCGCGTGACAGACAATGGGTTTCATTTTGATGCAAACCATTCACGATACGAAGGAATGATAAATAGTTTCACGAAAGAATATTAATATTATTCAAGTCTTTTCTTTCGTGAAAATCCGACATATCGTTTATAAATCATTACGGCGCATAAAATAAAAGTTTTCTGAAATAGAGTTATAAAAATCATGAAGATAATCATTGAAATAAACAATAAATTGTCATTAATGAGATTTCGTGAAATAAATATCAATTTTAACCACGAACACCTCGTAAATTCAGTAGATTTGAAATGTTGTGAACTCTTTAAAAGAAAGAAGCGAGACCTTTGTTTTATTTTTGCTGGCAGTAAGCCGACAAATAAATACCTTATTTTAAAGTGCTGTAAAGAGAACACCGCCACAATCTGTGGTTGTACTAAATAAGGTGAGGTGATTTTACGTCGAGGTGAATATATATTCATTATTTTATACCTTGAGTTTTATCTCCAATTCAATTTTATAATTTATTTAATAATCTGAAGATTGCCTAATATGGTTAAAATGCAGATTTGTATTTCACTTTTGTTATCCTTTCGATGACCTCGACTACACGACGATCCGACCAGTTATAGTGGGAGATAGCGTGAGGGGTCATGTTCGTCTGCGATATCACTTCTGTGGAAGCGGCCGTTAAAACACCAGGTAGTAGTAGGGGGTCCTGTGAGCGGCTTTTAACCACATGACGTCAGACATTTGATTAACCAATCGGCGTTGATGTTTCTAGTAGGATACCCACAGGTCCGTGCATCGCATGTCAAGAACTCGCCAGAACAGACTGTTTCATTGGCTTATGCCTCACACCAACCAGAACGCGGGTTATATAACAACTCTGTGTTTCAATCAGATTGCAAATCGACCCATAGTACGTACACGCTACTGAAGATCGCGGCATTACAGGCGCATTAAGTTTAGGCAACTCGTTTGCGTATTATAATCGTTGATGGTGTGTCTAGTATTGTATGATTGTAACGCGTTATCCCAATTCAACAAGTAGTCGTGATATTTTAAAGATGCATTTCCAAATCAATTAGTTGAATTTTTCCAATTTTTTAAAATAGGTGTGTTAAGATGAAATTTATATCATCATTTAATTGGAATATTCTAAAATAATACGATTTGTTGACCAGAATGAAGATTGGGACATATTATTTAGTTACAACAAGAGTGTTATTGGGTCTTTAAAGATGCATTTCCACATACAATATCTATGATTTGGAATAAAACGAAAATTAAACTAATGTATCTATCAAACGTTTGCTTCAAATTACCCTCAAAATTTTTTAATTAGAGAAAAACTACCTCGTGCGGTATAAATGCATTTTCATCAGACTTGTTTGTCATGTAACTTGACAGAGGGATGGACCATTTACAGACTGTTTTTAATGTTATTTGTTGCCCATTTAGCATACATATCAAATTCTTGGATTATCTTCTGCCAACCCATTTTTCGCCGATTAATCACATGGTTTGTCATACGTTTAATGGCTTGTAAACTTGGACATCACTACGGGAGATAGAGAAATGGGGTTTAACGTCCACTCCACACAAACGAGGTCATTTTGAGACTAACACATGGTTTAATTTTATTTCAATAATTCTCTTGCACATAGGGGTCTTTAGCAGTAGGAGGAAAGCGCATGATCCAGAGAAAACCCACGAGATTGGACAGGCGACCCTACTCCTTGTCACGTACAACCGGGGATTCGACACCACGCCAGTTGACTCAATGACAGGATTTAGGACACAGCGCGTACTTGCGAACCATTCGGTCATCCACACCCACCCCACCTAATGTTATGGGAGTTATACCCATAAATACTTTCGCGGGCATGTATCTTTAATCTCAAGAACCAAACAGAGAAATAGTCCCTCTTATAATTATCACTTCAGGCAACCATGAAATTGGTACTGTTGCTGTTTTTAGTTGGTGTTACCAATGCCGCGGCCAGCTATAATGAAGGTAAGTGATGCAAGCCATACCTAATACTTCTGAAGTCGGTGGTAAATGCAGTCCGATTAAAACACAGATCCTATTTTGTTCCGTTTTTTATAGTTCCAAATTTTGTTTTACTTGTCGTTACTACACTGGGATCGGGAAGAGTTGTTTTATAACCGGCCTTCTGAATGATGTGAGGGATTTGTAAATAAAACGGTCTGTTACGGTGAGTGGTTGGCGTTGGTGAACTGTGGAAAACGCACTGGATAACATCAAAGCTGATTGGACTATCAAATATATCGTTATAGGGACAAAAAGCACTCGTATGACCTCGGATGCGACCTTCCACTACAACCGGCCAGATGTTCAAGTCATTAGATTGTAATTCAGACAGACACCTGAAATAGAATATATAACTCCAATGCTAAATATGTGTTGAAAGTTTTCAATCACTTAAGTTTTTAGTACATGTTATCTTTTTTATTTTTAATTTACTTTCAGAGACCGAGTCGGATTTATTCGGTCTACCAGAGTCGGCAAACAGCCACAATTTCAACTACCCTCGCTGGGCCTACCCAATCTATAACTACCAAAACTCGAGAAACCGATATAACCCGTATCAAATAGCACAGCCCCAGAATTACTTCTTCAGTACCCAGTTTTATCCCCAGATGGATGCCAGAAACCATAATAGAAGACGTTTTAGCCCTTACCAAAAGAGGAGAATAGATTATAACCCTTACCAAATAGCACTACCTAGATCTAGATGGTTGTGGTGAATATCTCTAATCCCAGCTGCATTGTTTAGATCCCTTGAACTAGAACTGGTTCATTATAAAGCTGCTAGTGCTCAGTACATACACTGTGAAACCGATACCGTTCACGTGTGAACTGACGAATTTTACTGATGAAATGTGTTGCTATTTAATCATTATACAAGTCGGTAGCTATAAAAGGTGGTTAAGGTTGTACAGAAATCAATAAAATCAGTCGTGTAACTAGCTAGTGTGACTTAATCGAAAATACTGCTGAAACACAGGAAATGCTCACTAGTCCACGGGTGCACTAATCCACAGGTTCACCAGTCCGCGGGTTCACCAGTCCACTGATATCTATTATTGGGGTTGGGTTAGGAGTAGGTTTTTTGATACTCATATTTACAGTATTTCGTATAGTTAACCCACAGAATTGTAAATCCCTCTCGATAACACAACCAATCGTGGTGGAGTATCTTACTGCCACAGTGTGACTTTACGTGATTACTGCCGTCGGTATACATACACTATAATTTAGTAAAATGTTTCTAGAATCAACCCGTCGCCTTTAAGGGGGAGAGCAGTGCGCTGCACCATAAGGTCTGCATATGGCCTGTTATTGAAGTCAACTGGCTTTTTTGAATTTCCCGGTTGTACGTGACAAGGAGTAGGGTCGCCTGTCCAACCTCGAGGGTTTTCTCCGGGTCCGGATGTTTCCTCCACTGTTAAAGACACATATATACGCAAGCAAATTATTGAAATATAATTGAACCATATGTTAGTCCCTAAATGACATAGTTTGTGTAGAGTGGACGTTAAACCCCATTTCTCTCTCTTTAAGAGGAAACGGCACTGTTGATCCGTTCCCTGTCGAATCCTGCAGATTAATTAAATATTCATTCAGTAACGGGTAGATTATTAAATTATAACGCATACTTATAGAAGACAGTTACTTATTTATTTTGGCGACGTTGAGAGAATACCCCTCGAAACGTCACCCAAATAAATCAGTTTTCCTTGAGTATGTCTTACGATTTACTAAGCTATTTAGTTAGACAGCGCTGATTGGGGTAATAGGACAGGAACCAAAATAAAAGAATTTTATTTTATGTAATTAGACTTCGTAAGATATTGATGTTTATTATGCATAGTGTTTGCTGTTTACTAAAATAAATAAACTCTATTGGCTTCCAGTTCGAGCGAGGGTTCAATTTAAAGCTCTTGTGAATTTAATCCGACACTGCGCCCAGTTATTTAAACGAACTCTTGATTCCTAATTATATTAAACGTTCTGGTAAATATGCTTTCTCCGTCAGAGCAGCTAAAACGAGGATTGATCTTCCAAAAACTCTTCGATGTTCTCTTCCATCCAGAGCTTTAAGACTTATGTAACAAACAAAAAAAAAAATATTTTAAAATTGTTTTTGAACCGTTTTGTTGTGAATGCGTTTAGAAACACTCATGTGTAACGTAATACTACATACATCGAACAATAATGATGATAAAAATATCTGATGGCTGAAGAAATAAATGGTACATAACAAAATGAGTTATAATAATCCATTAAGCCATCATCTTTAATATGTGATGTTAAGCCAACATCCCCGCACCCTCCACTACTGACCTTTTTAATAGCACGTGACGACTAAATCCCGTAACTTAGGACGCCCTACTGCCAGAGAACCTCGGGAGATTTCAAGTAAGGTAAGACTCAGTATAATTCGATGTTAAAATAGGCCTAATCTACGCGTGGGCATTGGTCCCATGTCCACATTAGCTGTCGTATTTGGAATTCGATAGCTAAGTGGGTAAGACGCCGTCTTGCTTATCTGGAGGTGGTGTGTTCGATCCCTGCATTGGCCGAAAAAGTTCATCTGGATTTTCCTACGTGGTTTCCGCATGTTAGTGGTCCTGGATGGAGGGCATGACACAGACAACTGTCCATTCGCTCGATGGGGCCGACACTGGAGGTCCTATGCATACATTGAGGTGCAAGTAAAAGATCCCTTCGTAGTTGGAATTCAAGAAAAGAGTAGGCCACAGAGCCGCTGCCCGTCTTTCCTTAGCCCAGTTCGAACAGGACACTAGGACGTTAAACCCCACAGCGCTGTCTATTCGTTCGGATGGGACGCAAACCGAGGCCCCGTGTACACATTGGCGTTCACGTAAAATATCCCTCAACAGTTGGTATTATATATTTGAGTAGGTCGTAGTGCCGCTGTACGGGCAAAATTTCCCTGATAGCACACTGTATAGCGTATATCCGACTTCATTAGTCAAGTTCGGAGCAGAACAGTAGGACATTAAACGCAATTTCACATGATTTCATTTTGACTATCATTTCATTTCTGTATTTCATCTGACTGACGTCACTAAACACAATGAGATCGTGTCAATAAAATCCTATACCAGTGTACATAAAAGGACCTAAAAATATATAAGAGGTAGAATCTTAAAGCGATAAAAAGGGGTGTAAACTTTAAAGTCGGTCCTTATAGCGGTTTATTGTTGACATTTAATGTTCTATCACTGGTATAAAGACACTGTACATTGCGACTTGTTTCGAAATGTAAAAGCAAACCGTATTTACAAATTTAGTACTTTTACCAAATTGAACGATCATTTAGGTGCATAGATCTTATTGACCTCCGCGCTGTATATACATGTACGTCTGTTAGTTACATGTAATGAATCCCATGTCTTGAACAAGCTTCATATGATCTGTGTACATGACTATAAAGAAAATAGGCGTGGTCAGTTAATCATACCATGTCCTGATAGATAAACAATTCCGACACCCTATTTCGATTTGGGTTGTAGTATTAACTCAACCCACTGAGTAAGCGTGACGCATGGGTTTCAGTATGTGACACTCCACGCCTCGTGAATTTTCGGCGTGGTTTCCCCCCTTGACCCATAAACACGTAAAACAACCATGACAGGTGGAAATCCATAACAGAGTTGACTGTCGTGCCTCTGACGAGGTAAAATGTCTCTAAAAGTACCGTGGTCGGCATCAACCAAGGTGTAATAGCGAACTAGGTCGTTAAAACCCACTGATATCATCAAGTGTGACAAAGTGATCTCTACATCATATTGAAATATAAATATACAGATAGAACTTTCTGACCTCTGCTGATTTTTGATCATTAATGATATTGACGTGTTCAACTCGACACAACTTCTTCAAGGCACGGACTTAATAAAACAGCTAATGTGTTCAATATGTTATTTACGGACTACACACGAATGGCCTCTGCTCGTTTTGACAATAGGCACGATCTCATTCACGATCTTATTAAATATGCAGTGCAGTTACAGATACTATAATCTCATAAATAAACAATGCCAAATATGTACATCGCTTGTGTATCACTTTTCTTAATTAATTGTATGCTTTATAAGCCAGAGTTGACTGTTAGTTTCAGAAGACTTGGAATGGCGCTCCTCCCGGAGTATGCCTATTTCATGCTCTCAATAAAGGTCTATCAACTATGCTGATATTCTGTTATCTGTATGTAGTGTTACAGATATCAGATTTGGATGCCGTGACCGTCCTGGGTCGTATCAGATTTGGCGCCGTGAATCAGTGAACCAGACAGAACGGGATCCAGTCCCATGAAGCCGCAGGCAATCTTGTTAGACAGAATTCTCCAGTTAATCTGCAAGTTGAAAAGATTTTGGTTTCATTAGTAATCAACCGGGATTGTTAATTACAATTAGTCAAGATATCAGATTTGGTTGCTGTGACCGTCCTGGGTGGTATCAGATTTGGATGCCGTGACTATATGAACCTGGGAGTGAATCGCCATACCAGCGGGACGTCCTTAACGGTGATCATGGGCCAATAATTACAGCCATAGCCATCAGTCATGGAATCACTGACGCCCGGGTTCGACCCCGGGAGGAAACCCTTGGAAGAAGAAGTTTCCAGTCGTTTTTAAGGTAGGTGCATATTTCCTTGTAACTGACAATGGAACGCCAAAAATGACCAAGGGATAATTTTAAAATTGTTTAAAGATTAGGGATTTGATCAATATAAAGTGTTAAGTAAAGTAAAAAGTTAAGTAAAAAAAATGGAAACTAGTAAATAATTAAGTTAAGTAAATAAGAGTTAGTTTTACATATGGGTAAATAATTTCTATAAACGTCGGAATAGATAAGAATTCTAAATTGAAACGGTATAACTACGCGAAAAGAAATAAAATGCAGCCTCCGTTTTATAAGGTTATAGATCGTAATAATGTAATGTAGTGTTATGTCCAATAATGTATATATGTGTTTAACCAGGTTTGGTTAACGTGTGGATCTGTGTAAAATCCGTTTTTAAGTTTAGGGTAAAGGGAAATGCCCAAGGAAAATTTAAATGGCCTTTTGTTTTGGTTGGTATTAGGTTTTAAAAAAATGTTTTAAATTGAAACAGGGTGCATTGCAATATATAGCGAGTTGCTTATGCAATGTAACTGTTTCTGGATTATTCATGTCGTTTTGTTAAAGAAATATAAAGGAGAATAAGTTTAAAGGATGTGTTCAAACCAAAAAAAAAAAGTATAACGTGGTAAAATGGATAATTTAAAGTTTGATTTGAATGTGCGATTAGCTGTCGAATAAATTTTGAATTCCCTGTTATGTCATGAGTAATGTTACGTAAAACCATACTGATGTATTGGACACGTCAAGAACTTATATTTGTAATTTTTTATTTTTCGTTGTATGTAGTAAACGTCAGGAATATAATAACTTATGGGTTGTAATTATTTTATTTTTACAACCAGGAGTATCATACAATCAGGTCTTGTAATAAACACTGATCCTTTGTATCAAGATGCTGTTTCTCGTTTGAATTCAGAACGAAATGTTAATAGGGAGTATCTATATGGACATCTCACACAGGCACATGTCTGTCTTTTCTGTTCTCAGCGTGTAAGATAGCACCCCTTGGCTACAAGCTTGTGATATATACACGAAGCTCTATATAGCACCAATGTTAAGACGGGTTATAATCTTAACCTGTCAATGTCAATTAGTAAAGCAGACTACTACTGAATTTCAATGTTATTAATGACTTTAGGTGATAAGTACTAATTAATACTGCTTATTTTTACTTAGGGGCAGATTAAATTCTATTGTTAATAGTTTATTCACTTAAAAGTAAATACAATTTTGATTTTAAATAAACTTAAGTGTAAGAATATGATTAAGTATTATGACATCCAATTGAAATCAATGTTGTAAATTAAGGGTAATGTAATTGTAATTGGTCTAATTTAGCAAGTACATTGATCATTTATGGGATTTATTGTACCTTATCTTAACGTACCCCAACGTTGAACCAGACCAGGGCATCCCAGTATGTCAAAAGCTATGACCCTCAAGCCCAGTTTGCAGAAGTGCCTACGTGCATCAAATTAGCTGTGCAAGAAAAAGAACAATTCTAACATGACCTGAACTTATTCAGTGGTGGCAACAGTGAAATTATTGACATTGAAAAAGTGTTTTTTGATTTTTTTTTTCGGTTGGAACGTATAACCGAGTATTTATATTGAACTTATATTATTGTAGCGAGTATTTATATTGAACTTATATTATTGTAGCATGTTTATCAATGTAATTGTTTTTATAGAATTAGGACTTGACTTTGTGATGTCCATATAAAATGTTTTCAAGTGTTGATATTGATATTGTATTGTATTTAATGTATGTTAGATAACGATAATTAAGGGGATGGTGTCGGCTGAGACCGAGGACGAGAATACGCTCCATGGAACAGATGTTTCCACACCAGCACCAAGAAATAAACAAGTGTCATTCACTTTGTCATAATTAATCAAGAGGAATGCCAGAATTTAATGGTATAATGGTATCGTCCTACAAAAGTCAAGGACCTAGTGTTCCGAAAATATCATATAACTATATAATCGTGTGTGTTTTCATTACTATTATTATATCGTGTGTGCTCTTCTTAATTCGTGTGTGATTTAACTTAATTGTGTGTACCTTCAATTGATAGAGATGAAGACAGTGTCCCACCTGTGAGAATGGTATTAGTTATTTATTTTTAATAAATAACTTAAATGGGTGGGGATGGAATGTGACAAAGTGATCTCTACATCATATTGAAATATAAATATACAGATAGAACTTTCTGACCTCTGCTGATTTTTGATCATTAATGATATTGACGTGTTCAACTCGACACAACTTCTTCAAGGCACGGACTTAATAAAACAGCTAATGTGTTCAATATGTTATTTACGGACTACACACGAATGGCCTCTGCTCGTTTTGACAATAGGCACGATCTCATTCACGATCTTATTAAATATGCAGTGCAGTTACAGATACTATAATCTCATAAATAAACAATGCCAAATATGTACATCGCTTGTGTATCACTTTTCTTAATTAATTGTATGCTTTATAAGCCAGAGTTTACTGTTAGTTTCAGAAGACTTGGAATGGCGCTCCTCCCGGAGTATGCCTATTTCATGCTCTCAATAAAGGTCTATCAACTATGCTGATATTCTGTTATCTGTATGTAGTGTTACACAAGTCTATCACCCCCCCCCCCCGGTTGTGCGTGACAGGGAGTAGGGTCGCCTGTCCAGCCTCGTGGGTTTTCTCCGGGTACTTCGGTTTCCCCCAGTGCTAAAGACCCTTACGCGCATGCGAATTATTGAAATAAAATTAAACCCTATGTTAGTCCCAAAATGACCTAGTTTATGTCGAGTGGACGTTAAACCCCATTTCTCTCTCCACAAACGATAAAATGAAATATGCAAACGAGTCACATGATAAAGTAGATTTAACCAGGAAAATGAGCATTAATCCATCACATATATTATAAAAGTCAGCATTTTTAAATTCTTACTAACATCTCATATAAAGTTTTGTTGAACAACAAAGCATATTTGGAGAAAGAGAGAAATGGGGTTTGACGCCCACTCGACACAAACTAGGCCATTTCGATAATTTGCTTGCGCCTAGGGGTCTTGGCAATGAGGGGAAACCGGGTGACCTGGAGAAATACCCATAACGTTGAACCTGGCGACCCAACTCCTTGTCACGTAGCTAACTACGTTCTATTGTGTCTTTGCATTTGATACGGATTTCCCATGACACCCAAGGATTCCTTCAAATTCCACCTGCCAAGTCCCATTTTATCAGTTTTTACACATTGGAAGAAATTACAGAAGTTAATTTAAAATTTATCCTCATTTATTTATTTCATTGCGTTGCTGTCCCGGTGAAAACTAAAAATAAACATTTTAAATTTTTAAAAGTATAAAGTCCATATATTTTGAGTCCCCCATTTATTACATTTCCACCACGAGCTACCTAGGTGTCAAAAATTACGAGTGATTATGACAACAAGAAACATTTTTATTACACAAATTTACAATTTGAGACTCGTGTAATGCAGTTCTTTATGCTAAACAAAGTCGTTTTAACTAATTTTTGTCACGGGTATGTACGGCCGAGAATATATTAGATGGGGTACAGACATTGTCTTGATTAACATTCATGTTAAATTCTGGAATTAGATTTTTCTCATAAAAATCCAGTAGATTGACAACCTGGATATCCCCTTAGTGATACTTGGATATCCATTGGTGATTATTTTATTTTTGTGGAATAATAATTCAGACAGGTATAATAGCTTTTTTCTTTTTCCCATTTGTCACAAATGTGTTTTCGTGGGTGACGTTAGTCGCAGGTGAATCCTAAAACAGTTCCGGGCCCTTAGTTTACTTATTTTCAGCAGTGACTTTTGTTCACCTGACCCACGGTTCTTGTTTTAACGAACAGCCCAAGATCACCAAGCACTGCCCAGTTTTAACGAGCAGCTCCAGACTACCAGTTATTGTTCCGGTGGTACCAACCTTTTGGCTTCTGTCGATTTCGACAATTGCGCAGAAATTATTATTAGTATTAAATTATGCTGCCCATGGTCGCAATACGCAGATTTTAAATTATGCCGTATGTGATCGCAATACACAGGTATTATATTATTCTGTCAGTGGTCGCAATACACAGATACTAAATACGATATGGGGTATTGTGAAAGTTAAATATCGAGGAATGTGACGTAATTTTGTTTAAAATTTAAGTGTAAGTTTACAACCCAACGATCTTGGCTTCTGTCGATAATGGCATGTTTCGGATCTTAATTTCCTGAATTATGACACCTGTTTGTAAGAAAAATCGCGTTTTTAGCTCGTGGTCCCCTCCTCTTGAGGCCTTAATTATTATCTGCTTTAAACAAAAACCCTTCGAATGTATCACCGCTTACACCGTATTGTTGCTGGAGTTCGAATTTCGTGAAAATCGGACCAAAACTGACGGACAAGGCGACCTTGGGTTATATGTTTTTCACGACTGGTGGTCGGAACTAAAAACCGAACGCGGATGGTCCGGACAACGTCTGTTCAAAGATGGCTGCCCCCCCCCTCGACTTTACATTTGGCATAACACAAATATTGAAATAATGAGTATATTTTAGACTCACATAGATTCAGACATAACATACGAGACAAAAATAGCTGCTGATAGTATTAGCAACCATTTAAAATTAATTCAAACTTTCCTAATACAATATGCTAAAAAAATAGATTCTTTCTAAATATTCTACACTTACGTTTCATCCACACCCGCCATCTTTGAACTACTACGACCATGCCTCAATGGCATGGTTCAGTATTTCCGGACTAAATTCGGATTCATTTAGTTCGACCATAGTCAAGAAATCACGATAAGCGAAGGTCGCCCAGAATAGCCGCCCCTTCGTACGCGAATAGTGTATTACATCTCGTATCTCAATTATATTCCGAAATTATGTCCCCTGATTGTACGAAAAATTGCGTATTTAGCCAAGAACTAGCGGCAATAATACTATTGATACTGGCGCAGTCGATTGTAAACAAATGTGAAATCTGTATCATTTTTTTCACTGCATTGCAAATTACAATATTGCGAAAGATGATTCTGAAACAAGAACCTGCCACCTAGAAGTGTTTATGATCACATTTGATTAAATTTTAGCGTGGATATGGGCAATTAGACATTGTCCTTTAAATGAAATTGACGATCGGTGGCTTCAAACGATACATTATCGAGGGAGAGAGAAGGGGGTTTAAGGCCCCGTGTGTGTATCTATCGCTAGTGAAAATTAACGTTATAAAGACTGAGTCGCGATCAGTGGACACATCTATGGCTAGTGAAAATTAACGTTATATAGACGGAGTCGTGATCGGTGGATACAATTATCGCTTATGTAAAAGTTTTGGAGCAGAACGGTAGAACGTTAAACCCCATTTCATTTCATTCCATTTATAAAGACTTGGTCGCGTTCAGTGGATATATCTGGTGCTAGTGAAAATTGACGTTATAAAGACTGAGTTGCGTTCCGTGTGTTTATCTATCGCTAGTGCAAATTACATAACATAGACCAGTGGGCACTCTCAGCTCACATACAGAAGTTTACCGTTCCCGCGTCTTTCGGGAAACACGATTGGATCAGTGTGTTTATCACCAGTGCAAAATAACGTATTAAATAAAGACTGATTTATCTTGAGCTGCATATTTATTAGAAAAATCTTTTCATATGGACGGTAAAATTTATCTTACAGTAAGTACCAGAAGGATTTTTATTGTGGTGTAAATGGTAATGTTCATTTAACACTTTCTTTATTGTTTTGTTTCGTTGTAGTCATTCTAAAATCTTTCTTACTTTGTATTTTCCAGTTTTGTTTGGTAGGCAAAAATGAAAGGGTTGGTAATAATGGTTTTAATAATGTCCTTGTTGAATGATTCTGCGAAAGCCCTGTACTCACCTTACCAACACCAAGGTACAGTGCAGTACCATCATAACTCAGGTACAATGATACTCAGTATTTACTATAATACTTTACTGGATACTGGCTCTCTTTGTTTGGTCTAAGACAGGTTATGTCTTTTAAGAATGTTCCTACAATTAGATGAGAGTTTCACAAGCTAGGTAATTCAGGAACTCTAACATATGGTTCCATTTTATCAAGAATTCGTTTGCGCATGTGGGGTCTTTAGCAGTGGGAGGAAACCAGAGGACCCGGAGAAAACCCACACGGATGGACAAGCGGGTATTCGACACCACGCTACTTGACTCAACGACAAGATTTATCCAAAGGGCACAGGTTACCCTTTTGCCACCCACTCCCATGGTCACTTCATATTCACGCTGCTGCAAAAAATGTATACGGTTGAACCGATCCTTGTTTTCGTTACTAACATGCCCGGTACAACTGCGTTCGGTATTATTTTATAGTGTTTTATTCGACTTACTCTGGGGCTAATGATGTATCTTTCTTTCATAGTGCAGGTCAATAAAAGTCTGGTTAAAGACATACTATCGCTTGAAAGGCTTTGGTTATAACCTGGTGTTATTAGCACGATATCCCTATTATTTTGCCCCCTGCTGTGTACTTTTATTATGATGTTATGTTAATTACAGAAGTTAACCAAGCGTTTGGTATAGCAGATCCAGTTGAATTGCCAAGCGAACCCTTCCACGAGACGTATGAACCTACCTACCGCACTCCAGTACCACCTGGCCACGCCCTCAACAGTGACGGCTACATTATACCTACCAGCCAGGTTGTCACCAACCCCCGTCAGCAATATGGCGCCAGAAGTCTAATAACACCCGTTCAAAATTATGGGACCAACAATCGCCCAATGGGTAATCCAAATTATGCCATGAACAGTCCACCGGCGGGAAACACTAATTTTCCAATGAACAGTCCGCCAGCAGGAAACCCAAATTTTCCAATGAACCGCCCTCCAGTTGGCAGCCCAAATAATGGAATAAACAGTCCTCCAGCAAATTTTGTGATGAACAGACCCCCAACAGGCAACCTCAATTTCGCAATGAACAATCCTCCAGCGGGCAACCCGAATGGAATGAACAGTCCTCCAGGCGGCATACCAAATAATGGAATGAACAATCCAAATTATGCTGTGAATAATCGCCTTGCTTATCCTAATCCTAGAAACGTGGCAATCATGCCTCCATTTCAAGTTGGTGGAACTCCCTATCATGGCCGAGCACCACCGGGGTACATGTCGCACAGAGCGCCAAACAACTTTAGAAACAATCAGCCTCCTCAAATGAATCCCAGTTTTGCGGCTAGGATTCCGTATTATGGAGCTGGCAATCCACGAAATTACGGCGCGGACATCCCTGCAACCAGTATGAATATTAAAAATATTAACTCTCCGAACAATGGTGGCCTACCACCACCACCTAGTTACCAAATTGCCCTAAGTATTGGAAGCAACCCCATTCCCTACGAAGCTATGATGCCACAAAAACCACCAGGCTACAGTGCCAATAATCCTTTCAAATACGGCGACAGACGTCGGGGTAGTTCTTTTATTCCATCTCCACCAGTTATGAAAACCCCGACGGCAGTATGGGGATGAATTTGTATTATAGTTTCTGTGAAATATTGTAGATTGTACAGATGAAATATTTTAAAACGGTTTCGTGAGACAAATGGCAATTAATTAAAATGGAAATGTGTAACAATGCTTTAAACATACATTATGCAAGAGCTAATTCTGTCTACTGTAGGTCTTTGTTTGGGGCCTGAAATATTATCTAAATTATTATGAGAATCAATTAACTTATCCAGACCATACCCAACTCTCGATGTTATCGAAAGCCTGTGATATTTACTGGATTGGGATCCGATCTGCTACTCAAACACGCATTGGTGATTATATTTTAAAAAAACCTGGAAAATCGTACCAACTTTGGTAATGATGAACGAAGCTAGGCCTACAATTTAATCGCTAAAAATTCCTGGTTCCCTAGCGACCTATTTGACAGAAATTTTCAACAAACTCTCATTATTGCGAACTTCAAACTCCTTATCTGATCGCCCATATTGAGTAATCTTACTACAATAAACGTATTGGGCTAAAAGTAAAGTTTATTGATCTACACCATTTAAAGTTTACAAATCTGTAATTAATATAACGATTTGATATATATCCACTAACATCGATGTGAAGTTTTTATACAGATGTGCAAGTGCTGCTCACCCGTTAATATTTCTTGGCGGTGTTGGGTGCATTATAGAATTAAACATTGAAGGGTTAAAAACAAACCGTCAAGACATAGAATAATGTAACTTGAGGGTTTTAAATGTTGCTTCTGCTGCATCGATGTAAAACATTCTACTTGGTACCAGACCTAACAAATACTGAGATTTTATTATGAGATCATTCTTGTTAAGTGGCGAGTCACGAAAGTTCCCCGGTGTGGCTGTTGAATACAGATTCTACTGTTTTTATATATCGGTTAGCTACCCATTGTTAAAATAACTCTTTGATTTGAATCAAAATAAATTGATATGGACTGATCTGTTATGCCCATAAGTGAATGCTATGTATTTAAATTTTTATTAAGTTGTTTCTCAGCCTCTGTGAATCCACAACCAACACAAAATTAGTTAAGTTTAACTATAGAATGGCACCATAAAATAAAATGCCGATGAACATCTCACAGCTTAAATACTTTCGATCTAATTAAATAATTTTTATTCTTACCTAACTAAAAGTTAAGAAACCACCTGCATTTTGATATGCTCGTTTAACTTTTTTGTCTTTGTTTTTCTGCTTTTGTACTGGTCTGTAACTATAACATAATTCGGGAGAACGATATGTCGGAGACGGTCCTGCAAAGTCTAGCACATATACAAGACATAATTATTTGAATTGGCAACTGCAGAGATGTAAACAGGGCTAGCGCTAGCCTGAAACAAGCCATGAACCTGACCGTCTCCGATCTAGTGTTTTAAGATATTTGTTTTCTTTCTTAACCAAGGACATAGTTGATAATGTACGGATAGACTACTAATGATTTTCTCAAGAAACCTGGCCCTTTGTCTGCTAGTCCCTTTAGGGACGGTCTTTGATCGTACGCTGTACTTTGACCACTACAATATGAAAATACCGTTCTGCTCTAAGGCTATTTTGGAATCTATCTTTATCTTCTATTTTTCACTGAGGTTCTTTTAGTTTTAGTTTTCTTTTAGAATCCTCTCTCGCCACATCTGACACAAATTTATAATAATTCAACACTATTGTCAAGAAGAATTTTACGATTGTCAACATAATCAAAATCCGTTTGATGTTTGTGTGAATTGATCCGCCATTACGAAATTCGAACATGCGCAGACTGCATATTTTATTTTAATCTCAAAATTCGAATTGTAAGAAACGCTTAATTATCACACATCTGAGTCAGTATTGGTCATTTGGCGACAAGCAAGAATCAAGGTGAAAAACAGAAGATAAGAATTCCAAACCCGTTGCTACAGGAGCTTACTGCCCACAAGCTAATGTTCAATCGGCCGGTACTATTGCTAAGTATAAGGCCTCGCTGTTCACTTTTAAGTCGCTACTTATAAGTCTAAATACTACTTCAGTAATTATTTAAGAAATAAATGAAGTATTTTCACGCATACTGAAGCCATCAATGCTGTCCGAAATAGTA
The DNA here is from genome assembly GCA_036850965.1 of Patella caerulea. Taxonomy (NCBI): domain Eukaryota; kingdom Metazoa; phylum Mollusca; class Gastropoda; family Patellidae; genus Patella; species Patella caerulea. Next base: position 2,836,369 of record JAZGQO010000007.1, read on the forward strand.
GTGTTGACACGCCCATGTAAATTGTTTTTATATATTTGTCTTGATTGTTTTCCTAGATGGTTTTAAACAAATAAAAGTAAGAGAGAAAGAACGAAATGGGTCTTAATGTCCACTCGGTACAAACTAGGTCATTTCAATAATTTGCTTGCCTGTAGTGATTTTTAGCAGTGGGAGGAAGCTGTAGGACCCGGAGAGAACCCACGAGAATGGACAGGCGACCCTGCTCCATGTCATGTACAACTGGGGGATCGACACCACCCTGGTTGAGTCAATGACAGGCCTTATGATGCAGCCCACACGTGCTGACCGTTCCTCCTCCCCCGGCATACTTAGAATCTTTTGGAATAAATATGGCAGCCTTTTGCAAGGTATATATTTCTTTTTTATTAAATAAATATTTTGCGTGTATGGGTCTTTAGCTATGGGAAACCACGAAGAAGCATGGGGTACAAGTACAACCCAATCTAGAAAAAATGAACTAACGTGGGGTTTAACGTCCTGGGCTAATGAAGACAGATATACGCCCTAGTATGCCATGAGTGACATTTTGCCCTGACAGTCGCCCTACCTACTCTTATATCGAATTCCAACTGCCAATGTATACTCGGGACCTCAGTTTGTCGTCTCATGAGAACGGACAGTAGCCAATTCAGGGATCGAACACCCGATCTCCAAGCTATCGAGCCAGCTTCTTACCCTTGTGTTGGGCACTGTTTCCATTATGATACAGACCCTATGTACATTCAGGAGGCTGCAATTTTCAGTTCAAGAGTTATCTACCTTTGCCCAAGAAACCCCATAACAGACATATTCCACACACTGTTGCTCTCCCATCAAGCCAGTGGTTTATCGGTTTGTGCATGGTTCGCACTCTTGTACCATGCGTCTTCTCATGATATCTTTAGGTAGCCTGGACCAGCTGTTTCACTGTCTCACAACGATCATACAGAATCATACAACCATCGATATACTTTAAATGATTCGAAACCCAGCATTTGGGTGGAATTTTGACGAAATATAGAAGTAGCCAAAATGTTAATGTGCTCTTTTGTTTTGTCAAAACTTGACTATTGTAATTCCCTCCTTTACCAGATGCCTGTCTCGGTGCTAAATCCACCCCAATTTATCCAAAAAAAAGCAGTGAGAATCATAACCAGAACCAAACATTATAGTCAACACGGTCCTCAGGGATTTAGACTGGCTTCCAGTTAGACAAAAGAATTGTTTATAAAAAAATCTGTTTTAACTTACACCGGTCTCCTCCTCTACAAAACAACTATATTTCAATAGTTACTATAAGTAACGGATATTATCGGCTCTGGCCTCTATCCGTTACTGCTTTGTTCAATAGGCAACTGATATGAAAATAAGGCCTTTTCCCTATCTGGGTTCTAAGGCTAATTTGGGATTCTTACCTTTTATTTTTCACAGTGATTCTTCTTTGTTCGCCAAAAGGAATCATTTTTGCCACATCCGATACAAATTTATAACAATCCAACATTATTTTCATGTAGAATTTAGCGATCCAAAAACACAAACAAAATTCACTCGAAATGAACCGCCATTGTGAACATCACGTCTGCGCGCAGCCAATATTCCAAATGTAGGAATGCATTGTTATCATAAACGAAAATTCTTTTTGGGCACATAAAAGTCAATATTAAAACCATGATTAAGGATGTATCTTTATAAGTGGGCAGTTTCTCAGGAGCAAACCCATTAACAGCTCATTTCTCAATATATAGGTTATACATCTTGTTGAGAGACAGATCAGCCTCAAGAAATTCGCGACAATAATGTGATGGTAGCCGTGGGAAGGATTTATTTTTTGTGCTCATTTACCATGTCTTTTGTTGACTTGACAAATAGTAGATTTAGTGTTAGAACCTCTTTTGTCTGAGAAATCATTTATTTCAGCTTTTTTTACGGTACCATTCGACACGCCTCTGACACACATCTAACGTTGTTAGATAACAGGTTTAACAAAATTTCGTTTCATCTTATATGGCCGAGTTCGTAAATTTGTGTGTTACCCTATCAATGGCAGCGGCCAAGTCGTCTAGCAGACGGAGACGTATTTTTTAAAAGCGTGTTGTGTCAGTCATACTGGTTCTAGCTAGGTAAGAGTAAGGTCTTATTTTCTCACTAAGATGTTCATTTACATTGTTCAGGCGTTCAAGGGGACTGACACGTGACCGTTTATCTGTGAAAAGTTGCCCAGTAAAATTGACTGGGACAGATTATAGTTTCGACATTGGTTGAATGGCAAGAGATATGAACGTAGTAATGGCGAGTGTTGTGACACCTACGTTCAGAGCTGACGCCAGTCTCGTTACACTCGTCCTCGATTGAACCAATGTCGAACGGAATAGAACCCCCTGTCAATTTTACTGGGCAAAGTTGTTTTATTTTTCTTTAAAAGGAAAAGAGGAAAAACATATATTAAACTCGTAAACAAAACTTCCTCAAATAAAAATGACATGTGTGCATATAATGCAAATATCAAGGAATACATATATAAATACAAGGATTTGAATTATTCTCTACAACACTTGTGTCTCGTGCACCACACAAACATCTTCATTTTCCCATGTGCTTATTACTACACATTTTTTTCCATTTATTACATCTTTCTTTGAAATGACCATGTTAGCCACAATTAAAACATTTTAGATATCCGGCATTGCTGCATGATTCTAAATGGTTATCTCTTCCACGGAGTTTGCACTCTTTTTCTAGAGCCTGTGGAGACTCGCAATATCGGTGTGCTTTTTTACCACACCTTCTACATATTTTGTGAGTTGTCCTAAACCTAGAAATGGTTCCACTACTGATGCCTTCCGTCATACTTCAGGCACAGTAGTGGCTTTTCCTACAGAGTTCCTTTGCGCAAGTTTTGTAGTCAAATGACTACAAAAAGTTTACTGGCCTATAGCTCCCTTAATTTACACAGACACTAACCCAAAACTGTACTGCACATAGCTTAACATATAATAAATCAATTCCCCATTGAAATAAAGGTGAAGCCTTACCGCATAATTAAATGATTTGATAAAATCAAATCCCTTCATGAAAATTCTCAAGTTCTGAAATTATAATGGCCGCCCAGTCAAATAGAGCATGCGCAATCCAACTCACGTGATCATACGCCCCTTCCATATATGGCATATGACCGTAATTATATGCTAATGACCTTAGCGTGGGAAAATATGTCAGAAACAATAATAGACTGGGCATAAATTTGTCGCTCAAACCTGGACAAAAACTGATAATAGATTTTGTTGTTCAAAAAAAGGATGTAATTGGCGTCTTTGACATTTCAGCCGAGATTCTCTTATATAATCTGTGCTGGGTCAGCGTATCGTAGGCATTGCCTTATATGGAAAAAGATGGGCGGAGTTAAGGCGTCGCGGTATTTGGCGAGATTTCAACTGGCCTGTGTCATGGCTGCCTGCACATTACAAGAACACCGCTAAGAAAATGTAAAACGCATAACCACAAAGAAAAACTGTTCGGTAACTCTTTTAGTTGTTAAGACTTCATTATGTATGATATGATTACTTATTTTAATACAAACTGTAATGACAATTGTGCGTTTTAACCTATTTGAACTTGTGTCAACGGTCTTAGACTGTATCATTTGTAACGATAACCAGCTATAGTTATCGTTACATTATAGTAACTATCCTAAACCAGTCAACTGAATGACCAGTAACTGGAAAGGAAACTGATTTTCCTGTTATAACAATTCGAAATAAGCACGCTTAAAATGAATTTCATCCTTAAGACGGTGTATAAGATTTTCCATTTGCAACATATCTTCTGTTTATCCACTATTGGTTGACAGAAAAAATTTACTTTTTTTACCCAATCGTCTTTTAGATTTTTCTGCATGCCCCATAGCACGACCCAGACACTTCTCTTCCTCATGGCATTTTGTATTTTTCAGCCAATTCTGCTATAGTCTGTGCAAACTATTTGCACGTCTGTTCTACGATATCCAATTGTTTATCGTTTTCTAATAGAACAAATTCTTGTTTGCATTGCCACGGAAGTGGAGGATGCAACCCTGTCATTGCCATCGCAAATTATTAAGCTATGGAATATCCAAGCTTTCATGCTTGAGTTGCTTACTGGCAGTGAAGGCCCTCTTGCATCTTATGATAACACACTCTTGGTAGGTCCAATGCTGCAATGGAAGATGCTCCAAAAGCGCTTTAATATTACTGCTGCAGATGACAGCAATTTTCGCATTTCTTTCTGATTTTTCTCCTGCCACAAGTGTTAATTATCCACTATGGCGAATGTGACCTTTTTTGTCACAGGTTTAGTAACAACCCTTTCAAGGATGGCGGCTGTTGTTTCACTGTCGTGTTTTGTTTTTTTGCATTTTCAGCCAAGTTGGCGTAATTTTCAGTGTTCCATCAGAATATGATTCACCCCTACTTGTAGATGGTGATACTTACCCTGATGTTACAGTTGCAGATGGAGCTATTAGCCTCTTTTTTTCAACAAAGGGCTAATATCCCCAGGTTTCTCCAAAATACTTTTCTGCTGACTGACTTTCTTACAGGGTTAATTGTAGGAAGTCCCTCAAGCACCTTGTTTTCTTGAGCCACAATTGGGCTTTTTGCATTACTATTACTACCATGTAAAATTGGTAATGACAACTTTTTTTTGAGCTGACTTGCTAGTTTCTGGTTTTCTAGAAGACCATTTTCATTTCTTAGGTATCATTTTCTACCCGAAGACCAGCAACTTCTCTTTGTAGCACGGCTTCCTTACATTCCTTTGTTTCACGACGTAAATGTAAGTCTCAATCGAAGTCTTTCCAATTTCTTTTTTTTTATTTCTGGCTGGGCCTATCACTTGTATTGGACCCAGCAACTTCTAATCTCTGAGGAAATATTATTTACATTTTTAAATATCAGAACTATCTTCATCAAATGCAATTTTTGCAAAGCCATAAAGGTGTTTATCAATCATGAGTGCACCAATCATATTTTACATCTTCAAAGTGGATTTACCCGTCTTCAAAGTGGATTTTGGCCCCAAAGAGGTACTCTAGACCAAGTTGTCCGATTTTAAACGTTTGTCGACACACTGTATTGTATTTCCATCGAGAGAATCACGGTGGCCAAGGCGCTGGCTCACTAGCCTGGAGTTCCATCCCTGCATTGGCCGAGATAGTTCATCTCGGTTTTCCGGCGTGGTTTCCCCTGGTCAGTGATGCTGAAGGAGGGCCTGAAAAGGACAGCTGCCTAGTCGTTCGGATGGGACGAAAACCTGAGGCCCCGTGTACACATTGGCGTGCACGTAATAGATCCCTTCTTGGCAGTTAGAATTCGCGCTACCCGGGCAAAATTTCCCTCATAGCACACTGTATAGTGTATGCCCGTCTTCCATTAGCCCAGGTTAGGAGCAGAAGAGTAGGACGTTAAACCCCATTTCATTTATTTCCATCGTCTTAAGATGTGCGGAGGCTCTAATGACATGCGCATAACGCATAAATTTATGTCAACAACGGGAAACAGCAAATGGATTTCTTTATTGTGACATCCAAGACTGTTTGCACAACATTTCTGTACGAAACTAGGTTTACATTGTATTATTTTCATATAAACATTTACATACCGGTATGTTAACTTTTGCAATAATACTATTGACAATACAAGATTCTGATTCATCGTAATTGAGGTACTGCTGTATGTTGGCTTTTAAACATTTTCATCCTTTGCAGACCGCTGCAAAAACTCAACACGTCTCTTTTGTGGACATTCGTTTGTCATTATTAATGGCATTATTTCTATGGCCGGTTTGCTCTTTGATTATTTGCTGCGGGCATCCTGCACGGTAAAACGCGCAACAGAAGTAGCTAGCCACCAGAGAGTAGTTTGTAAAGTACCCTGAAAAACCTCACTCAACCATATACTCTTACCAATGGCATCAGGTTTGTTATGTTCTTGGGGGTATATTTTCAAACCATATAGGGATAGAAACAAGGCAAAAATAAAAACTACCGCGATTTCTAATTTGGGGTAACTTACTGATGTATAAATTTAAAATATTTGCGGGGCATTTCTCTGGACTGGAAATATTTGCATAAGCTCGGGCGGAATGGGGATCTATTTTCCGATGCTTAACACCACAATTTTCTGAGACTGACCCTGTATATTGAACGTAACGGATATTGCCATCGTCCGTCTCATAGTAAAATTCCGAAAGCTCAAATTTCTGTGTTCATCACCCCCTCGTAAATCCAAATTGATACCAATTGTCCAAAATACCTTGTCGAAGGAGAAGAATCCACGAGTAAATTGTATGTCTTCTTTTTGTAGATGCCCAGGCCCGTCAACATCTGCACTGCATAATATTATCAACAGTATCCACGAGCACATTTACAATTCTGTCATTTTGAAACATTTATGTGCCTTTGTATGGCTGTAAGAATACTAAATTTGCTATCCCCTTTAGAGTCCGTACCATCTTCATTTTAAGGAGCAAAGAAAAGGTAACATAAAATAATATTCTAATGCAACACTTTTACCACAGGCTATCTTTCACATCTATTAAGTACGAGAATGTACTTATAAACATTCACGCCTCCAATATGACAATAAATTTAGAGCCCACGTGTTTCTGGGGACAAAAGGGCTTGTCATTCAACTCAAGCATAGTGTTGGTAACATCTTCAAATCTGTTTGGTTTGTCACCTGCATAAACATAAAACATGCATTTTGTATATTAATTATAGTAATTATTGTAACTGGGGAAGTTACTTCTATTGATTTATTCCCCTATACACTGCCAAGTATACATTTGGATTTTTTCTTGCTCAAATTATTAACTAGCTGAGGAAATGACGTCAATAGAAAAACTCTGACAAAATGGAAGGATGGTATATTTTGTTATATCTTGAAAGAAACTAAACTCGCTTGAAGCGTTTCCAAAATTCCGTTGCGCGTATTTGGCATGGAGATATTTCTTCATCATCTTCTGTGATATCAAGATCATCATATTCTGTGATATCAAGATTGTTTTCAAACAGTTTCCTCTTCTTGTACATTAGAACAGAAAACATCAAGCATATATGTAAAACGCATTCCCGTTCCCACCAAATTAGTATTACATTATCTATTGGTCTATTATGGATTTATTGTATAAATATAATAGGGAATATCAAAGACCTACTTATTTCAACCCAGTGATCGACCTGCGATGACCTAAGACCGACAATGGGTTATCAACCTTTATTTGTCACCAGGGTGCTTGGTGAGTTAAAACTCGCTCACTTATCGGAATTCAATAGCCAACAATTTCAACCCAGTGATCGACCTGCGATGAACTAAGGTTGACAATAGGTTATCAACCTTTACTCGTCACCCGTGGACTGGGTGGGTTAAAAACTCACTTATCGAAATTCAATAGCAAACAATTTCAACCCATTGATCGACCTGCGATGAACTAAGGTCGACAATGGGTTATCAACCTTGATCGGTGGACTGGGCGAGTTAAAACTCACCTATCACAATTCAATAGCCAACAATGTTGTTGCACAAAACCTATAAAATAAATCTAAAGATGGCATTCCATATGAATCTTCAAGTTTATATGTGTATGTATCAACATTGTATTCCAGGTAGAATTGGTAGTTTTGATGAACTTCGTAAAACAAAAATACCAGAGAGAGCTATATTCTGCTGCAAGCAAGTTGGGGGGGGGGCGGCGTCAGTATTAAAGGGAGACAACTACAGCCAATATTCAAATACCCTAGTCTGAAGGAGGGATAAGATGCCAATTGTTGGGAGGTTCAGGAATAGTCTTCAATGGGTAATTGACTATTTTTGGAAATGCTAATACTTTGTAGTAGACTGAACTTGGATCTAATTTCCCCCTCTTGAAAGGGTCGGGAATCTTCAAAATACGTACTTATATGACGCGGTCATTGTTGACTCCAGAAATGTCAGAACGTCCCGGCCTAAAATTATCATTTCCTAGTTTGAAGTGGTAACTTTAACCGTCGACTGAAGACATGTGAGATCTAGGAGGGCTGACACTAGCATGCCCATTTGCAGCGTCGAAATGAATGGTGATGTGCAGGCATTAAACAGATGTTCGTTTGGGAAGGGGTCACGTGATTGTATATTGAGCCGTTTGGTACTGCTTATGCAAAATAGTCCGGAGCACAGCTATTAGGGGTTTTGTGAATTGACGTCGGAATGCAGGTACACCCATGGGTTGAAAGGCGCCGGCTTTTACTATCACCTATTCGCATAACTAGAAAAGGCGTGGCGCGGAGACTTTGTGGCGTACAGTCGGATGCCTTGGTGCGTGTTGCACTCTGCATTACCAAGCGTCCAAGATACTAACTATTCCCTTCAGATTACTGGCTACCGGGAATAGTCACAAGTCACTTTAGTTTTCATTCCGTGTGGCATCAAATACCATTTACATGTTTATCACACGCGGGAAATATAACCATTGGAGCCCCTGCATCACACGAGAAATAATCAACTCTTGATATCATCTCATGTGTCCGATTTTTATCATCATATTTGAATCCTTTAACAGTCATTATCACATAATATGCAAGGTTAAAACAAAACCTGAATCATAAAAAGCATCCAGACAAAAGGTTGTTAAAGTTTGACATCTCTGAGCCGTAGCCTAATCCAACAACCCAACTGTTTAATATGTCAAAATTCTCAAAGATACATGTAAATCTTGCAATTACTAATATTGAAGCATCCCAAGTAAAAAGACATATTGGCAGATTATTATCATATAATCCCTTCATGAATTGGCCAACAAACGGCTGATCTTTAAGTACAGAAATACCGAGGATTCAATAATGTTTATAGCAATATAAGTAAAATGTTTAAACATATCGCTTAAGAACTTATAAAAACTTCTACAGATGGTTCCAATGAATTAATTTGTTGTTCACAACACCAAAAATTCCATCTTCCCCAGGCCAACTCATACTGCTTGTATGTAGATAGATGGCCGCCAAGAATTGAGAATGATATCTGCAGATTGCTGTGATATTCCCCTATTATGGAAGGGTTGCCGGATATCCTACACCCTGTTACATATAGGTTCTTATCTGGAAGAGGGTGTAATGCACCATTGTGTCTAAAATGCAAGAGGTCCTTGAGAACAGGTACCCGAACTGGGTCGTCTGTGAGCATCGATAGTTTTGTGAGATACCATACCCTAGTTGACCGGACTAGAATGGTGATAACTGTTGGATGTACTCTGTCTAGAGATACCTTTGCCAGAACCCTTAATATCATGCAGAAAGTGGAAAAAGATATGGGTTAAATTTTGACTAAGATATTGAAAAAACATCACATGCTAAAATAAGTGTTATGATGGCAAGAAACCTACATGTCTATATAGTCTCGAAGCAAACAAATCAGCGGGTATGAAAAAATGATTACAAATCTTAGTAAAGATATACACATTTAGCGTCCATTCCTTTGAACTAGACACAGTGTCCGCCAGTACATTAGACTTACCAGCAACATGTTTGGCTGACAAAAACATTCCTCTTTCCAAACCTCTTTAGATAATTAAAAAAATAAATGTAGAACCCGTTTATTTATATAAAAAATAGCAACAGTGTATTAATTTTAAAACCCAGAAAAACAATCTCTTTCGATGGTTCTAATCATAATTTATTCTACACAGAAACCTTAATCTTCCAATAAACTTATAGCTTATTGTGTATTTTTAATACCTTCTTTAACTGAACTTGCTGCAAACATAGAATCATCCATAAAGTATGTACATAAAATGCCCCACTTCGTGAGCTTAACAATTAAACATATATTCTTGATCTCTCCATACGAAACAGATATTTTCGATGATGGAGTCAAACAGGAATTGACAAATAAGCATCTTTGAGATGGATGGATGTTAAATAACCATTCTCTTTACATGTAATAAACCTTTAGGGCAATTGCTAGTTTTTCCTGTTTAAAATTAAAATGTTCATAGACTACAAATTCATTTAACTTTGTTAAATTATAACTGACCTAAAATCAACAGGTCTTTTTTAAGAACACGGAAAAATATTAGAAATGAACTCTGATGCTGACACAAGTTATTGACTTCCTTGTCTATTAAGGTCATCTGTTCAGGACTAAAAAGGGGGCTATTTTGAATAGTCATCTGAACAGGAGTTGAAATAAAGTCAATTTTACCTCTGAGCACTACCCTGTTAGAAAAGCAATTATGAATTCTCTTTGACTGATGAATTTCTATGACCCCGTTAGCTACAGATATATAAATACATTGTTTACAATTATAATCACGATTTACATACAGTTATACATATAATTACAAAAGCAAACCATTTTTATTCTCACTTGATGAAAATGTACAAAATACTGAATAGACATAGGTTAATGTGGTTAGCGACACAGTTATGTTATGTTGATAATGTGGTGATAGTTTGATGAGAACCTCGAGCTGTTGATAGTAGAAAGGAGATGGGAAAGTCAAGTCTAAGATATTGAACAGGAAATCGGAAGGTGGTACTTTGTCCGATTGTTGTTAGATACTAATTAAAGCTATTGGTGGATATTCAAGTCACGAGTTGTAAAATCACTGTCTTATTTCCGGTAATGAAATAAAGCCTCTGTCGAACGCTTGTTTAGAAATTCTAAATAACGAAAGGGCTAAGTAAAATTTATCGTCTTCATCAAGCCTCCATCGTTGGCCCGTCGTTGTTGGGGAATCTTGTCCGTTTGATTGTTGTTCTTAGCTCTGGATGGCGGGATTTCCATTTCCATTAAGGGTTGAGTGTTCTGGAGCTTCTTATGATTCGGGTTACGTGGATGTAGGGGTTTGCCATAGTTGGAAAAGAGTTTGAGGGTACGTATCATAAAAGTGTCAGCTGGGAAAACTGGAGCTTAACTTTGTATAATTGTAAATGTGGTTGTGACGGCGCGCTGTCCAAAAATATAAGTATTGTTCTGTTTTGTCGCCAAGAATTCAAACTGCCAAGGCTCTTATCATGCACGCCAATGTCATTATGGTGGAATGGTGATATATTTTCTGCTTGGAAAGATGGAATAAGTATAGCAAAGCAGTTTGTAATAAAGACGAAAGTTTACTGGCTTGTTCCATCCACGCCAGGGACTTTAAATCCTGTATTCCCGATAAGACATTGCCACTGAAATTAAAAAAAAAGATTAAAAATACAGTAAACTCTGTGTAGAACTTTATCAAGTGAAACAAACCAATAGTGAGGCTTGTGTCCCCCGCTGAAATCCCCAATAAATAAACTAGTGTCAAAAAGAAACGATACCAACTTTCTTTCCAATTAATTTTTTTCAAAGTGAAATTTTTAGTATGAAAACATGCCAATTCGTATTGCACATCCCTAACAGCATAGTCCATAAAAATACCGGGAACACTTGATCACTTCAGGGAAAAAACGTAAATTTCGTGCAAGTGACATTTCCCTCTCTAGCATGTTCTGCACGTGCATGAAAACTGTATAAAACGGCTGATCAGGCACGTTGATATCACAGCAACAAAAGGAACACAAGATATGCCACGTCTGACAGCCATCGAAAGAGAAAGCCGTTGGAATGCTTCAAAAAGGAGCGTCACGTGTCGACGTCGCCAGAAGGTTGGGCTGCGCACGCATCACTATCACCAGGTTGATGCAGCGGTTCCGTCTGACAGGTCATACGTCAGACAGGTCCAACAAAAACCAAATTCACAATTAACTTGATATTGAAATCTAATTATTTTTTTGAAATACTTACTGATCGTCCTCATTCCAAAAGGTGCCTTGCATCTTTCCATTTCCTCTGTCATGGACCTCACCTGGCCACCATACACCCATATCTATACTTATCCATCAAATCTTTAAGAATAAAATACACGAAAGTAGATAGATATTAAAGATACATTATGGGAGATTAGATTGATTAGAACACGAGTTGGCAGTTCCCCCTATATTAGTCAAAAACTAAATAATGTAAAGGCAAATTGATCTACTATGAACCGAGCACTAAGCGAATGAAAGTCCCACTTAGTTTCGTTCATCATCGCTTAAGTCGATAAGACAAAACTAGTACTACAAGTAGTCCCGATTATCCATTCAATCCTTTAATCACGAATGATAATTTTGCAGCAAATCGAACTATAATCCAACAAATATCGCAGACTAGCCTTGACATCGATAGATGATTATGGTGTTTAAGGTCCTGCTCATCGAGACTAGTAAAAACGGAAGTGCATACATAACCATGTTATGAGTGCAATTCGTGCAGACAGCAACACTGCGGTCTACTTTCATGTCTTGATTATAACTGTCAAAGGGAAATAAGGAGCCCCTGGAGAATCTGTGACACTTTTCCATTTTCACCAGGATTGAACCCTGGGCCTTTAGGATGGCAAGCAAGTACCTGTCACAGAGACACCTCAGCTTCCCGAGATAATTAATTCATACCTTGCTTAAAGTTACATTCCCAGAAAAGTATTTATCCGGTGGTTAATTCCAACAAATATATACTGAGCGCCATAGCATACACGTGCACTTAGTTTTTCGTATAAGAAAATGATCCTGTAAACATATCTTATATATTTTGCTTCTTTTTGGGAATACATCAATAACAACACATTTTTACACTTATGGATGTTTAATAATTAAGCTGGATCGGTCGAATAGGTCGCTAGCCAAATAGTTCGCTAATTTGTGTTCAGTATGGGCGCAGCCATGTTTCATCCGGAACCTTTGAAGTACATGTAGTTCCAATATGGCGGTATTCGTCATACAGCCGAGACTAGATGTTGGTTCCGAAATCTGTCGAGTTTTGCAGAGTGTGACAGTTAAACACATTTTGATTGAGTGCAAGGATATAAGATCTAATCATTACCGTTGACAATCCATTTATCAATTATTTGCCCAACCGGGTCTATATTGTAGATTACTAGACTTTTTAAAATAGACAAATTTTTACACAACATGTTAATAATATATTTGAATTATATATATATACACATAAAGTGTTGTTATAAATGTTTTAATCGATAATTTCTGTGATTTTTATTTACAACCGTGATTGTTATATCTCATCATATATTTGGCAATATATCCCGGTGCTGACGTGCCATAAAACTACATTTAATTCATTCATTTGTAATACCTTGAAACAAAGTAGTAATACTCCTGGCCTTACATAACTAAAGGGGGTGTTGGGAGTTTCGATACTATTTTACAATTATACAGTGTCAAACCATAAAAAACATACGAATGCCTATCTATAAACATATATGCGTCTGTCAGAGTTGACAGCCAAACTACGGCTGGCCCAAAATTAAAATTGCGGTTAGTAGGGTAGCTTGATAGGTTTTTAACGTCAGTAAGCGAACCATTACTTAGAGATGATTTAAGAATGCTATCCATTAAGTGTCAGAGTACACCAAGGGATTCATCAACTAGGTTTTAATATTCGTATATTTAAAGGAGCTAAATCGCTAATATTTGAGACCTAGAAATTGCCACAAATGGGTCGCAACGCATATAATAATGTAATATGAATGTGTACAAACCGATTTACATTCAATCGTTTTCGTTTGTACTCTAATTTCAAATTAGTTATGTTCAAATAAGTTATATGTTAGGCGAAATACTGTAACAAAGTTCTGAACATTCATTTAGGTGCAAAGAACTGTATGACCTCTGTTAGTTTTGATATTTATTATAGTGGACGTTTCTTTTACTCTCTAAACTTATTTAAGGCACGATCTTGTTAACTACATAATTTATTCCATATGTTATTTACTAGCTACATACGATATGTACAAACGCCATAGAACTTCCTTATTTGATGATCCCTCCTGTCCACCTTCCCGAAGTGTTGGAGGCTTTATATACAGTAGTGTATACTCACAGGAGGCTTTATATACAGTAGTGTATACTCACAGCAGATAAGTGAAAGACAAGACAGCCAGAGAGAGAGAGCAGAAGGCAGAGACCGGCGTATGGACTCGCCGGAGTCCATACGCTGCATTGACAGAGGTGTAGAATAGATGTTACAATGTAGTTAGATATGTTCCAGTATATATAGACTAGTTCCTGTAGTGTAGATGTAGGCCTATTTGTGTATTTGTTGATATTATGTTCCCGATGTAAATAAACCATATATATACGAAGCTGACTCTGTAATAACTGAAATACTGTTACAGTGATTAGATTTGGTGTCATCGACCAACGAGACCCTTGGGTGTGTTCCCGTCAACCAGAAAAAAAATCCCGCGTGGCAGACAAATGAAGTTTCACCGCTAGCCGCCCGTTGCGTTTGTGAAAAAAAGAAGTTTAAATAAAAATCCAGGACTGAAACGTTTATCTGTGAAACCGTGGGTGGCAGGCGCGGTTTCGTTGATATAAAAAATTCTTAATTCACGGATGGAAATGGAGCAAATCACCAAACACGGGGAAATGACGAACAAAAAGCCACGAAAGACGTTCCGATTAATGGCGACGGAACAGCGAGAAAAATGTGTGTGATTGTTGTTTTACGGTGAGTCATTTTGTTTTTACAAGAATGTAAATTGTCCTTGTTTGTTTTTGAACACATATTTTGGCTGTTAAAGTGAATAGTAATAAAGTATTAAGAAGTTTGTAGTAAGAAGTAAAATATTTTGTGATTGTTTGACTGGAATTGAGTTAAGTTCCTAATTAGGAAATTCTTGAATAGACGGTTGAATAGATTTTTCATCGTCCATCGCCATATTTGCGGTGAAGATATTAACTCACAAACATTCACATAATATTCACGGTTTTATCTCCTGTTAATTTTTTTGTGTGTTTTTATATACCCCGACGTAACGGGAGAGTTTTTTCAAGAGTTTTTACCTCGTAAATTCGAGAGATTTGTGTATTCCTATTAGGAGGAATCGGTTTTGTATACCCTCAAGGAAGAAGGGTCGCGCTTAGGTTAGAAGCGTATGTGGTGTTTTGTTTTGTTTAAGGAATAGAGAGATAAACCGTTGTTAATTTTGATAAGTTCTTTGAAAAATATCTTATTTAAGATTGGTAAAATGTGTTCAAATCATTCATTCACCATTTATCTCAAGTAAAAAACAAAATGACAAAATCCTATGTTAATTTTTTTCTATATATGACCATTTTCTATTTTATAAAATGTTTGCTATTTTGTCTTAACATTATATTTTGATATATATGAATTCCCTTTTAGTAATTTTTACGACCGACGTGTAATTGTAGTGTAATTGTAATGCTATCGTGCTTGCAGTTCTTATTTTTTGTGTGATGTAACTTTATTATGTGTACCATCAAGTGATAAGAGATGAAATCAGTGTCCCAACTGTGTGAATTGTGTTATTTATTTACTTTCGTAAATAAACTGTGGGTGAGAAAGGAAATGTAACAAAGTTCTGAACATTCATTTAGGTGCAAAGAACTGTATGACCTCTGTTAGTTTTGATATTTATTATAGTGGACGTTTCTTTTACTCTCTAAACTTATTTAAGGCACGATCTTGTTAACTACATAATTTATTCCATATGTTATTTACTAGCTACATACGATATGTACAAACGCCATAGAACTTCCTTATTTGATGATCCCTCCTGTCCACCTTCCCGAAGTGTTGGAGGCTTTATATACAGTAGTGTATACTCACAGCAGATAAGTGAAAGACAAGACAGCCAGAGAGAGAGAGCAGAAGGCAGAGACCGGCGTATGGACTCGCCGGAGTCCATACGCTGCATTGACAGAGGTGTAGAATAGATGTTACAATGTAGTTAGATATGTTCCAGTATATATAGACTAGTTCCTGTAGTGTAGATGTAGGCCTATTTGTGTATTTGTTGATATTATGTTCCCGATGTAAATAAACCATATATATACGAAGCTGACTCTGTAATAACTGAAATACTGTTACAATACGCCAGAAGTTTCAATTGAGTGGCTATTTCGAGTGTCTGGTTATTCCAGTTTGATTTGGTATAATCGTCCCTCGACTCTCTTGCTATTACTGAGACTGAAACGCAATATGGTACACGATTCGTGTACAAATGGTAAAATGTTTATTTTTTCTTAAACATTGGATATCAGAATCCCATCTTTTCCCGGTAAAATAACAACATCATGTTGATTTAAATTGAGAAATAATTCGTGTTTTGAATGCCGAAGATTTTGGACGATATGGAGTTAGACTTAGCTACTTTAAGTATAGACAAATCATATCATAGTTTATAGCCACTAAACTGGGTTGTATGGGATGAAAGAAGATAGAGAATTATTGAATGCGTGACAGACAGTCCAGAGTTCAATACTAAATGCAACCGGCCTAATTATGACAGGGTTGAATGGTATAATGGTTAAAGCGCGTGCGCTGCATCTAAAGGTCTGGTTTGCCTTTCCTACTTCGTAGGTTTTCTCTGGGTCCTCCAGTTTCCTCCCACTGCGTTTCTCTTCCCCCTTCGTTAAAAGTGCAAGTGTGAGGATATAAATAAATGTTTGTTTTGTCTTTTCGTGCACATTTGTCATAATGATATATTAGATTTGTGGTGCATCCGTCTTAAGTACACGGCATGATTTATATAAACTCAAGACAACTATTTTCACATAACACAAGACAGCTTCAGCATGTAAGTAAATTATTCGTTTAGACTTTTTGTATTTTCTGTTTAGTAAGTGCAAGGGGAACATACACGAACGAAACCACTAAAACAAACTTGCGGACAAGATAAACTACGCAGACATTGCAAGAAAAAACAACAAGTATAGAATCCAGTGAATCGATGCGTACTAGTGTACTGTACAGTCCCGGATCTGTATGTTGTGGTCATTCTTAGCACAGGTTAGCATGTAGCACTACACAATCATTTACGTCATATTGTAATCATGGTCCGCGACAGCGATATCCGGGCCCTGGGATGAGCAACTCGGCGAGTGCAGGTTCGAGGAAGGAGGAGGTGGGGGCGGGGCAAACTAGTTGCCAGGGGCCTATTTCACGACATTTTAACTAAGATAAGATCCAAATTTTAGTAATTTGATTGAACAATATTAGATTGATTTTAGTTCTTAGCCAATCAAAATTGAAGTATCTATTAAAATTTGGATTTTATCTTTTGTTAAAATTTCGTGAAATAGGGCCCAGATTTCTAGTACGTTGCTCATTAAAATTACGATTTTGGGAACGACAACAGCGTTCATTACCATTTAAAAGCAGGTCATTCATTTATTTTAGACGTGAAAGAGAGCCTTAGGCCAAAATATTCGAAACTATCATGCGTAGTTGAATCTTGAGAATTACTACTAGATTCATGTGCATATGCGACAGTGAACCCGTTTTTATGAATCAATGTGAGCATTTCACACACCGCCTTGCACAAATATACATAGTAGACTTTAAGTGAAAGTGAACTGACCACGTGCCAGTGAGTAAAGAGTCTCCTCTGCTGGAGCACGGTGGTGTGGATCGTCCCTCGTAGTGTGCTACGAGCAGCGGGAAACTATGCTGTGGGTATATTTCATCCAACTGTCGCATCTAAATTGTGTATTGTATTAACTTTTGATTGAAAACAAAAATTAGACTGGAACCGGATACAATGGGCAAAACTGGCAAAGCGCATGTCAACTTACCAAATCTCGCCCATGCAAATAACGTCTTTCCTAGTAATATTTCTACGACGCGTATTTATTCTGTTTTTTTGATAAAATTAATCACAAAATTTACATATAAATTAAAATCAGTTTAGCAAAACGAAATTGTTTAACATTTGTTGTACTACTTGAGAAACTTAATTATTATAGCCGCGATAATATAGGAATCAAGCAAGAGGCAATGTGCATCTAAGAAGTGTTTATTCTTCAGCCATTATAGAACTCTATTGACAAGTTTTGATATAAAATTATTGAAGCATACTTAGAGCATTATATAACAGGGTTGTTAAAACATATAATGGTAACGTCACCCCAAACGAGCCTTACTCACTTAACCATCTTGGCTCGAATACATATATACAAATGAAGTTTAACGTCCACTCAACACAAACTAGGTCATTTCGGGACTAACATATGGTTTCAATTTTATTTCAATAATTCGCTTGCGTGTAGGGGTCTTTAGCAGTGGGAGGAAACCGGAGTGCCCGGAGGAAACCCACGAGGTTGAGAAGGCGCCCCTATCTCCATGCCACACACGCTCACATCAGGGCTCGAAACCACAGCCGCAAGCCAGAGGTGATCGGCCAGCTAGAGGTCGAAGCGCGGCACTCTAGACCACTAGGCAATCCCAAACCCCCGGCTCTAAGACGTTTAGACTCATTAGATTGACATGTAATTTAAAAAAAAAAAATCGTGATTTATAAACAACTAAATTTCACTGGTTCATTTTCAGATTATTTTGGAACCTCAACATCTATCATGTTGAGATACGTTGTTCTTCTATTGATGACGACATCGCTCCACATTACACTGGCGAAAAGTTCCAAAAAGGGTGTAGGCATCTGTTCGTCTGCATTCAAATGTGGTGACACTTGGAAGTTCGACGGTGTGGCATGGTGGTAAGTACCAAGTATGGGTGTAACACGTCGTTAATGAATAGATTTTAGTATTGATATCAATCCGACTAAAACACAGATCCTATTGCGTTTCGTTTTTATAGTTTAAAATTTCGTTTTACTTGTCTTTACTACACTAGGATCTGGAAGAGTTGTTATCATAGACGTGTTCTAAATGGTGCAACCGATTAGCCAATGAAATAGTCTGTTACGGTGAGCATTAGACGTTTGTGGGTAATCCACAAGTAACATCAAACCTGATTGGTTAATCAAATGTTTAACGTCATAGGCTAAAGCAGCCCGTATGACCCCTGACGTTACCTATCGCAACATCAGTTCTTCATGTAGCGTAGGCCACCCAACGTATAAAAAACGAAACGAAATATAGATCTGTATTTTAAACAGATTGGTATTTATACCATTGTTTTAAGAATGTGATAAGGCTCATGTTTGGGATTTCTCCCGATGTTTTGTTTATGGACCTTTTTAGTACTTAAACATACGTAGTAAAAGTATCCTCCCAGAGTTATTGCCCCATTTGGTCCGTCTGCTCGATAAATCTGGCGAAATAAAATTGAAACAAATTTTACTATTCTAGCCCAACAATTCTTCCTCGTAGATGAGTCAAATACCAAAGTTTCGTTCAAATACGCTGACCGGAGCCTTGTCGCTTTTCTCGAATTGTGCATGTTCATCCATTATCGAAGATAAGATAAAGAAATGGAAGTTCTTGCTAAAAGAGTAAAAACAAAAATATTAAGTAAAGGGAATATGCTGAATATGTCAGTCGATTGTATTTATAACCATTTTTTCGGTTAATAATGAGCAGCTATTGAATCTGTGTAAAATCGTTAGCCTGGAGATCGAGTGTTCGATCCCTCAAGTTCATTCATATTTGCCGGCGTGGATCCCCCTTGTGAGAAATGAAGGGCGGAGGGCCCGACATTGACAGCTGTATAGTCGCTCGGATAGAATGAAAAACTGAGGTCATGTGTACACATTCGGTGCACGTAAAAGATCCTTTTGGAATTCGATATAAGAATAGGCCATAGTGCTGCTTTCCGGGCCAAATTCCCCTCATAGGCCAGTTCGTTAAAATATGAATTATTATGTTACGCAGGTATGACTGGAGATTTGACCAAGGCGAACGAAAATGGGCGAAATGTAAAGGGGCTGCACGACCTGGATATATTCCAATGATTTTTGATGGGGCATCGGCTAACAGAGCGACGATACCACGAGATGCAAAAACCGTACTGGGATTCAATGAGCCCAACTGGCAAAACCAAGCCAACATGACTCCACGACAAGCTGCACGTGTGTGGAGGATCGTAGAACGTAAAGCTGGTAACAGGCGTCTAGTCAGTCCTGCCGTGGGTGGCTGTGATGTTGTCCCCAAAAGATGTTTTGATTGGTTGGGAGCGTTTTTTAGAGCCTGCAGGGGCTGTCGGGTTGATTTTGTTGCGTTCCATGGTTACAGCTGCAATGCTAATACAATAATGTCAGCAATCCAACAGGTCCACCAACGTTTCAATCGCAAAATATGGTTGACTGAATTTGGGTGTAGACATATGCCTAATGAAGGTGCCACTATCAATTTTATGAAAATCATATTACCCAAATTAGAAAGATCGCCTTACGTTGGAGGTTACGCATGGTTCTGTCACCGACAGGATGCTAACCATGGTAGAACATTGCCCCACACATCACTGATGTACAGCAATAGGCCAGCCCTTAATCGTGTGGGACGTTTCTACAATAATTTCGCTAAATGATAATGCAACATAAGATTGATGTTTGAAGATATATTTTGAATAAAATAGATTTGAAAATAAAAGTATTTATTACTGAGAATGATCCCACAAGACGTCTGTTGCGCATGAACCTAATAAAACGGGGTGTGACGTCCTACTCCAACTGGGCTAATGGAGACGGGCTTCCTATATGCGTGGTATTAGATAACTTTTGCCCGGACAGCGGCGCTTTGGTCTACACTTAATCTGAATTCCAGCTGTCGAGGGTTCTGTTAGGTACACGACAATGTGTTTGGTATTTGGGAGAAGCGCACCGAAAAATACCAGACCAAAAATCTAGACCAACATCGGGATTGAATTATTGTTGGCAAACTCTACAGAAATTAGAACGTTGGCTAATCCGACTAAGAAGAAATCCCATTTAGTGGAGGGCACAAGAACAAAAATAGTAAATCCCAAAAGGGATTACGTTTGATTGAGTAAAATTTACACCCCGCATTAATCAGCATAGCAACCGCATATCCCTACACGACCAAATGGAATAAAATGGGGTTTAAACGTCCTACTGTTCTGCTCCTAACCTGGGCTAATGAAGACATACGCCATACAGTGTACTATGGGGGAAATTGTGCCTGGACAGCGGCGCTACGGCCTACTCTTATATCGAATTCCAACTGCCAAGGGATCTTTTACGTGCATATCAATGTGTACACAGGGCCTCGGTTTTTCGTTCCATCCAAACGGCTAGAGATTTGTCAGGCTCACTGACAAGAGAAAACCACACCCGAAAAACGATCAAACGAATGTACGGCCATTCATTAAACACAGTATGCAATTTAATTTGAGTTTTTAAAAAACAAACCAACCTATGAGTTGAGTTTGGAAGTTCTAAAATATATGTAGAATAATCTCCCTTTATACAAAGACATCGAAAAAATAATGGATCAGTGAACCAAATCGTATTATAACGATAAGGTGGTTACTTTATGTCAATATTGTTTTCTCTGGTGTTTATGCATTTAAACGAAAACAAACGACAATCCAAAATAGCAGAGACACCCAACCTTACCGCAAACACAACAAGAAAACATTAATGGTTAAATGCTTTGGGCTACATCAATATTAATACACACCCCCTGTTTAAATAAACACAAAAACATATTATGTTTATTACGTATGTCAATTGCTAAATGCCACTCAAAGAAGAGACCCCCTGTTTAGAATGTATCGGACTGTTTATTCTTCATTAGATTCCGGGTAGCGATCGAGGGCCTCCCAAACATTTCCGTAGTAATGACAACTAAGATTTTAATAGCGTATATTGGTACTCTTGACAACTTACATTTTAATAGAATAAAGTAGTGCTCTTACGGGGACATAACCTGCGTGCCACACTTGGGGTAGTGCAGGTTATTTCATCCGTCCATTCGTGCTTTTTGGCTATGTGGGTATTCCATATTTTAAGTGTACAAGTAAGTTGTCCACATAGCCAAGTCTATTTAAGAGGGAGCATTTGAATAATACTGATTTGAGGTAAGACACTAAGATAAGTGGAACAATTACGTTTTTTTACTTAACGTTAAGAAAAACATTGAATACGGACCCAGGGTACCTTTTTATAAATCGGACAAACTTGGAATACGGACCCATGGTTCCTTTTGGTAAATCGGATTGTAACTTCCTGGATTATGCCACCTGATTGTACGAAAAATCACGTTGTTAGCTTGAGGTCCCTCTAGAGGATACATTTTTTATCCGTGAAACCTCAATAGTGATGGTTTCGTGAAAATCCCACCGAAACTGCCAGACAAAATGACTGCTCCTTGTGTACTAGTGTAAAGGTATGTAATAACAACGTTGTGGACCCTCTAAAAGTCACAATTGTTATCCAATTTGTTAATATCCAACAGAATTCAGTTCCTGTTGATATTCGTGCAGATTGGGCGGCAACCTACTTCATTATGGCTCCTGATTGTACAAAGAAAATACATTTTTTTTAGCTTGTTCTCTGTCCGTCATTAGCAAAATGTGGGCGTATCCTGTCTGGCAACCGCTTGTTTTTAAGTATTAGAAAAATAAAGATGACCGAAGTACATCTAAGTAAATTTGATCGAATAGTATGGGACGTCACATGTAGAAGGCATACTTGAACTTATTATGGTCAGCCATTTTATGCAGAGTAATAAGAAGGCTTTTGCAATACCTGTGTGAATGAGATTGACATTGACCTATAAAGTGTATATGAGTTTCTGGACCATTCTATTTTATCCTTGTAATTGAAATATCGACGTTAGTTCGTTAGAAAAATATTTTTCGCTCGTGCGTAGACCCTTGTTGGTTTTAATAATGAAAATAACGCTGTATATTTGTAAAGCGCCAATCCATCCACAAATGCATGCTCTAGGCGCGTACTATGCACTCTATGGTCACCAACACACAAATCCTGGGGGATTGGGATGGTAAAGTGATGAGTTTTTAATTTTGTTTTAAAAGATTCAAGTGATGGAGCTTTTTTTACCTGATGATGGGGTAAAGAATTCCACAAAGGGTACACTTTATTGAACTGTACTAGAACCGAAAGTTTGTACTTTGGAATGCGTGGTAAGCACATATCTTGTGATCTTAAGTTGCGGATTTATTAGCTCTGATACATATGCAGGACTGGAAGCGTGGAGACATATATAAACAATACAAAGGCGTTATGTAGTCAATTCACTATTGTATAAGAGTTTTGATCAGTTGATATTGTAACACTATAGAGTTAGTGTTCTGTTTAATATAGAATTCTTTACCTACATGATGTATGGCGAAATCTAGTAATGAAGTAGCTTGCATTATTCTACTACTATCTTAGACTTACTCACAGACAGTTATGTCAGTATCCGTTTCTGGAAAATAGGGTACTATCGCCTAGTCTTCACGTGCACTGATTAGTACAATTAACTAGAATAGTGTGGATGTAAAACGGTGCCTTTACGAAACACTTTACCCATAAATGGTAATTACCCCGCCCTACTAGATGACGCATTAGACTTTCTATATAGGAGAGAGTGTGTTTGGTTTACGCTCAGACAACATTCGAGACAGGCAAGGGGAAATTCACCCCGGGAGCTGGCCTGGCTTCCTGGCCGGACGCAGCCGTCATGATGAGACCGTAGACAAAACATTATAGAGAGCCCGAGGGAGACGGTTGGAGACGGCTGGGGGAAACAGCCAGGGTAGACATCATAGATTTTAAGCGTGGTTAATGTTTTATATACCTAAAGAACAATAGTTGTTTCTATGCTGTAGAATATATTATTGTAACATATAAAGAATATCTCAAGAGTACCGAAAAGAGTTTGAAGTCTTATTGATCACAACGTCAAGTCCTACCTAGACAAACTACAGTGTGACACGTCCCACAACGTCAAGTCCGAAGAAAAGCGCTAGACGTCATTGTCCCATCTATGACACAGTAGTGTCAAAGGCTGCTATTTGGAGTCCGTGACGAGGATAGTCCTGACATTATCCTACCCGTAGTGTACATCGGTCCATCGCTTAATGCATTTCTACCAGTGGACATTTCGGCCTAGGATATTTCTGTCCGGACGTTTTGGCCAATGGAAATTTCAGTCTAGGACGTTTCAGCCTTTTCTGAAAATATATATTGTTATGAAAAAAATGTTTTGCAAGTGAGTAAAGTAAATTTTAAAGCATTTTAATTAAACGCCACGTTCTGGAACTTTCTGACTCTGGTGTTAAAAAATTGGTGCATGAACAAAAACTACGCAATGGCGCTCAGTATTTTTATACAGTTGTGTGTCATCATGGGTCGTGTAATAGTGGAGATTTTTTTTAGTCTAGCCGAAAAACGTCATTCTAAAAAATATGGCTGAGAGATCCTAATCCAAAATGTCCACTAACCGAAACGTCCTACATCCCTTGGCATGCTTATATAACAGATTTCATTAACCGATAATCAATGAATGTACTCGTACCCTTAATGTGTAATCTAGCATCATCTGCTCACGTAGACTATTCAAACAGTTATCAAACTCACATATAGACTGTGAGAAAACATATGAAGATTACGTTATCGATGATGATTTAGTGCTGCTAATCGATATATAATCGATATTTAATGGTTATACGATAACCATTACAGATAATGTTGCATTTGTTTCTCGGATATTACAAGACACGCTTCATCATATACAGAATAAACTGTTTCGCGATTTTTTAAAAACATCAGTTTTGGTTTGATCAACTGTTTAAAAAATTCAGATGATTAGTTATTTGGTCAAATTTCTGGGATGGACTTCGGCTCTTCTTATTTACGACAAGCAATCAGGTATGTATATGTGGAGGGGGCACGGTGGCTAAGTGGATAAGACGTCAGCTCGCTTGCCTAGAGGTGCGGGACTAAGGGGCTGACAAGGATAGCTGTCTAGTCGTTCGGATGGGACGAACAAACTAGATCGTGTACAAATAGGCGGGCACGTAAAAGATCCCTTGGCAGTTTGAATTCGAGAAAGGTTTAAACTGCCGAGGGAAGTTTATACAGTGGAAAAAAAGTATATACCACAGAGAAACGTTTTTGATCTCTCATAGTTTTCACTACGATTTCTCATCTGAGATATACTACTGCAAGAAAAGGTGTATAAATCAATGTATGGCACTTAGAGACCATCGTAGCTATAGGTTAAATATTAATTCAGATTTCCGTTTGATGTTTGATGCACAGATGAACATGGCAATAATTTACTTGTTACCTTTGTAGATGAATAGACACCTGGTGGTTTTCTTTTGCAGACAAGAAAAGAGCGATAAGTAAGGTCCGCTTAAAATATAGGAAATCATTCCGAGTTCAAGAATGAGATTAGGATGTCAGAGTGTAAATTAGGATTCATTCCCATTGCTAAATCAAATACACATCTGTGCTGTCATTTTTCTGAATATTATGTTTTAATATTTAATTTAAATTCCATTTAGTCTAATATCATTTAATGGATGAGGCAGATACATTCTCGCGAAAGTATTTATGTTGTAGTTAAAGCTGAACTCCGGTTACAAAAATACCGAAATAATGTAATAAAAAAAATTAAACCCTCAAGCCGCCATACTTGTTTCCGATATGTGAAATAAGTATGGCGGACATGGAGGCTTATGAGCTGGGACGGTTAGTCGATCTCACTTCCAGTTTATTTCTTGTCAGCAAGCTATACACATCCGGCTTTATTCTCTTCACACGGTTCAATGATTGCTGTATTTTTCCCAACTGTATACCAAATTATTGAAGATTGCATAATGCCTGATCAGGTAAGACTAAATAATTATACGAACTGCGTCTACTACAATATCAATTTCTTCCACCTTGGTAAAATGGAGAAAAAAAACCCATAACATCAATAAATTTAGCACTGTCAAACACCCCCCAAATGAGAGCAGGCCCAAAACATGTAGTTATGTCCCTTGATCATTTTCATGAACACTATTCAACGTGGAAGATATGCAGAAGACAATAGTTTGTATAGATGATTTGTTTTGGTTGAAAAACAGGTTG
Source organism: Patella caerulea (assembly GCA_036850965.1). Lineage (NCBI taxonomy): Eukaryota > Metazoa > Mollusca > Gastropoda > Patellidae > Patella > Patella caerulea. Next base: position 2,862,223 of record JAZGQO010000007.1, read on the forward strand.
GGGTAAACCATCTTTTACATCTTTTGTTTTGGAGTAAAGCTTAGGCTATATTGTAGTAGACGCAGTTCATATTATTATTTACACTCTTACCTGATCAGACATTTTGCAATCTTCAATAATTTGGTATACTTGTGGGGAAATATACAGCAATCATTGAACCGTGTGGAGAGAAATAAGCCGGATGTGCATAGCTGACTGACAAGAGACAAACTGGAAGTGAGATCGGCTAACCTTTCCAAGTCATAAGCCTCCATGTCCGCCATACTTATTTCACAAATTGGAAACAAGTATGGCGGCTTGAAGGCGTTAACTTTTTTTTATTACATTATTTCGGTATTTTTGTAACCGGAGTTCAGCTTTAACGTCCAATCTTGCTAGAAAAATACCCATGAAACGAACACGGAGCCAAAATGTCGGGGTATTGCAAACTGGCAACCCGACGGTTTATTGTCTGCCAGCTTAACTTCGACAGTTTATTGTCTGCCAGCTTAACTTGGAGAGCGGTTGTTATTTCTTGATCGAATTGTTAGGCGGTTTGGGGAACACTGATGAGTTTTAACGTTAAACCGACTCTGCAATTAAACGGTGAAAAAAAAGAAGTTGGGGGTAGATAATCCAAGAAATTACTTGGGCTTCACTATGTGTGACAAATGGACATTACTAAATACATTCTGAAAATGGACCCTTTCTCATTCAAGATACACGACAAACAGCTTCTAAAAAGGGATTGTTTTATATCCGCGCGAATACAATGTTCTGAAACAAATGTTTGATAGATTAATGGGTTTGCACGCGAAAGGGCATCTTTAAAAGGTAAAAATCAATTGATGATACATGACTTGATACGCAAATAAATACTATAGATTAAAACAAGATATAAGATTTATATTTTGTATCTTCTATTGTAAATCTCTGACAGATGTTTCCATCTCACATACTTAAAGGGACAATAACATTCTGGCTGGCTTGGTAGCCCCAGAAAATAAATAATTCCATTATTCTAAGTACTAGATGTTTAAGTGTCCTACCTGTTGTGTAAATTATCCATTACAACCTATTTTATTTGTCCAGAGGGTTCGAAAATATTTTAAAATCCAAGTCAAATTTGAAAAGGTTTACGTTAGACTTTTCAAATCAATTGGTTGAATTTTTCCCATTTTTTAAATTAGGGAGAGAGAGAGAGAGAAATTGGGTTTAACGTCCACTCGACACAACCAGGTCATTTTGGGACTAACATATGGTTCATTTTATTTCAATAATTCGCTTGCGCGTAGGGGTCTTTAGCAGTGGGAGGAAACCGGAGTGCCCGGAGGAAACCCACGAGGTTGAGAAGGCGCCCCTATCTCCATGTCACATTAGGTGTGTTAAGATGAAATTTATATCACCATTTAATTAGAATATTCTAAAATAATACGATTTGTTGACCAGAATGAAGATTGGGACATAGTTTTCAGTTACAACAAGAGTGTTATTGGGGCTTTAAAAATGCATTATGTAAGATTTAGATAAAAAGCTGGTCATTGTTGTTATAATAGTTCAAAAATAGACAATGCAATATGAAAATATTGAAAATTTCATTCAAATTACTTCATTCGGAGCCGGGGGGTTGGGATGGCCTAGTGGTCTAGAGTGCCGGGTTCGACCTCTAGCTGGCCGGTCACCACTGGCTTGCGGCTGTGGTTTCGATCCCTGATGTGAGCGTATGTGGCATGGAGATAGGGGCGCCTTCTCAACCTTGCGGGTTTCTTCCGGGCACTCCGGTTTTCCCCCACTGCTAAAGACCCCGACACACAAGCGAATTATTGAAATAAAATGAAACCATATGTTAGTCCCAAAATGACCTAGTTTGTGTCGAGTGGACGTTAAACCCAATTTCTCTCTCTTTCTCATTCGGAGCCAAAGTATGTCACTGTTTGTAGTTTTGACAAGATGAGGTTATAAGACAGGCAACCTTAAAGATACAGTATGTAAGATTTAGATAAAGAACTAGCCATTCTTGCTATAATAGTTCGAAAGTAGAGAATGCAAAATAAACATATTGAAACTTTCATTCAAATTACTCTATTGCGGGCGAAGATATTAGCCTTTGGAGGTTTGACAATGACTCCACTTTGGAGATTTTGGGGATCACGGTGGCTAAGTGAATAAGGACTCACTAGCCTCCCGGAAGCCGTATGTTTGATCCCTGCATTGGCCGAGAAAGCTCATCCAGATTTTCCAGTGTGTCAGTTATGCAAGACGGAAAACCGACATCCCGTGTACACATTGGTGTACACGTAAAAGATCCTTAGACAGATGGAATTCGATATAAGAGTAGGCCTTAGTATTGCTGCTGTCCGGACCAAATTTCCCCCATAGCACACTGTATGACACATGCCCGTATTCATTAGCCCAATTCGGAGCTGTCATTAAATCCCAGTTCATTTCATTTTTTTTTTTTGGGGGGGGGGGGATTTACTGTTTATTAGTTATCGATAATATCAGTAAAAAATTTGGTTTATTGTAACAAATGTCAACTTCTCGATTTGGTTTGCTTCGGCTCTATAATTTATCTTTATATCCAATATCTGCAAAGGACGGGAGTTAAGCCAGGCTGACACTTGCACGACTTTTGGCCACGATTTTGTCGTGCCCATCAGTGTCCACATTGACACGAACTGGCACGACGAGTTCACGCATAGTTTGCGCATTGTTTACGCACTTCCCGCATTGACACGACGAGTTTGCGCAAATCGGACGGTGTCGTGCCGACTCGAGTCGTGCCAATGCGTGCCACGGAATCGTGCAAGTGTCAGCCTGGCTTTACACATGGGTGAAGTCGCTTCCCGTGTCTCGTAGTGGGACATATAGACAATTAGGTGTCCGATTATGGTTATTTATAAAGAAAATCATGATACCATGATACCCATTAGAATTTTCAATTCTATTTCCTTGAACTTATCGGCTTTTACCCACTAGATGTATTGTGTTGTCGCCTATATCAGGAAGTCTGGAGACATGTTATTTAAGTTTAATTGAAACACTTTGACACAATGCATTGCATCGTGAGTTCTATCAACTCTTTCCTTGCGGTTTTATTTCTTATCTGTTTTTCTTTCGTTATGCTATAAAAAGGTGTTGTGTAAGAATCGAAACAACCGGGGATCAAGTACTGATCCTTGTGGGACACCATTATCAGTTAACTTAAAGCCCCAATAACACTCTTGTTGTAACTGAAAAATATGTCCCAATCTTCATTCTGGTCAACAAATCGTATTATTCTTGAATATTCCACTTAAATGATGATATAAATTTCATCTAAACACACCTATTTTGAAAAATTGGAAAAATTCAACCAATTGATTTGATAAGTCTAACGTAAACCTTTTCAAATGTGACTTGGATTTTAAAATATTTTCGAACCCTCTGGACAAGTAAAATAGGTTGTAATGGATAATTTACACAACAGGTAGGACACTTAAATATCTAGTACATAGAATAAGCGTATTATTTATTTTCTGGAGCTACCAAGCCAGCAAGAATGTTATTGTCCCTTTAAATGAACCATACCCACCTATTCGAAATCTTTCAAAACGAATGATCAATATATTTTTTTCTGTTTAAAGCCCATGTGGAGAGTTATACCTCTAGTTGTAGCAATTTCCCAGATAGGGTGTAAGTTTTAGTATGCGCCCATGTTCAACCAACTCAATTCATCATCTGTGTGGGGTATTAAGCAACTGGATAGAGCACTAAACTATAACGCATACTTGTGGAAACACAGCTAATTATTTATTTGGGTGAGTATTCCCCCAACATTATCAAGCTAATAAACACTTATGGGGCTAATCGATACAGAAAACTATAACAAAAATTCAATTCAGTTTAAGTAAATGTTTTCACATTTATTTTCAGCCGATATGTTTGCTGATATATCGTCAAGTTTATCCTCAGAGATGATGGTGGTGGTGTCAGAATTCGATAGCCAACCAGATATTCTTGATACGCTGGAGAACATGGATACAACGCAGAACCATAACAATTTCAATGTTATATTGATGTGTTCAAAAGGCTGTGTGTCATCCGTGCTGAGTCAGGTAATTAAAGGAGTTCCTTTATGTAAGGGAGTTATATTCAAAAGGAAAGAAACACCAGGTCATAGGTTCAGGGTTTCTTTTATTAGTGGATTCTATATATATATATATATATATATATATATATATAAAAAACTCTGAAATATATAAAGAAACGTGTAAAGAACAGGAATAATGATAGTGTGCATATACATATTTAAAATAGTAGCGGGAAACCATTGATTTAAACAACGGAATGTAAAAGCGTCTATCAAATAACAATGAACTCTTAACATAACATTATGCAAGAGCAAAATCTGCTTATTACAGGTCTTTTGTTAGGCCTGAGATGTTATCTAAATTATTAATTAGACATTAATTAACTTATCCAGACAATAATAAACTCTTAAAGTCAAGGCTAGCCTTCGATGTTGGTGGATTGAATTCCTATATGCCTCTTAATGGCCGTTGATAATTAAATCAATCAAGTGGATAATCGAGACTATGCTGTTTATATTAATGATTTGAGTAATGATGACCGAGGCTATGTGAATATTTCAAACGCTTTTTTCTCGGCTAATAGTGCATCAATTTGACTGAAATTTTCAGCAAATTACCTTTACACTATCTAGCTTTTAACTATTATAGTGAGAACTGTCATCTCTTTATCTTATCTCCCATAATGTAACTTTAAGTAATAAATACATACAAATACGTACACTATAACATAGGAGTTCATAACACTACTTATTATGTCTACTAGATTTAACACATAAAATACAGGACTGAAATTAGTATCAGGAATGAATTAAAATTATACTCTAGAAAATACGTATTGAGATATACTAATAACTAAATTATTTCTTACATAACATATACACGAATTATATTACCATATTAAATAGATAAATATTAAAGTCAGTTAAATAAATATAAAACTTACTAAGTGATATTATGTGCTCCTTCTTGTAACAAAGTCCAGATGCAAGTGCGGTTTGAAATAGAACTAGAAGCCGAGATGTGGTTATTTTAGTGAGTTAAAAGTGAGTAGAGTTTAGACTTGCTATTGAAAAGAGATTTCTGATCAGCTTAAAGATGTAACATTAAATGGACAATACTACAAACACCAATTAACTATGATAACCAATGCATTAAAGGGGAAATAATACAACAAATACTAAATATACAATAAATACAAATACAAATATACACTACCACATTTACATCATGTAGCTATCTCGGCAAGGTATGTTTAGCTATTTTGGAACCCCAGGTAGCACCTCAAAATACTGTGTGTTATCCGTGCTCCTTCAGGTAAAAGGTTTTCTTAACATCATGTAGTAATCTCAGCAGGGTACCCTTAGCTATTTTAGAAGCCAAGATAGCGCTTCTGACAAACAGGAATTTTGAATTAAACAATTAGAATTATATCGAATCCTGTTATGTCGATGTGAAGCCACGGTGGCGAAGTAAGTACGACTCTGGCTCGCTAGCCTGGAGGTCGGGTGTTCAATCCTTGCATTGGCCGAGAACGTTCATCTGGATATTCCGACGTTGTTTTTCTTTGTCAGTGGTATGCCTGTCTTCATTAGCCCTGTTCCGAGCAGAACATTAGGTGTTTAATCCGCATTTCATTTTATTTTGTTGATAAACTGTATTAACTTTGTTGATACGCAACTACTGTAACAGACTTTCACACACACACTCATGCAATCCCATCGATTATGCTTACAGGCGGATGGATATGAAAAGGATTTTGATAGCTATACATCATTCAAACATAGATCGAGATGGCTGATAATAATGGAGGATTGGACGGATTCTGATTTCTATAATTCTACTCTGGATCATATTACAGTCATTCACCACAAACAGATAGAAAATTTCACATTTATCAGCGACTCAGTCCAGGTAACGTTTCTACTTTAGATTTTTGGGTAAGTGAGTAAGGCACCGGACCAATAACTAGGTGTCCCGGGTTCGATTGTTGATTGTCGTGTTAGCCGAGAGAGAGAGGGAGAGAGAGAGAGAGAATGGGGTTTAAAGTCCACTCGACACAAACTATGGTTTAATTTTATTTCAATAATTCGCTTGCGCGTGGGGGACTTTATCAGTGGGAGGAAACCGGAGAAAACCAACGAGGTCGGATAGGCGATCCTACTCCTTGCCGCGTACAACCGGGGATTTGAAAACACGCTAGTTGACTCAATGACAGGTCGTATGATACAGAGCGGGCCCGCTTAGAATTTGACTATCCTACCCCCTGGCCGAGAAAGGCTCCAGTTTGACATCAGGGTTTCGTGGGACACCATATTGTATTCGATTTACTGGCAGTAAGCCGCGATCGGCGGTACTTTTGTGTTTAGTGACCTTTTGTTGGTTTACCTTGATTTCTTTCCACCAGCTATATATACACACCAGATATACAACGTCGTCCCTTTTTTTTTTTTTTTTTTTTTATTTTCCAAACCGTGTAATGAAATTCATCGTTTTGAAAAACGTTCTGAGAGGGATGTTTCATTTTGTTTATAGCATCGTCAACAGGCATATCGTTTATCGCCTGTACACATTGGAGCGTATAAGATTCCTTAGGACTTGGAATTCGATATAAGAGTGGGCTGTAGCGCCATTGGAGGGCCTGAAGAAAAATCAAAGTCCCGTGTACACATTGGCGCGTATAAGATCCCTTAGCAGTTGGAATTCTATATAAGAGTAGGCTGTAGCACCACTGTCTGGGTAAAATTTCCCACATTACACACTCGATGGCGTACGCCCGTTTTCATTAGCCCGGTTTAGGAGCAGAACAAGAGGACGTTAAAACACATCCCATTTCATTTACAATGTTTCGTTGTTTCAACTTGTAGATAGATTTTGATGTACATCAGCTGATGTGGCGCCCCGGAAGACAAAGAGAGTTCAGTAAATTGGCACTCAATTGTTTACAATTAACTGAAGATGTTTTATTCCCGAATTTGAAATACAGATTAAATGGAATGATCTTTAGAGTTGGGACAAAGGAGGTATGTTGTTTTTTTATGTGCAACTGTACTTTGTAAAATTTAATTAGAACAATAAACGAAGTATTGATTTAAATAAGTATAATAAATATTTAAGATATTGATACAGAACATTAAACCAGTGGATAAATTATCCATTGATATTTAGAAAGAGAGAGAAATGGGGTTTAACGTCCTCTCGACACAAACTAGGTCATTTTGAGACTAACATATGGTTCTAGGCCATCCCACCCGGCCACCCCCCATTGATATTTAGAACACAATTAATGGAATACGGGAATGAATGTATTGATTTTATTTTATTAGTATAGATAAGTCAACCGCTCTTATATTCCAACACAAGTATGAGCTATTTTGTCCTGGTTCACACGTTACCGACCCCTGTTAAAATAGGCGATTTATTGAAATAAACTGTACATGTTATTCAGACAGTGGCGTAGTTTGTGTGAAATGGACGGCAAGCCCCCCCCCCTTCCCACCCTCTCTCTCTCTCTCTCTCTCTCTTTCTCTCTCTCTCTCGTTTTGAATATTGCAACTGTTTTGCTTACGCGAACTCTGGCACATAAAATTCACAAAATACAATGATGGTATTGCTTGACGTTACAGTTTGATCCGTTTGTTCACAAAGATACTTCACCAACTGGCGATGTGTATACAGGATTATGTATGGATATATTGAAAGTCATTTCAACTCAACTTAATTTTACGTAAGTTATTAGTCATTTCACTTCGTATAACGTATGGGTTTATTTTTTCCCGTTTACATTATAAACCATTTCACTTCATGTAACGTATGGGTTCATTTCACCCGATGTAACGTTTATTTTTTTTTTCGTGTACGTTATCATTCATTACACATGATGTAGCGTACGGGTTTATTTATTCCATGTACATCATCAATTATTTCACTTGATGTAACGTATGATTGTATTTCCTGCATGCCATCGATCCTGTCACTTGATGTTACGTATGCGTTTATTTATTCCGTGCACGTTATCACGCACTTAACGTATAGGTATTTTGTTGTCCGTGCATGTAATCAATTATGTCACTTAATGTAACGTTTATTTATCCCGTTTGCGCCATAAGGCTTTCCATTCGATGTAAAGTTTATTTGTTTCATTACGTCATCCCTCATTAAGCGTATGGGGTTATTAGACTTAGACTAGATAACCTGCTCTATATGACGTCAGACTTTTTCCTACGTCACTGCACTTTTCTGACTTCAAGTCAGAAAAGAAGTGACGTAGGAGCGAATCTGACGTATTAGAGCAGGTTATCCAGTCTAATGAGCTTATATATTTCACTTGATGTAATGTGTCATACGCTTGATGTAATGTGTGAGGTTATTTCCTGTATGTCATCAATCGTTTCACTTGATGTAATAAACATTTAAATTAATTATGCTAACTGTAATACTTGTTTTTATGTATGAATATTAATATATTTCTATGTTTGGCGCAACATAGCCCGGTTGGAGCTGACGTGCCATAAAACAACATTTCATACTTTCCGTTGTACAACATGTACAGATCAATCAGAGAAGATGTACAAATATATACAAACTGTCTGCGACCTCTTCAGTTAGCAAAGAAAGTGCATTAGGTTTCTTGTTTCTATAATAGTGTTCTGATCGATATTGATATTGATACCGGAGAGGATGTCCCTTATATCTGATATAATTACATAATATATAAATATTGACCAATTAATGAACTATGTCAACAGTCCTTTCATGACGCAAACACGTGGTATCAAAGAATGGGTTTAGCTGGAATGAGGTAAGCATTCAGTATAGTATCCCAGTAGGACCAATGAAATGAAATGAAATGGGGTTTAATGTCCTACAGTTCTGCTCTTAAACTGTCAAGTGATCATTTACCTGCATGTCAATGGGTACACGGGACCTAGATCCAAACCGAACAAATAGACAGCTTGCCTTGTCAGGCCCTCCGGAAAATCTGAATGAACTGTTTCGGCCAATGCTGGGATCGAACACCCGGCCTTCAGATTGGCGAGCCAGCGTCTTACCCCCTGTGACCCCCAGGGTATAAATGCAATAGCTAATAAAACAAATAACAGTAGTACATGTAATATTATTTCAATATGTTTTAGCCCCGACTGAGATGGTGAAGATGGGTATGCGTCATGCAGTGGGCGAAATTTTGCCCGAAGAGCGGCGATACGACTTGAGCCAGGCTGACACTTGCACGACTTTTGGCCACGATTTTGTCGTGCCCATCAGTGTCCACATTGACACGAACTGGCACGACGAGTTTGCGCATTGTTTACGCACTTCCCGCATTGGCACGACGAGTTTGCGCAAATCGGACGGTATCTTGTCGACTCGAGTCGTGCCAATGCGTGCCACGGAATCGTGCAAGTGTCAGCCTGGCTTGAGTCTTTATGTCGAAATCGGCGCACGCCAACGTGGAAACATAGCATCGGTCCACTTTTCTGCGCCACTAACAAGGGAAACGCGAGAAAATCCCAGTCAACTTTCCCAGGCATCCTGGTCAATGAGCAAGCACCTTACTGACTGAGCCACCGTGATTCGAATGCAACGTTTCTGTATTGGTTACGCAACTTTTTATCTTAAAAATAGTATGATAAAGGAGATATGGGGATCAAGGTGACTATGTGGCTAAGGCGCTGGCTCGCTAGCCTGGAGGTGGGGTGTTCGATCCCTTCATTGACCGACAAAGTTCATTCAGATTTTCCGGCGTAGTTTCCCTTTGTCAGTGATGCAGGACGGGGGGTCAGACCAGGACGACTGTCTAGAAAAAGATCCCTTGATAGTTGAAATGCAATATAAGTGTAGGGCAATGTGCCGCTGTCTGGGCAAAACGTTCCTCAAAGCACACTGTATGGCGTGTGTCCGTCTTCATTAGCCCAGTTAGGAGTAGAACAATAGGACGTTAAACCCTGTTTCATTTCCACTGGGTAATATATCGGGTAGATTGATGATTTGTTTTATTTCTTTATTATAAAAGTAGGGCGGTAAACTCCTTTTCATGTCATTGCATGTATACCGATAAGGAATCGGGTAGATTATTAAATTATTGTATTTGTATTATTAGATATAGTATACATACCCCTGGAGATAATGAATGGGGTAGGGTGCTAGATGGTGGTGAATGGACGGGTTTAATCGGTATGCTACAGAGGAAGGTCAGTTCCATAAATGTATATAACTTTAGTTCTCAACTGAGCGTGTTCTGAAAAGAGTCCAAACAAGCTGTACTATCCTTGTTCTTGTTGGGCTGTCCACTTCGGTAAAAGTCTAATGCTCCGCCAATTCAGGTAAGGTTGACATAAAAACCTGGCATGTTTGTTCTTGGACACATGCGCATAGATTGAACGTGGTGACTCAATTCTCATACATGGTCTGTCCAGTACACTCACAGGCACATGTCCAGAGGAAGGTTGGGGCGAGAGGAAGAAACATGAGGCTGACTATTGGTTTGTTTGTCTGGTTGATCGTTAGCTTTTAGAAAAGGGCACTGTCGTTATGCCATTTAATGCAGGGTTGGAAAAGGCACAGTCGTTATCCCATTTATTGCTTGGCTGAAGACGGCACCGTCGTTATCCAATTTATTACTGGTCTGAAAAAGGCACCGTCATTGTCCGTTGATTATTGGGTTGAAAAAGCACTTACGTTGTGTCATTTATTGTCGAGTTGAAAAGGGTACTTACGTTCTGCCGGGCTGTATAAAAGCTCTATCTTTCTTTCGTTTTTGTGGGGTTGAAAAACTACTGTCGTTGTGTCGTTTATTACTGGATTGTAAAAAAACCCCAACTATTCTATGTTTTTTGTGGTTTTGTTTTATAAGGAGGTTGAAATGATAGTGGCTTCTATTGGTATATCCAACGAACGGGAAGAAGTGATGGATTTTACATTTCCCTTTATGTTTGATCATGGTACTGGTGTTTATCGACTGCGGGTATCACAAGATGAGAAATGGTTAACCTTAATCAAACCATTCACCTGGAAGGTGTTGCTATGTATTGGTGTATCTTTATTTGGAGCAGCTTTTATTTTTCATATTATTGAGATTATTAATCCCTTCTATATTACTTCACCACAAGATTCGTTCTGGAGAAGGTTGGAGTATCTGTATGGAGCTATGCTAGCACATGGTAAGTGGAGTTAAGCAATAGGACAATCTACTGAATCCATTGAAGCAAAGGCATTGGCTCGCATTAATCCCAGAGGATTCCCTACATGCATATTAAGTCCACGTTGCTTTAAAAATATCGGCTGCTCTGAAGTGACTGGACCATCTTACAGACCTTTCATTTTGTCATTCTGCGATGCTTCTTGTATATAACACTTCTACATCTTATAGGGCAAAGATGACTTTATTGATACCAGGGACTTTGAAGTTAGGAAGTCACGGCGGGTAAATGGGTGGGTGGGGCACTGGCTCACTAGTCTGAAGGTCGCGTGTTCGATCTCTGAATTGGCATAGAAAGTTCATCGGGATTTTGAGACGTGTTTCTCTTGTCAGTGATGCAGCACGGAGCGCCAGGCAAGGGCAGCTATCTGGGCATGGGGATAGGATAAAAAAAATGACGTTAGTAAAACATCCCTTGGTAGTTGGAATTCAGTATAAGAGCAGGCAATAGTGCCGCTGTACGAGCGAAATTTCCCCTCACAGCACACCCTATGGCATATACCCGTCTTCATTAGCCCAGTCGGAGCAGAACAGTAGGACGTTAAAGCCCGTGTTATCTCCCTTTGATGATAATGCAATGCTGCAACCTGAATCAACATCTATCATATCGTGGCTAAGTGGCAAGCAAAACAACACTGTGTTAGTCACATGTCATGGGACAACCCGTTGAAGGAGAAAGCATTGGTTACACAGACCTCGCCGTCGGTTGTTAGGGTCCCCATAACCTTTGAAGCTACTGGGTCCCTGCAGTGTAGGTTGCACCTTGTAAGGTCGTGCGGTGGAGGATGATAATTGTGCGATAAATCAATTGCCAGCAGATTCAACGTGTACACAGCGGAGAGTTCCGTTTGAATAAACACTTCAACATGTAATGAAAACTAAGCAAAACATTTATTTATAAAACAATTCGCCTTGAAAAACATTGATTTATGTGCAATTTGGTTTTAGGTAGCTCCAATGAACCCGAGGCAATGGCAGGTCGAATATTTCTGGGATGTTGGTGGATATTTTGTATAATTTTGGCCGCTTCCTACAGTGGAACACTTATAGCAACTCTGACGGTGACTAAAGAGGAGCTACCCTTTAATTCATTATCAGAACTGGTTAATCAAGATACCTACACGTGGGGAACATCTGCACACACCCTCTTTATCCCTCTATTTAGTGTAGGTATTACATAAATGAAATAATGAAAATGTCTCAAAAGCTCTTAAATTATAACATTAGCTTATTATAATAGATAGTAAAAATGATAATAAACAACTGTAATAACCTCCTAGTGATATGCCGTAGTAATATGCCTTCTCTCCGAACACTTTCAGAGCTAACAAATTGTTGCTATACATTTTTACAGTTTGTGTCCTATGGCTCTGAGGTTTTATGGTAGCCACCCGACTGTTACCGTCCGGCTTGCCAACATGTGGCTCATAAATGTTACGGTAACGGTCTGGCTAGCTAACAGCTGGTTAGCTGAACCCATCAGTTCGACAGGCAAGCGGTTCAGGGTTTTTTTTATACACTACAGCTTCGAGTCACTATAGGTATCCTCACATGGCCGTGTAAGCTGTGTTGAATTTTATGGCATGGTTAATTATTTACGGACCCGATGCTTCTTTTGACCAACTATTGTATACACCATTCTGTGATGTGGAAACAATGTGAATAGTTAATTATGACCCCTTCCGTATACTTTAATTTGATAGCCCTGGTGGCTTAACAGGTAGGATGTCTAGCTAACCTGGGGTCCCGTGTTCTGTTAATTCCTTGCGTTAGCCGAGAAAAATCATGGTGATTTACAGGGATGGTCCTCATTTTCAGTCGTGCATGACAGAGAGCCTGGTGAGGGCAACGCATAATCATTGGAATAGCACGAAAACCGAGATCCCGTACATATGAAAGAACCCTAAGTAGTTGGTATTCTATATAAATGAAATGAAATGAAATGAAATGGAGTTTAACGTCCTACTCTTTTGCACCTAACCTAGGCGAATGGAAGATGGGCATGCGCCATACAGTGTTCTATAAAGGAAATTTGGCCCGGACAGCGGCGCTACGACCTACTCTTATATCGAATTACAACTGCCAAGGGATCTTTTACGTGCACTCCAATGTGTACACGGGACCGCGGTTTTTCGTCACATCCGAACGACTAGGCAGGTGTCTTTGTCAGGCCTATACTTGTCTTCATTATCCCGACCTGGGCAGAACAGTAGGACGTTAACTCCATCTTACTTCATTCTCTAACTGGTAATTCATTTTTTATTCACAGGAAACAAATGATTCACGTTTCCAACTTCTATGGAGGGGTATTGTGAACGAAAATAAAACGGACCCGAATATACTCAGCGTTGATACTGAAATTCAATACGAACTAGCTTTAAACTCACATTATGTATTTTTGGCGGAAGCGAGTATTTACGATAGTTGGTTATCTCAAAACTGTGAATTTAAAATGATGAAAGAAACGTATTTCGCCTTGGATTATTCAATTGGTTTACAAAATAATTCTGCCTATACACGACAGATATCTGAAATGTAAGCTTTTTAAAATTAAATAATCGTTCATCAATTAAACAGGCATAATGCAAGAACTAAATCTGGCTATTGCACATTTATCTTTGGGCCTGAAACGTTTATCTAGATTATTAATTGGACATTTCGTATCCAGACCATAATCAACCCCCGTTAGCCTGCCACCGTTAGCCTGCGATATTTAGTGGATCTGAATACATTTTGTGACGTTAAAATGGATAATCGAGACTTTGCCTATCATACAAACGTCAGTAATGACGACCGAGACTAATATCGCGGTTCAGACAGAAGCAATTTGACTGACATTTCCTGTATAGTTTGTTTTCATTGTCTAGTTCAGTGGTTCTCAACCTTTTTTTTTGCCAACCACACACTTTGGAACACATAAAAAATAGCGGCACACCTGGCTAAATATATATGACAAATATTTGAATTCTGCAAAACATAAACACAGACTATTCATAGACCCAAACTAAATAAAGAAAACACAGATATGAACTTACTTTATTGCAGTGTTTCGAATTTCAGCAGGATACTGCTGAAATAAATAGCTGGCTTCTTTATTAAGAAATTTTCTTAGTGTGCCGTTCAAAATTTCGAGACATGCTTAGAAAGATCTTGCGGTACACGTGTGTGCCGCGGCACACTGGTGGAGAATCGCTATTATAGCGAGAACTGTCGACCCTTTATCTAATCCTATCTCATGCCCTATTAATATTGGGTGGTTTTTGTTTCTGAATTTACTGTCAATAAATGGGTTTATATGGGTGAATGTTTGCTATATATTTCAATTGAAATGTAGCCCGCACTAGGGATGGTCAGTGTCATAATATTTAAACCTTATCTTAGATAAAATCACGGAGCAGGTGATAAAACTATCACTAAAGAGAGAGAGAGAATGGGGTTTAACGTCCACTCAACACCAACTAGGGTCATTTCGGGACTAACATTTGGTTTAATTTTATTTCAATAATTCGCTTGCGCGTAGGGGTCTTTAGCCGTAGGAGGAAACCCTCGAGGTTGATAAGGCGCCCCTATCTCCAGCGGTGACCGGCCAGCTAGAGGTCGAAGCGCGGCACTTTAGACCACTAGCCCCCCCCCCCCTAACTATACTACATTCTACTCAGTAGTACCACCGATATCACTTCTATTTACCACCACAAAAAATTCATTTGTTTTGGACCGACGTTACCATTCGCAGTCCAACAGTCTTGTATTCCTCTGTGTACTTCATTTTAAAATTATACGATACATATTATACAATACATTATTTTTGGGTTATTTTAGTAATTTCTTTTTCCCTAGATCTCTGTTCAGACAATCAACTGAATATTTTGTCTAAGCCATCGTCATATTATCGGCTTAACATAAAAACTGTGACATTAAGGTATTGAAATAAGGATATGTTTTTCTTATGTTATAGGACATTATTTGTACTCGAGAGCAACTTGATGGACATTTGGAAGAAAAAATGGTGGCCCTCAGGCAAGTGTGCTTCTACGACGCAAACTGTGTCTAAAGTTATTGACATAGCCTCATTACAGAGTTTGTTTTATTTTCTACTGGTTGGTTTATTCCTGGCAGCAGTAACTTTGTGTTTCGAGATAATAGCAGTTTCATCAAAGAGAAATGTAACAGTAATGGATGTCGATTAATTACAGTGGTTCATATTACGACAATGTTTCCGCTTGCACGAACACTTCGTTCAAATAGCAGGGGTCTTTCGCATTGGTACGAAAATGAAGACCAAAACGAACTAGACGACATTAATTTCCATTCCATCAACTTCTCTGTCCAGGCCAAGTTTTCAAGAAATATTTTTGAAGTTGAACAACAAATCAAGCAGAATATTGCATTTTAGCACGTTATACAATTTATGCACAATCAACAATTTACCCACGGCCTTTTGTTTGTATACCTACGTGAAACTATCGCCGAACGCGTTTTTTATAGGCCGAATACTCATTTATACGGTTCAACGTCACATGTACGCACGAATCGATGACGTTTCGTATCCGTTTTCGTACCGATGCGAAAGGTTTCTAATATTTTATTTCGGACACGAGTGTGATAAAAATGGGTTTGTAAAGTAACAGAAATTCATGTTCATCTGGAACACTGGATGCTTAGGTGGAGTTGACACGCTCATGACTTAATGGACAAGAAAAGAGAATCAATAAATTCATTTTCTTTTTGCAAACGTTTAATTTAAACTCTATGACAAGGGTGGAGGAGGGATATTTTCAGTGTGTTTTATTCAGATCGTAGTTTTGAACAGATGGCAAAGTACTTTATATTGCATGTACAAGATCTGGTTCAAACCTTCTATGTCTATTCGTAAAAGATCTGTACAAACTCGATGTTTTCTAATTATTTTTCCACATACTTCCCTTACTTGGCGAATACCAACCGGCAAGTTCCTGTTTCATGAACAGAATCTGCTTCAAAACGGCGTAGATTGATTGTCAGTGAATGGAAGGAACTTGACTCCTGTCTGATCCGCAATATAGGAACTTTATCGATTCTAACTCATTTGACTCGTGTCTGACCAACAATATAGGAACTTTATCAATCCTAACTCGTTGGTGATAATTTGTATTTATTGTCGGATAACGTCATATTATTACACGCTGGCCACCATCTAAACGTATTCACGAAATCTAACTTTGTTTTTTTCTTAATTAGATATAGAAAAATCAAAAGTTAACAGACCATCTGAATACATAGAAGCAGCAAAAAGTTTTAGCGTAAAGTTCCGCTACAAGATCCTCTCTACTAAACAAACTTTAAACAAAATACTTTTTATCAATAATTATTGATATTTTCTATAAAGAGAGAGATAACGCCTTTTACCATAAATGGATTTTCAAAAGTTCGTGCCTTTTCATTTATCTTTTCTGCATTTTGGTTTATCTCAAAATTTACCCTATACCATATCCATTGCATAGGATGAAGGCATCGGGTGTTTTCGTTAATATTTAATTTTATGTCAACTTCACAACTGTTAGTACAATTATCACAATTGGTCTTCAATCGAGTTATTGCAAACATTTTGCTTGGAACCCGCTGGATTTGTGTTTCTGTCATTATAACCTTTCCAAAAATGTATAGTTTGTACGGTAGGGAGGACTTTCTAACGGAATTATATTTCTAAGCAAGCTAGAAATTATGACTGCAGGCCCACATTGTTTAAGCCGCGAGAAATTTTTTTCCCTGAAAAATGTAGATCACGCATTGTAACCTTGTAGCGGAACTGTATTTGTAAGCAAGCTAGAAATGTTTGACTGCAGGCCTACGTGGTTGAAGCAGTGATAAATCTTTTTTTTTCGATCACACACTGCCACTTTAAAACTGCGTGGCTACTTCCGGTACAACTCACTCAATAGGAATAACACGTTGGATCATTTTCGACTAATTACATACATGTCAATATGCATAACTATATCAATATTTAAACAGGCTCGTTCATTTACTAATAAGCTGAAGATAAAATCAGTTATCAATACTACCATTAATTATTATTTACCTGTTTGTGATTTTCTCATCAGTATTGTCGATATACTGTTAATAAAAACATAAATTCACAACGGTTTTTCATCATGTCTTGTTTTGATATACACGTGACATCTTCTATTCAGAATTATTGTGCGGCTGACGGCGCTGGCAAGAAGGTCGCGTGTTCGATCTCTGCATTGGTCGAGAAAGTTCATTAGGTTTTTTCCGGTGTGGTTTCCCCTTGTCATTGGTGCTGGACTGGGGGAGGGATAAGGACAGCTATCTAGTCGTTCGGATGGGACCAAAAAACGAGGTTAACTTTCTAACTCAATTAGAATGATGGCTATTTTGTTTGAAAATCTCGACCAATCAAATTGCGTATCGCTCTGCTTACCCTGAGCAGAACATGCTCATTATCAAACTTAGTTAAGGTATTGATGTAATGAAACAATACATGTTTCTCAGTCTCAATTAGAACTAGCGTTATTGTGTCCCAAAGCAACAACCAACCAAATTGTTTACCTCTGCTTATCGTAAACATAAAATGCTTAACTTCGAACCCCATCAAGGCATTGACCCAATGAACACCTACACAATGTTTGAGCATTCTAGTTCAATTAGAAGGGGAGTTACTGGGTCCCAACAAGGTGACGGACAGACAGCCAAGCGGACGAACCAATTTATATTGCTTGCTTTCGTCGGAAGGCGTAGGACAAATATACAAAGTTTCAAGATGACCCATTCGGGGGTGGAGTGGATATGGAACGATATAATTAATTACAAACCTGTTATTGAAAGGATTGATCATGCCGAAGCAATGTTTATTGAGTTGAATTTAATACATGCTACAGGTTAGAATAGAGAGAGGGGGAGACAAATGGTTTTAACGTCCAATCGACGGCTTCTGCTTTGGTCGTTGTTGTTGTTGTAGTTGGCGTCTTTGGGTTAGGCGTCGTTGGTGGCGTTGGCTCTTCAAAGCATACTGCTCTAGGCACTTTACCAGTATAGACATCGGGGTCATCACAGCTGCAGATAGTATTACCAAAGCGAAACGGCTTACCAGCAGGAATAATCTTCCTGTCTGTAGGATCTGGACCATATACAGCCTCGCAGTCTGGACCTGCAAATTGAAATGAATAAAAGTTGGTCATACAGATACATTACCAATAGTTTGACACATTAACTACAGTACATGTATCCTATGTTGAATGTGAGCATGAATAAATTAAAACAAAGTACGAACCAAGTCGGAGAACACATAGCAAGCACAATGCTGCAGTAGTAAGGAAAACTGGTAACTAAAACTGCCGTAAAACGTGAATGAACTATTAGCATGTAATTTTTACCATGTACGAGTAGCAAGAATCAAACGACGACAGGCAATCAGACGAGAAGCCTATCCACGTCCATATTGTCAAATTAGGTCCATGCGTAAGAATTTCGTGACCATGACGTCAAAATTGCCCTCGATGGCAAAACAGGTTGTTGAATGGGAGGGTTAAATGATATCTTGAACCATCGACCCCTCTCTGTGATTTCTATGGTAATAAAACAAAATTAATTATATTAGGCACACCAAATTTCATATGGCAACGCTATAATTGACAACGGATTTCGTTTACAGCAGGCCGACCATGTGTGCGGTACGTCTATCGCAAGTAAAGGTTACGTCTTTTAGTAGATCGCAATATAAGTTTGGTATCAAATTCTTTCATTGATCAAAGTGTTTGATGATTTATATGTAGATGATTTACAGGGGATGGGGGCAGAGGGCCGCCCCCCCCACTCTCAGCCCCAGTGACATAGTTGATTTTCATTTTCGTTTGCGTTGTTGCTGTTGTAATTCACACAGCTCTTTAATAGATGATATAAACATGATTTTCGCATTGTCTCCGCCCAAACAATCCAAGGTTGCAACATATTACCCTTTGCTCCAATGCGTGCCAACCCCCCTCCCCCCGAAAAATCCTGGATCCGCCCCTGATTTATATGTATTTGGATGGTTATGACAAGGGTTTACTCGATTGGGCTTTACAAGATAACCATAATTACTCATTTGGGACTAACAAGTCAATCCACGTTACTCATTTGGGACTAACAAGATAGCCATCATTACTCATTTGGGACTAACAAGACAATCCACGTTACTCAGTTGGGACTAACAAGATAACCATCATTACTCATTTGGGATTCACAAAACAATCATCATTACTCAGTTGGGACTAACAAGACAATCATCATTACTCAGTTGGGACTAACAAGACAATCATCATTACTCAGTAACAAGACAATTATCATTACTCATTTGGGGCTAACAAGACAATTATCATTACTCATTTGGGACTAACATAAGATGACCATTACACATTTGGGACTAACATAACAAGATAACCAACATTACACTAAATATCTAATATCAAAACAATCCGCGAAAACAATCAATAATCTATAGAAACCATAAAAATATAGATATTAGTAAAATTTGTACAAAAAACACAAAATAGATTATCTTACCGTTGGGACAAGATGGGCAGCATATACCATCTCCTTCCACGGAATACGTTTTAACACATGGGGTATATACACATTTCATACGATATGTTGTCACACCTTCTTGTTCATCACATTCGCATATTTCACAGTCGGTAAGATGATGTTTTGCGCCTATGAATAACTCTTTTCCGTCACTACAGACACACTTGGGTGGTGGTGGTATTGTTGTTTTTGGAGTGAACATACATACAGCTGTCGGTTCTTCACAGTTAAAATAATCTGATCCGGGAGTCGGACACTGACACTGGTAACCCAGCAAACAATTAAACATTTTTAAACGTTTCCAAGACGTTTATTTTCAACGTTTAACAAGCCAACAGTGAGGCTGATGTCCCCCGCCGAAATCCCAAAATAAATAGATGACACACATTAATTAATCGCACATTTTTTTTTTTTTTTTTTCAAACGTATCGAGCAATCAAACTGTACACGAAGTGTCATCCAAAAGTGTTTTATAAAGAAAAATGCTAAAACCGACGAGAAAAATGAAAATGTGCCCTAGTTAGGGGGATCCTAAAGGCAGACAAAAGGACACTCCACGCTTGACAAAAGGACCCCCGTGTCCAAGTCCATCGTTGCTATTCACTGTTACTAAATGAGAATGCAGTCATTGTATTGGCATAAAAATCATCAATCAAGATGAACCTAAGTTATGTTGTCCCAAAGTATCAACTAATCAAATTGCTTATATCTGCCTACAAGCAGAAAATGCTTCGAACTCCATCAAGGCATTGACCTAATAAGCATACACACCAATTGTGAACATTTTAACTCAATTCGAAGGAGAGTTATTGTGTTCCAAATTGCTTATCGCTCTGCTTACCCTGAGCAGAAAATGCTCATTATCGATCTTAGTCAAGGTATTACTGTAATGAAACTATACACCAAGTTTCATCAATCTCACTTAATTAGAACTAATAAAGTTATCGTGTCCCAAAGCACCAACCAATCAAATTGCTTATCTCTCCATCAAGGCATTGACCTAATAATCATATCCACCAAGTTTGAACATTTTAACTCAATTAGAAGGAGAGTTATTGTGTTCCAAAGTCTCGACCAATCAAATTGCGTATCGCTCTGCTTACCCTGAACAGAAAATGTTCATTATCGAACTTAGTCACGGTATTACCGTAATGAAACTATACACCACGTTTCATCACTCTCACTTAATTAGAACTGAAGTTATCGTGTCCCAAAGCATCAACCAATCAAATTGCTTATCTCTGCTTACCCTAAGCGGAAAATGCTCATCTTCGAACTCCATCAAGGCATTGACCTAATAAGCATTTACACCAAGTTTGATCATTTTAACTCAATTAGAAGGAGAGTTATTGTGTTCCAAAGTCTCGGCCAATCAAATTGCGTATCACTCTGCTTACCCTGTGCAGAAAATGTTCATTATCGAACTTAGTCACGGTATTACCATAATGAAACTATACAACACGTTTCACCACTCTCACTTAATTAGAACTGAAGTTATCGTGTCCCAAAGCATCAACCAATCAAATTGATTATCCCTGCTTACCCTAAGCGGAAAATGCTCATCTTCGAACTCCATCAAGGCATTGACCTAATAAGCATATACACCATTTTTGAACATTTTAACTCAATTAGAAGGAGAGTTATTGTGTTCCAAAGTCTCGACCAATCAAATTGCGTATCGCTCTGCTTACCCTGAGCAGAAAATGTTCATTATCGAACTTAGTCAAGGTATTACTGTAATGAAACAATTTTGGGGTAGCTACGGGCCTGCAGCCAAAGCGGTTTGGTTGAAGTCATAGATGAGTGTTGGGCCAATGATGAGGACCAGTGTCAGTAGTCCATCCAGTGGATGTGAGGTGACTGCTGAAATAAAGTGCTTTTCCTTTGAAAATATTTTCTGGGTGCACTTTGAACAGGAGAATGTAGTTCAGTAGGCTTTAAACCATAGGAATCGACACTTAGATCACGCAAATCGGACAACTACAAATATCTCTACGGAAAACATCAACTTTGGGTAGCTTGAAAAATGGCGGCCATCTTGGATTTTCAATTGGCCAATCGGGCAGATTTGATTAGTATCCCTTGGAGAACAAGTGTGCCAAATTTCATGCTTGTATCAACATTTGCACGATTCTGCTGTTATCTGCCCCACTACATTAGAGATATATCTAGCGCCTACCCATATTCAATATAACTATATCGTGTACATGTATTTACTCATATTCAACATAGCTATATCTTGACATATTGTACTTACTAACATAGCTATATCCAACATAGGTATATCCTGCATTTACCCATATTCAACATAGCTATATACTGTACTTAGCTACATTGAACATAGCTATATCTTTTGGTTACCCATATTCAACATTAAGCTATATCTTGGTAGCTTGTGTTTACTCACATTTAACCTATTTATATCGTGATATATTGAGCCAACTCACATTGAACATAGCTATATCTTGGGTTCACCCATATTAAACATAACTAGCGCCTACCCATATTGAACATAGCTATATCTTGTGTTTCGTTATATCTCGTGTAAGGGTGCCAAAAGTAAAAGAGAGAGAGAGAAATGGGGTTTAACGTCCACTCAACACAAACTAGGTCATTTCGGGACTAACATATGGTTTACTTTTATTTCAATAATTCGCTTGCGCGTAGGGGTCTTTAGCAGTGGGGGGAAACCGGAGTGCCCGGAGGAAACCCACGAGGTTGAGAAGGCGCCCCTATCTCCATGCCACATACGCTCACACCAGGGCTCGAAACCACAGCCGCAAGCCAGAGGTGACCGGCCAGCTAGAGGTCGAAGCGCGGCACTCTAGACCACTAGGCCATCCTAACCCCCCGCCAAAAGTAAAATAACACCATTTGTCAGATTGCAAAATGTGTTTTTAATACTATTAGTTAATGATATATAGACGGTTTGGTGTCTTTAATACTATTAGTTGATGATATATACTACCAATGATGACATATCTTTATCCACCACTCAAGATAAATCTAGCCTGTAGGTTCTGGACCAGTTGGTGTTGATATCAGAGTAGATGTAGCTAGAGGCACCGTACAGGTGGCCTTTCTAGTAAGACCATAAAATGTAGCATAATACAGAGGTTGACAGGTGCAGTTAATATCACCAATATAAAATGTACCATTATCAGGTATAATATGCCTAACTCCATTTATGAAGGCTTCACAGTTAGGACCTATTAAAAATTCAAATATATTTAGTAATTCCTTATCTAGACCACATACTTAAATTATATCTCAAATTGTTAAAAATACATTATGCAAGGGCATTCCTGCCTATTGTAGGTCTCTCTTTAGGCCTGAAATGTGATAAAAACTATTAATTAGACATGAATTAACTTATCTAGACCATGATCAGCTCGCGATGTCAAGGCTAGCCTGTGATATTTGTCGGATTGTAGGCCGATTAACACTCAAAACTTTCCTGCGTGATAAACGATTAAATGGATAATCGAGACTATTAGTTTTGTCTTACCGACGTCAGTAATGATGACCGAGGCTAAGCGGAAATTTCATCTGCTGTTATCTGTTCTGAGTTGATCAAATTGACTGAAATTTTCAGCAAATCGCCTTTAGATTATGTAGTTTGTAACTATTATATTGAGAACTGCCAACTCGTTATCTAATCTCCCATAATGTATCTTTAACCGATCTTTTTCATCTGATCACTTTTCTAAAGAACTAGCTAAAGCCATTGGATTGGTAAACAATACTTAAAGGAATATTACTTGGATCTAGATATTCTGTCGAATACCCGTAATCTATCTCACATTCGCTTTACTCATAATCGCCAATGATATCTACCGGATGGCTCAGCCGCATTTGATACCTTTAAGCAGCTGTTCTTAAAGAACATAGAGAAATGGGGTTTAACTTCCACTCGACACAATCCCGGTCATTTCGGGACTAACATGGTTTAATTTTATATCAATAATTTTCTTGCGCGTAGGGTTCTTTAGCAGTGGGAGGAAATCGGAGGTCCCGGAGGAAACCCACGAGGTTCGAGACCTTATGAAGCAGCGCGCACCTGCTTACCATTCGGACACAGCTATAATTATGGTGTAACGATCAAATATTCGAACAATTTTGAAAATAAGATAAAAAAAAAAATGTAACCTCCCTAGGTCCATAAGCTGAAAACGTAACATTTCAGGGGGTCAAAATCCAGAAAGTTACGGTCCAATACGCGTCAATATCGAAAGGAACCCGATATTTTAGATATAAATCTACATTACAAGTTTCATCAAAATTTCGAACCTGAGTATTACGGCCAGATCTAAATATTAAGACCATGGGCAGATTTCGTCAAGGGCACGAAATGTAAACAGCGAGCCAGCGTCTTACATACTTACCCCTCGAAATAAGAGTAGGCTCTAGCACCGATGTCTGGGCAAAATTTCCCCTCATAGCACACTGTATGGCGCGACACCTGACCTCCAGGCTAGCGAGCAAGCGTCTCTCCATTTAGTCTCCGTGGCTCCCAATGAGATAACAATTTTGAATTAAGAAATATTATCTTACCATTAGGACACTTCGGACAACAGATGCCATCATTAGGTTTATTAAACGAATCAACACATGCAAGGTAGTAACAATCAGCAACAATCATGGTTACTCGATACTGTGAATCGCATTCACACGTGTAACAATCGTTTATAAAATGTGTCTGACCTGGCGAGATCTTCACACCGTCCTCACAAATACATTCCGGTTTAGGCGTCGTTGTATATGGCGTCGCCGTAAAGTACGGCGTCGTCTTTGGGTAAGTCGTTGTCGTTGGCGTCGTTGTTGGGTAAGGCGTCGTTGGTGGCGTTGGCTCTTCAAAGCATACTGCTCTAGGCACTTTACCAGTATCGACTTCGGGGTCATCACAGCTGCAGATAGTATTACCAAAGCGAAACGGCTTACCAGCGGGAATAATCTTCCTGTCTGTAGGATCTGGACCATATACAGCCTCGCAGTCTGGACCTGCAAATTGAAATGAATGGAAGTGGGTCATACAGATACTTTACCAATAGTTTCACACATTAACTACAGTACATGTATCCTATGTTGATTGTGAGCATGCATAAATTAAAACCAAGTACAAACAATCCAAACCATAAGACAGAATACGAAGTCATAAAAAACGTTATAGGCAAAATAGTGTAATCAGCTAATGGGCTGCTCCTTGTGTACATATTCCGAAGTAGTGTAATACTATGACAGTGGTTCTCAACCTTTTTCTGCCAACGGCGCACCTTGAAACACCTGAAAAAATAGCGGCACACCTGGCTAAATATATATGATCAATATTTGAATTTTGCAAAATAAAAACGTGGCAAGATATAAGCGGCATACAACCCTAGACAGGGATCGGTCATAAATGAAGAAAAACAAAGCTAAGAAATTATCAGTCGTCCCCAATATGTAATGTATTTTTCACATTTTTTAGTGTGCCTAAACACTGGTTGAAAATCACTGTACCATGGTCTTTGCGAGCAGATTGTTTCTTTAACTAATTATGAATTTTACACATTGTAGAGGAGTCATACCTCACGTACTTGAATGCATTTGTAAGTCGGAGAACACATAGCAAGCACAATGCTGCAGTAGTAAGGAAAACTGGTAACTAAAACTGCCGTAAAACGTGAATGAACTATTAGCATGTAATTTTTTACCATGTACGAGTAGCAAGAATCAAACGACGACAGGCAATCAGACGAGAAGCCTATCCACGCCCATATTGTCAAATTAGGTCCATGCGTAAGAATTTCGTGACCATGACGTCATTGGCGTCAAAATTGCCCTCGGTGGCAAAACAGGTTGTTGAATGGGAGGGCTAAATGATGTCTTGAACCATCGACCACTCTCTGTGATTTCTATGGTAATAAAACAAAATTAATTATATTAGGCACACCAAATTTCATATGGCAACAAAGCTATAATTGACATCGGATTTGGTGTGCGGTACGTCTATCGCAAGTAAAGTTTACGTCTTTTAGTTCATCGCAATATTAGTTTGGTATCAAATTATTGCAGGGGATCGTTCCCCCACCCCATTCTCAGCCCCAGTGACATAGTTGATTTTCATTTTCGTTCGCTTTATTGCTGTTGTAGTCAGGGGCGTACATATCGATTTCGTTTGGGGGGGTGTTTAGCCAAAATGCGACCTACTGATGCACATACCCCCGCCCCACACACCAGTGGTACTACAAACTGGGCAGTTCACTATAATCGTGAATATGATAGTGCTGAGACAATATCAGACAACTGAGGAGTAGAAGAATGATTTTAAAATGGAATCGAGCGCCGCAGGCGCGAAAAAATTTCAGATATGCAACCGAGTAGAAGAATGATGTTATAATTTATAAAATTTTCAGATATGTAACAGGGCTTTTAAATATTTAGGACTGGGGCTGATAAGAAATGGGACAGAATCTTGAGGCTTATCTGTCAATTTCGCTTGTTTTATGATTGTATGTTTATTTCATTATTTCATTTAGTCGGAGACCGACTGCGGTGAGTACTTTTGGTTTGAGACCGACTATTTTTTGCCGTGGTAGAAAACATTTTATAGAACAACTACTCACAACAGAATAAGAGTGACAAGCAGACATGGTTATTTTATACTATAGTTTTGAGTGACGTATGCAATTGAGGCACACGTATTCCCGCAAATACATAGCATTTGGGATCTATTCTGGCATTGTTTTTGAGACCGACTGTAGTGACTGCACTTATTTTGTGACCGACTATTTTTCTCCCTTCGTGAAATTTTGTTGTTAGACCAATTTAACATACAACAGAATAAGAGTGACGTATGCAATTTAGGCTCACGGATTCACGCAAATATACAGTATTTCGGATCTTTTCTGGCATTGTGTTTGAGACCGACTGCAGTGACTGCACTTATTTTGAGACCGACTATTCTCCCTGGGTTACATTTTGTTGTAAGACTAACATTATACTCACAACAGAATGAGAGTGAAACACAACATCTTTTCAAAAATGATAAGTTGACAAGGTTATTTTATACTAAGACTGCTCCTATTTTGCGACCGACTGCACTGATTTTGCAACCGACTATTTTTATACTAAAGTTTTGCATGAGTAGCGTGACGTATACAGTGAGTACTTATTTTGATACCAACTACCTCTACTTTGTGACAGACTGCACTAATTTTGCGACCGACTATTTTTTTTGCGTGAGTAGCGTGACGTATACAGTGAGTACTTATTTTGATACCGACTACCTTTACTTTGCAACCGACTGCACTGATTTTGCGACCATTTTTATACTAAAGTTTTGCGTGAGTAGCGTGACGTATACTTATTTTGATAACGACTACCTCTACTTTGCGACCGACTGCACTGATTTTGCTACAGACTAATTTTTTTTTGCCCCACACCCCCCCCCCCACATTTACGCCCCTGGTTGTAGTTCACATAGCTCTTTAATAGATGATATAAACATGATTTACGCATTGTCTCCGCCCAAGCAATGCAAGGTTGCAACATAATACCCTTTGTTCCAATGCGTGCCCCCCCCCCCTCGAAAAATCCTGGATCCGCCCCTGATTTATATGTATTTGGATGGTTCTGACAAGGGTTTACTCGGTTGGGGCTTTACAAGATAACCATAATTACTCATTTGGGACTAACAAGATAACCATCTATACTCATTTGGGACTAACAAGTCAATCCACGTTACTCATTTGGGACTAACAAGATAACAAACATTACTCATTTGGGACTCACAAGACAATCATCATTACTCAGTTGGGACTAACAAGACAACCATCATTACTCAGTAACAAGATAACCATCATTAATCATTTGGGACTAACAAGACAATCATCATTACTCAAGACAAGACAATTATCATTACTCATTTAGGGCTAACAAGACAATTATCATTACTCATTTGGGACTAACATAAGATGACCATTACACATTTGGGACTAACATAACAAGATACCCAACATTACTCTAAATATCTAAAAATAAAGCAATCCGCGAAAACAATCAATAATCTATAGAAACCATAAACCATATCTGTAAAATCTATAAAATCTGTACAAAAAAAAAAACCTAACAAAATAGATTATCTTACCGTTGGGACAAGATGGGCAGCATATACCATCTCCTTCCACGGAATACGTTTTAACACATGGGGTATATACACATTTCATACGATATGTTGTCACACCTTCTTGTTCATTACATTCGCATATTTCACAGTCGGTAAGATGATGTTTTTCACCTATGGATAACTCCTTTCCGTCACTACAGACACAAGTGGGTGTTGGTGGTATTGTTTGTGGAGTGAACATACATACAGCTGTAGGTTCTTCATAGTTAAAATAAGCCGACCCGGGAGTCGGACACTGACACTGATAATCACCAAAATCAACTGTGGCTCCAGCAGGAATCGTAGTCTGATTTTTCCCGCCTGGGTGGTTGACATAACAGTTCGGACCTGTTAAATTTGAAAAAAACATACATGTAGGCAATAATAATGGACTCTCCTGTATTGATTTACAAATTTAATGTTCAAATTGGTGACACGTCATTTGAATAAAATAAAACCTGCTCAATAAATGATGGCAGACTAAAAGTTTAATGGCATCCCAGTTTGGACGGCGAGAACGTACCACCGCCCAAAACATCGAAAGCGTTTAGTCAACATGGTCAAGAAAAAAAAAATGAAAAGAAAGTCCTTCTGGGCTAATGAATACGGGCATACGCATTACAGTGTGCTATTAGGGTCAATTTGCCTGGACAGTAACGGTACCGACTGCTCTTATATCAAATTCCAACTGCCAAGGAATTGGTTACGTGCACGCCAGTTTGTACACGGGATCTTAGTTTTCCGTGCGACTAGGCAACCGTCCCTGTCAGGCCCTCCGTCCCGCACCACGGAAACCACACCGGAAAATCCCTTGAACTTTCCCACCAAATTTAAAAGAATCCCAGTTGTATATTTACAAAAAAAAATCTCACCTTTAGGACAGGTCGGACAACATTTTTTATCCCCCGGGGTTTTAACTGAATCAACACATTCCTTGAAGAAACAATCTATCACCTCTGTAGACACTTGATACGCTTCATTGCATTTACATATTACACAGTCTGTAACGTAATGTTCCTCGCCTGGATTTATCACTTTATCATCGTCACATTTACATGTAGGCATTCTTGGTGGTGTTGCTTGTAGCGGAGTACTCGTAGATAGCGGTGGTGGCATCGCCAACGTCGTTGCGGATACTAGCCATATCAACACAGTTTCGACAAACATCTTGCGAGCTATTGAGATCGAGAGGCGGAACCGCAGCTTTTATTTTCCCGTGTAAACCAGATGTTACACACAAATTGTCAAAATATTTATTCCAACTCAACTGAATTTCTGTCAGTCTTAAGTAACTAGCTCTGACAGCGGCGTGAAGCTAGCTTGTTGTTCGTTGTTCGGTATTCGCGAAATAATTCGCGAAGTAATATAATAAAGGTACTTTTGTACGGAACACGCCACAGGCAAATAACGAACAACGAGCCAATTTGTTGTTCGGTATTCGCGAATAACGAACAACGATCTGGATTGTTGTTCGGTATTCGCGAATAACGAACAACGAGCTGGTTTGTTGTTCGTTATTCACCAGATATGGAATTAGTAATATAATAAAGAAATATTTGTAAGGAATACGGCGGGAGTGGGTTTTAAAGGGACAATCCCGATAAGAACAGAGTCTCAAAAATTAAAGTCTGAGCATTTATGAAATTTATGGACCAAAATATAGAGGCATGGTGTATATACCTTGGCTCAAAGTTTCAGCTCAAAATATTGAGTGGTTTTGACGTTAACGTCAACACTGCTTATCCGGACACGTAACCCTTTTAAGATTTCGGGTCAATTTTTTGATTGGGTGACCTGATAATCGATTCTCGTTTCTTGAGAGATCTATACAGTGAATGACCCATGTACTGTACTGATAACAAAAGGTAAATTTCACCTACATATCATTTTTATAGAAAAAAGTCTGGTTTTATCCAGATACTGTATAATACAACGGTCTCCATTTCCAGATGAAGACTGTCAGGTTTAAGTTATTTACAAGCGTATCACAAATATCAGGTTAGTTGGTCGGCCTTTGATAATGAGTTATAAGTATAAGAGATTTTAACACAAAATTAAGCAGTTTTATTCCCCAAAAAGTTATCGGGATTGGCCCTTTAAGCCCAATTGGGTTTTAAAACTTCAAAGTTTTATTGCCTATTTAGGCTCATGAAAACCCGCCTGTGGCGTGTTCCCTACAAAAGTACCTTTATTATATTACTAATTCCATATACGGTGAATACCGAACAACCAACCAGCTCGTTGTTCGTTATTCGCGAATACCGAACAACAAACTGGCTCGTTGTTCGTTATTCAGCAATATGAAACTGCTCTTTCTTCGGATAGACAGAGAAGTTGTTAGAATCTATTTCCCAAGAGTTCGAAGTGTTATCATCCATTTAGGCTCATAAAAACCCACCTGCTGGCTCGTTGTTCGTTATTCGCCAATATGAAACTGCTCTTTCTTCGGATAGACAGAGAAGTTGTTAGAATCTATTTCCCTATGCTGCGTATCCCCTACAAAAGTATCTTTATTATATTACCAATTCCATATACGGTGAATACCGAACAACAAACCAGCTCGTTGTTCGTTATTCGCCAATACCGATACCGAACAACAAACTGGCTCGTTGTTCGTTATTCGCCAATATGTAACAGCTCTTGCTTCGGATAGAAAGAGAAGTTTTTAGAATCTATTTCCCAGAAGTTTGAAGTTTTATTGTCTATTTAAGCTCATGTGGCGTGTACCCTACAAAAGTATCTTTATTATATTACTAATTCCATATACGGTGAATACCGAACAACAATCCAGTTCGTTGATCGGTATTACCGAAAAACAACCCAGCTCGTTGTTCGTTATTCGCCAATACAGAACAACAAACTGGCTCGTTGTTAGTTATTCGCCAATATGTAACAGCTCTTTCTTCGGATAGAAAGAGAAGTTGTTAGAATCTATTTCCCAGAAGTTTGAAGTTTTATTGTCTATTTAAGCTCATAAAAACCCGCCTTTGGCGTGTTCCGTACAAAAGTACCTTTATTATATTACTAATTCCATATACGGTGAATACCGAACAACAAAGCAGCTCGTTGTTCGTTATTCGTGAATACCGAACAACAAACCAGAAGGCGCCTCTATCTCCATGCCACATGCGCTCACACCAAGGTCGAAGCACGGCACTAGGCCATCCCAACCCCTCGTGAATGCATATAACATGATTTTCACTCATTCGTTGGTTGCTGTTTTTACAGTAATTTCTTTGGCGTCAGGTTATTCCAGCCTCTGCCGATAGTAGTCTCCTACAAGGGATATATTTAAATTCGTTTATCGAGACGCATCATACAAATGGTGCCCGAGAACCATTCCATTTTAAATTTATCATTTTGGATATCAGAAGCACAACGTTTAACAGTAAAATAACAACGTCAATGTTGATTTACATTGAATATTAAGTCGCGTTTGCAATCGAAGACTGTGGATGATACGGAGTTAACGACTTGGCGGCGCCTTGTACCTGCCCTGGTACTAGAGACTTGAAATTTGGCGAGTGTCTAATTATGATCTCACACCCAATTTTAGACCAATCGGTCACAAACTTTTCTTCTTACACAAGTTTTACATCTCCGAGTTTCAGATACAAAGAACTACACCAGCGGCCACGATGATCACTATTTAGACTCAAATACCAAGACACTAATAGGACTTCCGGAACACCAAGCAAGCTTTTTACATCACTGACAATAAATGATAATAATAATAACAATTTTCGTCATTTTGATTTTGTTAATAGTCAGGTCCAAATACAGTTTTACCACCAAAATAGCTACAAAAGGTTTCTCAACTAATTCTGTCAGGATTTCGTGTACTTTATAACATACTAAAAGTTTACCAAAGTAGGACCCCCGGAAAAGTGTAACCATCAACTCTAATTTGATGATCTGGGGAGAGAGAGAGAGAAATGGGGTTTAACGTCCACTCAACACAAACTAGGTCATTTCGGGACTAACATATGGTTTAATTTTTTATTTCAATAATTCGCTAGCGCTTAGGGATCTTTAGCAGTGGGAGGAAACCGGAGTGCCCGGAGGAAACCCACGAGGTTGAGAAGGCGCCCCTATCTCCATGCCACATACGCTCACACCATGGGCTCGAAACCACAGCCGCAAGCCAGAGGTGACCGGCCAGCTAGAGGTCGAAGCGCGGTACTCTAGACCACTAGGCCATCCCAACCCCCCTGATGATCTAGGGGTCTATTCCTATGTTTGTTTTGGTGTTCATGATTGTACAACAAAGTGACGTCCAAAGTTGTCTTAAAATATGTTCCTTACCCCCCCCCCCCCAAAAAAAAATCATCAAATTTGATTCAATAGTTATGGAAGTTTGGCAACCATTTTTGACGTAATAGGCTAACATTATTTTAACCATCTTACTAATGCGTTCTTTGCACCCCAAAACCTAGGTGCAGACACCAAGATCATCACATTTGAGTTGATAGTTGCATCTTTGACGCCATCTTGGACAAAAACCACTTTTCCGGGGTCCTACTTTAGCAAACTATTAGTATGTTATAAAGTATACTTAACCCTTCCAGGATAAGTTGAGAAACCTTTTTTAGCAATTTTTTTTTTTTTTTTTTTGGGGGGGGGGGTGAGGGGATTTTTCCATACATTGACCTGAATATAAGTAGTTGTTCTTTACGAACATAACTAGCCACGGTAACTCGATGACAAAGCGCCGGCTCGATAATCAGACGGTTCGATCCTGTTTTTTCATTCAAAACGATCAAAAGTATAATACAACAAATGGTCGCTTTATCGGTTGTTATGCATGAGACCATGTCACATACCTCGATGGTTTGTTTAACAATTTTGATGCATGAGACCATGGTCTCTAACAATCTGAAACATGATCTGCAATTTGGTGTGGGGTCATAATAAGACAACCGGAACACCCGAAAAACCCTCAGTTTCTAAGACCACGGCAAGTACAGGGTACATTAGCGCCGACTTGGCCCCTTTAACTTGGCAATTGTCCACAAAATATAAGCACGACATTGATGCAATGCTGGCAGTTAAAAAGTAATTGTAATGGTAAAGCAGCTAGCTGATGGGCATGGTTAGCAGTCATTTCTTGTTGAAATATTTTAACCAAGAACTTCCGAAAGGTGTTAGGATTGATGACATGGGGCTATAAATCATCCGATGTGTACGTAAGGGTTGATAGGGTCTGACCCGGTTCTGTATCATACGGTCTGACCGGTTCTGTACCATAAGGTCTGGCTCGGTTGTGTACCATAAGGTCTGACCCGGTTTTGTACCATAAGGCCTGACCCGGTTCTGTATCGTACGGTCTGACGCGGTTCTGTACCATAAGGTCTGTAATGGAGTAAAGTAGCGTGGTTTCGATACCCCGCTTCAACATGATACAAATTATGGTTTGGGATCCAGTGTCGTCGGTTTTCGTCCACGTGCCCTCCTGTTTCCTCCCAGAGAACTATGCACAAGCGAAGTATTGAAATAAAATTGAACCACGCTCATCTCCCGAAAATACCCTGGCTGTGTCCAGTGCACGTTAAACTCTCTCTCTATCAACAACAGTCTTGGATCTTGATTTTCACTATAGCCCACATGTTTATAATGCTTATACTGGATTTTATTGTTTACTTGCATTCTGCTTAAACTGTAATTTCTTGACATGAACATAAAACTGGGGAGGGGGGGGGGTGTAAAAAAAACCTGTTATATCACGGTCACGGAATGTCGTGGAAAGCTGAAAATCTTCCGCCCGTGACCCCAGTCTGACGTGAAATTCGATAGGCCGTATCGTGTCTGTTAGGGCAAAATTTCCCTCGGAGTACATATGACCGTATTCATTTTTGAACAATTAGAACATAGCTATATCTAGTGTTTAACCCATATTGAACATAGCTATACCCAGTGTTTAAGCCATATTGAACATGTAGCTATATCTAGTGTTTAACCCATATTGAACAAAGCTATATCTTCCTAGTTTTTAACCCATATTGAACAAGGCAAATGAATGAATAAGGTTGTGTCATGGTTGTAACTGCTTACAAAATCAAAATGTTGGAATAACTAGTACAACAACAGGAACCACATACCCTAGTAACTACAAATTTGGTCTTAAATCAATTTTGAGTTACTAGGTTTTGACGTTTGACGGGAGCATATACGTTGTGTTTACGCTTATATCTATAAAGCTGTATTGAGAAAACAAATAAAATAAAACTGTGTCCGATTGCAAGAATTGTATTTAATAATATTAGGTGATGATATATACGTATAACGTGTAAAAGTTTTGGTGTAAAATATCCTTAAATTTTCCATCATTCATAACTTATCTAGCCTGTTGAGGCTGTACTAGTTGCTGGTGGTGGTGGTGGTGGTGGTGGTGATGTTGGTATCGGGGGAGGTGTAGGTGGAGACATCGTACAGTTTGATTGTCTACCACTATCCAACGAAGAAAAGTCCCAAGGCTGACAGGCGCAGGTAGTATCTCCAATATTAACTGGACCAGTGTCGGGAATGACATGCTTAACTCCGTTTATGAAGGCTTCACAGTTGGGACCTGTTAAAAAGTCAACCATATTAATAGTGATTCGTTTTCTAGACCAAAGAGCCTTTCATGAATTGGGGAGGACATGACGTCATTTTACCATTATGACGATTGAAGCCATTTTGGTTAACCCAAAACATTAAATAATTGGTTGTGCGCAGTTAAAATGAAACTTCTTTTGTTTTAAAACGAGAATGACGTAATACCTTATCCCAGAGGGAATTTGTTTTAAACAGTTCTAGTGGACGCATATATAAATATAAATTACAAATTATTACGTGGTAATAAATCATGTAATTTCTATAAAATTTATAGAATTAAAAATATCATTTCAAACAGATTGTATAGATTTATGAAAGTTAAATTTGATTTGCACAATGAAATGCAACACATGCAGTTATAATGAATAAATTTACAGAATTAAAAATATCAACTGTACTAATGGAGTAGCCGATATCCAACGGATTGTATACATTTATGAAATTTTCAATACATATAATATATTTCATATCTAATTAAATGAAAATAATGATTTGTATATTATGTATAATAACATACCGTGTTATTATACATAATATAAGAGAAGTACTATCAGAGGCGTGGTGACATATGATGGGACAAAGTACTCTATCACTTTCATCAAATTGAACAATCATTTAGGTGCTTAGAAGTTATTGGACTCAGATAGTTTAGTCCATTGACGAATCATGCTATTTTACCGAGATTTGGATGCAGCTACCACTGTTAGTCGTGTATTTTGTACACGGTGAACAGTCCATTTTCTGATTGCACTATTTTCCCTGTACCGTTTTTTTTTTTTTTTTTGGGCTTTGAATTTTATTTGTCTAATGGTTTGGATTGTTCGTGCTTGGTTTCCTTTTATGATATTGACTTTTCAACGCCCGCTTCTGACAACATATGATTAGTAATTGTACTTGTTGCCCTGGGCAAACCAAAAAGTGTAGGATTTTAGCACAAAGTTTGGGGGAAAATAACCGAGGTTCATATTTTGGGAGATGTGTTTTAGCCGTTGCCAAAAGGCCCAGATTACGCGGGCTTCTGACCAGACAGCAGCCAAAAGCCCCAATGTTATAGGAGCTCCCCAAATTCGTTACAAAAAATGTTTTATGATTTGATTTATTTTGTTGTGCCAAATAAATCATCAACCCATCAACCACACTGAGAGATAGAGAGAGAGAGAGGGGTATTGTGGAGGGGGTGGTTCCAGGACACCCTGGGTTCCTTCTCATTTGGGGAGTTCACAAGGCTAACACATTGTTGTAATTATGTTGTATTATGAAAAATATCTTACCATGAGGACAGACCGGACAACAGTTACCATCATTTTTTATATCTATAGAATCAACACATTCAACGAAGAAACAATCACCAATAATGGTTGACACGCCATACTGTTCATCACATTCACATATATCGCAATCTGTTACATAATGTCTCACTCCTGGCGATATCGTCACCCCGTCACTACAAATACATTTTGGCGTAGGCGTCGTTGGGTAAGGCGTCGTCGTTGGGTAAGGCGTCGTCGACTCATCCCTGCATACTGCTTTAGGCTTTTCACCGGTATAGAAATTGTTACCCGGGTCTTCACAGGTGCAGACAGTATTACCGAAGTAAAACGGCTCACCAGCAGGAATAATCTCCCTGTCGTCAGGATCTGGACCGTATACAGCCTCACAGTTTGAACCTGCAAATTAGAATGATAGTTGATCATATGCATGCAGTGTACCCATGTTAAGCACGAGCAGGAATAATATTCCGAAGTAGTAAACTAAACTAAGTCCAAACTGCCAACTCAAACTGACGCGCAACGTAAATGAACTATTTGCATGGAATTTTTTATCATGTAAGAGTTGCAAGAATCACGAATTGCAAATAAACGTCGACAGTTGGGATTAGATAACTATCATTGCTCATTTGGGACTTACAACATAAGTATCATTACTCAGTTGGGACTAACAACATAACTATCATTACTCAGTTGGGACTAACAACATAACTAGCATTACTCATTTGGGGCTTACAACATAACTATCATTACTCAGTTTGGACTAACAACATAACTAGCATTACTCATTTGGGGCTTACAACATAACTATCATTACTCAGTTTGGACTAACAACATAACTATCATTACTCATTTGGGGCTAACATCATAACTATCATTACTCATTTAGGGCTAACATCATTACTCATTTGGGGCTAACATCATAACTATCATTACTCATTTGGGGCTAACATCATAATTATCATTACTCAGTTGGGACTAACAAGATAACCATCATTACTCATTTGGGACTAACATAAGAGAGAGAGAAAAAAATGCGGTTTTACGTCCAGCTAACGCAAGCCAGGACTAACATATGGTTCCATTTTATTTTCAATGGCGTGGTTTCGACTCCCCGGTTGTGCGTGACAAGGAGTAGGGTAGTCTGTCCAACCCCGTGGGTTTTCTCCGGGTCCTCTGGTTATCTTCCACTGCTAAAGAACCCTACGCGCAAGCAAATTATTGAAATAAAAATTGAACCATGTGTTAGTCCCGAAATGACACAGTTTGTGTCAAGTGGACGTTAAAATCCATTTCCCCCAAACTTCCCTACCCGCCCCGTGCTTCTTTAACATGCAGTTCTGGTGCGCTGCATAATAAATATTTTAAATAAAAAAAGTGTATAAAATCAGTAAAAACAATAATTAATATGTATAGAAACAGTAAAAAATAAATAAATATCTATAAAATCAGTACAACAAAAAAACAATATCTTACCGTAGGGGCAGAATGGACAGCATATCCCATCCCCCTCCACGGAATACGGTTCAACACACCCAGGAGCTCCACAGTCCTTAATATATGTTAACACGCCATCTTGTGCGTCACATACACAGCCTTCACAGTCCTTAGGATGATGTGTTTCGCCTATGGATATTTCCTTTCCGTCACTACAGACACACTTGGGTGGTGGTGGTGGGGTGAACATGCATACAGCTGTCGGTTCTTCATAGTTAAAATAATCCGATCCGGGAGTCGGACACTGACACTGGTAACCACCAAAGTCAACTGGGGCTCCAGCAGGAATCGTAGTCTGATTTGTCCCGCCTGGGTGGTTGACATAACAGTTCGGACCTGTTAAATTTGAAAAAAAAACCTTGAGATATAGATTTCCAAATGTAATGTCCGAATTGGTGACAATTCTTTTGGGGTTTTTTTTTTGAACAAGAATAAAACCTGGTTAGTGATTCATGGTATCTAAAATGGCGGCCCTATCTGGACAGTGAGAACGTACGATTCGCCAAAACATCGTATATGTTTAGTCAGTATGGTCAAGTGAAAAAAGAAGTGACATGATATGGGGTTTAACGTCCTACTCTTCCGCTCTCACTGGGTTAATAAAGACAGGTATACGCCACGCAGTGTGCTGTAGGGGACATTTTGCCCGGACCGTGGCGGTGCGGCCTACTCTTAAATCAAATTCAAACTGCCAAGGGATTTGTTACGTACACGTAAATGTGGCGGTACAGCCTACTCTTATACCCAATTCCGGCTGCAAAGGGACTTGTTACACGGGATCTCAGTTTTTCGTCCGGTATGACAGCCGTCCCTGTCAGACCCTTCGTCCTGCACCACCGACATGCGAAAACCACATCGCAAAATCCATTGAACATTTCCGGCAAATTTAAAAGACCCCAGTGGAAATTGAATATCGATCAACACATACCATCAGCCGTATCTATAAAAAATTCTCACCATGAGGACAGGTTGGGCAACATTTTTTATCCCCCGGGGTATTAATTGAATCAACACATTCCTTGAAGAAACAATCAATAATAAGTGTAGCCACACCATGTCCTTCATGACATTCACATATTTCACAATCTGTAACGTGATGTTTCTCGCCTGGATTTATCACTTTCCCGTCGCCACATGTACATGGAGGCGTCGTGGTACTTTCATGTGGCGTCGTGGTACTTTCACGTGGCGTCGTGGTACTCTCGTGTGGGGTCGTGGTACTCTCGTGTGGCGTCGTGGTACTTTCATATGGCGTCGTGGTACTTTCATGTGGCGTCGTGGTACTTTCATATGGCGTCGTGGTACTTTCGTGTGGCGTCGTGGTACTCTCGTGTGGCGTCGTGGTACTTTCATATGGCGTCGTGGTACTTTCATGTGGTGTTGTGGTTTGTGTCGGTGGTGGCATCGCCAACGACGATGTAGAGACTAGCCATATCAAAACAATTTGGACAAACATCTTGGTAGCTACTCAGACCCACAGATAAAATCATGGCTTTTATATTTTTCGAGTAAATCATCAAGCCATGTGTTACGTTCAGATTGTCAACTTGTTTATTCAAAACTTAACCCACTGTCTGTCAGTTTGATAGAACTAGCTCTGACGTGGACATTTTATTGATTTAACTTAACAATCGTGCACAAAACATCAATACGGCATAAGTGTTATTTTCACAGTTAAAGGGTTATTAAGATAACACAATAAATAGAGAGAAAGAACGAGAGAAATGGGGTTTAACGTCCACTCGATATACATTAGGTCACATCGGATATATGGGGATTTTTTCTTAATTTTATTTCAATGATTGACGAGAGAAATGAGGTTTATACGCCCACTCGATACAACTGGGTTATTTCGGTACTAACATATGGTTTAATTTTATTTCAATAATACGCTTGCGCGTAGGGGTTTTTAGCAGTGGGAGGAAACCGGAGGACCTGGAGAAAACCGACGAGGCTGGAAGGCGACCCTAACCCTTGCCACGTACATTCGGGGATTCGAAATCACACCAGTTGACTCAATGACAGGCTTTAGCACGTTCTATAAATTCGGTCATCTAACACCCCCACCCCCCATCCCCGCATAATAGATAGTAACAGAGTATTTTGAAAAATTTTAGACACTTTGCTCCACTCTAAGTGGCTAGCATCCATCGTCATTACTACCGCTGGAACGATAATAAAAAATAGTTTCTATTATTCAATTTACGTTAAATTATCCACCACAAAACGTAATGAAATCCATTAAATATCGTAGGCTAGCGATGGAAAAGAAGGTTAATTATGGTCTTGATAAGTTAATTTATGTCCAATGGATAATTAAGATAATATTGAAGGTCTAAAGAATGACCTGCAATAGACAGATTTCGCTCTTGCCCTTTTTTACTCCTGAAAGTGTCTTTTCTCAGACCCAAATATGTCCGTCCCGAACGTTTACTTAGACGAAAATATCAGCCAAATAGCTCTTGGAATGGCTACAGATGCATGGAAATGACGGATGATTTTCTTTGGGACCCCCCCCCCCCTCTCAGCGGTCAGTGCCCACATTTTGCGGCGCCCCCCCCCCTTTTAAACATTTCTAGATCCGCCCCTGATTGGATGAAAACATGTTTAACCGTCTTTTCTTGTTGAAATATTTTATCCAAGAACTCCAGAAAGGTGTTAGGATTGAATCATATATGATATAGGTAAGAATTGATAAGGTCTGACCCGGATCGGTACCATAATAAACTAAAATAAAACCAAGTACGAACAATCCAAACAATTAGTCAAAATTCGAAGTCCAATAAAAACGGTCAAGGCAAAATAGTGTAATCAGAAAATGGACTGTTCGCCGTGTACAAAATACACGACAAACCATAAGGTATGTAATGGAGCCGGGTCGTGTGGTTTCGATTCCCGTCTTGTAGATGACATAGAATATGGCTTCCAATTCAACTTCGGTGGTTTCCGTCGGGACCTCCGGTTCCACCACTTCTACAGAGTCCGAAGCTTAAAATAATATTTAACCATGTGTTAGTCCCAAAATTACACAGTTTGTGTCGAGTTCATGTCCACCCCCCTCTCTCTCTCTCTCTCTCTCTCTTCTCTCTCTCTCTCTCTCTCTCTCTCTCGTTTGCACTCACTTTGATAGGTAGACAGCCTATTCTATTTTCAACATGCCAGTAAATGTACGTCGATAGATGATTTTTTATATCATGATATTATTTGTCCACGATCATGACGTTTGAAAGGAGAACATGTTGAACTTGACATCAACTATAAAGATATTTGAAAGCCGATGTTATATACCAACAACAGTCTTGTATCTTGATTGTCATTATGTCCAGATGTTTCTGATGCTTATAATAGCTGTCACGGTTTACTGGTATTCTTGACATCTCAACATCTCTGCACTGCAAAGTTTCTAGAGTGATTCAATGCGGTTTTTCATTGTACAGGACGGATAAGGCGTGCACGTAAAAGAACTTTTTGCACTTACAATTCGGTATTTGTCTTTATACTGTAATATAACGTAATATTATTTCGTTTTAACGAATTAATCATTTGATTTAAACGAACCAATTATTTAATTTAAACGAATCAATTATTTGATTTAAACGAATCAATTATTTCGTTTCTCTTTTAAATGTGCCTCACGAGGGCAAAATGATTCGGAAAGGGCAAAAGTCTAATAATGAGCTACAAACAAAGCAAATGAGTCGGAATGCGCAACGTCTAATAATGAGCAACAAACAAAAAAACATATGAGTTGGAATGCGCAAAGTCTAATAATGAGTTACAGACAAAACAAATATTGTTCTTGATCTAAATTGATGTTGATATATCGAGCCAAAAGATCAAAATAGCAACAAAAACATTTTCTAAAACACCTTTATTTGGACGTGGTTTTAGGCAATAGTTGCCAGCTAGACCTTACTAGACATCACTTGTCAACTAGACCTTACTAGATATTACTAGACAACGCTTGCCAACTACAATATACTAGATAATAGTTGCCAGCTAGAACTTACTAGACATCACTTGTCAACTAGAC
Source organism: Patella caerulea (assembly GCA_036850965.1). Classification (NCBI taxonomy): domain Eukaryota; kingdom Metazoa; phylum Mollusca; class Gastropoda; family Patellidae; genus Patella; species Patella caerulea. The sequence continues at coordinate 2,903,570 of JAZGQO010000007.1, forward strand.
CTTACTAGACATCAAGCCGACGAGGCTGTGGGCATGATGTTCTCTTGGAATCTGCGAATGATGTCTCTCCTAGTATCTCTAAATGATGTCTTCACCCTAGCCTCCGAGGGGGCTGTGGCTAAGATGTTCCCATAGTAACCCTCTAATAATGTTGTTTCCCAGCCTTTCATCCCAGGAGGCTGTTAGCACGATGTTCCCATAGGAACTCTGTGTAATGTCTTAAGGAAAAATTAACCTTGCTCTTCCTTGTATAGAAGATGTGTCAGCTATTAGGGTGGGGCAATTGACATTTTTGGGTAAGTGTTTCGTCCTTGCGCCGTTTTACTTCAGCATTACTTTATTTAATTGGACGAATCTGTGCTCGAGATGTCTGGACGATAATACCCCACTTTCAGCAATTGATGGTGGCAGAAAATGTCTAAGAAACTCGAATCTTCCAACATACCTACTAAGGGTATTTCTCTCCCATTTGTTTAACCACTTTGAAATATGAATCAGAGCACCTTCCATAGTACAAAAATAACCCCTATAATATTACAGGTGCAAATACAGCAGTGCTTCCTCGCGTTCCTTGAATTCTAACTGTCAATTGATCGTTTATGTGCACGTCAACGTGTTCGGCCGTAATGAACGATCAAATGGGTTCCAGGAAGTACGATCAAATGGGTACCGTGAAGTACGATCAATTGTTATTAAACCAGTGTTGAAATAGTTTGTTTCGGCATACCTTTTATCTTTTCATCGTTTACCGTGAAACAAAGTAGTGCAGCTTTACCAATCTAGGTTTAAGTACAAGAAATAACAATCTTTGCAACAACGAAATTTAAATGTATAAGCAACGAAATTATTTTAATATGATAGTATGCACATTGTTTCGCAAACTATGAATCTTTATTATTAATTATAGATTTATAACATTTGTATTCACGTTGTTACATAAACTAACATTTTTTTATTTATTATAAACTGACAACATTAGTGGTGTTTATAATTAAGGTGTTTATCTTCTTCTTCCATACCAGTAAGCAAAAGCGTTGTCGAAATAACTACGTTGGGAACCACCAGTGTAGGGGTTATAATATTGCTCCTTGGAATCCATAGAATTGGCTAAAATGAGAAGATTTCAAAGTGCGTAACAAAAACAATGTTAATAATTTACTCTCATTGTACAGAATTTCATATATATGACTGGAAGCGGTATCCGGTGCATGCCTTTTTATATCAGTAGAGTGAGGGAGGGGGAGAGATTTAACGTCAACTCGGCACAAACTAGTTCATTTCAGGACTAACATTTCAATAAATCGCTTGCGCGTTAGGACCTTAAAGGGACAATAACATTCTTGCTGGCTTGGTAGCTCCAGAAAATAAATAATACCCTTATTCTAAGTACTAGATGTTAAGTGTCCTACCTGTTGTGTAAATCATCCCTTACAACCTATTTTACTTGTCCAGAGGGTTCGAAAATATTTTAAAATCCAAGTCACATTTGAAAAGGTTTACGTTAGACTTTTCAAATCAATTGGTTGAATTTTTCCAATTTTTTAAAATAGGTGTGTTAAGATGAAATTTATATCTTCAATTAATTGGAATATTGTAAAATAATACAATTTGTTGACCAGAATGAAGATTGGGACATATTATTCAGTTACAACAAGAGTGTTATTGGGGCTTTAAGCAGTGAGAGGATTCGGCGAAAACACAAGAGGCTGGACAGGACACCCTGCTCCTTGTCAATCGGGAAATCGAAAACAAGAAACTTGACTCAATGACAGACCTTATGATTTTACGCAAACGCGTTAAACCACTGGACCACCCAGCCCTCCCATTGCCCGCGATTACTTATGAGATCCACGTTGGTTCTGGGTAGGACGCCCGAGTTGCCGATTGAAATTACTCGAGATTTTGCAGCGTGTTTTTCCCCTTACCGGTTGTGCACAAAGGAGGAGGGTCTGACACAGAACGAATCCTAGTTGACGGGATGTCGGGGAAAAACTATGTCCTTGATGCACATATAACACCAGGTGTTCGGAGAGAGAGAGAGAGAGAGAGAGAGAGAGAGAGAGGGGGGTAGTTAACAAGATGTTATGTATTGAGTTACAAGTTCAACTCGTCAGCGGTCAACAAGATGGTGTAAAATATATTATATAAGTTCTACTTACAGCTAGATACGGTTTGAAACAGAACCAAGCAAACGGAGAGTAGAACGATCAATACAAGTTTGACATCCATTATCAGTGATTTTACAGACACGTCCGTCTCTCTTGTGCACTGTCAAAGTTGTTGTAAGAAAGCGTTAAATTTAAGTTTTATAAGGTGAAATATAATAAAAATTGTATGATTAAAGACTCTATTTTTTAAATTTTTAATCTAATTTGTCACCACAAATATGCCTTCCGTCAATTGTATGACTGATTCATTTTATTTATTTTTTTTAAAAAACGATATTTTATCTAATGGGATTTGTTAACGTGCTTAAAGATACATTATAGGAGATTAGATAACGAGTTGGCAGTTCTCATTATAATAGCGACAAACTAGCGAATATAAAGGCAATTTGATGAAAATATAAGTCAAATTGATCCAGTATTAGCTTAGAACTAAGCGATTGAAATTTCCACTTAGCCTCAGTCACCATTACTAAAGTCGGTAAGACAAAACCATTAGTCTCGGTTATCCATTTTTAGTGGTAAATCACGAAGGAAAATATTTCAGCGAATCGAACTACAATCCAACAAAAATCTCATGCTATCGAGAGTTGATTATGGTCTGAATAGGTTAATTAATGTCAATTGAATAGTTTTTGTAATATTTCAGGCCTAAAGAAAGACCTATGATAGCAGATTTAGCTCTTGCATAATGCATGTTTAAACTCCTCTCCAACAACCATCCGAATTAACGTCCTACTCTTCTGCACTTAACCTGGGCTAATGGCTAATGGAAGACAGAGTTTAGATATAGACTGATAATTGCGGATGGCTACTATCGACTTTAAGTCCCTGTTAAAGATACATTATGGGAGATTAGATAAAGAGCTGTCAGTTCTCACTATAATAGTTAAAAACTAAATAATGTAAAGGCAATTTGCTGAAAATTTTAGTCAAATTTGATACCCTATGAACCTAGAATTAAGTGATTGAAATTGATTCTTTGATGACAACAATGCTGTAACTTCTAATAATACTTTTATTCTGCTTCTTACATATAAGGTACACACATCGTAATGTAAACGACCCCATAACTAGCTTGTATGGAGGGAGCAATGTCCTATCTTGGCACATAGTGCCAACTCTCAGACAGTCTCTCTCGTTCCGACTCGGCTCGTGCCAAGGCACCCATGGCCTCCGCTCTGTCCTGACTGCCAATTCGTTTCTGTCTTGGGTTTAAAAACCCTTCTAGACAAAGGAGCTCATTATACACCTGTCTAATGTATCATGCATCATATCAGGTTTAACATTCAGTATAGTTTATCAGACAAAGAAAGTTAAATAAGACATGCCAACAACAAGTTAAAGTTACATAATGACATAAGGAATTTTACCAAGACCTCCAGGAGTGTCGATAGGCAGGTTGATTTGTCAAGATAGCACAAGCATCTATGACATCTGTCATTATGTAACAATCATCATTACTAAAGTCGGTGCGATAAAAAAAAATTATAGTCTCGGTTATCCATTTTATGATTACAAATATTGTAGGCTAGCGTTGACACCGAGAGTTGATTATGGCCTGGATACGTTAATTAATGTCTAATTAATATATTAGTATGGTCTGGATACGTTAATTAATATTAAAGATAACATATGGGATCTAAGTAAAGACCTACAATAGGCAGATTGAGCTCATAGAACTAAAATAACCCCTACAAATACAGAACTCAGAAGCGCTTCCCCGCACTCTTTGAATTCTAACTGTCAAGGGGGGGGGGGGGGCCTAGTGGTCTAGACTGCCGTGCTTCGACCTCTAGCTGGCCGGTCACCTCTAGCTTGCGGCTGTGGTTTCGAGCCCTGGTGTGAGCGTATGCGGCATGGAGATAGGGGCACCTTCTCAACCTCGTGGGTATCCTCTGGGCACGCCGGGAAGTACGATGAAATTGGTACCGGTAAAGATGATAAAAAAAATAAAACTATGTTTAATAAAGTACATGTAAAATATTTATTTTAATTACAAAGATGAGCACATTGAATTTAATTTAAGTACAATACATTTAATTTAAGTATAATAAACAAATTAGATTTGGATACAATAAGCAAATTTGGTTTAAGTACAATAAGTTAAGTTGTTTGTATAGTATAGTATAGAAGTTCAATGCCATAAATTAAAAGTTCAATAAACAAAAGTTGTTCTTCACAAATTTAATTGAACTACAACAAGTAAGGGTGTTCGTCACCAATTTAACTTAAATAGAGTTGTTTGTATCAATGAATTAATGCACGTATAGTATAGAAAGTTCCATGTCACAAATTTAAGTACAAAAAGGTTGGTTGTAGCGAGGATCAGTGAAATTATATAATATAGTAGGCAATTTATGTTTAAGTACAAAAAGGTTGGTTGTAGCGAGGATCAGTGAAATTATATAATATAGTAAGCAATTTATGTTTAAGTACAAGAAATAATAGTTTGATAGTGTGCACATTGTTTCACAAACTAACATTTTTATTAATTATAAATTTATAACATTAGTGTTGTTCAGTGTTTATCTTCTTCTTCCATACCAGTAAGCAAAGGCGTTGTCGAAATAACCACCATAGGGACCACCAACATTGACCGGTCTATAATAGTGCTCCATTGAATCCATAGATTTAGCTAAAACGAGTCGAGGTTTACAGTGTTTATCAAAAACAGAATGGTACTAATTTACTATTATAGTACAAAATACAATATAAATGACTAGGTCATTTCCGGAAAAGCATACGGTTCAATTTTATTTCTCTTGCGCGTAGAAGCTTTAATCGATGTGTTATGTATTCAGTTAGAAGCTAACTAGATAAAGTAGATAGGTCTCTAACTCAATATCATCTAAAATCTTCAACATTGAAAACACGAATTATTTGTCAATTTAATTCAACATTGATGCTGTGGTCTTACTGGAAATGATGGGCTTCTGATATCCAATATTTAAGACAAAATAAAAATTTTACCACCGGTACACGAATCGTGTACCATAATGCGTTTCAGCCCCACTTCTAGCAAGAAACTCGAGGAACGAAGCTAGAAACATTGTACCAAATCTAACCGGGTATGTAGACTAGAATAACCAGATACTAGACATTTGAATTCGACGGAGGCTGCTGACTTATTTCGACGAACATAACTGATTTGAAATTAGAGTAAATAAAACCGGAAACCATTGAATGTAAATTAGTTTATATACATTCATATTACAGTATGCGACCCACTTGTGTCAATTTCTTGGCCCCAAATGTTAGCGATTAAGCTCCTTTAACAGTCAACACGGTGCAATAACGTAGAAGTCAACAAGGTGTACTATGTAGCTAACTAGTTCACAGTCAAGAACATGGTGTAAAATATATTATATAAGTTTTACTTACAGCTCCGGGAACTAGATACGGATTGAAACAGAACCAAGCAAACGGAGAGTAGAACGATCAATACAAGTTTGACATCCATGATCAGTGATTTTACAGACAGGTTCGTCTTTCTTGTGCACTGTGAAAGTTGCTGTAACAAACATTTTTATTTTAGCTAAAGGACATGTTTTATAAGGTGAAATATGATAGAAATTGCAAGATTAAACGCTCAGCCTGTATTAAACCTTTCTCCCACACCCGTCCAAATTAACTATGCTAACCGCGCTACTGACAACAAGTATTTGTCCCTTTCGCAGTGAGGTTGATTTTGTTTGCCCATCCGATATAATCCAACGTGTGAAATTATCTTTGAAAACACGAATTGTTTGTCAATTTAAATCAACATTTATTTTGTGATCTTACCGGCAAAAGATCAACCTCTGATATCTAATATTTAAGACAAAATAAACATTTTACCACTGGTACGCGCACCATAATGCGTTTTAGCGTCATTTGTAGAACAAGGCTTGACATGTTCCATGTCAAAAGGTGACGCTGGAGAGGATGCAGAATAAATACTATCGGTTTAAACTGGAATAACCAGACACTAGAGATCGCCATTCGATTGAGACGTATTTCGCCGAATATGACTTATAAAAAATTGTAGTAAAACCAGAAACGATTGAATGTAAATCAGTTTATGTACATTAATATTGCATTATTACATGCATTGCGACCTATTTAAGTCAATTCCCAAGTTTCCAAATATAAGCAATGTAGTCCGTTTAATCAAATGTTTGAAAAATCCGTATGAATACAGATTAAGCCGTGAAAATTTAGATATAAAAATGAAAAGGAATGGGGTTTAACGTCCTACTCTTCTGCACTTAACGTCAGCTAATGGAAGACGGGGTTTAGATATAAACTGATAATTGCAGATGGCTACTAGCGACTTTAAGTCCCTGTTAAAAAATACATTATGGGAGATTCGATAAAGAGTTGGCAGTTCTCACTATAATAGTTAAAAACATGTAAAGGGAATTTGCTGAAAATTTTAGTCAAATTGATCCACTCTTAGCCTAGAATTAAGTGATTGAAATTTCGATATATCCTTGGTCATCATTACTAATGTCAGCTCGATAAAAAAAAAGAAATAGTCTTAGTTAAATCATGAATTAAAGTTTAGCAGCATTTCGGATCCTAATCCAATAATTATCGCATGCTTGCGTTGACATCGATAGTTGATTGTGGTCTGGATAAGTTAAGTAATGTCTAATTAATAATTAAAATAATATTTCAGACCTAAAGAAAGACCCGCAATAGGAAGATCGAGCTCATGCATAATTTATGTCTAATTAATTAATAGTTTAGATAACATTTCAAGCCTAAAGCACGACCTGCAATAGGCAGATTTAGCTGTTGCATAATGTAAGTTTAAATAACGTTTACGAATTAAATCTGACTTACCTAACTCGGGATATAGATTGTATTCTATCGGTGATCATATTACTTGAATATATACCCTCTGTGAATATTCATAAAACAAAAATTACTGATATTTAATTTCCCGCTCTTTTTTATAAATGAATATGTTTCTTTTTTAATAACAGATATTATTTTGTTCAGAAGAAAATATATTTTTAGAATTGAATATGGATTTGTGACCGTTTATTTGACAACTTAAAGTTATATTCCATGATGCTGGATACAATACATAATGCTGACTTGTATTTAGAGTTATGGCCCCTGTTCGCCTTATTCTAACTAAAGATATAGCCCTTTATAAAACTTTTGTTCGCTTAATGTATGCAATACCCCAATAAGAAACTATGTGCAAAGTTTTGTGTTTCTGGATCAAAGATATTTCTTATAAAAGTGATTAAAAGTTGAGTAAATTTTAAACTGAAGTCTGAGAATGGAAGAAATAAAATGAAATGGGTTTTTTGTACCAACCAGTCCAATGTGCAGAGAGCTATCTGGTCTGGTCGGACATGGTTTTTATTAGACGGGACCTCGTTTTTTCGTCGGATCCAAGCAATTAAACGTTGTTCCATGCAATACCGACAAAGGGTGGGTGGGGGGTAGTTTGAAGGGCGATATGGATAATCGAGTCATCATTTTTGTATTCGAGAGTAAGACCCTATTGTCTTAAGGATACAATATATGACCCAATTAACTCCGAATCAATGTATCTTTAATTAAATGATTTGAATAATAGTTGAGAAGTTTTGTTTGTTTCATTGACTACATACAGGTCAAAGTTTAACATAATTACAGTATTTTCCTCTTTAGTCACATCTATGTCCTCGTGAACAATTGGTGCATTTTTCTCAATAAGAAATATCTTACTACATATTCTACTACGAAGATTATGAAATAGTAAAACCGTAAAAATTATTAATTTTTATCATTCAAAAAAAGAGGCAATATTATATTAATATAGAATTGTACCGTATCACACCTAGGCATGCGTAGAGTTAAGTTGAGTTTCTTTGAATTGGTTCATATTGGGTGAATGAAATTACGTCACAGGAAGATCTAGTCGACGTAAACTACTCGCTATTAAACACAAAACACAAATAAGCTCAGAGGAGTCAATGTGCCTGGCTCGGATTTCCCCTCTTCAGTGGTGCCGGACGGATGGTCTGGCAAGGAAAGGCGCTTACTAGTACGTGTGGAGTGACAAAAATAAAATTACCACCCGAGTTGGTGTAGGGCAGTAGAAAAATATATTTATCAAACGCACTTTTGGTAACACTTTTTGAGGAGTGGGGGCTGAATGTGGTCATATGAGTGTATTGCGTTTGCGTCCAACACTCGTTTGTTGTTATTTTACAGTCAATGAAATAATCACCTTGGTCATAAAGTGTATTGTGTTCGCGTCCAACACTCGTTTCGCTGTTATTTAACAGTCAATGAGATGTATGATATAATCATTTTGTTTTATATTGAAGTAAACAGTCAGATGCAGGAAACGTGACAAATAATAAAAGATAAAAACACTATTCAATCAATCTACAAGTTGTATAGGTTACGCCTCTAGATGAGTGTGCGTTATTAACAATATATCATGATTATAGGTGATTTAAGTGCATAATGGTACAATTACTTTTTGTTTTATTGATGTAATTCACACAATGAAGTTTTTGACTTTTTTCGCGGGGGGGGGGAGGCAGAGAGCGAGGGGGGGGGGGACAGGGACAGAGACAGGACAGAGAGATTGAAGTTTTTGCATTTCTGTTCTGGGGAGGAGAGAGAGAGAGGGGGGGAGACAGAGAGAGAGGCACACGGACAGACAGACAAACAGGGAGACAGAGACAAAGACACGAGACAGAGACAGATCGAGAACGAGATACGCAAACTGGGTAAATTCACGACTGACACGTGGTTCAATTTTATTTCTATAATTCTCCTGTGCGTAGGGTTCTTTAGCAATGGGAGGAAATCGAAGGTCCAAGAGAAAACCCACAATTTACATTTTTATTCATTGATTTAATTCATAGATGGAAGATTTTGCTTGTCTGTTTTAAGGAAAGGGAGAGAGAGACAGACAGACAGACAGACAGCAGACAGACAGGGGGAGAGGGGAGGGTAACGTCCACTCGACACAAATTAGATCATTTCGGGACTAATATGTGGTTCAATTTCATTTAAATAATTGGAGGGCCCGGCGAAAACCCACGACCTCACTTCTTGTTACGTACAACCGGGGAATCGAAACCACGCCAATTGGTCAAATCTTTATAGGCATAATGGGGACCACACTTGGCAATCTCCTAATCACAAATTTGTAGGGGGGGGGGGGGTAAAATCTCACTTCCGACACAATGATTACTCCACAGAAAGACACTTTACCCCCACTATCCCTCCGCTGTAATATTATCAGTATTACCCAAACTCCTATGAAATTGCAAATTTGATCCCTTTCCTCAAATTCTAGACCAAAAAGTCAACTCGAAAATGCAGGAAGAGGAGAGAAAAAATTACGGCTCAAATTGTCCATTTATAACTCGCACTACATTCTTCCATCATGAAATAAGGGGAAATATTTACTAGCCTTAGTCCAATGTGTTTCATGGAGAATTACTTACGAATTATCTCTGTCACAGATGACGGTCCGTCATTGGCTCAAAGGCTCGTGCATTGTTAACATAAGATGTAACTCTCCGGGCAAAATGCTGCCTTTTACTCATTTTAATACCCCTTTACACTAAATAGGAAATCCTTTTTAACTACAAATACTTCAATCGTCTTTACTTATTTTTTTAATACATACAAAAAATGTTTTAAAATTTAATTTTTCGAAAGAAAAAAGTTCATATGGGGAACTCATTAAGTCGCGTCGATGTCATCCTCATCAGTGACTGTAGCAGCCTAGCAAATATTCAGTGTTGATCAGTATGGTCTTAATCATGTGGCAGACCATTATTAATTTTCCCATTCACTTCAATGTTAATTCTGTCCATCTACAACATTTCCCCACATTTTCGTTGGGCTAAATGCTTTTCGCTACAGACAAAGAAAGAGAGAGAGAGAAATGGGGTTTAACGTCCACTCAACACAAACTAGGTCATTTCGGGACTAACAGACAAAGAAACACATGGATATGTCTTTGCACTCAAGTTTTTATGAGGTTGACCACCAAAATTTTGAAATACACAAACTTGAAGAAGCTTGCCAAAAACTACAAATGGTTCCACTACTGATGTCTTCCGCCTTACTCCAGGCACAGTAGTGGCTCGTCATATAGAGTTCTTTTGCGCAAGCTTTTTTAGACTACAAAAAATTTACTGGCCTATAGCTCCCTTAATTTACACCTAAACTAATCCAAAACTGAACTGCACATAGATTAACATAATAAGTCAATTCCCTATGCAATAAAGGAGATAATTCAACTGGGCGGTGTCACGGCGGCATGCGTAATACGTCATCACACGAAACATCGCTATGCAAGTGTGTCTGTGCATTACCACTAAAAAAAACTTGTTCGGTAACTATTTTAGTGGTCCAGTCTTCACTATTTGTGAAGGAATTACTTATTCCAATTCAACCTGTATTGATATGTGTTGATTGTGCGTTTGAACCTATTTGAGCTTGCGTAAGGAGTCTTGGACTGTATCAACTGTAGTGTAAAACACATAGTTTAATGATAAAAGTATAGTAACTAACTAAAAACATGCGACTAGATGTATACCATCGTAGCCAACCTGATAGCTCCGTTATCCTTCCACCTCAAAATCATGAATATTTGCAGGAAATGCTAATCCAACCCCTCTTCATCCATTCTAGACCACAAAACAACAAAAATTGACATGCAAGAGAGGGAAAAGGGAATGAGAGAGAATTGCTATAAATAGACGAACTACAATGAGATGGTGAAATTTGATGGTGGTCTGTATCCGTCCATTTATCCTAGAGTTGTTTCCCTTTAATCAGACCTCATCTTGACACAGAGAAGTAATGATTTCCCCATTGACTTTAATGTTAATTCTCGTCTCTTAGATAGACTGACTTTACCCCAAATTTTCGTGGGGAAAACGCTATCTCCCAAAGACGAACAGCATGTGGAAAACTCTTGCCTAAAAGCACGCGTGGGATTTTTCATGAAATACCCAAACAATTTTCGGCCCTTCTTTTCAACTTTACCAACTACTCAACCCTTGTATCCTTCAGCTTCAAAATCATGAATATTTACTAAAGCCTGGCAGAAAATGTATTTTCAAATCCTTTTCTTCGATTCTACACCAAAAGGTCAACAAAAATCGCCATGCAAAAGGGGGAAAAGGGAAAGGGAGAGAAAAGCTAAAATATTTTCTTAGGTAAAGTCAGTATTAACTGTATTCGTAAACTAAACCGGGTGGGGTGTGCGAAAGGTTAACGCGTGCGGCATGGGTTACGTGGGTAAAAAATACTTCCGTGTTGTTTCATAAGGTCTGTCCTTGAGTCAAGTGGCCTGGTTTTCTATTTCCGCTGGTACGTGACAAGGAGTAGGCTCGCCTGTCCAGCCCCGCGGGGTTTCTCCAGGTTCCCCGGTTTCCTACCTCTGATAAAGACCCTACGCGGTCATCCGGTTTCTTCTAATTGCTAAACACCTCTACGCGCAAGCGAATTATTGAAATAAAATCAAACCATATATGTTCGTCCCCAAATGACCCAGTTTGTGTCGAGTGGACGTTAACCCCCCTTTTCTCTCTCTCTCTCTCTCTCTCTCTCTCTCTCTCTCTCTCTCTCTTCTCTCTCTCTCTCTCTCTCTCTCTCGTCATTATAAATACATTTGACCGTAAGAAAATATATATGGGGAAATCTTATTACGGGGAGTTAATGCACACCGCGTCTAACGCTGAAGGGTAATCACACATAGGGTACCTCGTGGTTAGTGACGTGGCTCACCCGATACCATATCTGATTTATAATGTACTTTTTGTGTTCACTACTAAACGGCCGATAATAAAAATACCCAGTCTAATAAATGACTATAATTAAAGTTAGTGGGTTTTTTTTTTTTTTTTTTTTTTTTGTATTAATGTTTTAAGAGAGTTAAGTCGGTGTATAGATCCCTTGATGGGCGTAAATGATCGGGTCACGGGAGGTCAAGAAGACCGCGGTCAGTCATCACTTCTCAAGTACAATACCCTTATTAATCATTACTGTTGTTTTTGATCGACAGAAAATACAGATTTAATTCTAGGGCTAATAACTAAAAACAACGCTCAGGTATTTACGAATAGATACATATATGTATATTTGGTTGGCACAATTTTACCGTGTGTTACCAAGGAAACGTGCAGTGACTTATGTCCCCATTACTCTCCCTCGTAGGTTGTTTAAAGCTACAATTTCATATTTTTACAATATATTAAAAAGAGAGAGAGAGAGAAATGGGGTTTAACGTCCACTCAACACAAACTAGGTCATTTCGGGACTAACATGGTTCAATTTTATAATTCGCTTGCGCGTAGGGGTCTTTAGCAGTGGGAGGAAACCGGAGTGCCCGGAGGAAACCCACGAGGTTGAGAAGGCGCCCCTATCTCCATGAAAGAGAGAGAGAGAGAGAGAGAGAGAGAGAGAGAGAAATGGGGTTTAACGTCCACTCAACACAAACTAAATCATTTCGGGACTAACATGGTTCAATTTTATTTCAATAATTCGCTTACGCGTAGGGGTCTTTATCAGTGGGAGGAAACCGGAGTGCCCGGAGGAAACCCACGAGGTTGAGAAGGCGCCCCTATCTCCATGAGAGAGAGAGAGGGAGAAAGAGAGAGAGAGAGAGACTAACATATGGTTTAATTTTATTTTAATAATGCTCTTGCGCTTAAGGGTCTTTAGCAGTGGGAGGAAACCGGAGTGCCCGGAGGAAAACCACGAGGTTGAGAAGGCGCCCCTATCTCCATGAGAGAGAGAGAGAGAGAGAGACTAACATATGGTTTAATTTTATTTTAATAATTCTCTTGCGCTTAAGGGTCTTTAGCAGTGGGAGGAAACCGGAGTGCCCGGAGGAAACCCACGAGGTTGAGAAGGCGCCGCTATCTCCATGCCACATACGCTCACACCAGGGCTCGAAACCACAGCCGCAAGCCAGAGGTGACCGGCCAGCTATAGGTCGAAGCGCGGCACTCTAGAGCACTAGGCCATCCCAACCCCCCAAAATATATTAAAATAAAGCCTTAAAATAGATGGTATCTATAAACAATCCTACCTTGTTAAAGAATAATTTCATTAATCCTATAATTCACTATTGAGAAATTGGCAAAAATATCATTTTCAACTTCAAATTCAAACGTTTGAAGACAACTATCGCATGTGGGATAGAAGACGAGGGATGTAATTGTGTTATTATTTCCTGTGTCAGTGAGTTTTAAGAGTGGGGAGTAATGCCTATGATCGTATAATAGTGCGTTGACAACCTATTGAGCAAAAGGCATATAACTAAATATGTTTTGACTTTCTTTGAAAATATGAAATTCTCATTTTAAGTGACACTTAAAACACATGACACAATTATATGTAATACAAGTTACTTAAAGGGTAATTCAGCGAGGGTTCTATCGTCTTTAAAAAGCAAGGTCGGAATAAAGAGTAAGGACGTTAGAACTCTCGCCGAAACGTCGCTGAAATAAACCCTTCAAGTAACTTGTATTCCATATTAGCGTATCGTGTGTTATTTCCCTCATAGTACACTGTATGGCGAATACCCGTGTATTCCGTAAGCATTTTTTTCCGTCCACCGGAGCCTGGTCCTATGACGTCATATGTGGATTGTGGGTTAGGATAAGGGTTAGGATAAGGGCTGTGGCCTGCAGATTTCGTCACAGTCTCGAGATGTAGACACGGCTAGCCCTAACCCTAACCCTGGGCCAAGCCTAACCCTTATCCTAACCCACAATCCACATATGACGTCATAAGACCAGGTAAAAACGTTTACCCGTGTATTCCGTAGCATGTTAAACCCTTATACTTCATTCCTCTACTTTTAAAATATATGTAAAAATTTTATGAAATAAAGTTAGGGAAAAGCTTACTTCATTCCGTTACTTTTAAGATATCATTTATGTAATAAAGTTATTAAAAAATTAATACATTCCATGTCATGCTTTGGGCAAAAATGATACAAATCGGCCCGGCCGTTCGCCAATGAAAGCCCAAAAAGAAACGATTTGAAATTTACAATTTAACAAGTATGGCCAGTAACCCACGTTGACGTCAATTCCATTTGATGACGTCATCAAATAAAGTCAGCTAGTGTCAAAAATAAATAAAAAACGATTTCCAAGCATATTGAATTAATTCGTGAATCAAACGTAATCGCCTTATCGTGTTAGTAAAATATCTCAATTAAATCAGTAATCTTCGGCATATGTTACTAATGTACTTCTCGTAAGTAGTTCAACGAAATGGGGTTTAACGTCCACTCGACACAAACTAGGTCATTTCGGAACTAACATATGATTTAATTTTATTTCAATAATTCGCTTGCGCGTAGGGGTCTTTAGCAGTGGGAGGAAACCGGAAGACCCGGAGAAAACCCACGAGGTAGTTCAACGAAAAAAAAAACAACTGGAACGTTGTTTATGGTGAATGCGACATGCCTTTTTTAGGCCAATTAATTCATTATTACCCCACAAAGTGTAAAGAGAATAGATGAATCACACAGCTTTGTTTGTTATTCCTCCCAAAAAAACCTCTCAAGCTCAACACATCATTTATTGGGTACAAAATAAGTCGATCATCCACTCGATTATTGACATGGACGTAGACGGGTCAAGGTGATTGAATGCTACTTGTAAAACCACACGGATAACAAAAACTTTGGAAATGCGTGTTTTTTGTTTACTCTTTGTCAAAAATGAACTTTTAAGTGTAAAATAGTTTTAGTATAAAGTAGGTATTTTTCCGATCAATCAAACACGTTGGGTAAACTATAAAACCAGATACAATATTGAGATGGTTAGTTTAGAGTTGGATAGTTTGTAGGATAACAACTAGCATTGTCAGTGTTCAAGTTTGTAAACATTCAGGTGAGATATAGTTTCCTTACTACTTCGAATAACGAGAAAGGGAGAAAGAGGGAGAGAGAGAGGGGGGGAGAGAGATGTGGGCAACGTCCACTGGTGAAGGACAGAGGGCCTGATAGTAACAGCTGTCTAGTCGTTCGGACGGGACTGAAACCTAAAGTCCAGTGTACATATTGGCATGCACGTAAAAGACCCTGGGCAAATAGATATAAGAGAAGGCTGTAGCACCGCAGTCAGAGCAAATAGTTCCTCATAGCACACTGCGGGGGGGGGGGGGGGGGGGGGCTAGTGGTCTAGAGTGCCGCGCTTTGACATCTAGCTGGCCCGTCACCTCTGGCTTGTAGCTGTGGTTTCGAGCCCTGTTGTGAGCGTATGTGGCATGGAGATACGGGCGCCTTCTCAACCTCGTGGGTTTCCTCCTGGCACCCCGGTTTCCTTCCACTGCTAAAGACCCCTACGCGCATGCGAAGTATTGAAATAAAAAATTAAAACCATATGGTAGTCCCGAAATGACCTAGTTTGTGTTGAGTGGACGCTAAATCCCATTTCTCTCTCTCTGTCACTCATAGCACACTGGAGTATTCCCGCCTTCAGTAGCCCAGTCGGACCATAATAGTAGGACGTTAACCCCCGTTTTATTTCGTTTCATTTCACTAAGAATGACACGGATAGGGTTTAATGTCTCCTGACGCAATACTTCGGTCATTTAGAAAGCAATATAACATCGTGAATG
This sequence comes from Patella caerulea, assembly GCA_036850965.1. Taxonomy (NCBI): domain Eukaryota; kingdom Metazoa; phylum Mollusca; class Gastropoda; family Patellidae; genus Patella; species Patella caerulea. The sequence continues at coordinate 2,919,343 of JAZGQO010000007.1, forward strand.
CAAGTATGTCAGGCTACTCAGTTATAAATGTGTATTGGAAAAATGATGTAAGCTATTACACAAAAATATATTGTGCTCTTTAAGTAGTTCAATTTGGAGCTACTTCTGAGATTTGATTCGGTAAAAGGGGGCGGGGGTAATCACACTTTTCTTAAGATTACTAAATCCCACTGACGCCGTCAGAATCAGTGTCAAAACAATGACAATTCTGTGAGAGAAAAATGTGTTTTAACGTATATTCAACTCAACACAAGCTATGGAATTTTGGGACTAACATATGACAAACCCTTTGATCCTACCCCACCCCAATCCACCCCCAGCACCACCATTTTCCGATTAGATAGAAAAACTAAAACTAGATTGCACAAAAACAAAAATAGACCATTTCTGATCTGTAACCAATCATGCTAAAGTGGAATATATATCTTCACACCACTTGTTTATTGATTTTAAAGATTCGTCTTTCTATTTTCAGTGAATTGAAGATGAGGCTTGCACCACTCAATCTCGTATTTCTAACCATTGTGATAACGCATGCGCATACCACATTCTTCCAAAGGCCGATGCTTCTATCCCCTTTCATATCACGATTACAGCCGCAGATTCGTCCATCGATGCCTGTTGTCATGCCAGTAGCAAGGAAAGTATGTTCCGTTCAGAGAGTCCCCATATTCATACCAGTTCCTTTTAATGTACCTTCCATGCCAATTCGAGGATCTTCAATGTCAATGAATAAAGCCAAAGCATCAATGGCGAAAGCACGGCGGACTTCCATTCCACAAATTGTTACAACCGGAAACGACGACGATGATGATGATCAATCTAAGGTGAAGATGCCTGCCACAGTAAAGGTGAAGATGCCTGTCACAGTGAAGGTGGAGGAACCTACCACAACCCCCACACCTACATTGGCTAGAATCCGCCAGATGGATGATGATAGCAACGAAGACGACGATGAAGATGATGATGATGATGATGATGATAATGGTGATGATACTGATGATAACACTGATGATGATGATGACGATACTGATGATGATGATACTGTTGAGGATAATGATGATGATAACGATAACGATGACGATGAACGTGGTGTAATTTCTAACAATAATGACTATGCGAACCAGTCAGATGATAACGATGATGATATGGATGATGACAACGGAGAAGTTTATATTTTTAAAACGCGTCCGAAAACACCATCACAAAACGTTGGTGGAGTTGTCGGTCCTGCCATGCCTGGTGTTGTATTTGGAACTAGTGGACAGGGGGCCACAAATTCAGGTCACCAAGAGATCGACATGGACACTGATTCTACAATGAATTCGTTTCCCGACGATGATAATATGTTGATCAACGTACTAAGGACGCCATTTTCAGTGCACAACAACAACAAACCAACATTTGGACAAGCATATAATCCAGATATGTTCAATCCTAATTTACAAAGTCGACATAATGGAGTACCTGCTACAAATATCATTAATACTTTCGGAACATCTCAGCCTTTCCCAAATCGTGGCAACAACTTCAATGAATACGAACCCCAAGGAGAATCTGTGTTTGGGCCCAATATCGGTGATATCGCTGGTGAATCCAATATTTTCAACTATGGCGGACTTGATTTTGAGTTTGGCCAGCGAAATCCAGACAGCACCTCTATAAATCCCCAAACAGCTGTATCAGGTAACGTCCCGGATAAGGTAACACCTCTGCGTCTTCCAGCATGGAATCCTGCGATGGTTGCGACGAACATACTACCTACGGTCTTTTCGGGAACGAATGGTCTCGAAAGTAGAGGATTTAAAACAGTTTCGTCTTTTAGAAACACAGTTGAAGCACCTGTGTCAACTGATAATGCTCCCATGGTGAACTTCCTGCCATCAAGCTTTAATCCGAGCATTAATCCACTGTATAGCGTCTTGGACGCCGGTATTGTCAAAACAGGTGCATCTGATATACCAAACCTCGTTGGGAATGTTCAAGATTTTTCACCAGGTGTATATAAGCAAAATAATATAATCCCAACAATCCCTGGAGATATATCCACCAAAGACCTTTCGCCAAATTTACGTGGGTCTGACGTGATGGCTCAGAACAATACCTCCACCATTCAGTCTGGAACTTCCGTCAACCCTAAACCACCAACTACGGCTGAAACAAATGTAGAACAGGAAAACCCCGAACCATCCATGTCTCCCAACACGGATCCCAATAGCATAGCAACCTTCAACACCGAAACTGATAATTTACTTAACAAACCAATGGGTTTAACAGACATTTTAATTGAAACCAATAAGGCAATGGTAGAAGCATTAACGGGATCAGGGGTTTAATTGGTATGCTGTTGAACTTACAAAAGACTGTCACAGAATGAATGATTCAATCCGTCAATATTTTCGATGGGTGTGTTCAGCAAGATATTGTAAAGAATTTCGTTTAACCTTAATACCCAGGCAGTTCCGATGGGACACGTTCAAGCCCTGGGGTTAACCCTAACCCAGCCCTAGCGGCGTTAACCCTAACCCTGCTCTAGGGTTAACCCGAACCCTATTTATACCAGTATGTTATTAGTGTTTTGTTATGGAACCTGATTCAGGCCAACTGTTAGAGTTTAGATGTTATAGTGTATAGTATGTAGTTTACAAATGAATTAAATATTGTTATGTATTGTCCAACTTGTTGAATTTGTCAACGATTCGTGACGCAGGTCGGGACGTCACATCGTCTCGGGGGTGTGTGTCGCTGGCTTAATGATCAGGGGCCCCGCACTTTGTTCCCGCAAAATTTATCTCACAAACAAACTGTATCGCGTATGGGCATCGTCATTAATTGAGTCGGAACTGATCAAACCTAACAGCACACCAAGGGATTCTCATAAGCTTTGTCCGTTGGGATCCTCACGGTAGCAAGATTACACAGTTGAATTATATGCGTTTTTTGACCACATTTTATCTCCATGTGACAGCATAAGTAATAATGAGAACTAGTTACTTAGCAGTGAGGGGAAACCGGAGGTCCTGGAGTAAACCCACGAAATTGGACAGGCGACCCTACTCCTTGTCACGTACAACCGGGAAATTGAACCCACACAACTTTACTCAATGACAGACCGTATGATACAGGGCATACTTAACTCAGGCTGTCTGTGTCTGTCTCCCCTTAGCTCCGCTTGACAACAGACACTAAGCTAGTTGACTGACATTTTAAGTCCTAAATCAACGATTTCAGTCGAAAACACTAAGTATACTTAGAGAACTTTGTTTAGTATTTTTTCTGCTTCCAATTAATAAAAATGAAAATTTGTTGGTCCTTGCATTATAAATCAGAACACTAATTTTTGATATGGCAGTCATTTACGGCAGAGATCTATTCCCAAGGGGCGGGGTGTTGGGATAGCCTAGTGGTTTAGAGTGCCGCGCTTCGACCTCTAGCTGGCCGGTCACCTCTGGCTTGCGGCTGTGGTTTCGAGCCCTGGTGTGAGCGTATGTGGCATGGAGATAGGGGCGCCTTCTCAACCTCGTGGGTTTCCTCCGGGCATTCCGGTTTCCTCCCACGTCTAAAGACCCCTAAGCGCAAGCGAATTATTAAAATAAAATTAAACCATATGATAGTCCCGAAATGACCTAGTTTGTGTTGAGTGGACGTTAAACCCCATTTCTCTCTCTCCCTCTCTCTCTCTCTCTCTCTCTCTCTCTATTCCCAAGGAATGAAATAGTTGGACCTATGTATGCAGAATGTTGATAGGGCTCGATGGCTGCATAGCCTGGAGGTCCCCGGTTCACTTCTAGTGTTGGACGAGATACTGCATCTGGATTTCCTGGTGTAGTTTCCTATAATCAGGGTTGCAGGGCAGAGGAGAACAGCTGTGTAGTCGTTTGGATGGAACGAAAAACATGAGCTCCCGTGTATACATTAGCGTGTACGTAAAAGATCCCTTGGCAGTTATAAGCGAAGGTCGTAGCGAAAATGTTTGTTCAAATTTCTCTCATGTCTGTCTTCATAAGTGCAGCCAGAGCAGTAGGACGTTAAACCCTATTTTATTTCATTTCAAATTCAAAACAACTTCCATTCTGAGCATAGAACAACAGGCACAAAATGGAATATAGTCAATAAACGGATTGATAATTGGTGATAAGAACACAGTAAAAGCATGATATATTTGGTAATGAAATGACAGTTGGCCATTCCTCAAGAAAGTATCAACGAACTGCAAATAGTTCTAGGGGAAATGTAAGAGCCCTCTTACCATTCATTACAGTAGTTGGGCTCCAGACTGTAATATAGTCAGCCCCCCCCCCTCCATTTAAACCGGACCCGAGTTTATCTCTTGGCGACGACGCAATTAAGAAATGCCGGCATCATGGTACTATTAGGCATCCATAGTTTAGAATCTGAAGGGGGCAATTTATTTTCCCCTGGTGAAAAATTAAACCTCTGTAGTAATGACGTCACATACAGGAACATACGAGACTTGGCGAATGATTCTCCGACACAATTTCTTTTTCCAATTCCAAATGGTATCAGTCTGAAAATGAAAAATAAAAAAATGATTGGTCAGGCGGTGGGGGGGGGCGTAAACTTCTACTCATAAACTAAGTTATTTAGGGACTAACATGGTTTATGTTAGAGAACTCCAGCGTTGGACGGAAGCGGCAGACAAACTTATTCCTAGCTACACACACGTCGAGTTACTGGCAATCTTATTAATACACATATCTTATTTCGTTTTTTTCTTGTATGTGTGTTTTTTGTGTTTGTAAAAGCTTAAAGAAAAGCTTAAAATTGGTTTTACTTGTTTTCACTACACTAAGATCTGGAAGAGTTGCTGATCTGAGAGATTAGCTAATTAAATGGTCTGCAGAGTCCAGTGTAACACTATCATAGAGATAACAGAGATTGGTAAATATAGGATTTATTTACATCAGGTATATAAAACAGCTACATAAATAAAACCGGAACTAAACTACACCAGGAATATAAACGACAACGACAACCATTCCGTCCCTCTTCCTCAGCAGCGCTCCAACTCGGACGAGTCCATAACACGGCAATATGAATAGGCAAATCACTCTCAAGAACTAAATTAGAAGAAATACAACCACTAACTTACTGTGATCGCAAAATATGTTCACTTGGAAGAAGTTTCCCATCATCATCTAAAAACCTTTCAGGTAAGAAAACGTCAGGTTTATCCCAATACTTATCAGAACGATGTGCTGACCAATAATTTGTAACCATCTGGAATGATATATAAGAGTCAAATGTGAGAGAGAGAGAGAGAGAAAGAGAGAGAGAGAGAGAGAGAGAGATGGGGTGGGTCATTTCGGGAATAACATATAGTTAATTTTAATTCAATAATGCGCTTAGGGGTACGTAGGGGTCTTTAGCAGTGGTAGGAAACCGGAGAACCTGGTGAAAACCCACGCGTTTGGACAGGCGACAACATCCCTTGTCACGCACAACCGGGGAATCGAAACCACGCCAGTTGATTCAATGACAGACCTTATGATACAGCGCGCACGAACTAATCATTTTTTTTTCATCTGTTTGTCATCATTTCATACATACACACAATTGATAAGGCTCGGTGTCTCGCTAGCCTGGAGTTCTGCCTCGGGAGGTGAGGGGGGAGTTCGAATTTTATTTTCATAATTCCCTTTAGAGTTTAACGTCCACCAAACCTTACTTAGTCTATTCCACATACTCCCTGCAGCGTTTTGTTTGATTAGAGGTAATCCTACTACACACTGCTATTATGAGTGGATATTGTTGTTTATATTTTGATTGGTCAGTAGTCCGTCTACCAACCAATCACTAGCTGCCCTACAAAAGCTTTACATTTAAAACGAGTGCCAATATTGGACCAAATGTGTTTACATAACGTTACATCATGGCTCACGATTTTATTATGCCTAATTAACACGTGCATATCAGAATACTGCAGTAAAACTAATTGCGTGACAAACGAGGCTATCAAGTCGAATGAAATGTAAACAATACTGTTTGGAAACGAACATACTTTCACCGTTTTTAATACCTTAAATCTCTGTCCAAACTTTTAGGGGAGACCCAGATTAAACGAAGGACTGTCATACTTCGTTTGGAAACGAACATACTTTCACCGTTTTTAATACCGTAAATCATTGTCCTAAGTTTTAGGGAAGACCCAGATTAAACGAAGGACTGTCATGTTGCTGTACTTAAGTGATAGCTTTCATTGAACGGAAAGAATAGACACACTCCCGCATAAGTTCAAGAAACAGACGCTATTCCAGCAATGGCCAGAGAGGGATTTCTCCGGCCATTGCCTCAGGAATATGTCTATTCCAGGACTAACCCATGTATTATTTTTATTTCAATATTTTGCTGGTGCGTGGTAGTATAGTAGGTATAGGAGTCCAAATCCAGTAATGACAGATTTTATGACCCAAATCACAGACGTTAACCAAATAAGTCTGCCATAGATCTGCCGCCTGGGTTAAATGCCCCTCTTAATGGCTAGCCCTGTAAATGACTTACTGCAGTTTTGGCTGGAATCCTCATTCCTTCAACTTCTATCTCTTCTCTGGTCACGTGTGGAATTCCTACAGGAACGTGACTAATGAATCTCAAACATTCTAATATGGCGGCGTTTGTATAGTGCATTATTCCTCGATCATCCAGACTCGGTTCTCTGTCACTGCCAATGTTGTCGTCTATTTCTTCTTGAATACGGCGTTGAATCTCTGGATAATAGAGAATCAACAGAAAAAATCCGCTTAAAGCCCCCTTCGTTGTTAAATATCCAGCCGTTACCATTTCCCCAACGATTCCCTTAATGTCCTCGTCTTCCATCTCGTTAGCATATTCTGCTTCGCTTAAGATTTTGCCAATAAAACCTTTACCGTGTCCTTTCAACCTCTGAAACAAGAAGATTAGAAACTCGAAGTAATTAACAGACTTCGTTTTACCAATTCAAATGAAATGAAATGAAATGGGGTTTAACGTCCTACTCTTTTGCACCTAATCTGAGCTAATGGAAGACAGGCATACGCCATACAGTGTGCTATGAGGGAAATTTTGCCCGGGCAGCGGCGCTATGGCCTACTCTTATATCGAATTCCACCTGTCCAGGGATCTTTTACGTGCACTTCAATGTGTACACAGCACCTCGGTGTTTCGTCCCATACGAACGACTAGGCAGCTGTCCTTGTCAGGCCCTGCTTCTGCATCACTGACAAGAGGAAATCACGCCGGAAAATCGAGATGAACTGTCTCGGCCAATGCAAGGATCGATCACCCGACCTCCAGGCTAGCGAACCAGTGCCTTATCCACTTAGCCACCGTGACCCCTTTATCAACTCATATAATGCATATAAATTTACAGACTGTTAGAGTGTTCACAAAATTTCAAAAAGTGAAACGAGGGCAATGATTCCAGAGATAATGTTAATTAAATTTAATAGATCTAAATATTTAAATTAAAATTCTTTATAACCGATTCTTACTTCTTTTATGCTAGAATTCAGGTATAAGTTGTTTAATTTGTCTCTGCCTTCTAGCGCAGCTTTATAAAGTCGACGCCCTCGTCCTGGTAAGAAACGAACCCATGGACAGGTATTGAGAAGAACGCTGTTGAACATTTCATTGTCGACATCATCAAATTCTTCAACGGTATCACAAATATAATTACATTCTTCGGAATCCTTAGGCCTTTCGTTGGTCAACTGAAAAAAGACAAATATCATAAGAGAAATTAAGATAATGTTGTGTGGCACCCCAATATGATTAATATACTGGGGCCTGTTTCATGAAATTTTAACTAAGATAAAATCAAAATTTTAGTAATTTGATTGGATGATGTTAAATTGATTTTAGTGTTCAGCCAATTAAAATGGAAGTATCTACTAAAATTTGGATTTTATATTTTAGTTAAAATTTCGAGAAACAGGGCCCAGATCTTTAATTCGTTTCTTTTGTTTAAACTTTCGATGACCTTTACTGGTACTACATGAAGATCTTAGGGGTCGCGTAAGGGCTCATACGAGAGTCTTTTGACCCTATGACGTCAGACATTTGATTAACTAATAGGCGGTTCTAGTGGGATGCCCACAGTTCCGGGCACCGCACGCCAAGAACGCATTGCAGCGAACCGCTTAATATGTTAATCCATCACTTCAACAAGAACGAGACTTACGAGACTTACAACACTTCTGGATATTCGTGTAGTAAAGACAAGTAAAACGATTTTTGATTCATCAAAAACACGAAACGAAGAAGGATCAGTTGGATTAGTGGCACCCGAGATCAAAGTGAAATCTGGCCAACTTAATAACAAAACAGTGGGGTGTATTCTAATTATGATAAATGTAAATACGTGATCTTTGGGAAAATAATAGTAATTGATGTTCTGTATTGAGATTTCTGGGCTAGATAACTCCACGAATTACAATAGGCACCAGACCACCAAATATTCTCCCCCTTTAACTTTAATTCTTTTCTCTTTGCTTGGCTCCAGCTTTTCTTCAAATTTTTGTTGGGCTGCCTACTCTATGCCACTGTAAATATGTCAGAAGCATGCAAGATTCAAGGCATATTATAACTATTTGTTAAATACCAATGTTCCAGCAAGTTGGGAGAGCCACGTTGTCCGTGGTTTGATCCAGGAATTGTTCCAGTAAGTTCCCTTATATTTTCCAGTGTGGTTTCCCTTTGTCGATCAGCTTGTCCGGAAAAAAACAGGTTTTGCGTAAATGACGCTGTCGAAGCTATCATGCCCCCCCCCTTCAAAGTACACTGAGTAGCGTATAACCATCCTTATTATCCTGTTTGGTAGAAAAAAGTAGAATCATTTCAAAAGGAAAAATAAGATGATTACAGGGCGTATTAACCCGGGGCGTTAAACTCAATTTAATGTTAAAGAGAAAAAGCATATTATAATCGAGTGGTTACCCAGGACGCCCTTGGAAAACTTTTACTCACGAAAATATGGATAACTCTTATAAGGGAAACTTTCAAAGCCTTGCACAAGTCGAATGAGGCCTTAAGTTTGGAATTTTCAAGCTCCTTTTGCAGAATCTGTATTTCTCCATTTACCATATCATCGAATACCTTAATACCATCTCCATATAGTTTGATCGTTCCATGGACCATTTTGCGAACCTTCATGAGCATTTCGTTGTAATTGCGCAAGGAAACATTTCGACAACCGTAGCAGATAAAATGGCCGTAAAATGTCCAAGGTCGGTCGTTTGTGACGTTTCGATACTGACCAGATACGGACAGTTTACGCATGATTCGACTACTGTTCAAAAACACAAGGTTACTTGAAAACAACCGGATGTTGAATATCTCTCCGTATCGTTTCCTAAGATCCTCGGCGATCAGATGAGTATCATTTTTTCGTAACATTCTCCATGTAATCTGTAAACATTCTAGAAATGGTGGACCGGGGGGTAGAGGTGTTTTTTGTTGATCTTTGCACCAGTTTATGGTCAGGTAAGCCACCAGTAGAACCACGGCTGATATCAGTAGTAAACTCATCCTTACTCACAGACCGTTGATTCTGAAATACCGAAAAAGGTTACGTAAGGAGGTAATCCCTTAAAGGGACAGTCCCGATAAGAACAGAGTCTCAAAAATTAGTCCGAGCCTTTATGAAATTTATGGACCAAAATATAGAGGCATGGTGTATTTACCTTGGCTCAAAGTTTCAGCTCAAAAGATTGAGTCGTTTTGACGTTAACGTCAACACTGCTTATCCGGACACGTAACCCTTTTAAGATTTTGGGTCAATTTTTTGATTGGGTGACCTAATAATCGATTCCCGTTTCTTGAGAGGTCTATACAGTGAATGACCGATGTACTGTACTTGTTAACAAAAGGTAATTTTCACCTACATATCATTTTTATAGAAAAAAGTCTGGTTGTATCCAGATACTGTATAATACAACGGTCTCCATTTCCAGATGAAGACTGGCAGCTTTAAGTTATTTACAAGCATATCACAAATATCGGGTTAGTTGGTCGGCCTTAGGTAATGGGATATAAGGGATTTTAACACAAAATTAAGCAGTTTTATTCCCCAAAAAGTTATCGGGATTGGCACTTTAACTCAATTCTGAAAACACGAATTAGAATGCAATGTTTGTCCATTGAGAGATCACTGATTCTGAAACAAGTTACATCAAGTCTCCCTGCGCCATTGGCTGCAATATCAAGCTATAAGGTTATATTCCATTGTAATATATATATATATATATAACCGGGCCCGTAGCCGAGGGGGGGGGGCTCTGGGGGGGAGGTCAAAAAAAAAATAATCGAATTAGCCCCCCCGCCCCAAAAGAAAATTTTGAAAAGCCCTATCATAAAGTCTGTCATTGAGTTAACTGTCGTGGTTTCAAATAACCGATTGTATGTGACAAAGAGTAGGCTCGCCTGTCCAGCCTCGTGGGTTTTCTCCAGGTCCTCTGGTTTCTTCCCACTGCTAAAGACCCCTACGCGCAAGCGAATTATTGAAATAAAATTAAACCATATGTTAGTCCTGGAATGACCTAGTTTGTGTCGAGTGGACGTTAAACCCCATTTCCCTCTCTCTCTATGGTGAAATATATTTCATATCCAGGCCAAAATACTCTCATGCAAACAATCATTTTAAAAGTAAAATAAAATACCCGTAGGTTAATATATTCATTTGCAAATGACCATTTTAAGATTAAATATCTAAATATAAAACTATATCATTTAAGATTAAATATCTAAATATAAAACTATATCATAAGATTTAAAATACATCACCAGTTTAAGATGTCTTTTATATTCCCGTGTATGAAGTGTGGTGTATCCATTGTTACGCTACGGTACATTAAATGTAGTTTATATGTACTTTATATAAGCTTACATGGCGATTTTATTTGGGTCGCTATTAAGGCCATACAATAAAATTATTGTGGTTCACAAACAATAATTAAAAAGAGAGAGAGAGAGAGAGAGGGAGAGAGAGAGAGAGAGAGAAATGGGGTTTAACATCCACGCGACACAAACTAGGTAATTTCGGGTCTAACATATTGTTTTTGATTTTATTTCAATAATTCGCTTGCGCGTAGGGGTCATTAGCAGTGGGAGGAAACTGGAGTACCCGGAGAAAACCCAGAGGTTGTACCAGCGACTCTATAGCCTACTACCCCATTTTTTTTTCAGTCAACGTGGCTAACTTCCATTAATCAACCGAATTTATTATAAAATAATTTATATGAAATCTGACACAAAGTTATGACATTATATATACGGACTCATTCTATTTATTTGAATTGTCCATCTGTTTGTGATTTCTGAGTATAATGTCTTGTCCGTATTTGTTTTTGTGTAAATTATGTGCGGTGAAGCCCCCCCCCCCCATGCACTTAGTATTTAAATATATTTTCCATGCCGTTGGGAGCTATAAGTAATAAGGCTCATGAAAACCCCACTCCCCACGTACTCCCTATCAAAATACCGTTATAAAATGCCTTTATATTACTAATTCCATACGAATTATCTCTGTCACAGATGACTGTCTTGAACACGTGCAATGACATCACGCGGCTTCAATCATTGGCTCAATGGCTCGTGCATTGTTTACATAAGACGTAACCGCTTCGGGCAAAATCTTGCCTTTTACTCATTTTAATACCCATTTACACTAAATAGGAAATACTTTTTAACTCATTTTTCTAATACATAAAAAAATGCTTTAGAATTTAATGTGTCGAAAGAAAAATGTCAATATGGAGGACTAATTAAGTTGAGTCGATGTCATCCTTATCAGTGATTGTAGCGGCCTAGCCAAAATTCAGCCATACGAACAACAAACTAGTGATTGGGATGACATCGGAAGTTATATCCTTTCCATTGACGAAAATGTATAAAATATAAATAACGCGTTACAAATCTTGAATTTCCCATGGTTTTTTTTTTTATGGTAAACCACAAATTAATAAAACCCCGCCCGATTGGATATTGATGCATAATTGCTTAGAACGCACAAAATGTTCTTGATCAGACAATTAGAACCATTTGATTTGGCAAAAATGAAACAAAAGGTCACAATTTATTGTTTAAATTTACTGAAAATAAAAAATGAGGTAGTAGAATATCAAAGAGAGGCTTGTCATCATTGATAGACACGTGTACATACATCCAACATTTGAGTTTCATATTTTTCATAATTGTCAAAGTTAATTTTACAAGATACCGATATAGCTTTAAAAAAATATGGAAAATTTCAGTCAAATTACTTTTTGTCACTCTTCGAAGTTTGGACTAAAAACAGGCATCAGCTATGTCCGTGCCGTCTACGAGGATTGTCAATCTTGTGATTGACAGACGATAACTCCACCCACATATTGGCAGGCCTTTCATCACTAGTCCCCGATAGTGACGTCAATGACTAACAGTAAACATTAGCTTGACCGGCCACTTATTGTTTTAATTTTAAATGGACGACTGTTTAAATCCAAACTGCACCCAAGCCACCCTAGGTTGATTTTGAGCTTGTTGTGTCAAAAAGGTTTTAATTAATAATTTCTATAGTATCAGAAGCCTAAATAAAGTATTTCAATAGGCAGGTTTAGCACTTGCATAATTTGGGTTTATATTGAAAAACAAGCAAACAAGAAATATGAATAACATTATCAAAATGATCGATACCACCCGACTCCCTCCCGATCCCTACCCACAACCCAAGATACTTTAAGAACTGCAGTTTATAATTCAGGTATAACAAATAGGACATATGAGTGACAAATCACATGGCGTGACGGCGGCGATATTAAATTGCACCTAATATAGCGGTCGCTATTTACAGGTCTGCTTAACATGAATATAATATGGATTTATCTATAAGTGGTTGTTATTTACAGATGGGAGAGAGGGAGAAATGGGGTTTAACGTCCACTGAACACAAACTAGGTCATTTCGGGACTAACATATGTTTTTTTTTTAAATTTTATTTCATCAATTCGCTTGCGCGTAGGGGTCTTTAGCAGTGGGAGGAAACCGGAGTGCCCGGGGGAAACCCACGAGGTTGAGAAGGCGCCCCTATCTCCATGCCACATACGCTCACACCAGGGCTCGAAACCACAGCCACAAGCCAGAGGTGACAGGCCAGCTAGAGGTCGAAGCGCGGCACTCTAGTCCACTAGGCCATATGATTCGATATATAATTGGTCGTTGTTGACAGGTCTGAGTGACAAATCACATGGCGTGACGGCTGCGATATTAAATTGCACCTAATATAGCGGTCGCTATTTACAGGTCTGCTTAACATGAATATAATATGGATTTATCTATAAGTGGTTGTTATTTACAGATATGTTTAACATGAATATTACATGAATCTACACATAATTGGTCGCTGTTGACAGGTATGTTTGAATGAATATAATATGATTCGATATATAATTGGTCGTTGTTGACAGGTCTGTTTAACATGGATATATTATAATTGATCTTGTTGACAGGTCTATTTAACACGTATAAACACGAATCGATATATAAATGGTCGCTATTGACAGGTATGTTTACCATGAATATAATATGACTCGATATATAAGTGGTGGTCGCTATTGGCGTGTTTGTTTAAAGCGAATTTAATATGAATCATCATACAAGTGGTCGCTATCGGAACTTGATCTGTAAGGCCCAATATTATGTTTGATCTTTGGTCTTGGTATATATCTAGCTGTAGCCATCTCATAATATGGCAATTTAATGCCACCACCAGCTTCTTGGTTGTCATCAACATTTCCAGTTATACTAGAAAATTAAAACAGTTTAATGAAGTAATGAACATATGTGACAAAAGAAATTAATGGGATTGAACGTCCTGCTTTTTGCACTATTGAAATGAAATGAAATGGGGTTTTACGTCCTACTCATACTCCTCGCAGTGTTTCGTTTAATTAGACATTATTCCACTTAACAGTGCTGTAATGGAAGTAAATGTCTGTTCCACATTAAGACTGGTTAATAGTCCGATTAACAACCAAATGCTAACTGCGTAACAATACCATTACGCCTTAAACAGAGCTCTAAATTGGACCAAATATGTTACGTCAATATGTGGATCCTTATCAGCTTTATTTAACAAGTAATAAGTAATAATGCAGACAGAAAAATGCCCGGCAAATGAAAAATTTGGCGCGTTTGTTCGTTGGTTGGTTCCACCGAGGTTGGTATCGCATGATGAATGTAAAATGAATAAAAGTTTTTTTTTTATATCCATACCTTTTGTTATTTGATCTTTTAGTGTAACATTGCTGTCCCAGATAAAACAATATAACAGCCACAACACACCCTAAAGCCACCAAGGCAATTTGATATGGATTCATTTCACAGCGGACTCCCTCCCCATCTTTCTTACAGTCGAAAAATATCGGGCAACCATCTACGTCACATTTAGTTATTTTTTCAGTTGACGCGAGTTTTTCGAATGGCGGGGAACATGCGACATTAGACGGAATATCTGCTAAGTTGAATGCTAATAAAGAAATGTGGTATATCCCTTTCCGGTATATCGGTAACGCTGCGGATTGGTTTGTGGTTTCAAAGATCTCAAATGCTTGGTTGTCGCCTCGATCTGAAGTTAGTTCATTGACAGTTAAACAAGATGACGCCACTGCGACAACGTAGCGTTTAATATCACTATCATTGTCCACAAAACCTTTCCAACTGAACGTGATAATATCAGCCGAAGTCGTGTTTCCCAATTTCCCTTCAAGTTTGAGAATCTCTATTTTTCCCGTTTTCGGAGCGGATGTGTCGATGATCAGTGGACCAAGGATTATCTCCCGATGTAGCCCTGATTGTCCAGATACTTGAATAAGCACATAAAAAGGATCGGCAACATCTTCCACGTCAAAGTTCGCATGGAATCCATTATTTTCTGCTACGCTATACCGGAATGAAACAGAGGTTTGATCCGAAGAGTTTTCGAAACTCTTTCTGGTACCGATTTTGTAAAAAACCGAATTACTTCCGCTCTTTATTTCGGTCCAACTAAATTTCATATGATGTGATGAAATAAATATATCGCGATTATATGATTGTCCAAGAATACCTCTATCGTCTAATGTCAGCGTATTTCTTGTAACAGGGAAAATCAGTTCTTCGATATTTTCGGTGTTGTTTGTTTCGATACCACCACATTGGTTTTCCGGCACAAGTTTTGTATAAGTCAAATTAGAATTCAACAGCCACTCGCTAGAATTGAAACAGATGATTCGTCTTCTTGTTGCCGCGCCTTCTATAACCAGATCGGAGATATTCGGTGGTTCCAAAATAAATAAAACCGGATCGGAACAAACAACAACGGAACTCTTCAAGGCCTTGTTATAAGCTATAACAGAAGCGCGGTAAGCATGCGCATCCTGCAGCTGGAAAATGGCGAACGTATCTTTCGTCAGCTTCGTCAAACGGTCCTGATCCCGAATCCTTTGTCTCAATTTTTCTTGGTTTATACATCTTGCATCAAGAGCAACAATATAATAACTGATGTCGCTGTCGTTGTCTCTGAATCCGTTCCACCTCACGGTAACAGTAGCATTACTGGTAAACCCTGGGACGTCAGAAACCAACGTTACAGAACCGGGTTCGGGAGAAGACGGGTCCACTTGAAAAAGGAGCTCAATTTGTGTTTGTAAACCAATCTTATTCGTTGCATTTAGTCGAAAGGTGTAGCCGTTAGGGTCTGTTTTGTTCAATCCGAGATCAGAATTCGCGAATGTTATGGAGTAGTTCGAGTTTAGGCAATCCTCCAATACGGTACAGTAACAGTTGGTAACATTCATACACTGTGGCTAAAAAAAAAACAAAATAAATTAGTGTTAATGCTCCTATTCCTTATCAAATCATAGGTCCTTAAGGTCCCAAAAAGCGCGAAGGATCTTTAGTAGTATACTGACCACTTTCCCAATGCTTTTGTCAAAAGTGGTCAACACGCAGCAAACATTTTCCTACCATGGAGCTAACAATTCTTGGCGGGTGGGTAACGTAGTTTTTTCGCATTCCTGGTCAGATCCTCTATCCTGTACCACTGACACTATAAGCGAACCCATCCTGTACCACTGACACTGTAAGTGAACCCATCCTGCAGTACTGACATTGTAAGTGAGCCCATCCTGCACCACTGACACGGTGAGTGAACCCAGCCTGGGCGATCCTGGGTTAGTTCTCGAGCCCGGAATTGCATGGTTAGTAATTAACCCCAAGGACACGACGGAAGTTATCGATGATATATCCCGAGATGCTAGTAATAGTAGGGGAGATATTTTTTTCTTTCAGGTGCCTGGAATGTTAAGACTTTGAATTTTCTTAAATTGTTTGGATTGTTCCTACATGATTTTAATTTTATTCATAGCAGTACCTTAATAACTAAGCCACCATGGTTCTCTTCTAGAACATAAAGAACATAGTCTGTCTCGTTTACTATTACAATGTCTTTCAAAGGCCAACAATTTGAGGTCCTCGCCCGAGTTCACAAACCATTCTTAGACTTAATTTAAGAATTTACACAAAATTTCAATCACTGTTTATGAGAAATATCTTTAATACAGGAACACAAAACTTTGTGCATGGTTTCTTATTGGTGTATTTGATACATTAAAACAACACAAGTTTTATATGGGGCTATGTTTTACTTAAAATTAGGTTAACAATTTTGAGTAAATTTTATCTTAAATCTGAGAATGTTTTGTGAATTTGGGACCTGATCACTTTCTTACTCACTGAGTCATCCAGCCCTCTTTTAGAAAATCAATAAGCATATCCTGCCTCGTGTACTATACCTTTCAGGAGCCATAATTTTTATACGCACCTTTTTGGGTCCTTGTATAATATGCATTGGTTTTTCTGTTCCAGTCAGTATCAAATCAGAAGTGGAGTTTTCTGTAAGAGACCAATCAATCTTATCTACACCACTGGTATTATCAATGACCGTAAACTCGATCATCATGTCAGATAAATTGGAATAAGACGAAATAAAACTGGTGGCGATGGTTTCGCGGTAGACACTCAAATCTCTCAAATTTGGTGAAGAGGAAGCTACGATGATGGTAATTGATCCGTCCCTGGTATTACCACTTAAATCCTCAGCACGGATCGTAAAGTTGAGTCTGTCTCCGTCGTTGGTTGTTGCATTTATGCAAATATTCTCTTGGGATGAGTTCGATAACTTCAGCCATGGCGCCTGGTCGCCTTTGTTTACAGATATCGAGAAATAATAGCCAATTAGACCTCGTGTGTTGATAGTCCGATCTGTTACAAACATGTCGAGGCCCATCGATGTTTGGTTTTGTGAGGAAAGCAGAGCAAAATGGCGATAAAAATCATTAAAGAATAAACCTGACCAATCAAAACAAAATTGATCTTTTGATGTTGCCCATATATGTCCATTAACTTTTAGTCTGTCTGATATCAGGGCCAATGAACTATTTTTCGATTTTTCTATTTTTGATGAATTTTGTGTCATAATCGTTCTAGCCACAGTGACAGCATTTCCAACTTTATCGACAACGGTTAATTGTACAAGCAGTATTGTGCTTGTTTCTGGGACGGTTATTGACAGATTGTTCACCACGACTTCGTTAAAACTTCCATTATAAACGGATTCGAACTTCACGGCAGATTTATCTGAGAATTTTGCTGAGAACACGTTTATAGTTACATGTGACAATCCCGAGGATGACAAATTTGTAGGATTTTGGTCAAGCCACCCAACACTGTCTAATCTTACGGTAGTATTCGATGTTTTTACCAGAGTTAGTGGAGTATTCGTATCATTTGCAGAACAAGATGGTGGATTGGTTTCAGAGCAGTGAATTGGCGCCTTTAAATCGAATTGCGCGCACACTTCTTTCATTGCTGCTACTCCGTGAAAAGTCTCGGTTCCATTGTGACGTCCGGTATAATACTGATACTTGTACTCTCCACCGGAAATAGCAGACATCTTGGCACAGAGTCTGAAATGATTGAAAAGTAATTACTTTTAAAATTTCGCCGAGAATTTCAAGAAATAGGACAGATTTAAGAATACGGTACTCTTACAAAACGTTCAAATAAAGGTGTTCTAAAATGTTTTATTGCTATTTTGATCTTCTGTGTCGATAGATAGTATATTTATAGACTCATTTTTGAGAAAAAATCAATTTCGACCGAAATCCATATTTTCTCTTATTTTGCCTCTACTCCAAAATTAGATTTTGCGCATTCCGACTCAAGATGGCATGTTCAATCACAAGTATGCAATGTAATTATTTTTAATGGAAATTTGTTTTTTTATTATTTATTACATTATTATTAGGTACGTTGAGATTCTATGCCATTTTGAGAAGAGGGTTTTGTTATATTCAAGAGTGGCTGTCTCTAGATAGGGCGTTAAATGGTTGAATTGGACAAATATGTTATATTATATTACAGATATACCCCAGTAAGCATACATTTGGTACATACATTTGTTTTTTCCAGGGATTGAAATGAAGTGGGGTTTATCGTCTTACTCTGTTCCTACCGGGCTAAAGAATATGGGTATATGCCCAGATAGTGGTGCTATAGCCTATTCTTATATCGAATTCCATCTGCCAAGGTTTCTTTCATATGCCCACAAAAGTTTTCATCTCACCAAAGACGAGACACTAGACCTTTCTCCTGGCTAGGCCCTGCATCACTGACAAAGGTAAAGACGTCGTTCCTCTGACAAGGATAAAGGCCAACATCGGAATCGAACCTGAGACTCCCTGGTTATTAGCCAGCATACTACTCACTGAGCCACCCCGGTCTCTAGTAGAATGACTATTACCTTTCCCCGTCCGTAAATTGTATATTGGTTATGTTGACGACATATTCACAAGGTCTTTGGTCGTCAGCCATGTTGGCAACGTTATTGTCAGTACAGTTAGAACGTATTAGAAATCCAGCACCATTTTCGATAATCTTTATTTCCCGCCCTGTAAAGATAACAATGATATAGGTTGAGAGAGAGAGAGAGAGAGAGAGAGAGAGATGGGTTAAACGTCCACTCGACACAAACCAGGTCATTCAGCAGTGAGAGGGAGCCGGTGGACTCGAATAAAACCCACGAGGTTGGACCCTACTCCTTGTCACGTACAACCGAAGATTCGCGAAACCAAGCCAGTTTACTCAATGAGGGATCTTATGATAGAGCGCACATACGCTAACCATTCGGTCATCCAACCCTGCGTGGATTTGGGTGGATTCAGAAGTTTGGATCGTACTGCTTCTGGGTGGTTGCAGTTCTGTCTAAGTCAATACAAATAATATGTTGCGAAATAAAGGACAGCCATGCTGGAAAATCAGGGAAACTTTTTGGACGAGGGAGAGGGGGGATTCGTGAACGCGTGTGGTTTTCTATTAAAAGAGTGACCTACCATCTGGAGATATTTTAACTACCGAAACGCTTTTCGCCACGATGCCGACAACTGTACTGTTTTCTTTAATATATCTAGGAGAACTGGTGACATCAACAGCAACATCAATAAAACTGTACAACCGTACGTTAAATATTTGTGGCGATTTGTTGATATATAAAGTTTCTGTGGTGGAGTTGAACGTATAAATGTTATTGTTGATATCTTGAATTTCTAACTCTCCTGTTAAAGATGGTTTAGCTGAAACTGAAGAGACAATTCATAATTTAAAATTTAAAAAATATTACGAATAAATGGAATTACTAGTCTTAGACGGGGGCAAACTACAATTAAATTTCGTCTAAGGATAGCAACCCAAATACAAACAATCACATCGAATGTACAGTCACGTGTACTTTTTGTTGACTGTTTGATCAAGAACCGAATAACAAGATTTGACATCACATTTTTTTTCTAGGTTTTAATAAACATCTTTAAAGTGGTAAGATACCAGAGTTAAGTTGTATGTTACGGTCATAATAATATGTCCGGCGGACATTTACATATTTCATTACTCAACATCCTACAAATTGTGGAGCAGACAAATTGTTCGGCTTGTAATGAAAAGCGTTCTGCCGTACGAAAATTTGGGCGGAAATTGTAGCCGGCAAAGAGACAGAATTAACATTGAAGTCAATGGGCAAATTAATTATGATATGAAACCTGCATCTTTTAAACATTTTTGAGTTTTCTCCCCTTAACCACAGTTACACAAATAAAACAGCAGAAGCGGAAGTTGAGCCCGAGCTCATTTCAAGGTCATTCGATTTGTCTGAGACACCATTCTAGGCGGAAGCAGCATCAGACGAAACACAATCTGATTAAAATACACATCTATATTTCGTTTCGTTTTTTTATACTTTTGATGGATTACGAAGATCTGACAAGAGTTTTTT
This sequence comes from Patella caerulea, assembly GCA_036850965.1. Classification (NCBI taxonomy): domain Eukaryota; kingdom Metazoa; phylum Mollusca; class Gastropoda; family Patellidae; genus Patella; species Patella caerulea. The sequence goes on from JAZGQO010000007.1 coordinate 2,939,681, forward strand.
AGGGGGGGGGGGGGGCGTCAGAGATCGTACAGGCGACTTTTGACCCTATAACGTCAAACATTTGATTAACCAATCGCCATTGATGTTTCTAATGGATTACCGACGGTTCCGTGAATCCCACGCCAATAACTCGCGGTAAAAAACGGTACCATTGGCTAATTCCTCACATCACCCAGAACACGTCAATGATATATAACCCCGGCCAGATCCTAGTGTAGTAAAGACAAATAAAACGAAATTTTAAACTATAAAAAACAAAACGAAATAGGATCAGGTTGGGCCAAACGGATATTTAGTTAATGTTCGGTGGGCTGGGACCTCGGGGTAAATATGGGATTCTGGACTGGAATAAATATAAAAATAAAATAAAACCAAGTACGAACAATCCTAACCATTAGACAAAATTCGAAGTCCTAAAAAACGGTATAGACAAAATAGTGTAATCAGCAAATGGACTGTTCACCGTGTAAAAAATACACGACAAACAGTGGTAACAGGTGTCTAGAAGAGTAAACACTACTGAAAAACAATCAGTCATGATGTAAAAAGAAATGAAATAGGGTTTAACGTCCTATTGTTCTACTCCTAAACTGGGCCAACGAAGACGGACATACGCCATACAGTGTGCTATGAGGGAAATTTTGCCCGGGGCAGCGGTGCTACGGCCTACTCTTATATCGAATTCCAACTGCCAAGGGATCTTTTACGCGCACGCCAAAACGGGACCTCGGTTTTTCGTTCCACCCGAACGACTAGACAGCTTTGCTTGTCAGCCCCTCCATCCTGAATCACTCACCAGGTGAAACCACGCCGGAAAATCGGATCAACTTTCTCGGCCAATGTAGGGACCGAACACCCAAACTCCAAGCTAGCGAGCCAGCGTCTTACCCACTTAGCCACGTGAAGCCCCAGTCATGGTGGGATCCAGTCCTAATATGTCCGCTTCAGCACATTATTATCAAACAGCCCAATAATATACAAAAGAAAAACTTACGCTGACATTTGTTTGTTGATGCGATTTTCGTAAAACCGTGGCGACATTTGCAAGAGGTCACTAATCCATTCTTACAATCACCTGGCCAGCACCAATTATCCATAGCAGCACAGGTTGCTGAAATTTAAATTAAAGATACATAATCTGAGATGAGATAAAGAGTTGGCAGCATAATAGTTAAAAACTACATAATGTAAAGAGAATTTGTTGAAAATTTCAGTCAAATTCATCCACTATTAACCGAGAACTTAGCGATTTTATTTTCTCCCTAAAAACTACGTAGGGGTCTTTAGCAGTGGGGAGGTGGGAAACCCAGAGAAAACCCACGAGGTTAGACAGGCGACCATACTCCTTGTTACATACAACCATGGATTCGAAACCATGCTAGTTGATTCAATGACTGACCTTATGATACAGCACGCACAAGCTAACCATTCGGCCCATATAGACTAATATAAACGTACTATTTAAATGATAGTTGTATAGAGTTATACCTGTACAGGAAGTGTTTGTGTTTGACGGCCAATAATCCGATGTATCCCAAGCATCACCCTGTTTATAACACTTATTACAATACGAGATGGTTTTATTGGTACACATAGATCTGGAACAGTGTTCAGGAACAGGACAAGCTGGAACATAAAATAATAAACTTTATTATACCCATGGTGACCAATGATTTTGCACAAGGGACAAGATCCAGTCCGGACTTCCCAAAACAACACCATTTATATGTGTAGAGGGATGGGGCGGGTGGGTGTGCTCCCAGTGCCGCTGAGTAATATTAGGCAGTGTGGAATATGCTAGAGTCGATTTGTAGCATATGACCAACTGTATATGTTTGGAACTGGTTATAAGCATTGTGGTCATGATTATAATGTTGATAGACGCCTGACAGCCATTTGCATATCTGACCAACGGTACATGTTTGATACTCAGCGCCGGATCTAGGATTTTGTAGAGGGGAGGGGGGCATACATTGAACCAAAGGGTAATACGTTGCAACCTTGGATTGCTTCACCCCCACCCCCGAATCCGCGCCTGATACTGGTTAAGCAATGAAACTACCTGATTGTTTGCCATTTGCGAGGATCGCCACAACTCACCACAAACATGACGCAAAACTCGTCATTGTGTCCCCGGGGTAAAATTAAAAGTAAACATAGCCTCAGCTCACCTTGACATTTTGGCGGGTAATACCCTTCATTACAATCACAGACGTCAGTACTCCGACAAAATCCTCTATTTCCGCAACCAGCATTTCCCAGTTTACCAAAACAATAAGCTGGAAAAATTCAATCCTATACAGAAGTCATGATTTGTTGCCTTTTGTTACACTGAGAGGCAATCGTTTGACCCCTAGTCCACGAAACATGCTAAGACTTTCAGTCACTATAAAGGTAACATTTTTCAGTAAATTCTTCACTTAACCCTTAGCATGCTCTGTGAACGCGGTGCCTGGAACCGTTTTGGAGCCGCCCAGGCTCAGTGCTGGATTATTAACTAGGATTCGATCCAGGTGTAGTCTAAGAAAGTACCTGCATGGTTTCCTCCCTCGTCCGTGGTACAGGACAAAGTGTTTGAAGCTTGTGAAATGAGAGTACGTCTATAGTTTATTTTATTTTAGTCACCGGGAGCTACTAGCCACCGTACAAAATAAACCAGCGTGGAACTAAATCTTACAGTCTTATTTTATCAGAATTTTATACAAAAGTACATGTATATAAAGACATGTATAAATAAAAGAGGTACAGTTGTATAATTAAAATATAAATAAAAGAGAGAAATAAATAGGGTTTAACGTCCAGTCGACACAAACTAGATAATTTAGTGACTAAACATGGTTCAATTATATTTCAAAAATTCCGTTGCGTATAGCAGTGGGGGGAAACCGGAGGACCCAGAGAAATGGTTGGACAGTCAGACAAGTGACTCTACTCCTTGTCACGTAGGCCTCCAAATAAAGGAATCAATCAAAACCACGCTATTATGATACAGTGCGCCTTCCAATCCCTATAAATAAAAGAAGTACCGGTAATAATATTATAAACTTCTAACTTACCCATGTTACATCGACCGCCGGAATAACCAGGTTTGCATTTACATTTATTCAATCCTATACAATCGCCATGACTGGAACACACGTCTTTATTATCTTCAGTTTTACTGTAGCATGTATTTAGTTTACCTGTACAATATTCAAAATAAATCAAGCAGACTAAAACCGAACCTTGTGGCACTCCAGCCTTTATTGGAGCCTACAACAGAAATCAGGGTGGGGGAGTGGCCAAATGATGCATAGTGTGCTCTCTAGATTAGAGAGTTGGGAGGAATAGGGCGGTCTTTAGGTGCTCTGTGTTACAAGCCGATTATGGTCTTATTATATGGATTATTCTTGGGGGCCATTCTAAATACATCCCTGGTATTCATTATTATTATTGGAACTGATCCCAAAACGCAACTTATCCGGGAACTAGTTCCCAAACGCTACTCGCCGGGGAACTAGTCCCAAAATGCAGCTTACCCGAGAACTGGTTCTCAAACGCTACACATCCGGGTACTGGCCCCTAAATTCTAAGCATCCCGGAACTGGTCCCCCAACTAATTCAAGTGCGATCGACATGGTAATACCTTGGACAATTGTGCTTCCAAGATGACTGTTTTACACCGATTTTGAATTATAAGATGGTAAACAATAAAATATATTTTACGTTTACAGTCTGGGTATGTGCCAGGGCAGTCGGTTGTACATCGACCTTTCTCCATCTTAGTAACGTTAAATCCTGTTCTGGAATGTAAACAAAATGTAAATAATTGTAAAAACAGGGAAAACTAGACCTGCATGCAGGAATGACGGGTTTCACTGGTGCCAAGTTACTCTTAAACATGTCACTTTCGGTGCCAAGTTACACTTCCGGTACCAACGAAACCACTAAACAGGTTTCCAAATTAACATTGCACACAAATAAAATGGACGTTGAATCAACCAATCAATCCAGCAATATCAAGTCATTTTAAACATTTGTTACTTGTAAATGATCTTGACAAAATTAAATTACTTCCGGTGTTAATGAAAATGTTCAATTAGTCTTATGAAATCAGAAATGGCATACGATATCATATAGTGACAATTTTATGTAAATCGAATAATAATTGCCACTTTTAAAGACCAAAAAACTTGAAAAGTGACTTGTAGAAAATCTGCTATTTCTCTGCAACCGTACAAGTTAGAAACCATTTTGTGGTATCTGTATGATCGTATGGGTTCATTCTATTTGTTGATTGGCATCAAATACCATAATTTGAAAAAGATTTCAAAACAGACACATTTGAATAAAATATCTGTTTTGAAGGCTAAAAATTCAGTTTTTGCCAAAATGACGTTACTTCCGGTGATAATGAAAATCTTAAATTACTTGTATGAAATCACAAATGGCATTAGGTATAACATGGTGTAACGTTTATGAAAATCGAATAATAATTGACACTTTTATGGCCCCGAAACCTTCAAAAGTGACCTGTAGAAAACCGTCTATTTCTCGGCAACCGAACAAGTTAGAAACAATTTTATGATATCTATATGACCACATGAGTTGTATTTATATGTGAATTTAAACCAAAAGTTAAAATTATTAATACATATTAAGTTATTCATGGTTGAATAAAACATTGATTTAAAAAGTTTAAAATGCAGTTTTTGACCAAATGACGTCACTTCCGGTGTCAATTTTAAATTGTAATCAACTTGATATGACGCCACATGCTTTTTGAATCAAATGATGTCACTTTTATAAAAATCCAATAATAATTGACTATTTTACAGGCAAAATAACGAAAACAGTGACTTGTACAGAACTGCCCATTTCTTGGGAACTGCTTATATTACAAACTAATTTTAACATACATTTTCTTCGTATGGATTATAGCTACAAGTTTATAAAAGTTACGAAGAAATATTTTAAAATCTGAAAAGCCTGAATGAGTTGTAAATAGGTCAATTTTACACCATTTTTAGCCATTTAATCGAATTTGCTCGAAAATGAAATCGAAATTAAAAAAACTGCTTCCGACATTTTTTGCGCCTTGAAAGGGCACACTCTTTGAGTCAAATAATTTTTCCAAAAAATAATATTTGTTTTCGAAAAATGTACCTAACTGTCAAAATTGTAGTTTTTGGTAAAATTATGCCACTTCCGGTGCCGACAGATAACACTATCGGTAACAAAAAAAATGACAATTGAGACAACGAAGCATATGAACTTTGTTTTATACAAATCGAACAATAACAAAATAATCTAGGACTGAAAAACTGAATTAGCCAATGGCGGCCAAGGAAAATTACTGAGACAAAAAATTTTAACATTTTTGCGCTAATCAGATGACTCTTTAATTCTCCGCACAACACGACTAAGAAATATTCATAAATAAAAAAGTTTTTTGTAAAATTTTAAATTTTCGAAATTTGGCGCCTAATATCTTCGAAGATTTGCAGAAAATCAAAAATTGAAAGTAACGTAGCTATGTGCCCTGTCTCCGGCTATGCCAAAATCTATCGAAAATTAAAATCCAATGATTATTGTTAAAATTACTGCAATATTTTCAAAAATGATAACTTCGGTGATTTCGGACATTTCGCATTGTCGCAGAACGTTCAAAATAGCTTTATCCTCTAAGTCACACCCACTTTCCCAGTAAAACCGAAGAAATCGTAACGATGCGACAAGCAGTTGCTGAGATCTACTCAAAACAAAAGAAGAATAATAATAATAATAACTAGACCTGCATGCAGGAATGACGGGTTTCACTGGTGCCATGTTACCCTTAAACATGTCACTTCCGGTGCCAAGTTACCCTTGAACATATGTCACTTCCGGTACCAGCGAAACCACTAAACAGGTTTCCAAATTAACATTGCACACAAATAAAATGGACGCAGAATCAACAAAATCCAGCAATATCAATTCATTTTATACATTTGTTACTTGTAAATGATCTTGACAAAATTAAATTACTCCCGGTGTTAATGCAAATGTTCAATTAGTCTTATGAAATCAGAAATGGCATACGATATCATATAGTGAAAATTTTATGTAAATCGAATAATAATTGCCACTTTTAAAGACCAAAAAACTTGAAAAGTGACTTGTAGAAAATCGGCTATTTCTCTGCAACCGTACAAGTTAGAAACCATTTTGTCGTATCTGTATGATCGTATGGGTTCATTCTATATGTTGATTGGCATCAAATACCATAATTTGAAAAAAATTTCAAAACAGACTCATTTGAATAAAATATCTGTTTTGGAGGCTAAAAATACAGTTTTTGCCAAAATGATGTTACTTCCGGTGATAATGAAAATCTTAAATTACTTGTATGAAATCCCAAATGGCATTGGGTATAACATGGTGTGACGTTTATGAAAATCGAATAATAATTGACCCTTTTATGGCCCCGAAACCTTCAAAAGTGACCTGTAGAAAACCGTCTATTTCTCGGCAACCGAATAAGTTAGAAACCATTTTATGATATCTATATGACCATATGAGTTTTGTTTATATGTGAACTTAAACCAAAAGTTAAAATTATTAATACATATTAAGTTATTCTTGGTTGAATAAAACATTGATTTAAAAAGTTTAAAATGCAGTTTTTGACCAAATGATGTCACTTCCGGTGTCAATTTTAAATTGTAATCAACTTGATATGACGCTACATGCCTTTTGAATCAAATGATGTCACTTTTATAAGAATCCAATAATAATTGACTATTTTACAGACAAAATAACGAAAACAGTGACTTGTACAGAACTGCCCATTTCTTGGTAACTGCTTATATTACAAACGAATTTTAACATACATTTTCTTCGTATGGATTATAGCTACAAGTTTATAAAAGTTACGAAAAAATATTTTAAAATCTGAAAAGCCTGAATAGGTTGTAAATAGGTCAATTTTACACCATTTTTAGCCTCTTAATCGAATTTGCTCGAAAGTGAAATCGAAATTAAAAAAACTGCTTCCTACATTTTTTGCGCCTTGAAAGGGCACACTCTTTGAGTCAAATAATTTTTCCAAAAAATAATATTTGTTTTCGAAATAAGAAAATAACTGTCAAAATTGTAGTTTTTGGTAAAATTATGCCACTTCCGGTGCCGACAGATAACACTTTTGGTAATAAAAAAAATGACAATTGATACAACGAAGCATATGAATTTTGTTTTATACAAATCGAACAATAAAAAATTAATCTAGGACTGAAAAACTGAATTAGCCAATGGCGGCCAAGGAAAATTACTGAGACAAAATTTTTTAACATTTTTGCACTAGTCAGATGACTCTTTAATTCTGTGCACAATACGACTAAAAAATATTCATAAATAAAAAAGTTTTTTGTAAAATTTTAAATTTTCGAAATTTGGCGCCTAATATCTTCGAAGATTTGCCGAAAATCAAAAATCGAAAGTAGCGTAGCTATGTGCCCTGTCTCAGGCTATGCCAAAATGTATCGAAAGTTAAAATCCAATGATTATTGTTAAAATTACTGCAATATTTTCAAAAACGATAACTTCGGTGATTTCAGACATTTCGCATTGTCGCAGAACGTTCAAAATAGCTTTATCCTCTAAGTCACACCCACTTTCCCAGTAAAACCGAAGAAATCGTAACGATGCGACACGTAGTTGCTGAGATCTATTCAAATTGGAATCTGAATAATAATAATAATAATAATAATAATAATAAGAATAATAATTTTAACAAAAACAATAGTGTTTCACACAAGCTACGCAGTGTGAAACCCTAATAAGAATAACTAGACCTGCATGCAGGAATGACGGGTTTCACTGGTGCCACGTCACCCTTTAACATGTCACTTCCGGTGCCACGTTACCTTTGAACATATGTCACTTCCGATACCAATGAAACCATCAAACAGGTTTCCACATAAGCATTGTAAACATCAAATAAAATGGACGAAGAATCAACCAAATCCAGCAATATCAATTCATTTTATATATATATGTTACTTGTAAGTGATCCTGGCAAAATTTCATTACTTCCGGTGATAATGAAAATGTTCAATTAGTTTTATGAAATCAGAAATGGCATAAGGCAGCATAATGGCGAAAATTGTATGTAAATCGAATGAGAATTGCCACTTTTATAGACCAAAAACCTTGAAAAGTGACTTGTAGAAAATCGTCTATTTCTCGGCAACCGTACACGATAAAAACTATCTTTTGGTATCTATATGATCGTATGGGTTCAATCCATTTGTTGATTGGAATCAAATATCATAATTTGAAATATATTACAAATCAGACTCATTTGAAAAAAATGTCTGTTTTGAAGGCTAAAAATACAGTTTTTGCCAAAATGACATTACTTCCGGTGATACTGAAAATGTTAAATTAGTTCTATGAAATCATAAATGACACAAGATATCATGGTGAAAATTTTATGAAAATCGAATAATAACTGACATTTTTATAGACCAAAAACCTTGAAAAGTGACGTAATGAAAATCGCCCATTTCTCTGCAACCGTACAAGTTAGAAACCATTTTGTGGTATCTGTATGGTCGTATGGGTTCAATCTATTTGATCAATAGAATCAAATATCACAATTTGAAAAAAATAACAAATACGACTCATTTGAATAAAATATTGTTTTTTGAAGGCTAAAATTTAAGTTTTGAGCAAATGACGTCATTTCCGGTGGCAGCGCAAGGGGTAAAATGGTTTGACATAGTCCACTATGGCATTAGGCATCCAATGGCGAAAGAAAATTGAAAATCGAATAATAATTGATTCTTTTACAGCCAAAATTACGTGAAAAGTGACTCATGCAAAATTGCCTATTTCTCGACAACTGCTTATATTACAAACTAATTTTCACATACATTCTCTTCGTATGGATTATAGCTACAAGTTTATAAAAGTTACGTAAAAATATTTTAAAATCTGAAAAGCCTGAATGAGTTGTAAATAGGTCAATTTTACGCCTTTTTTCACCTCTTAATCCAATTTGCTAGAAAATGAAAAAGAAATTAAAAAAACTGCTTCCGACATTTTTTGCGCCTTTAAAGGACACACTCTTTGAGTCATATAATTTTTCAAAAAAATAATATTTGTTTTCAAAAAATGTACCTAACTGTCAAAATTGTAGTTTTTGGTAAAATTATGCCACTTCCGGTGCCGACAGATAACACTTTTGGTAATAAAAAAAATGACAATTGAGACAACGAAGCATATGAACTTTGTTTTATACAAATCGAACAATAAAAAATTAATCTAGGACTGAAAAACTGAATTAGCCAATGGAGGCCAAGGAAAATTACTGAGACAAATTTTTTTAACATTTTTGCGCAAGTCAGATGACTCTTTAATTCTGTGCACAACACGACTAAAAAATATTCATAAATAAAAAAGTTTTTTGTAAAATTTTAAATTTCCGAAATTTGGCGCCTAATATCTTCGAAGATTTGCCGAAAATCAAAAATCGAAAGTAGCGCAGCTATGTGCCCTGTCTCCAGCTATGCCAAAATGTATCGAAAGTTAAAATCCCATGATTATTGCTAAAATTACCGCAATATTTGTAAAAACGATAACTTCGGTGATTTCGGACATTTCGCATTGTCGCAGAACGTTCAAAATAGCTTTATCCTCTAAGTCACACCCACTTTCCCAGTAAAACCGAAGAAATCGTAACGATGCGACACGTAGTTGCTGAGATCTACTCAATACAAAAGAAGAATAATAATAATAATAATAACTAGACCTGCATGCAGGAATGACGGGTTTCACTGGTGCCACGTCACTTTCGGTGCCACGTTACCCTTAAACATATGTCACTTCCGATACCAATGAAACCATCAAACAGGTTTCCACATAAGCATTGTAAACATCAAATAAAATGGACGAAGAATTAACCAAATCCAGCAATATCAATTCATTTTATATATATGTTACTTGTAAGTGATCCTGGCAAAATTTCATTACTTCCGGTGATAATGAAAGTTCAATTAGTTTTATGAAATCAGAAATGGCATAAGGCAGCATAATGGCGAAAATTGTATGTAAATCGAATGAGAATTGCCACTTTTATAGACCAAAAACCTTGAAAAGTGACTTGTAGAAAATCGTCTATTTCTCGGCAACCGTACACGATAAAAACTATCTTTTGGTATCTATATGATCGTATGGGTTCAATCCATTTGTTGATTGGAATCAAATATCATAATTTGAAATATATTACAAATCAGACTCATTTGAAAAAAATGTCTGTTTTGAAGGCTAAAAATACAGTTTTTGCCAAAATGACATTACTTCCGGTGATACTGAAAATGTTAAATTAGATCTATGAAATCATAAATGACACAAGATATCATATGGTGAAAATTTTATGAAAATCGAATAATAACTGACACTTTTATAGACCAAAAACCTTGAAAAGTGACTTAAGGAAAATCGCCCATTTCTCTGCAACCGTACAAGTTAGAAACCATTTTGTGGTATCTGTATGATCGTATGGGTTCAATCTATTTGATCAATAGAATCAAATATCACAATTTGAAAAAAATAACAAATACGACTCATTTGAATAAAATATTGTTTTTTGAAGGCTAAAATTTAAGTTTTGAGCAAATGACGTCATTTCCGGTGGCAGCGCAAGGGGTAAAATGGTTTGACATAGTCCACTATGGCATTAGGCATCCAATGGAGAAAGAAAATTGAAAATCGAATAATAATTGATTCTTTTACAGCCAAAATTACGTGAAAAGTGACTCATGCAAAATTGCCTATTTCTCGGCAACTGCTTATATTACAAACTAATTTTCACATACATTCTCTTCGTATGGATTATAGCTACAAGTTTATAAAAGTTACGTAAAAATATTTTAAAATCTGAAAAGCCTGAATGAGTTGTAAATAGGTCAATTTTACGCCTTTTTTCACCTCTTAATCCAATTTGCTAGAAAATGAAAAAGAAATTAAAAAAACTGCTTCCGACATTTTTTGCGCCTTTAAAGGACACACTCTTTGAGTCATATAAATTTTCAAAAAAATAATATTTGTTTTCAAAAAATGTACCTAACTGTCAAAATTGTAGTTTTTGGTAAAATTATGCCACTTTCGGTGCCGACAGATAACACTTTTGGTAATAAAAAAAATGACAATTGAGACAACGAAGCATATGAACTTTGTTTTATACAAATCGAACAATAAAAAATTTATCTAGGACTGAAAAACTGAATTAGCCAATGGAGGCCAAGGAAAATTACTGAGACAAAAATTTTTAACATTTTTGCGCAAGTCAGATGACTCTTTAATTCTGTGCACAACACGACTAAAAAATATTCATAAATAAAAAAGTTTTTTGTAAAATTTTAAATTTCCGAAATTTGGCGCCTAATATCTTCGAAGATTTGCCGAAAATCAAAAATCGAAAGTAGCGCAGCTATGTGCCCTGTCTCCAGCTATGCCAAAATGTATCGAAAGTTAAAATCCCATGATTATTGTTAAAATTACCGCAATATTTGTAAAAACGATAACTTCGGTGATTTCGGACATTTCGCATTGTCGCAGAACGTTCAAAATAGCTTTATCCTCTAAGTCACACCCACTTTCCCAGTAAAACCGAAGAAATCGTAACGATGCGACACGTAGTTGCTGAGATCTACTCAAAACAAAAGAAGAATAATAATAATAATAATAACTAGACCTGCAAGCAGCACTGAACCGGCTTTCAGGAATCATACAGGAAGTTTATTATACCATAGCCGATCCATTGAGCTACCAAACTATACTTTAGTTGTTTTGCTTCAGTGACACCCTCTATCATATCTAAAAGTAATATTTGCTGGCTAAAAGACCGGTCAAAATTGTAAATTATGGCAAAAGTATGTCACTTCCGGTGCCGAAAGAAATTTTTATAGATGAAAAATAAGTCGAAAATTCGCAACATACAAAATACAAACTTTTTTTTATAAATATCGGACAATAAATAATTAACCTATAACCCATAAACTGAAATTAAGAAGGTAAAAAACTGAAAAGTGACCCTCGGAAAATTGGTTATTATTCGACAAGGGAACATGCTAGAAGATTTTTCTTGATATCAATATGATGGTATTGATTCAGTCTTACTGCCTATTAGAGTCAGACGTTATAAAGTTAAACGAATAATAAATATAAATCCCTTCAAAAGAATGTTTGTTTTAAAGGCTAAAAATACGTTTTTTGCAAAAATTACATTACTTCCGGTGATATTGAAAATTTTAACTTGGTTCATAGAAGTCATAAATAGCATAAGGCATGAAATGGTAAATAAATTGTAAAAATCGAATAATAATTGACAGTTTTACAGACCAAAAACCTTGAAAAGTGACTTATAGAAGATCGCCTATTTCTCTGTAACCGTACAAGTTAGAAACCATTTTGTGGTATCTGTATGGTCGTATGGCTTCATTTTATTCGTTGATGGGAATCAAATATCATAATTTTAAAAATATTATAAGGCAGACTCATTTGAATAAAATATTTATTTTTTAGGTTAAAAATACAGTTTTTGCCCAAATGACGTCATTTCCGGTCACAGTGAAAATGTAAAATTGGCTTGACCTAGTCCAAATTGGCATTAGGCATCAAATGGAAAAAAAATATTGCAAATCGAATAATAATTAACTCTTTTATAGGCAAAATAACGTGAAAAGTGATGCATGCAAAATTGCATATTTCTCGGCAACTGCTCATATTACAAACTAATTTTCGCATACATTCTCTTCGCCTGGATTATTGCTACGAGTTTATGAAAATTACAAATAAATATTTCAAAATATGAAGACGCTGAATGAATTGTAAATAACTGAATTTTACACTTTATTTTACATTTTATTCGAAATTGCCCGAAAATGAAGTTGAAATTAAAAAATATGAGCTAAGGTTTTTGTGCACCTTTGCAGGGTGCATCCTTTTAGTCATATCAGTTTTGAAAAAAAATAATATTTGCTTTCAAAAAGTGGTACCGAACTGTCAAAATTGTAGTTTTTGTTAATATTACGTCACTTCCGTTGCCGACAGAAAAATTTCACCGTAACAAAAAAAATTACAATTGGGACCATGGTGCATATGAACTTTGTTTTATACAAATCGAACAATAAATAATTTTTCTGGGTACGAAAAACTAAATTAGCCGATGGTGGCTAACGCAAATTACCGAGACAATTTTTTTTCTCATTTCTGCTCAAGTACGATGATATTTTAACCCTGTGTAAAATATCATCAAAAAATATTCATAAATAAAAAAGGTTTTCGTAAAAAAATTAATTTTTTTCGAAATATCGGACATTTTTTCGACTACTTCCGGTTTTACGATCGTTGTTGTGATAGCTTTACGAAGTCCTTTGGATACTTAACTGTACGTACCAGAAATGTCAGAAACATCCATTGAGTAGTTTTGGAAAAAAAGATAAATTAAAGAGCGTTTCAAAAAATTTAACGATTTTTCAATTTTTTTCAAAGTTTGAGGCCATTTTTCGACCACTTATATTATTTCAATGCTTTTCATTTTGGATTCCCTATATAGACAACTGACAGGACTTTGAGTAAGAAACGTTTAAGAAAAATCGTAGGCGTCGTTTTCGAGAAAAGGGCGTCTCAGAATGTTAAAAAATTGGAAAATACTAGATTTTTGGCATACAATAATTTATTTCCTTACCATCGAAATCGTATTATTTAGATACCATATGATGGTCCATTAATAGGGCTATCCAGCGACACTTTAGTTCTTTTGGTCCGCTATTACCTAAGGGAGAAATCAAGTTTTTCGCAAGTGCGACAATGTTTTTACTCTTTTTTTTCATTTTTTGAATACTTCCGGTATGGTTATTATTGTCGGAATAGTTCTAATAGCCGGTTTGGGCACTAAAATAGCCACAGGGCTCTGTAATGATATATTACATTATCTGATCAGATAAAATGCCCCTGAGAAATCCTATGTTCAAAAGTGCCAAAAATGCAAAAAATTTAAAATATAGAAAATTAAATTTTAATAATTACATACATATTATACATCGTTAGAATCGTAATTAGGTCAGCTATCTGAATATACAACCTTTTTTTAAAAATCTCTTAAAATAAAAAAATAGTAGAGCATTTTCCAAAATTTCACGATTTTTCGACTTTTTTCGATTTTCAGTCCCTTTTTTATCCTATTCCAGACATTTCAAAGTCCTATTGGATGGCTTCATGTCAAATACCTCCCAAAGGACTCTCGATAGAAAAAATTTAAAAAATATTGCAGGTTAAGTTTTCGAGATACAGGCGTCCAAAAACGCTCCAAATCAGAAAATACTTGATTTTCAGCGTGCCATATTTTGCTGTCTGCTGTTCATAGTATCCGTATGAATGGGGTATCATATGATAGTCCAACAATCGTGCCATCAAACGGTACCTTCATTCGTTTAATCCATTGATATCGGACAGAGAAATAGCGTTTTCCCCCAAAATATCCATTTTTTGCATTTTTTTCAAAATATTGAACATTATTTCGACCACTTCCGGTTTGAAGATCCGTGTCGAAATTGCTTTATCAGTTGGTATTGGACTATAACTTCATGTTCCAGAAGTTTCATAAACGTCAATTCTACCATAAAACGAAACCCGAGCTCGCAAAATGGGAAGAAAATTCGAAAAAAAATCGGAAAATAAAGGGCGATAACTCTGAATGAAACTTATATTACTGGAATCGGATGGACTTCAGGTATCCAAAAATGTAGGTCAAATTTGAAAATTTTGAAAAATAACAAAAATTGTCTCGTAAACAACATGTTTTCAATTTTCGAACGATAAAAGTCATAGACGAATGTTCGAAATTGAAAAATGTGAGATAGCCATTGTCTCAGAAAAGATTCAGGGATTCCAAAAATGTAATTTGTTTGAAAATGGATAAAGAATTGACGAAACTATGGCCGATTTTCAATTTTTAGAGAAAGTACAAAGTTCGGTCACTTCCGGTATGCGCAGAAATTTCAAAAATATTTTATCAAGTAGCCACCACATGGTTTCCCGATAGAAAAGCTAATTCCAGATCGATATCTGTTTTCGATCATGGAGATCTAGGCCCTCGCGGTAAATAATAATAATAATAATAATAATAATAATAATAACTAGACCTGCATGCAGGAATGACGGGTTTCACTGGAGCCACGTCACTTTCGGTGCCACGTTACCCTTGAACATATGTCACTTCCGATACCAATGAAACCATCGAACAGGTTTCCACATAAGCATTGTAAACATCAAATAAAATTGACGAAGAATCAACCAAATCCAGCAATATCAATTCATATATGTTATTTGTAAGTGATCCTGGAAAAATTTCATTACTTCCGGTGATAATGAAAATGTTCAATTAGTTTTACGAAATCAGAAATGGCATAAGGCATCATATGGCGAAAATAGTATGTAGATCGAATAAGAATTGCCACTTTTATAGACCAAAAACCTTGAAAAGTGACTTGTAGAAAATCGTCTATTTCTCGGCAACCGTACATGATAAAAACTATTTTTTGGTATCTATATGATCGTATGGGTTCAATCGATTTGTTGATTGGGATCAAATATCATAATTTGAAATATATTACAAATCAGACTCATTTGAAAAAAATATCTGTTTTGAAGGCTAAAAATAC
The DNA here is from genome assembly GCA_036850965.1 of Patella caerulea. NCBI lineage: Eukaryota > Metazoa > Mollusca > Gastropoda > Patellidae > Patella > Patella caerulea. Next base: position 2,955,367 of record JAZGQO010000007.1, read on the forward strand.
AGTTTTTGCCAAAATGACATTACTTCCGGTGATACTGAAAATGTTAAATTAGTTCTATGAAATCATAAATGACACAAGATATCATATGGTGAAAATTTTATGAAAATCGAATAATAACTAACACTTTTATAGACCAAAAACCTTGAAAAGTGACTTAAGGAAAATCGCCCATTTCTCTGCAACCGTACAAGTTAGAAACCATTTTGTGGTATCTGTATGATCGTATGGGTTCAATCTATTTGATCAATAGAATCAAATATCACAATTTGAAAAAAATAACAAATACGACTCATTTGAATAAAATATTGTTTTTTGAAGGCTAAAATTTAAGTTTTGAGCAAATGACGTCATTTCCGGTGGCAGCGCAAGGGGTAAAATGGTTTGACATAGTCCACTATGGCATTAGGCATCCAATGGCGAAAGAAAATTGAAAATCGAATAATAATTGATTCTTTTACAGCCAAAATTACGTGAAAAGTGACTCATGCAAAATTGCCTATTTCTCGGCAACTGCTTATATTACAAACTAATTTTCACGCATATTCTCTTCGTAAAGATGATAGCTACAAGTTTATAAAAGTTACAAAGAAATATTTTAAAAACTGAAAAGCCTGAATAGGTTGTAAATAGGTCAATTTTACACCATTTTAGCCTCTTAATCGAATTTGCTCGAAAATGAAATCGAAATTAAAAAAACTGCTTCCTACATTTTTTGCGCCTTGAAAGGGCACACTCTTTGAGTCAAATAATTTTTCCAAAAAATAATATTTGTTTTCGATATAAGAAAATAACTGTCAAAATTGTAGTTTTTGGTAAAATTATGCCACTTCCGGTGCCGACAGATAACACTTTTGGTAATAAAAAAAATGACAATTGAGACAACGAAGCATATGAACTTTGTTTTATACAAATCGAACAATAAAAAATTAATCTGGGACTGAAAAACTGAATTAGCCAATGGCGGCCAAGGAAAATTACTGAGACAATTTTTTTTACTATTTTTGCGCTAGTCAGATGACTCTTTAATTCTGTGCACAACACGACTAAAAAATATTCATAAATAAAAAAGTTTTTTGTAAAATTTTAAATTTTCGAAATTTGGCGCCTAATATCTTCGAAGATATGCCGAAAATCAAAAATCGAAAGTAGCGTAGCTATGTGCCCTGTCTCCGACTATGCCAAAATGTATCGAAAGTTAAAATCCAATGATTATTGTTTAAATTACTGCAATATTTTCAAAAACGATAACTTCGGTGATTTCGGACATTTCGCATTGTCGCAGAACGTTCAAAATAGCTTTATCCTCTAAGTCACACCCACTTTTCCAGTAAAACCGAAGAAATCGTAACGATGCGACAAGTAGTTGCTGAGATATAGTCAAAGTGGAATTGGAATAATAATAAGAATAATAATAAGAACTAGACCTGCATGCAGGAATGACGGGTTTCACTGGTGCCACGTCACTTTCGGTGCCACGTTACCCTTGAACATATGTCACTTCCGATACCAATGAAACCATCGAACAGGTTTCCACATAAGCATTGTAAACATCAAATAAAATTGACGAAGAATCAACCAAATCCAGCAATATCAATTCATTTTATATATATATATATATATATATATGTATATGTTACTTGTAAGTGATCCTGGAAAAATTTCATTACTTCCGGTGATAATGAAAATGTTCAATTAGTTTTATGAAATCAGAAATGGCATAAGGCATCATATGGCGAAAATAGTATGTAGATCGAATAAGAATTGCCACTTTTATAGACCAAAAACCTTGAAAAGTGACTTGTAGAAAATCGTCTATTTCTCGGCAACCGTACATGATAAAAACTATCTTTTGGTATCTATATGATCGTATGGGTTCAATCGATTTGTTGATTGGGTTCAAATATCACAATTTGAAATATATTACAAATCAGACTCATTTGAAAAAAATATCTGTTTTGAAGGCTAAAAATACAGTTTTTGCCAAAATGACATTACTTCTGGTGATACTGAAAATGTTAAATTAGTTCTATGAAATCATCAATGACATAAGATATCATATAGTGAAAATTTTATGAAAATCGAATAATAACTGACACTTTTATAGACCAAAAACCTTGAAAAGTGACTTAAGGAAAATTGTCCATTTCTCTGCAACCGTACATGTTAGAAACCATTTTGTGGTATCTGTATGATCGTATGGGTTCAATCTATTTGATCAATAGAATCAAATATCATAATTTGAAAAAAATAACAAGTACGGCTCATTTGAATAAAATATTGTTTTAAAAGGCTAAAATTTAAGTTTTGAGCAAATGACGTCATTTCCGGCGGCGGCGTAAGAGGTAAAATGGTTTGAAATAGTCCACTATGGCATTAGGCATCCAATGGCGAAAGAAAATTGAAAATCGAATAATAATTGATTCTTTTACAGCCAAAATTACGTGAAAAGTGACTCATGCAAAATTGCCTATTTCTCGGCAACTGCTTATATTACAAACTAATTTTCACGCATATTCTCTTCGTATGGATGATAGCTACAAGTTTATAAAAGTTACAAAGAAATATTTTAAAATTTGAAAAGCCTGAATAGGTTGTAAATAGATTAATTTTACACCATTTTAGCCTCTTAATCGAATTTGCTCGAAAATGAAATCGAAATTAAAAAAACTGCTTCCTACATTTTTTGCGCCTTGAAAGGGCACACTCTTTGAGTTAAATAATTTTTCCAAAAAATAATATTTGTTTTCGATATAAGAAAATAACTGTCAAAATTGTAGTTTTTGGTAAAATTATGCCACTTCCGGTGCCGACAGATAACACTTTTGGTAATAAAAAAAATGACAATTGAGACAACGAAGCATATGAACGTTGTTTTATACAAATCGAACAATAAAAAATTAATCTGGGACTGAAAAACTGAATTAGCCAATGGCGGCCAAGGAAAATTACTGAGACAAATTTTTTTAATATTTTTGCGCTAGTCAGATGACTCTTTCATTCTGTGCACAACACGACTAAAAAATATTCATAAATAAAAAAGTTTTTTGTAAAATTTTAAATTTTCGAAATTTGGCGCCTAATATCTTCGAAGATATGCCGAAAATCAAAAATCGAAAGTAGCGTAGCTATGTGCCCTGTCTCCGACTATGCCAAAATGTATCGAAAGTTAAAATCCAATGATTATTGTTAAAATTACTGCAATATTTTCAAAAACGATAACTTCGGTGATTTCGGACATTTCGCATTGTCGCAGAATGTTCAAAATAGCTTTATCCTCTAAGTCACACCCACTTTCCCAGTAAAACCGAAGAAATCGTAACGATGCGACAAGTAGTTGCTGAGATATAGTCAAAGTGGAATTGGAATAATAATAAGAATAATAATAAGAATAATAATTTTAACAAAAACAATAGTGTTTCACACAAGCTACGCAGTGTGAAACCCTAATAATAATTTTAACAAAAACAATAGTGTTTCACACAAGCTACGCAGTGTGAAACCCTAACTAGACCTGCAAGCAGCACTGAACCGGCTTTCAGGAATCATACAGGAAGTTTATTATACCATAGCCGATCCATTGAGCTACCAAACTATACTTTAGTTGTTTTGCTTCAGTGACACCCTCTATCATATCTAAAAGTAATATTTGCTGGCTAAAAGACCGGTCAAAATTGTAAATTATGGCAAAAGTATGTCACTTCCGGTGCCGAAAGAAATTTTTATAGATGAAAAATAAGTCGAAAATTCGCAACATACAAAATACAAACTTTTTTTTATAAATATCGGACAATAAATAATTAACCTATAACCCATAAACTGAAATTAAGAAGGTAAAAAACTGAAAAGTGACCCTCGGAAAATTGGTTATTATTCGACAAGGGAACATGCTAGAAGATTTTTCTTGATATCAATATGATGGTATTGATTCAGTCTTACTGCCCATTAGAGTCAGACGTTATAAAGTTAAACGAATAATATATATAAATCCCTTCAAAAAAATGTTTGTTTTAAAGGCTAAAAATACGTTTTTTGCAAAAATTACATTACTTCCGGTGATATTGAAAATTTTAACTTGGTTCATAGAAGTCATAAATAGCATAAGGCATGAAATGGTAAATAAATTGTAAAAATCGAATAATAATTGACAGTTTTACAGACCAAAAACCTTGAAAAGTGACTTATAGAAGATCGCCTATTTCTCTGTAACCGTACAAGTTAGAAACCATTTTGTGGTATCTGTATGGTCGTATGGCTTCATTTTATTCGTTGATGGGAATCAAATATCATAATTTTAAAAATATTATAAGGCAGACTCATTTGAATAAAATATTTATTTTTTAGGTTAAAAATACAGTTTTTGCCCAAATGACGTCATTTCCTGTCACGGTGAAAATGTAAAATTGGCTTGACCTAGTCCAAATTGGCATTAGGCATCAAATGGAAAAAAAATATTGCAAATCGAATGATAATTCACTCTTTTATAGGTAAAATAACGTGAAAAGTGATGCATGCAAAATTGCATATTTCTCGGCAACTGCTCATATTACAAACTAATTTTCGCATACATTCTCTTCGTCTGGATTATTGCTACGAGTTTATGAAAATTACAAATAAATATTTCAAAATATGAAGACGCTGAATGAATTGTAAATAACTGAATTTTACACTTATTTTACATTTTATTCGAAATTGCCCGAAAATGAAGTTGAAATTAAAAAATATGAGCTAAGGTTTTTGTGCACCTTTGCAGGGTGCATCCTTTTAGTCATATCAGTTTTGAAAAAAAATAATATTTGCTTTCAAAAAGTGGTACCGAACTGTCAAAATTGTAGTTTTTGTTAATATTACGTCACTTCCGTTGCCGACAGAAAAATTTCACCGTAACAAAAAAAATTACAATTGGGACCATGGTGCATATGAACTTTGTTTTATACAAATCGAACAATAAATAATTTTTCTGGGTACGAAAAACTAAATTAGCCGATGGTGGCTAACGCAAATTACCGAGACAATTTTTTTTCTCATTTCTGCTCAAGTACGATGATATTTTAACCCTGTGTAAAATATCATCAAAAAATATTCATAAATAAAAAAGGTTTTCGTAAAAAAATTAATTTTTTTCGAAATATCGGACATTTTTTCGACTACTTCCGGTTTTACGATCGTTGTTGTGATAGCTTTACGAAGTCCTTTGGATACTTAACTGTACGTACCAGAAGTGTCAGAAACATCCATTGAGTAGTTTTGGAAAAAAAGATAAATTAAAGAGCGTTTCAAAAAAATTAACGATTTTTCAATTTTTTTCAAAGTTTGAGGCCATTTTTCGACCACTTACATTATTTCAATGCTTTTCATTTTGGATTCCCTATATAGACAACTGACAGGACTTTGAGTAAGAAACGTTTAAGAAAAATCGTAGGCGTCGTTTTCGAGAAAAGGGCGTCTCAGAATGTTAAAAAATTGGAAAATACTAGATTTTTGGCATACAATAATTTATTTCCTTACCATCGAAATCGTATTATTTAGATACCATATGATGGTCCATTAATAGGGCTATCCAGCGACACTTTAGTTCTTTTGGTCCGCTATTACCTAAGGGAGAAATCAAGTTTTTCGCAAGTGCGACAATGTTTTTACTCTTTTTTTTCATTTTTTGAATACTTCCGGTATGGTTATTATTGTCGGAATAGTTCTAATAGCCGGTTTGGGCACTAAAATAGCCACAGGGCTCTGTAATGATATATTAAATTATCTGATCAGATAAAATGCCCCTGAGAAATCCTATGTTCAAAAGTGCCAAAAATGCAAAAAATTTAAAATATAGAAAATTAAATTTTAATAATTACATACATATTATACATCGTTAGAATCGTAATTAGGTCAGCTATCTGAATATACAACCTTTTTTTAAAAATCTCTTAAAATAAAAAAATAGTAGAGCATTTTCCAAAATTTCACGATTTTTCGACTTTTTTCGATTTTCAGTCCCTTTTTTATCCTATTCCAGACATTTCAAAGTCCTATTGGATGGCTTCATGTCAAATACCTCCCAAAGGACTCTCGATAGAAAAAATTTAAAAAATATTGCAGGTTAAGTTTTCGAGATATAGGCGTCCAAAAACGCTCCAAATCAGAAAATACTTGATTTTCAGCGTGCCATATTTTGCTGTCTGTTCATAGTATCCGTATGAATGGGGTATCATATGATAGTCCAACAATCGTGCCATCAAACGGTACCTTCATTCGTTTAATCCATTGATATCGGACAGAGAAATAGCGTTTTCCCCCAAAATATCCATTTTTTGCATTTTTTCAAAATATTGAACATTATTTCGACCACTTCCGGTTTGAAGATCCGTGTCGAAATTGCTTTATCAGTTGGTATTGGACTATAACTTCATGTTCCAGAAGTTTCATAAACGTCAATTCTGCCATAAAACGAAACCCGAGCTCGCAAAATGGGAAGAAAATTCGAAAAAAATCGGAAAATAAAGGGCGATAACTCTGAATGAAACTTATATTACTGGAATCGGATGGACTTCAGGTATCCAAAAATGTAGGTCAAATTTGAAAATTTTGAAAAATAACAAAAATTGTCTCGTAAACAACATGTTTTCAATTTTCGAACGATAAAAGTCATAGACGAATGTTCGAAATTGAAAAATGTGAGATAGCCATTGTCTCAGAAAAGATTCAGGGATTCCAAAAATGTAATTTGTTTGAAAATGGATAAAGAATTGACGAAACTATGGCCGATTTTCAATTTTTAGAGAAAGTACAAAGTTCGGTCACTTCCGGTATGCGCAGAAATTTCAAAAATATTTTATCAAGTAGCCACCACATGGTTTCCCGATAGAAAAGCTAATTCCAGATCGATATCTGTTTTCGATCATGGAGATCTAGGCCCTCGCGGTAAATAATAATAATAATAATAACTAGACCTGCAAGCAGCACTGAACCGGCTTTCAGGAATCATACAGAAAGTTTATTATACCATAGCCGATCCATTGAGCTACCAAACTATACTTTAGTTGTTTTGCTTCAGTGACAGCCTCTACCATATGTTAAAGTAATATTTGCTGGCGAAAAGACCGGTCAAAATTGTAAATTATGGCAAAATTACGTCACTTCCGGTGCCGAAAGAAATTTTTATAGGTGAAAAATAAGTCGAAAATTCGCGACATACAAATTACAAACTTTGTTTTATCATATCGGGCAATAAATAATTAAGGTAAAAAACTTAAAAGTGACCCTGGGAAAATTGGCTATTATTCAACAAGGGAACATGCTAGAAGCCTTTTCTTGATATCAATATGATGGTATTGATTCAATCTTACTGCCCATTAGAGTTAGACGTTATAAAGTTAAACGAATGATAAATATAAATCCCTTCAAAAAAATGTTTATTTTGAAGGCTAAAAATACGTTTTTTGCAAAAATTACATTACTTCCGGTGATATTGAAAATGTTAATTTAGTTCACAGAAGTCATAAATGGCATAAGGCATCAAATGGTAAAAAAATTATTAAAATCATATAATAATTGACACTTTTATGGACGAAAACCCTTGAAAAGTAACTTATAGAAGATCGCCTATTTCTCTGTAACCGTACAAGTTAGAAACCATTTTGTGGTATCTGTATGGCCGTATGGCTTCATTCTATTCGTTGATGGGAATCAAATATCATAATTCTAAAAATATTATAAGGCAGACTCATTTTAATAAAATATTTGTTTTTTAGGTTAAAAATACAGTTTTTGCCCAAATGACGTCATTTCCGGTCACAATGAAAATGTAAAATTGGCTTGACCTAGTCCAAAATGGCATTAAGCATCAAATGGGGAAAAAAATTGCAAATCGAATAATAATTCATTCTTTTATAGGCAAAATAACGTGAAAAGTGATGCATGCAAAATTGCATATTTCTCGGCAACTGCTCATATTACAAACTAATTCTCGCATACATTCTCTTCGTCTGGATTAATGCTACGAGATTATGAAAATAACAAATAAATATTTCAAAATATGAAGACGCGGAAAGAATTGTAAACATCTGAATTTTACACTTTATTTTACATTTTATTCGAAATTGCCTGAAAATGAAATTGAAATTAAAGAATCTGAGCTAAGGATTTTGTGCACCTTTTCAAGGTGCATCCTTTTAGTTATATCAGTTTTGAAAAAAAATAATATTTGCTTTCAAAAAGTGGTACCGAACTGTCAAAATTGTAGTTTTTGTTAATATTACGTCACTTCCGTTGCCGACAGAAAAATTTCACCGTAACAAAAAAAAATACCATTGGGAACACGGAGCATATGAACTTTGTTTTATACAAATCAAACAATAAATAATTTTTATGGGTACGAAAAACTATATTAGCCGATGGCGGCTAACGCAAATTACCGAGACAATTTTTTTTCTCATTTTTGCTCAAGTAGGATGATATTTTAACCCTGTGTAAAATACCATCAAAAAATATTCATAAATAAAAAAGGTTTTCGTAAAGAGATAAATTATTTTCAAAATATCGGACATGTTTTCGACTACTTCCGGTTTAACGATCGTTGTCGTGATAGCTTTATTAACTTCTTTGGATACTTAACTTTCTGTACCAGAAGTGTCAGAAACATCCATTAAGTAGTTTGGGAAAAAAAGATAAATTAAAGAGCGTTTACAAAAATTTAACGATTTTTCATTTTTTTTCAAAGTTTGATGCCATTTTTGGACCACGTATTTTATTTCAATGGTTTTCATTTTGGATTCACTATATAGACAACCGATAGGACTTTGAGTAAGAAAAGTTTAAGAAAAATCGTAGGCGTCGTTTTCGAGAAAAGGGCGTCTCAAAATGTTAAAAAATCGGAAAATACTAGATTTTTGGCATGCAATAATTTATTTCCTTACCATGGAAATCATATTATTGAGATACCATATGATGGTCCATTAATAGTTCTATTCAGCTACACTTTAGTTCTTTTGGTCCGCTATTACCTAAGGGAGAAATCATGTTTTTCGCAAGTGCGACAATATTTTTAACTTTTTTTTTTATTTTTTGAATACTTCCGGTATGGGTATTATTTTCGGAATAGTTTTAATAGCCAGTTTGGGCACTAAAATAGCCACAGGGCTCTGTAATGATATATTACATTATCTGATCAGATAAAATGCCCCTGAGAAATCCTACGTTCAAAAGTGCCAAAAATGCAAAAAATTTAAAATATCGAAAATTAAATTTCAATAATTACATACATATTATACACCGTTAGAATCGTAATTAGGTCAGCTATCTGAATATACAACCTTTTTTTAAAAATCTCTTCAAATAAAAAAATAGTAGAGCATTTTCCAAAATTTCACGATTTTTCGACTTTTTTCGATTTTCAGTCCCTTTTTTATCCTACTCCAGACATTTCAAAGGCTTATTGGATGGCTTCATGCAAAAGACTTCCAAAAGGACTCTCGATAGAAAAAATTTAAAAAAAATTGTAGGTTAAGTTTTCGAGATACAGGCGTCCAAAAACGCTCCAAATCAGAAAATACTTGATTTTCAGCGTGCCATATTTTGCTGCCTGATCATAGAATCCGTATGAATTGGGTATCATACGATAGTACAATCCTAGTGCAGTCCAATGGTACCCTAATTTCTTTAATCCATTGATATCGGGCGGAGAAATCGCGTTTTTCCCCAAAATATCCATTTTTTGCATTTTTTTCAAAATATTGCCCATTATTTCGACCACTTCCGGTTGAAGGATTCTTGTCGAAATTGCTTTATAAGTTGGTATTGGACTATAACTTCATGTTCCAGAAGTTTCAGAAACGTCAATTCTGCCATAAACCGAAACCCGAGCTCACAAAATGGGGAGAAAATTCGAAAAAATTCGAAAAATAAAGGGCGATAACTCTGAATGAAACTTATATTACTGGAATCGGATGGACTTCAGGTATCCAAAAATGTAGGTCAAATTTGAAATTTTTTAAAAATAACAAAAATTGTCTCGTAAACAACATCTTTTCAATTTTCAAACGATAAAAGTCATAGACGAATGTTCGAAATTGAAAAATGTGAGATAGCCATTGTCTCAGAAAAGATTCAGGGATTCCAAAAATGTAATTTGTTTGAAAATGGATAAAGAATTGGCGAAACTATGGCCAATTTTCAATTTTTAGACAACGTACAAAGTTCGGTCACTTCCGGTATGCGCAGAAATTTCGAAAATATTTTATCAAGTAGCCACCACATGGTTTCCCAATAGAAAATCTAATTCCAGATCGATATCTGTTTCGATCATAGAGATCTAGGCCCTCGCGGTAAATAATAATAATAATAATAATTTTAGTAATCTCAATAGGCTTTCAGACGAAAGTCTGAAAGCCTAATAATAATAATAATTTTAGTAATCTCAATAGGCTTTCAGACGAAAGTCTGAAAGCCTAATAATAAGAACTAGACCTGCATGCAGGAATGACGGGTTTCACTGGTGCCACGTCACTTTCGGTGCCACGTTACCCTTAAACATATGTCACTTCCGATACCAATGAAACCATCAAACAGGTTTCCACATAAGCATTGTAAACATCAAATAAAATGGACGAAGAATCAACCAAATCCAGCAATATCAATTCATTTTATATATATGTTACTTGTAAGTGATCCTGGCAAAATTTCATTACTTCCGGTGATAATGAAAATGTTCAATTAGTTTTATGAAATCAGAAATGGCATAAGGCAGCATAATGGCGAAAATTGTATGTAAATCGAATGAGAATTGCCACTTTTATAGACCAAAAACCTTGAAAAGTGACTTGTAGAAAATCGTCTATTTCTCGGCAACCGTACACGATAAAAACTATCTTTTGGTATCTATATGATCGTATGGGTTCAATCCATTTGTTGATTGGAATCAAATATCATAATTTGAAATATATTACAAATCAGACTCATTTGAAAAAAATGTCTGTTTTGAAAGCTAAAAATACAGTTTTTGCCAAAATGACATTACTTCCGGTGATACTGAAAATGTTAAATTAGTTCTATGAAATCATAAATGACACAAGATATCATATGGTGAAAATTTTATGAAAATCGAATAATAACTGACACTTTTATAGACCAAAAACCTTGAAAAGTGACTTAAGGAAAATCGCCCATTTCTCTGCAACCGTACAAGTTAGAAACCATTTTGTGGTATCTGTATGATCGTATGGGTTCAATCTATTTGATCAATAGAATCAAATATCACAATTTGAAAATAATAACAAATACGACTCATTTGAATAAAATATTGTTTTTTGAAGGCTAAAATTTAAGTTTTGAGCAAATGACGTCATTTCCGGTGGCAGCGCAAGGGGTAAAATGGTTTGACATAGTCCACTTTGGCATTAGGCATCCAATGGCGAAAGAAAATTGAAAATCGAATAATAATTGATTCTTTTAGAGCCAAAATTACGTGAAAAGTGACTCATGCAAAATTGCCTATTTCTCGGCAACTGCTTAAATTACAAACTAATTTTCACATACATTCTCTTCGTATGTATTATAGCTACAAGTTTATAAAAGTTACCTAAAAATATTTTAAAATCTGAAAAGCCTGAATGAGTTGTAAATAGTTCAATTTTACGCCTTTTTTCACCTCTTAATCCAATTTGCTAGAAAATGAAAAAGAAATTAAAAAAACTGCTTCCGACATTTTTTGCGCCTTTAAAGGACACACTCTTTGAGTCATATAATTTTTCAAAAAAATAATATTTGTTTTCAAAAAATGTACCTAACTGTCAAAATTGTAGTTTTTGGTAAAATTATGCCACTTCCGGTGCCGACAGATAACACTTTTGGTAATAAAAAAAATGACAATTGAGACAACGAAGCATATGAACTTTGTTTTATACAAATCGAACAATAAAAAATTAATCTAGGACTGAAAAACTGAATTAGCCAATGGAGGCCAAGGAAAATTACTGAGACAAAATTTTTTAACATTTTTGCGCAAGTCAGATGACTCTTTAATTCTGTGCACAACACGACTAAAAAATATTCATAAATAAAAAAGTTTTTTGTAAAATTTTAAATTTCCGAAATTTGGCGCCTAATATCTTCGAAGATTTGCCGAAAATCAAAAATCGAAAGTAGCGCAGCTATGTGCCCTGTCTCCAGCTATGCCAAAATGTATCGAAAGTTAAAATCCCATGATTATTGTTAAAATCACCGCAATATTTGTAAAAACGATAACTTCGGTGATTTCGGACATTTCGCATTGTCGCAGAACGTTCAAAATAGCTTTATCCTCTAAGTCACACCCACTTTCCCAGTAAAACCGAAGAAATCGTAACGATGCGACACGTAGTTGCTGAGATCTACTCAAAACAAAAGAAGAATAATAATAATAATAATAATAAGAACTAGACCTGCAAGCAGCACTGAACCGGCTTTCAGGAATCATACAGGAAGTTTATTATACCATAGCCGATCCATTGAGCTACCAAAGTATACTTTAGTTGTTTTGCTTCAGTGACACCCTCTATCATATGTAAAAGTAATATTTGCTGGCGAAAAGACCGGTCAAAATTGTAAATTATGGCAAAATTACGTCACTTCCGGTACCGAAAGAAAGTTTTATAGGTGAAAAATAAGTCGAAAATTCGCAACACACAAAATACAAACTTTGTTTTATACATATCGGGCAATAAATAATTAACCTATAACCCATAAACTGAAATTAAGAAGGTAAAAAACTTAAAAGTGACCATGGGAAAATTGGTAATTATTCGACAAGGGAACATGCTAGAAGCCTTTTCTTGATATCAATATGATGGTATTGATTCAATCTTACTGCCCATTAGAGCCAGACGTTATAAAGTTAAACGAATAATGAATATAAATCACTTCAAAAAAATGTTTGTTTTGAAGGCTAAAAATACGTTTTTTGCAAAAATTACATTACTTCCGGTGATATTGAAAATGTTAACTTGGTTCATAGAAGTCATAAATGGCATAAGGCATCAAATGGTAAAAAAATTATAAAAATCGAATAATAATTGACACTTTTATAGACCAAAAACCTTGAAAAGTGACATATAGAAGATCGCCTATTTCTCTGTAACCGTACAAGTTAGAAACCATTTTGTGGTATCTGTATGGTCGTATGGCTTCATTCTATTCGTTGATGGGAATAAAATATCATAATTTTAAAAATATTATAAGGGAGACTGATTTGAATAAAATATTAGTTTTTTAGGTTAAAAATACAGTTTTTGCCCAAATGACGTCATTTCCGGTCACAGTGAAAACGTAAAATTGGCTTGACCTAGTCCAAATTGGCATTAGACATCAAATGGAAAAAAAATATTGCAAATCGAATCATAATTCACTCTTGTATAGGCAAAATAACGTGAAAAGTGATGCATGCAAAATTGCATATTTCTCGACAACTGCTCATATTACAAACTAATTTTCGCATACATTCTCTTCGTCTGGATTATTGCTACGAGTTTATGAAAATTACAAATAAATATTTAAAAATATGAAGACGCTGAATGAATTGTAAATAGCTGAATTTTACACTTTATTTTACATTTTATTCGAAATTGCCCGAAAATGAAATTGAAATTTAAAAATATGAGCTAAGGATTTTGTGCACCTTCGCAGGGTGCATCCTTTTAGTTATATCAGTTTTGAAAAAAAATAATATTTTCTTTCAAAAAGTGGTACCGAACTGTCAAAATTGTAGTTTTTGTTAATATTACGTCACTTCCGTTGCCGACAGAAAAATTTCACCGTAACATAAAAAATAACAATTGGGACCACGGAGCATATGAACTTTGTTTTATACAAATCGAACAATAAATAATTTTTCTGGGTACGAAAAACTAAATTCGCCGATGGCGGCTAACGCAAATTACCCAGACAATTTTTTTTCTCATTTCTGCTCAAGTACGATGATATTTTAACCCAGTGTAAAATATCACCAAAAAATATTCATAAATAAAAAAGATTTTCGTAAAAAAAATATTTTTTTTCAAAATATCGGACATTTTTTCGACTACTTCCAGTTTTACGATCGTTGTTGTGATAGCTTTACGAAGTTCTTTGGATACTTAACTTTCTGTACCAGAAGTGTCAGAAACATCCATTGAGCAGTTTTGGAAAAAAAGATAAATAAAAGAGCGTTTACAAAAATTTAACGATTTTTCAATTTTTTTCAAAGTTTGATGCCATTTTTGGACCACCTATATTATTTCAATGCTTTTCATTTTGGATTCACTATATAGACAACCGATGGGACTTTGAGTTAGAAAAGTTTAAGAAAAATCTGCGGCGTCGTTTTCGAGAAAAGGGCGTCTCAGAATGTTAAAAAATCGGAAAATACTAGATTTTTGGCATACAATAATTCATTTCCTTACCATCGATATCGTATTATTTAGATACCATATGACGGTCCATTAATAGGGCTATCCAACGACACTTTAGTTCTTTTGGTCCGCTATTACCTAAGGGAGAAATCAAGTTTTTCGCAAGTGCGACAATGTTTTTAACCTTTTTTTTTCATTTTTTGAATACTTCCGGTATGGTTATTATTGTCGGTATAGTTTTAATAACCGGTTTGGGCACTAAAATAGCCACAGTGCTTTGTAATGATATATTACATTATCTGATCAGATAAAATGCCCCTGAGAAATCCTAGGTTCAAAAGTGCCAAAAATGCAAAAAATTTAAAATATCGAAAATTAAATTTCAATAACTACATGCATATTATACATCGTTAGAATCGTAATTAGGTCAGCTATCTGAATATACAATCGTTTTTTGGAAATCTTTGAAAATAAAAAAATAGCAGAGCATTTTCCAAAATTTCACGATTTTTCGACTTTTTTCGATTTTCAGTCCGTTATTTCACCTATTCCAGATATTTCAAAGTCTTATTGGATGGCTTCATGCAAAATACCTCCGAAAGGACTCTCGATAGAAAAAATTACAAAAAAAGTTGCGGTTAAGTTTTCGAGATACAGGCGTCCAAAAACGCTCCAAATCAGAAAATACTTGATTTTCAGCGTGCCATATTTTGCTGCCTGCTCATCGTATCCGTACGAGTTGGGTATCATACGATAGCACAATCCTAGTGCAGTCCAATGGTACCCTAATTTCTTTAATCCATTGATATCGGGCGGAGAATTCGCGTTTTTCCCCAAAATATCCATTTTTTGCATTTTTTTCAAAATATTGCACATTATTTCGACCACTTCCGGTTTAAGGATTCTTGTCGAAATTGCTTTATACGTTGGTATTGGACTATAACTTCATGTTCTAGAAGTTTCAGAAACGTCAATTCTACCATAAAACGAAACCCGAGCTGACAAAATGGGAAGAAAATTCGAAAAAAATCGAAAAATAAAGGGCGATAACTCTGAATGAAACTTATATTACTGGAATCGGATGGACTTCAGGTATCCAAAAATGTAGGTCAAATTTAAAAATTTTGAAAAATGACAAAAATGGTCTCGTAAACAACATGTTTTCAATTTTCGAACGATAAAAGTCATAGACGAATGTTCGAAATTGAAAAATGTGAGATAGCCATTGTCTCAGAAAAGATTCAGGGATTCCAAAAATGTAATTTGTTTGAAAATGGATAACGAATTGACGAAACTATGGCCGATTTTCAATTTTTAGACAACGTGCAAAGTTCGGTCACTTCCGGTATGCGCAGAAATTTCAAAAATATTTTATCAAGTAGCCACCACATGGTTTCCCAATAGAAAATCTAATTCCAGATCGATATCTGTTTTCGATCATGGAGATCTAGGCCCCCGCGGTAAATAATAATAATAATAATAATAACTAGACCTGCAAGCAGCACTGAACCGGCTTTCAGGAATCATACAGGAAGTTTATTATACCATAGCCGATCCATTGAGCTACCAAACTATACTTTAGTTGTTTTGCTTCAGTGACACCCTCTATCATATGTAAAAGTAATATTTGCTGGCGAAAAGACCGGTCAAAATTGTAAATTATGGCAAAATTACGTCACTTCCGGTGCCGAAAGAAATTTTTATAGGTGAAAAATAAGTCGAAAATACAACATACAAAATACAAACTTTGTTTTATACATATCGGGCAATAAATAATTAACCTATAACCCATAAACTGAAATTAAGAAGGTAAAAAACTTAATAGTGACCCTCGGAAAATTGGCTATTATTCGACCATGGAACATGCTAGAAGCCTTTTCTTGATATCAATATGATGGTATTGATTCAATCTTACTGCCCATTAGAGTCAGACGTTATAAAGTTAAACGAATAATAAATATAAATCCCTCCAAAAAATGTTTGTTTTGAAAGCCAAAAATACGTTTTTTGCAAAAATTACATTACTTCCGGTGATATTGAAAATGTTAACTTGGTTCATAGAAGTCATAAATGGCATAAGGCATCAAATGGTAAAAAATTATAAAAATCAAATAATAATTGACACTTTTATAGACCAAAAACCTTGAAAAGTGACTTATAGAAGATCGCCTATTTCTCTGTAACCGTACAAGTTAGAAACCATTTTGTGGTATTTGTATGGTCGTATGGCTTCATTCTATTCGTTGATGGGAATCAAATATCATAATTTTAAAAATGTTATAAGGCAGACTCATTTGAATAAAATATTTGTTTTTTAGGTTAAAAATACAGTTTTTGCCCAAATGACGTCATTTCCGGTCACAGTGAAAATGTAAAATCGGCTTGACCTAGTCCAAATTGGCATTAGGCATCAAATGAAAAAAACATATTGCAAATCGAATAATAATTCACTCTTTTATAGGCAAAATAACGTGAAAACTGATGCATGCAAAATTGCATATTTCTCGGCAACTGCTCATATTACAAACTTATTTTCGCATACATTCTCTTCGCCTGGATTATTGCTACGAGTTTATGAAAATTACAAATAAATGTTTCAAAATATGAAGACGCTGAATGAATTGTAAATAACTGAATTTTACACTTTTTTTTTACATTTTATTCGAAATTGCCCGAAAATGAAATTGAAATTAAAAAATGTGAGCTAAGGATTTTGTGCACCTTTGCAGGGTGCATCCTTTTAGTTATATCAGTTTTAAAAAAAATAGCATTTGCTTTCAAAAAGTGGTACCGAACTGTCAAAATTGTAGTTTTTGTTAATATTACGTCACTTCCGTTGCCGACAGAAAAATATCACCGTAACAAAAAAAAATACAATTGGGACCACGGAGCATATGAACTTTGTTTTATACAAATCGAACAATAAATAATTTTTGTGGGTTCGAAAAACTAAATTAGCCGATGGCGTCTAACGCAAATTACCGAGACATTTTTTTTCTCATATCTGCTCAAGTAGGATGATATTTCAACCCTGTGTAAAATACCATCAAAAAATATTCATAAATAAAAAAGGTTTTCGTAAAAAAAAATTTTTTTTTCAAAATATCGGACATTTTTTCCACTACTTCCGGTTTTACGACCATTGTCGTGACAGCTTTACGAAGTTCTTTGGATACTTAACTTTCTGTACCAGAAGTGTCAGAAACATCCATTGAGTAGTTTTGGAAAAAAAGATAAATTAAAGAGCGTTTCCAAAAATTTAACGATTTTTCAATTTTTTTCAAAGTTTGAGGCCATTTTTAGAGCACCTATATTATTTCAATGCTTTTCATTTTGGATTCACTATATAGACAACCGATAAGACTTCGGGTAAGAAAAGTTTCAGAAAAATCTGCGGCGTCGTTTTCGAGAAAAGGACGTCTCAGAATGTTAAAAAATCGGAAAATACTAGATTTTTGGCATACAATAATTTATTTCCTTACCATCGAAATCGTATTATTTACATACCATATGATGGTCCAAATATAGGGCTATCCAACGACATTTTAGTTCTTTTGGTCCGCTATTACCTAAGGGGGAAATCAAGTTTTTCGCAAGTACGACAATGTTTTTAACCTTTTTTTTTCATTTTTTGAATACTTCCGGTATGGTTATTATTGTCGGAATAGTTTTAATAGCCGGTTTGGGCACTAAAATAGCCACAGGGCTCTGTAATGATATATTACATTATCTGATCAGATAAAATGCCCCTGAGAAATCCTATGTTCAAAAGTGCCAAAAATGCAAAAAATTTAAAATATCGAAAATTAAATTTCAATAACTACATACATATTATACATCGTTAGAATCGTAATTAGGTCAGCTATCTGAATATACAACCTTTTTTTGAAAATCTCTTAAAATAATAAAATAGTAGAGCATTTTCCAAATTTTCACGATTTTTCGACTTTTTTCGATTTTCAGTCCGTTATTTCATCTATTCTAGATATTTCAAAGTCTTATCGGATGGCTTCATGCAAAATACCTCCGAAAGGACTCTCGATAGAAAAAAATTAAAAAAAAGTTGCGGTTAAGTTTTCGAGATACAGGCGTCCAAAAATGCTAAAAATCAGAAAATACTTGATTTTCAGCGTGCCATATTTTGCTGCCTGGTCATGGTATCGGTATGAATTGGGTATCATACGATAGTACAATCCTCGTGCCACCCAATGGTACCCTAATTTGATTAATCTGTTGATATCGGACGGAGACATCACGTTTTCCCCGAAAACATCCATTTTTTGCATTTTTTTGAAAATATTGCACATTATTTCGACCACTTCCGTTTTAAAGATCCGTGTCGAAATTGCTTTATCAGTTGGTATTAGACTATAACTTCATGTTCCATAAGTTTCAGAAACATCATTTTGGCTGTAAAACAACACCACAGCTCACAAAATGGGAAGAAAATTCGAAAAAAATCGAAAAATAAAGGGCGATAACTCTGAATGAAACTTATTTTACTGGAATCGGATTGACGCCAGGTACCCAAAAATCTAGGTCAAATTTCCAAATTTTGAAAAATAACAAAAATTGTCTCGTAGGCGACGTGTTTTGAATTTTCGAACTATAGAAGTCAGCGACGAAGTTTCGAAATCGCAAAATGTGAGATTGCTATTGTCTCGGAAAAGTCTCAGGCTTTCCAAAAAAGTGATTTGTTTGAATATGGGTAGAGAATTGACGAAACCACGGCCGATTTTTAATTTTTTACCAACGTTCAAAATTCGGCCACTTCCGGTCTGCACAGAAGTTTGAAAATTGCTTTATTGGGTAGCCACCACCTGGTTTCTCGATAGAAATATGGACCGCAAATCGGTATCTCTTTTCGATCATAGAGAAATAGGCTCCGGCAGAAAAGAATAATAATAAAAAAAATAACTAGACCTGCATGCAGGAATGACGGGTTTCACTGGTGCCACGTCACTTTCGGTGCCACATTACCCTTAAACATATGTCACTTCCGATACCAATGAAACCATCAAACAGGTTTCCACATAAGCATTGTAAACATCAAATAAAATGGACGAAGAATCAACCAAATCCAGCAATATCAATTCATTTTATATATATGTTACTTGTAAGTGATCCTGGCAAAATTTCATTACTTCCGGTGATAATGAAAATGTTCAATTAGTTTTATGAAATCAGAAATGGCATAAGGCAGCATAATGGCGAAAATTGTATGTAAATCGAATGAGAATTGCCACTTTTATAGACCAAAAACCTTGAAAAGTGACTTGTAGAAAATCGTCTATTTCTCGGCAACCGTACACGATAAAAACTATCTTTTGGTATCTATATGATCGTATGGGTTCAATCCATTTGTTGATTGGAATCAAATATCATAATTTGAAATATATTACAAATCAGACTCATTTGAAAAAAATGTCTGTTTTGAAGGCTAAAAATACAGTTTTTGCCAAAATGACATTACTTCCGGTGATACTGAAAATGTTAAATTAGTTCTATGAAATCATAAATGACACAAGATATCATATGGTGAAAATTTTATGAAAATCGAATAATAACTGACACTTTTATAGACCAAAAACCTTGAAAAGTGACTTAAGGAAAATCGCCCATTTCTCTGCAACCGTACAAATTAGAAACCATTTTGTGGTATCTGTATGATCGTATGGGTTCAATCTATTTGATCAATAGAATCAAATATCACAATTTGAAAAAAATAACAAATACGACTCATTTGAATAAAATATTGTTTTTTGAAGGCTAAAATTTAAGTTTTGAGCAAATGACGTCATTTCCGGTGGCAGCGCAAGGGTTAAAATGGTTTGACATAGTCCACTATGGCATTAGGCATCCAATGGCGAAAGAAAATTGAAAATCGAATAATAATTGATTCTTTTACAGCCAAAATTACGTGAAAAGTGACTCATGCAAAATTGCCTATTTCTCGGCAACTGCTTATATTACAAACTAATTTTCACATACATTCTCTTCGTATGGATTATAGCTACAAGTTTATAAAAGTTACGTAAAAATATTTTAAAATCTGAAAAGCCTGAATGAGTTGTAAATAGGTCAATTTTACGCCTTTTTTCACCTCTTAATCCAATTTGCTAGAAAATGAAAAAGAAATTAAAAAAACTGCTTCCGACATTTTTTGCGCCTTTAAAGGACACACTCTTTGAGTCATATAATTTTTCCAAAAAATAATATTTGTTTTCAAAAAATGTACCTAACTGTCAAAATTGTAGTTTTTGGTAAAATTATGCCACTTCCGGTGCCGACAGATAACACTTTTGGTAATAAAAAAAATGACAATTGAGACAACGAAGCATATGAACTTTGTTTTATACAAATCGAACAATAAAAAATTAATCTAGGACTGAAAAACTGAATTATCCAATGGAGGCCAAGGAAAATTACTGAGACAAAATTTTTTAACATTTTTGCGCAAGTCAGATGACTCTTTAATTCTGTGCACAACACGACTAAAAAATATTCATAAATAAAAAAGTTTTTTGTAAAATTTTAAATTTCCGAAATTTGGCGCCTAATATCTTCGAAGATTTGCCGAAAATCAAAAATCGAAAGTAGCGCAGCTATGTGCCCTGTCTCCAGCTATGCCAAAATGTATCGAAAGTTAAAATCCCATGATTATTGTTAAAATTATCGCAATATTTGTAAAAACGATAACTTCGGTGATTTCGGACATTTCGCATTGTCGCAGAACGTTCAAAATAGCTTTATCCTCTAAGTCACACCCACTTTCCCAGTAAAACCGAAGAAATCGTAACGATGCGACACGTAGTTGCTGAGATCTACTCAAAACAAAAGAAGAATAATAATAATAATAATAAGAATAATAATTTTAACAAAAACAATAGTGTTTCACACAAGCTTCGCAGTGTGAAACCCTAATAATTTTAGTAATCTCAATAGGCTTTCAGACGAAAGTCTGAAAGCCTAATAAGAATAATAATTTTAACAAAAACAATAGTGTTTCACACAAGCTTCGCAGTGTGAAACCCTAATAATAAGAATAATAATTTTAACAAAAACAATAGTGTTTCACACAAGCTTCGCAGTGTGAAACCCTAATAATAATAATAATAACTAGACCTGCATGCAGGAATGACGGGTTTCACTGGTGCCACGTTACCCTTAAACATGTCACTTCCGGTGCCAAGTTACCCTTGAACATATGTCACTTCCGGTACCAGCGAAACCACTAAACAGGTTTCCAAATTAACATTGCACACAAATAAAATGGACGCAGAATCAACAAAATCCAGCAATATCAATTCATTTTATACATTTGTTACTTGTAAATGATCTTGACAAAATTAAATTACTCCCGGTGTTAATGCAAATGTTCAATTAGTCTTATGAAATCAGAAATGGCATACGATATCATAAAGTGAAAATTTAATGTAAATCGAATAATAATTGCCACTTTTAAAGACCAAAAAACTTGAAAAGTGACTTGTAGGAAATCGGCTATTTCTCTGCAACCGTACAAGTTAGAAACCATTTTGTGGTATCTGTATGATGGTATGGGTTCATTCTATTTGTTGATTGGCATCAAATACCATACTTTGAAAAAGATTTCAAAACAGACTCGTTTGAATAAAATATCTGTTTTAGAGGCTAAAAATACAGTTTTTGCCAAAATGACGTTACTTCCGGTGATAATGAAAATCTTAAATTACTTGTATGAAATCCCGAATGGCATTAGGTATAACATGGTGTGACATTTATGAAAATCGAATAATAATTGACCTTTTTATGGCCCCGAAACCTTCAAAAGTGACCTGTAGAAAACCGTCTATTTCTCGGCAACTGAACAAGTTAGAAACCATTTTATGATATCTATATGACCATATGAGTTTTGTTTATATGTGAATTTAAACCAAAAGTTAAAATTATTAATACATATTAAGTTATTCTTGGTTGAATAAAACATTGATTTAAAAAGTTTAAAATGCATTTTTTGACCAAATGATGTCACTTCCGGTGTCAATTTTAAATTGTAATCAACTTGATATGACGCTACGTGCTTTTTGAATCAAATGATGTCACTTTTATAAAAATCCAATCATAATTGACTATTTTACAGGCAAAATAACGAAAACAGTGACTTGTACAGAACTGCCCATTTCTTGGTAACTGCTTATAGTACAAACGAATTTTAACATACATTTTCTTCGTATGGATTATAGCTACAAGTTTATAAAAGTTACGAAGAAATATTTTAAAATCTGAAAAGCCTGAATAGGTTGTAAATGGGTCAATTTTACACCATTTTTAGCCATTTAATCGAATTTGCTCGAAAATGAAATCGAAATTAAAAAAACTGCTTCCGCCATTTTTTGCGCCTTGAAAGGGCACACGCTTTGGGTCAAATAATTTTTCCAAAAAATAATATTTGTTTTCGAAAAATGGTACCTAACTGTCAAAATTGTAGTTTTTGGTAAAATTATGCCACTTTCGGTGCCGACAGATAACACTTCCGGTAATAAAAAAAATGACAATTGAGACAACGAAGCATATGAACTTTGTTTTATACAAATCGAACAATAAAAAATTAATCTAGGACTTAAAAACTGAATTAGCCAATGGCGGCCAAGGTAAATTACTGAGACAAAATTCTTTAACATTTTTGCACTAGTCAGATGACCCTTTAATTCTGTGCATAATACGACTAAAAAATATTCATAAATAAAAAAGTTTTTTGTAAAATTTTAAATTTTCAAAATTTGGCGCCTAATATTTTTGAAGATTTACCGAAAATCAAAAATCGAAAGTAGTGTAGCTATGTGCCCTGTCTCCGGCTATGCCAAAATGTATCGAAAGTTAAAATTCAATGATTATTGTTAAAATTACTGCAATATTTTAAAAAACGATAATTTGGTGATTTCGGACATTTCGCATTGTCGCAGAACGTTCAAAATAGCTTTATCCTCTAAGTCACACCCACTTTCCCAGTAAAACCGAAGAAATCGTAACGATGCGACAAGCAGTTGCTGAGATCTACTCAAAACAAAAGAAGAATAATAATAATAAGAACTAGACCTGCATGCAGGAATGACGGGTTTCACTGGTGCCACGTCACTTTCGGTGCCACGTTACCCTTAAACATATGTCACTTCCGATACCAATGAAACCATCAAACAGGTTTCCACATAAGCATTGTAAACATCAAATAAAATGGACGAAGAATCAATCAAATCCAGCAATATCAATTCATTTTATATATATGTTACTTGTAAGTGATCCTGGCAAAATTTCATTTCTTCCGGTGATAATGAAAATGTTCAATTAGTTTTATGAAATCAGAAATGGCATAAGGCAGCATAATGGTGAAAATTGTATGTAAATCGAATGAGAATTGCCACTTTTATAGACCAAAAACCTTGAAAAGTGACTTGTAGAAAATCGTCTATTTCTCGGCAACCGTACATGATAAAAACTATTTTTTGGTATCTATATGATCGTATGGGTTCAATCGATTTGTTGATTGGAATCACATATCATAATTTGAAATATATTACAAATCAGACTCATTTGAAAAAAATGTCTGTTTTGAAGGCTAAAAATACAGTTTTTGCCAAAATGACATTACTTCCGGTGATACTGAAAATGTTAAATTAGTTCTATGAAATCATAAATGACACAAGATATCATATGGTGAAAATTTTATGAAAATCGAATAATAACTGACACTTTTATAGACCAAAAACCTTGAAAAGTGACTTAAGGAAAATCGCCCATTTCTCTGCAACCGTACAAGTTAGAAACCATTTTGTGGTATCTGTATGATCGTATGGGTTCAATCTATTTGATCAATAAAATCAAATATCACAATTTGAAAAAAATAACAAATACGACTCATTTGAATAAAATATTGTTTTTTGAAGGCTAAAATTTAGGTTTTGAGCAAATGACGTCATTTCCGGTGGCAGCGCAAGGGGTAAAATGGTTTGACATAGTCCACTATGGCATTAGGCATCCAATGGCGAAAGAAAATTGAAAATCGAATAATAATTGATTCTTTTACAGCCAAAATTACGTGAAAAGTGACTCATGCAAATTTGCCTATTTCTCGGCAACTGCTTATATTACAAACTAATTTTCACATACAATCTCTTCGTATGGATTATAGCTACAAGTTTATAGAAGTTACGTAAAAATATTTTAAAATCTGAAAAGCCTGAATGAGTTGTAAATAGGTTAATTTTACGCCTTTTTTCACCTCTTAATCCAATTTGCTAGAAAATGAAAAAGAAATTAAAAAAACTGCTTCCGACATTTTTTGCGCCTTTAAAGGACACACTCTTTGAGTCATATAATTTTTCAAAAAAATAATATTTGTTTTCAAAAAATGTACCTAACTGTCAAAATTGTAGTTTTTGGTAAAATTATGCCACTTCCGGTGCCGACAGATAACACTTTTGGTAATAAAAAAAATGACAATTGAGACAACGAAGCATATGAACTTTGTTTTATACAAATCGAACAATAAAAAATTAATCTAGGACTGAAAAACTGAATTAGCCAATGGAGGCCAAGGAAAATTACTGAGACCAAATTTTTTAACATTTTTGCGCAAGTCAGATGACTCTTTAATTCTGTGCACAACACGACTAAAAAATATTCATAAATAAAAAAGTTTTTTGTAAAATTTTAAATTTCCGAAATTTGGCGCCTAATATCTTCGAAGATTTGCCGAAAATCAAAAATCGAAAGTAGCGCAGCTATGTGCCCTGTCTCCAGCTATGCCAAAATGTATCGAAAGTTAAAATCCCATGATTATTGTTAAAATTACCGCAATATTTGTAAAAACGATAACTTCGGTGATTTCGGACATTTCGCATTGTCGCAGAACGTTCAAAATAGCTTTATCCTCTAAGTCACACCCACTTTCCCAATAAAACCGAAGAAATCGTAACGATGCGACACGTAGTTGCTGAGATCTACTCAAAACAAAAGAAGAATAATAATAATAATAATAACTAGACCTGCATGCAGGAATGACGGGTTTCACTGGTGCCACGTCACTTTCGGTGCCACGTTACCCTTAAACATATGTCACTTCCGATACCAATGAAACCATCAAACAGGTTTCCACATAAGCATTGTAAACATCAAATAAAATGGACGAAGAATCAACCAAATCCAGCAATATCAATTCATTTTATATATATGTTACTTGTAAGTGATCCTGGCAAAATTTCATTACTTCCGGTGATAATGAAAATATTCAATTAGTTTTATGAAATCAGAAATGGCATAAGGCAGCATAATGGCGAAAATTGTATGTAAATCGAATGAGAATTGCCACTTTTATAGACCAAAAACCTTGAAAAGTGACTTGTAGAAAATCGTCTATTTCTCGGCAACCGTACACGATAAAAACTATCTTTTGGTATCTATATGATCGTATGGGTTCAATCCATTTGTTGATTGGAATCAAATATCATAATTTGAAATATATTACAAATCAGACTCATTTGAAAAAAATGTCTGTTTTGAAGGCTAAAAATACAGTTTTTGCCAAAATGACATTACTTCCGGTGATACTGAAAATGTTAAATTAGTTCTATGAAATCATAAATGACACAAGATATCATATGGTGAAAATTTTATGAAAATCGAATAATAACTGACACTTTTATAGACCAAAAACCTTGAAAAGTGACTTAAGGAAAATCGCCCATTTCTCTGCAACCGTACAAGTTAGAAACCATTTTGTGGTATCTGTATGATCGTATGGGTTCAATCTATTTGATCAATAGAATCAAATATCACAATTTGAAAAAAATAACAAATACGACTCATTTGAATAAAATATTGTTTTTTGAAGGCTAAAATTTAAGTTTTGAGCAAATGACGTCATTTCCGGTGGCAGCGCAAGGGGTAAAATGGTTTGACATAGTCCACTATGGCATTAGGCATCCAATGGCGAAAGAAAATTGAAAATCGAATAATAATTGATTCTTTTACAGCCAAAATTACGTGAAAAGTGACTCATGCAAAATTGCCTATTTCTCGGCAACTGCTTAAATTACAAACTAATTTTCACATACATTCTCTTCGTATGTATTATAGCTACAAGTTTATAAAAGTTACGTAAAAATATTTTAAAATCTGAAAAGCCTGAATGAGTTGTAAATAGGTCAATTTTACGCCTTTTTTCACCTCTTAATCCAATTTGCTAGAAAATGAAAAAGAAATTAAAAAAACTGCTTCCGACATTTTTTGCGCCTTTAAAGGACACACTCTTTGAGTCATATAATTTTTCAAAAAAATAATATTTGTTTTCAAAAAATGTACCTAACTGTCAAAATTGTAGTTTTTGGTAAAATTATGCCACTTCCGGTGCCGACAGATAACACTTTTGGTAATAAAAAAAATGACAATTGAGACAACGAAGCATATGAACTTTGTTTTATACAAATCGAACAATAAAAAATTAATCTAGGACTGAAAAAGTGAATTAGCCAATGGAGGCCAAGGAAAATTACTGAGACAAAATTTTTTAACATTTTTGCGCAAGTCAGATGACTCTTTAATTCTGTGCACAACACGACTAAAAAATATTCATAAATAAAAAAGTTTTTTGTAAAATTTTAAATTTCCGAAATTTGGCGCCTAATATCTTCGAAGATTTGCCGAAAATCAAAAATCGAAAGTAGCGCAGCTATGTGCCCTGTCTCCAGCTATGCCAAAATGTATCGAAAGTTAAAATCCCATGATTATTGTTAAAATTACCGCAATATTTGTAAAAACGATAACTTCGGTGATTTCGGACATTTCGCATTGTCGCAGAACGTTCAAAATAGCTTTATCCTCTAAGTCACACCCACTTTCCCAGTAAAACCGAAGAAATCGTAACGATGCGACACGTAGTTGCTGAGATCTACTCAAAACAAAAGAAGAATAATAATAATAATAATAAGAATAATAATTTTAACAAAAACAATAGTGTTTCACACAAGCTTCGCAGTGTGAAACCCTAATAAGAATAATAATTTTAACAAAAACAATAGTGTTTCACACAAGCTTCGCAGTGTGAAACCCTAATTAGTTTTATGAAATCAGAAATGGCATACGATATCATATAGTGAAAATTTTATGTAAATCGAATAATAATTGCCACTTTTAAAGACCAAAAAACTTGAAAAGTGACTTGTAGAAAATCTGCTATTTCTCTGCAACCGTACAAGTTAGAAACCATTTTGTGGTATCTGTATGATCGTATGGGTTCATTCTATTTGTTGATTGGCATCAAATACCATAATTTGAAAAAGATTTCAAAACAGACTCATTTGAATAAAATATCTGCTTTGAAGGCTAAAAATTCAGTTTTTGCCAAAATGACGTTACTTCCGGTGATAATGAAAATCTTAAATTACTTGTATGAAATCACAAATGGCATTAGGTATAACATGGTGTAACGTTTATGAAAATCGAATAATAATTGACACTTTTATGGCCCCGAAACCTTCAAAAGTGACCTGTAGAAAACCGTCTATTTCTCGGCAACCGAACAAGTTAGAAACAATTTTATGATATCTATATGACCATATGAGTTGTATTTATATGTGAATTTAAACTAAAAGTTAAAATAATTATTAATACATATTAAGTTATTCATGGTTGAATAAAACATTGATTTAAAAAGTTTAAAATGCAGTTTTTGACCAAATGACGTCACTTCCGGTGTCAATTTTAAATTGTAATCAACTTGATATGACGCTACATGCTTTTTGAATCAAATGATGTCACTTTTATAAAAATCCAATAATAATTGACTATTTTACAGGCAAAATAACAAAAACAGTGACTTGTACAGAACTGCCCATTTCTTGGGAACTGCTTATATTACAAACTAATTTTAACATACATTTTCTTCGTATGGATTATAGCTACAAGTTTATAAAAGTTACGAAGAAATATTTTAAAATCTGAAAAGCCTGAATAGGTTGTAAATAGGTCAATTTTACACCATTTTTAGCCATTTAATCGAATTTGCTCGAAAATGAAATCGAAATTAAAAAAACTGCTTCCGACATTTTTTGCGCCTTGAAAGGGCACACTCTTTGAGTCAAATAATTTTTCCAAAAAATAATATTTGTTTTCAAAAAATGTACCTAACTGTCAAAATTGTAGTTTTTGGTAAAATTATGCCACTTCCGGTGCCGACAGATATCACTTCCGGTAATAAAAAAAATGACAATTGAGACAACGAAGCATATGAACTTTGTTTTATACAAATCGAACAATAAAAAATTAATCTAGGACTGAAAAACTGAATTAGCCAATGGCGGCCAAGGAAAATTACTGAGACAAAATTTTTTAACATTTTTGCACAAGACAGATGACTCTTTAATTCTGTGCACAATACGACTAAAAAATATTCATAAATAAAAATGTTTTTTGTAAAATTTTAAATTTACGAAATTTGGCGCCTAATATCTCCGAAGATTTGCCGAAAATCAAAAATCGAAAGAAGCGTAGCTATGTGCCCTGTCTCAGGCTATGCCAAAATGTATCGAAAGTTAAAATCCAATGATTATTGTTAAAATTACTGCAATATTTTCAAAAACGATAACTTCGGTGATTTCGGACATTTCGCATTGTCGCAGAACGTTCAAAATAGCTTTATCCTCTAAGTCACACCCACTTTCCCAGTAAAACCGAAGAAATCGTAACGATGCGACAAGCAGTTGCTGAGATCTACTCAAAACAAAAGAAGAATAATAATAATAATAATAAGAATAATAATTTTAACAAAAACAATAGTGTTTCACACAAGCTTCGCAGTGTGAAACCCTAATAATAATTTTAACAAAAACAATAGTGTTTCACACAAGCTTCGCAGTGTGAAACCCTAATAACTAGACCTGCAAGCAGCACTGAACCGGCTTTCAGGAATCATACAGGAAGTTTATTATACCATAGCCGATCCATTGAGCTACCAAAGTATACTTTAGTTGTTTTGCTTCAGTGACACCCTCTATCATATGTAAAAGTAATATTTGCTGGCGAAAAGACCGGTCAAAATTGTAAATTATGGCAAAATTACGTCACTTCTGGTACTGAAAGAAATTTTTATAGGTGAAAAATAAGTCGAAAATTCGCAACACACAAAATACAAACTTTGTTTTATACATATCGGGCAATAAATAATTAACCTATAACCCATAAACTGAAATTAAGAAGGTAAAAAACTTAAAAGTGACCCTGGGAAAATTGGTTATTATTCGACAAGGGAACATGCTAGAAGCCCTTTCTTGATATCAATATGATGGTATTGATTCAATCTTACTGCCCATTAGAGCCAGACGTTATAAAGTTAAACGAATAATGAATATAAATCACTTCAAAAAAATGTTTGTTTTGAAGGCTAAAAATACGTTTTTTGCAAAAATTACATTACTTCCGGTGATATTGAAAATGTTAACTTGGTTCATAGAAGTCATAAATGGCATAAGGCATCAAATGGTAAAAAATTATAAAAATCGAATAATAATTGACACTTTTATAGACCAAAAACCTTGAAAAGTGACTTATAGAAGATCGCCTATTTCTCTGTAACCGTACAAGTTAGAAACCATTTTGTGGTATCTGTATGGTCGTATGGCTTCATTCTATTCGTTGATGGGAATAAAATATCATAATTTTAAAAATATTATAAGGGAGACTGATTTGAATAAAATATTAGTTTTTTAGGTTAAAAATACAGTTTTTGCCCAAATGACGTCATTTCCGGTCACAGTGAAAATGTAAAATTGGCTTGACCTAGTCCAAATTGGCATTAGACATCAAATGGAAAAAAAATATTGCAAATCGAATAATAATTCACTCTTGTATAGGCAAAATAACGTGAAAAGTGATGCATGCAAAATTGCATATTTCTCGACAACTGCTCATATTACAAACTAATTTTCGCATACATTCTCTTTGTCTGGATTATTGCTACGAGTTTATGAAAATTACAAATAAATATTTAAAAATATGAAGACGCTGAATGAATTGTAAATAGCTGAATTTTACACTTTATTTTACATTTTATTCGAAATTGCCCGAAAATGAAATTGAAATTTAAAAATATGAGCTAAGGATTTTGTGCACCTTCGCAGGGTGCATCCTTTTAGTTATATCAGTTTTGAAAAAAAATAATATTTGCTTTCAAAAAGTGGTACCGAACTGTCAAAATTGTAGTTTTTGTTAATATTACGTCACTTCCGTTGCCGACAGAAAAATTTCACCGTAACATAAAAAATAACAATTGGGACCACGGAGCATATGAACTTTGTTTTATACAAATCGAACAATAAATAATTTTTCTGGGTACGAAAAACTAAATTCGCCGATGGCGGCTAACGCAAATTACCCAGACAATTTTTTTTCTCATTTCTGCTCAAGTACGATGATATTTTAACCAAGTGTAAAATATCACCAAAAAATATTCATAAATAAAAAAGATTTTCGTAAAAAAAATAATTTTTTTCAAAATATCGGACATTTTTTCGACTACTTCCAGTTTTACGATCGTTGTTGTGATAGCTTTACGAAGTTCTTTGGATACTTAACTTTCTGTACCAGAAGTGTCAGAAACATCCATTGAGCAGTTTTGGAAAAAAAGATAAATAAAAGAGCGTTTACAAAAATTTAACGATTTTTCAATTTTTTTCAAAGTTTGATGCCATTTTTGGACCACCTATATTATTTCAATGCTTTTCATTTTGGATTCACTATATAGACAACCGATGGGACTTTGAGTTAGAAAAGTTTAAGAAAAATCTGCGGCGTCGTTTTCGAGAAAAGGGCGTCTCAGAATGTTAAAAAATCGGAAAATACTAGATTTTTGGCATACAATAATTTATTTCCTTACCATCGATATCGTATTATTTAGATACCATATGATGGTCCATTAATAGGGCTATCCAACGACACTTTAGTTCTTTTGGTCCGCTATTACCTAAGGGAGAAATCAAGTTTTTCGCAAGTGCGACAATGTTTTTAACCTTTTTTTTCATTTTTTGAATACTTCCGGTATGGTTATTATTGTCGGTATAGTTTTAATAACCGGTTTGGGCACTAAAATAGCCACAGTGCTCTGTAATGATATATTACATTATCTGATCAGATAAAATGCCCCTGAGAAATCCTAGGTTCAAAAGTGCCAAAAATGCAAAAAAATTAAAATATCGAAAATTAAATTTCAATAACTACATACATATTATACATCGTTAGAATCGTAATTAGGTCAGCTATCTGAATATACAATCGTTTTTTGGAAATCTTTGAAAATAAAAAAATAGCAGAGCATTTTCCAAAATTTCACGATTTTTCGACTTTTTTCGATTTTCAGTCCGTTATTTCACCTATTCCAGATATTTCAAAGTCTTATTGGATGGCTTCATGCAAAATACCTCCGAAAGGACTCTCGATAGAAAAAATTACAAAAAAAGTTGCGGTTAAGTTTTCGAGATACAGGCGTCCAAAAACGCTCCAAATCAGAAAATACTTGATTTTCAGCGTGCCATATTTTGCTGCCTGCTCATCGTATCCGTACGAGTTGGGTATCATACGATAGCACAATCCTAGTGCAGTCCAATGGTACCCTAATTTCTTTAATCCATTGATATCGGGCGGAGAATTCGCGTTTTTCCCCAAAATATCCATTTTTTGCATTTTTTTCAAAATATTGCACATTATTTCGACCACTTCCGGTTTAAGGATTCTTGTCGAAATTGCTTTATACGTTGGTATTGGACTATAACTTCATGTTCTAGAAGTTTCAGAAACGTCAATTCTACCATAAAACGAAACCCGAGCTGACAAAATGGGAAGAAAATTCGAAAAAAATCGAAAAATAAAGGGCGATAACTCTGAATGAAACTTATATTACTGGAATCGGATGGACTTCAGGTATCCAAAAATGTAGGTCAAATTTAAAAATTTTGAAAAATGACAAAAATGGTCTCGTAAACAACATGTTTTCAATTTTCGAACGATAAAAGTCATAGACGAATGTTCGAAATTGAAAAATGTGAGATAGCCATTGTCTCAGAAAAGATTCAGGGATTCCAAAAATGTAATTTGTTTGAAAATGGATAACGAATTGACGAAACTATGGCCGATTTTCAATTTTTAGACAACGTGCAAAGTTCGGTCACTTCCGGTATGCGCAGAAATTTCAAAAATATTTTATCAAGTAGCCACCACATGGTTTCCCAATAGAAAATCTAATTCCAGATCGATATCTGTTTTCGATCATGGAGATCTAGGCCCCCGCGGTAAATAATAATAATAATAATAATAATAATAATAATAATAATTTTAGTAATCTCAATAGGCTTTCAGACGAAAGTCTGAAAGCCTAATAATAATAATAATAATAATAATTTTAGTAATCTCAATAGGCTTTCAGACGAAAGTCTGAAAGCCTAATAACTAGACCTGCAAGCAGCACTGAACCGGCTTTCAGGAATCATACAGGAAGTTCATTATACCATAGCCGACCCATTGAGCTACCAAACTATACTTTAGTTGTTTTGCTGCAGTGACACCCTCTATCATATGTAAAAGTAATATTTGCTGGCGAAAAGACCGGTCAAAATTGTAAATTATGGCAAAATTACGTCACTTCCGGTACCAAAAGAAATTTTTATAGGTGAAAAATAAGTCGAAAATTCGCAACACACAAAATACAAACTTTGTTTTATACATATCGGGCAATAAATAATTACCCTATAACCCATAAACTGAAATTAAGAAGGTAAAAAACTTAAAAGTGACCCTGGGAAAATTGGCTATTATTCGACAAGGGAACATGCTAGAAGCCTTTTCTTGGTATCAATATGATGGTATTGATTCAATCTTACTGCCCATTAGAGTCAGACGTTATCAAGTTAAACGAATAATAAATATAAATCCCTTCAAAAAAAATGTTAGTTTTGAAGGCTAAAAATACGTTTTTTGCAAAAATTACATTACTTCCGGTGATATTGAAAATGTTAACTTAGTTCATAGAAGTCATAAATGGCATAAGGCATCAAATGGTAAAAAAATTATAAAAATCGAATAAAAATTGACACGTTTATAGACCAAAAACCTTGAAAAGTGACTTATAGAAGATCGCCTATTTCTCTGTAACCACACAAGTTAGAAACCATTTTGTGGTATCTGTATGGTCGTATGGCTTCATTCTATTCGTTGATGGGAATCAAATATCATAATTTTAAAAATATTATAAGGCAGACTCATTTGAATAAAATATTTGTTTTTTGGGTTAAAAATACAGTTTTTGCCCAAATGACGTCATTTCCGGTCACAGTGAAAATGTAAAATTGGCTTGACCTAGTCCAAATTGGCATTAGGCATCAAATGGAAAAAAAATATTGCAAATCGAATGATAATTCGCTCTTTTATAGGCAAAATAACGTGAAAAGTGATGCATGCAAAATTGCATATTTCTCGGCAACTGCTCATATTACAAACTAATTTGCGCATACATTCTCTTCGTCTGGATTATTGCTACGAGTTTATGAAAATTACAAATAAATATTTCAAAATATGAAGACGCTGAATGAATTGTAAATAACTGAATTTTACACTTTATTTTACATTTTATTCGAAATTGCCCGAAAATGAAATTGAAATTAAAAAATCTGAGCTAAGGATTTTGTGCACCTTTGCAGGGTGCATCCTTTTAGTTATATCAGTTTTGAAAAAAAATAATATTTGCTTTTAAAAAGTGGTACTGAACGATCAAAATTGTAGTTTTTGTTAATATTACGTCACTTCCGTTGCCGACAGAAAAATTTCACAGTAACAAAAAAAATTACAATTGGGACCACGGAGCGTATGAACTTTGTTTTATACAAATCGAATAATAAATAATTTTTCTGGGTACGAAAAACTAAATTAGCCGATGGCGGCTAACGCAAATTACCGAGACAATTTTTTTTCTCATTTCTGCTCAAGTAGGATGATATTTTTAACCCTGTGTAAAATATCATCAAAACATATTCATAAATAAAAAAGGTTTTCGTAAAAAAATTAATTTTTTTCAAAATATCTGACATTTTTTCGGCTACTTCCGGTTTTACGATCGTTGTAGTGATAGCTTTACGAAGTTCTTTGGATAATTAACTTTCTGTACCAGAAGTGTCAGAAACATCCATTGAGTAGTTTTGGAAAAAAAGAAAAATTAAAGAGCGTTTCCAAAAATTTAACGATTTTTCAATTTTTTTCAAAATTTGAGGCCATTTTTGGACCTTTTATATTATTTCAATGCATTTCATTTTGGATTCACTATATAGACAACCGATAGGACTTTGAGTAAGAAAAGTTTGAGAAAAATCTGCGGCGTCGTTTTCGAGAAAAGGGCGTCCCAGAATGTTAAAAAATCGGAAAATAATATATTTTTGGCATACAATAATTTATTTCCTTACCATCGAAATCGTATTATTTAGATACCATATGATGGTCCATTAATAGGGCTATCCAGCGACACTTTAGTTCTTTTGGTCCGCTATTACCTAAGGGAGAAATCAAGTTTCTCGCAACTGCGACAATGGTTTTAACCTTTTTTTTTCATTTTTTGAATACTTCCGGTATGGTTATTATTGTCGGAATAGTTTTAATAGCCGGTTTGGGCACTAAAATAGCCACGGGGCTCTGTAATGATATATTACATTATCTGATCAGATAAAATGCCTCTGAGAAATCCTATGTTCAATAGTGCCAAAAATGCAAAAAAATTAAAATATCGAAAATTAAATTTCAATAACTACATACATATTATACATCATTGGAATCGTAATTAGGTCAGCTATCTGAATATACAACCTTTTTTTGAAAATCTCTTAAAATAAAAAAATAGTAGAGCATTTTCCAAAATTTCACGATTTTTCGACTTTTTTTGATTTTCAGTCCCTTTTTTATCATATTCCAGACATTTCAAAGTCTTATTGGATGGCATAATTCACAAGACTATCGAATGGACTCTCGATAGAGAAAGTTAAAAAAAAAGTTGCGGTTAAGTTTTTGAGATACAGGCGTCCAAAAACGCTCCAAATCAGAAAATACTTGATTTTCAGCGTGCCATATTTTGCTTCCTGCTCGTCGTATCCGTACAAATTGGGTATCATACGATAGCACAATACTAGTGCAGTCCAATGGTACCCTAATTTGTTTAATCCATTGATATCGGACGGAGAAGTCGCGTTTTTCCCCAAAATACCCATTTTTTGCATTTTTTTCAAAATATCGGACATTATTTCGATCACTTCCGGTGTACAGATTATTGTTGAAATTGCTTTATTCCTTGCAATGGTCATTTGGCTTCATGCCTCAGAAATTTCAGAAACGTCAATTCGGCCATAAAACGAAACCCGAGCTCGCAAAATGGGTAGAAAATTCGAAAAAAATCGAAAAATAAAGGGCGATAACTCTGAATGAAACTTATATTACTGGAATCGGATGGACTTCAGGTATCCAAAAATGTAGGTCAAATTTCAAAATTTTGAAAAATAACAAAAATTGTCTCTCAAAGAACATTTTTCATTTTTCGATCGCAAGAAGTCAGCGATGAAGTTTCGAAATATCAAAATTTTCAACTGCTATCGTCCGAGAAAAGACTTAGGGTTTCCGAAAATGTCATTTGTATGAAAATAGGTACAGAATTGACGAATCTACGGCCGTTTTTTGATTTTTTGACACCGCACGAAATTCGACCACTTCCGGTCTGCGCAG
Organism: Patella caerulea; assembly: GCA_036850965.1. Classification (NCBI taxonomy): domain Eukaryota; kingdom Metazoa; phylum Mollusca; class Gastropoda; family Patellidae; genus Patella; species Patella caerulea. The sequence goes on from JAZGQO010000007.1 coordinate 2,991,495, forward strand.
AAGTTTCAAATATAGTTTATCAAGTAGCCAGCACATGGTTTCCCGATAGAGAATCAGGTCCCAAATCGGTATCTGTTACAGGCACTGAGAAATAGGCTCCGGCGAAAAAAAAAATAATAATAATAAATAATAATTTTAGTAATCACAATAGGCTTTCAGACGAAAGTCTGAAAGCCTAACTAGACCTGCAAGCAGCACTGAACCGGCTTTCAGGAATCATACAGGAAGTTTATTATACCATAGCCGATCCATTGAGCTACCAAAGTATACTTTAGTTGTTTTGCTTCAGTGACACCCTCTATCATATGTAAAAGTAATATTTGCTGGCGAAAAGACCGGTCAAAATTGTAAATTATGGCAAAATTACGTCACTTCCGGTACCGAAAGAAATTTTTATAGGTGAAAAATAAGTCGAAAATTCGCAACACACAAAATACAAACTTTGTTTTATACATATCGGGCAATAAATAATTAACCTATAACCCATAAACTGAAATTAAGAAGGTAAAAAACTTAAAAGTGACCCTGGGAAAATTGGTTATTATTCGACAAGGGAACATGCTAGAAGCCTTTTCTTGATATCAATATGATGGTATTGATTCAATCTTACTGCCCATTAGAGCCAGACGTTATAAAGTTAAACGAATAATGAATATAAATCACTTCAAAAAAATGTTTGTTTTGAAGGCTAAAAATACGTTTTTTGCAAAAATTACATTACTTCCGGTGATATTGAAAATGTTAACTTGGTTCATAGAAGTCATAAATGGCATAAGGCATCAAATGGTAGAAAAATTATAAAAATCGAATAATAATTGACACTTTTATAGACCAAAAACCTTGAAAAGTGACTTATAGAAGATCGCCTATTTCTCTGTAACCGTACAAGTTAGAAACCATTTTGTGGTATCTGTATGGTCGTATGGCTTCATTCTATTCGTTGATGGGAATAAAATATCATAATTTTAAAAATATTATAAGGGAGACTGATTTGAATAAAATATTAGTTTTTTAGATTAAAAATACAGTTTTTGCCCAAATGACGTCATTTCCGGTCACAGTGAAAATGTAAAATTGGCTTGACCTAGTCCAAATTGGCATTAGACATCAAATGGAAAAAAAATATTGCAAATCGAATAATAATTCACTCTTGTATAGGCAAAATAACGTGAAAAGTGATGCATGCAAAATTGCATATTTCTCGACAACTGCTCATATTACAAACTAATTTTCGCATACATGCTCTTCGTCTGGATTATTGCTACGAGTTTATGAAAATTACAAATAAATATTTAAAAATATGAAGACGCTGAATGAATTGTAAATAGCTGAATTTTACACTTTATTTTACATTTTATTCGAAATTGCCCGAAAATGAAATTGAAATTTAAAAATATGAGCTAAGGATTTTGTGCACCTTCGCAGGGTGCATCCTTTTAGTTATATCAGTTTTGAAAAAAAACAATATTTTCTTTCAAAAAGTGGTACCGAACTGTCAAAATTGTAGTTTTTGTTAATATTACGTCACTTCCGTTGCCGACAGAAAAATTTCACCGTAACATAAAAAATAACAATTGGGACCACGGAGCATATGAACTTTGTTTTATACAAATCGAACAATAAATAATTTTTCTGGGTACGAAAAACTAAATTCGCCGATGGCGGCTAACGCAAATTACCCAGACAATTTTTTTTCTCATTTCTGCTCAAGTACGATGATATTTTAACCCAGTGTAAAATATCACCAAAAAATATTCATAAATAAAAAAGATTTTCGTAAAAAAAATAATTTTTTTCAAAATATCGGACATTTTTTCGACTACTTCCAGTTTTACGATCGTTGTTGTGATAGCTTTACGAAGTTCTTTGGATACTTAACTTTCTGTACCAGAAGTGTCAGAAACATCCATTGAGCAGTTTTGGAAAAAAAGATAAATAAAAGAGCGTTTACAAAAATTTAACGATTTTTCAATTTTTTTCAAAGTTTGAGGCCATTTTGCGACCAACTATATTATTTCAATGCTTTTCATTTTGGATTCACTATATAGACAACCGATGGGACTTTGAGTTAGAAAAGTTTAAGAAAAATCTGCGGCGTCGTTTTCGAGAAAAGGGCGTCTCAGAATGTTAAAAAATCGGAAAATACTAGATTTTTGGCATACAATAATTTATTTCCTTACCATCGATATCGTATTATTTAGATACCATATGATGGTCCATTAATAGGGCTATCCAACGACACTTTAGTTCTTTTGGTCCGCTATTACCTAAGGGAGAAATCAAGTTTTTCGCAAGTGCGACAATGTTTTTAACCTTTTTTTTTCATTTTTTTGAATACTTCCGGTATGGTTATTATTGTCGGTATAGTTTTAATAACCGGTTTGGGCACTAAAATAGCCACAGTGCTCTGTAATGATATATTACATTATCTGATCAGATAAAATGCCCCTGAGAAATCCTAGGTTCAAAAGTGCCAAAAATGCAAAAAATTTAAAATATCGAAAATTAAATTTCAATAACTACATACATATTATACATCGCTAGAATTGTAATTAGGTCAGCTATCTGAATATACAATCGTTTTTTGGAAATCTTTAAAAATAAAAAAATAGCAGAGCATTTTCCAAAATTTCACGATTTTTCGACTTTTATCGATTTTCAGTCCGTTATTTCACCTATTCCAGATATTTCAAAGTCTTATTGGATGGCTTCATGCAAAATACCTCCGAAAGGACTCTCGATAGAAAAAATTACAAAAAAAGTTGCGGTTAAGTTTTCGAGATACAGGCGTCCAAAAACGCTCCAAATCAGAAAATACTTGATTTTCAGCGTGCCATATTTTGCTGCCTGCTCATCGTATCCGTACGAGTTGGGTATCATACGATAGCACAATCCTAGTGCAGTCCAATGGTACTCTAATTTCTGTAATCCATTGATATCGGGCGGAGAATTCGCGTTTTTCCCCAAAATATCCATTTTTTGCATTTTTTTCAAAATATTGCACATTATTTCGACCACTTCCGGTTTAAGGATTCTTGTCGAAATTGCTTTATACGTTGGTATTGGACTATAACTTCATGTTCTAGAAGTTTCAGAAACGTCAATTCTACCATAAAACGAAACCCGAGCTGACAAAATGGGAAGAAAATTCGAAAAAAATCGAAAAATAAAGGGCGATAACTCTGAATGAAACTTATATTACTGGAATCGGATGGACTTCAGGTATCCAAAAATGTAGGTCAAATTTGAAAATTTTGAAAAATGACAAAAATGGTCTCGTAAACAACATGTTTTCAATTTTCGAACGATAAAAGTCATAGACGAATGTTCGAAATTGAAAAATGTGAGATAGCCATTGTCTCAGAAAAGATTCAGGGATTCCAAAAATGTAATTTGTTTGAAAATGGATAACGAATTGACGAAACTATGGCCGATTTTCAATTTTTAGACAACGTGCAAAGTTCGGTCACTTCCGGTATGCGCAGAAATTTCAAAAATATTTTATCAAGTAGCCACCACATGGTTTCCCAATAGAAAATCTAATTCCAGATCGATATCTGTTTTCGATCATGGAGATCTAGGCCCCCGCGGTAAATAATAATAATAATAATAATAACTAGACCTGCAAGCAGCACTGAACCGGCTTTCAGGAATCATACAGGAAGTTTCTTATACCATAGCCGATCCATTGAGCTACCAAACTATACTTTAGTTGTTTTGCTTCAGTGACACCCTCTATCATATGTAAAAGTAATATTTGCTGGCGAAAAGACCGGTCAAAATTGTAAATTATGGCAAAATTACGTCACTTCCGGTACCGACAGATATTTTTATAGGTGAAAAATAAGTCGAAAATTCGCAACACACAAAATACAAACTTTGTTTTATACATATTGGGCAATAAATAATTACCCTATAACCCATAAACTGAAATTAAGAAGGTAAAAAACTTAAAAGTGACCCTGGGAAAATTGGCTATTATTCGACAAGGGAACATGCTAGAAGGCTTTTTTTGATATCAATATGATGGTATTGATTCAATCTTACTGCCCATTAGAGTCAGACGTTATCAAGTTAAACGAATAATAAATATAAATCCCTTCAAAAAAATGTTTGTTTTGAAGGCTAAAAATACGTTTTTTGCAAAAATTACATTACTTCCGGTGATATTGAAAATGTTAACTTAGTTCATAGAAGCCATAATTGGCATAAGGCATCAAATGGTAAAAAAATTATAAAAATCGAATAATAATTGAGACTTTTATAGACCAAAAACCTTGAAAAGTGACTTATAGAAGATCGCCTATTTCTCTGTAACCATACAAGTTAGAAACCATTTTGTGGTATCTGTATGGTCGTATGGCTTCATTCTATTCGTTGATGGGAATCAAATATCATAATTTTAAAAATATTATAAGGCAGACTCATTTGAATAAAATATTTTTTTTTTGTGTTAAAAATTTAGTTTTTGCCCAAATGACGTCATTTCCGGTCACAGTGAAAATGTAAAATTGACTTGACCTAGTCCAAATTGGCATTAGGCATCAAATGGAAAAAAAATATTGCAAATCGAATGATAATTCACTCTTTTATAGGCAAAATAACGTGAAAAGTGATGCATGCAAAATTGCATATTTCTCGGCAACTGCTCATATTACAAACTAATTTTCGCATACATTCTCTTCGTCTGGATTATTGCTACGAGTTTATGAAAATTACAAATAAATATTTCAAAATATGAAGACGCTGAATGAATTGTAAATAACTGAATTTTACACTTTATTTTACATTTTATTCGAAATTGCCCGAAAATGAAATTGAAATTAAAAAATCTGAGCTAAGGATTTTGTGCATCTTTGCAGGGTCCATCCTTTTAGTTATATCAGTTTTGAAAAAAAAAATATTTGCTTTCAAAAAGTGGTACCGAACTGTCAAAATTGTAGTTTTTGTTAATATTACGTCACTTTCGTTGCCGACAGAAAAATTTTACCGTAACAAAAAAAATTACAACTGGGACCACGGAGCATATGAACTTTGTTTTATACAAATCGAACAATAAATAATTTTTCTGGGTACGAAAAACTAAATTAGCCGATGGCGGCTAACGCAAATTACCCTGACAATTTTTTTTCTCATTTCTGCTCAAGTACGATGATATTTTAACCCTGTGTAAAATACCATCAAAATATATTCATAAATAAAAAAGGTATTCGTAAAAAAATTATTTTTTTTCAATATATCGGACATTTGTTCGACTACTTCCGGTTTTACGATCATTGTCGCGATAGCTTTACGAAGTTCTTTGGATACTTAACTTTCTGTACCAGAAGTGTCAGAAACATCCATTGAGTAGTTTTGGAAAAAAAGATAAATTAAAGAGCGTTTACAAAAATTTAATGATTTTTCAATTTTTTTCAAAGTTTGATGCCATTTTTGGACCACCTATATTATTTCAATGCTTTTCATTTTGGATTCACTATATAGACAACCGATAGGACTTTGAGTAAGAAAAGTTTAAGAAAAATCTGCGGCGTAATTTTCGAGAAAAGGGCGTCTCAGAATGTTAAAAAATCGGAAAATACTAGATTTTTGGCATAAAATAATTTATTTCCCTACGATCGAAATCGTATTATTTAGATACCATATGATGGTCCATTAATAGGGCTTTCCAACGACCCTTTAGTTCTTTTGTTCCGCTATTACCTAAGGGAGAAATCAAATTTTTCGCAAGTGCGACAATGTTTTTAACCTTTTTTTTCATTTTTTGAATACTTCCGGTATGGTTATTATTTTCGGAATAGTTTTAATAGCCGGTTTGGGCACTAAAATAGCCACAGGGCTCTGTAATGATATATTGCATTATCTGATCAGATAAAATGCCCCTGAGAAATCCTATGTTGAAAAGTGCCAAAAATGCCAAAAATTTAAAATATCGAAAATTAAATTTCAATAACTACACACATATTATACATCGTTAGAATCGTAATTAGGTCAGCTATCTGAATATACAATCTTTTTTTGAAAATCTCTCAAAATAAAAAAATAGTAGAGCATTTTCCAAAATTTCACGATTTTTCGACTTTTTTCGATTTTCAGTCCGTTATTTCACCTATTCCAGACATTTCAAAGTCTTATTGGGTGGCATAATTCACAAGACTATTGAATGGACTCTCGATAGAGAAAGTTAAAAAAAAAGTTGCGGTTAAGTTTTCGAGATACAGGCGTCCAAAAACGCTCCAAATCAGAAAATACTTGATTTTCAGCGTGCCATATTTTGCTTCCTGCTCATCGTATCCGTATGAATTGGGTATCATACGATAGTACAATCCTAGTGCAGTCCAATGGTACCCTAATTTCTTTAATCCGTTGATATCGGGCGGAGAAATCGCGTTTTTCCCAAAAATATCCATTTTTTGCATTTTTTTCAAAATATTGAACATTATTTCGACCACTTCCGGTTTAAAGATCTGTGTCGAAATTGCTTTATCAGTTGGTATTGGACTATAACTTCATGTTCCAGAAGTTTCAGAAACGTCAATTCTACCATAAAACGAAACCCGAGCTTGCAAAATGGGAAGAAAATTCGATAAAAATCGAAAAATAAAGGGCGATAACTCTGAATGAAACTTATATTACTGGAATCGGATGGACTTCAGGTATCCAAAAATGTAGGTCAAATTTGAAAATTTTGAAAAATGACAAAAATTGTCTCGTAAACAACATGTTTTCAATTTTCGAACGATAAAAGTCGTAGACGAATGTTCGAAATTGAAAAATGTGAGATAGCCATTGTCTCAGAAAAGATTCAGGGATTCCAAAAATGTAATTTGTTTGAAAATGGACAAAGAATTGACGAAACTATGGCCGATTTTCAATTTTTAGACAACGTGCAAAGTTCGGTCACTTCCGGTATGCGCAGAAATTTCAAAAATATTTTATCAAGTAGCCACCACGTGGTTTCCCAATAGAAAATCTAATTTCAGATCGATATCTGTTTTCGATCATGGAGATCTAGGCCCCCGCGGTAAATAATAATAATAATAATAATAATAATAATAATTTTAGTAATCTCAATAGGCTTTCAGACGAAAGTCTGAAAGCCTAATAATAATTTTAACAAAAACAATAGTGTTTCACACAAGCTTCGCAGTGTGAAACCCTAACTAGACCTGCATGCAGGAATGACGGGTTTCACTGGTGCCACGTCACTTTCGGTGCCACGTTACCCTTAAACATATGTCACTTCCGATACCAATGAAACCATCAAACAGGTTTCCACATAAGCATTGTAAACATCAAATAAAATGGACGAAGAATCAACCAAATCCAGCAATATCAATTCATTTTATATATATATGTTACTTGTAAGTGATCCTGGCAAAATTTCATTACTTCCGGTGATAATGAAAATGTTCAATTAGTTTTATGAAATCAGAAATGGCATAAGGCAGCATAATGGCGAAAATTGTATGTAAATCGAATGAGAATTGCCACTTTTATAGACCAAAAACCTTGAAAAGTGACTTGTAGAAAATCGTCTATTTCTCGGCAACCGTACACGATAAAAACTATCTTTTGGTATCTATATGATCGTATGGGTTCAATCCATTTGTTGATTGGAATCAAATATCATAATTTGAAATATATTACAAATCAGACTCATTTGAAAAAAATGTCTGTTTTGAAGGCTAAAAATACAGTTTTTGCCAAAATGACATTACTTCCGGTGATACTGAAAATGTTAAATTAGTTCTATGAAATCATAAATGACACAAGATATCATATGGTGAAAATTTTATGAAAATCGAATAATAACTGACATTTTTATAGACCAAAAACCTTGAAAAGTGACTTAATGAAAATCGCCCATTTCTCTGCAACCGTACAAGTTAGAAACCATTTTGTGGTATCTGTATGATCGTATGGGTTCAATCTATTTGATCAATAGAATCAAATATCACAATTTGAAAAAAATAACAAAAACGACTCATTTGAATAAAATATTGTTTTTTGAAGGCTAAAATTTAAGTTTTGAGCGAATGACGTCATTTCCGGTGGCAGCGCAAGGGTTAAAATGGTTTGACATAGTCCACTATGGCATTAGGCATCCAATGGCGAAAGAAAATTGAAAATCGAATAATAATTGATTCTTTTACAGCCAAAATTACGTGAAAAGTGACTCATGCAAAATTGCCTATTTCTCGGCAACTGCTTATATTACAAACTAATTTTCACATACATTCTCTTCGTATGGATTATAGCTACAAGTTTATAAAAGTTACGTAAAAATATTTTAAAATCTGAAAAGCCTGAATGAGTTGTAAATAGGTCAATTTTACGCCTTTTTTCACCTCTTAATCCAATTTGCTAGAAAATGAAAAAGAAATTAAAAAAACTGCTTCCGACATTTTTTGCGCCTTTAAAGGACACACTCTTTGAGTCATATAATTTTTCAAAAAAATAATATTTGTTTTCAAAAAATGTACCTAACTGTCAAAATTGTAGTTTTTGGTAAAATTATGCCACTTCCGGTGCCGACAGATAACACTTTTGGTAATAAAAAAAATGACAATTGAGACAACGAAGCATATGAACTTTGTTTTATACAAATCGAACAATAAAAAATTAATCTAGGACTGAAAAACTGAATTAGCCAATGGAGGCCAAGGAAAATTACTGAGACAAAATTTTTTAACATTTTTGCGCAAGTCAGATGACTCTTTAATTCTGTGCACAACACGACTAAAAAATATTCATAAATAAAAAAGTTTTTTGTAAAATTTTAAATTTCCGAAATTTGGCGCCTAATATCTTCGAAGATTTGCCGAAAATCAAAAATCGAAAGTAGCGCAGCTATGTGCCCTGTCTCCAGCTATGCCAAAATGTATCGAAAGTTAAAATCCCATGATTATTGTTAAAATTACCGCAATATTTGTAAAAACGATAACTTCGGTGATTTCGGACATTTCGCATTGTCGCAGAACGTTCAAAATAGCTTTATCCTCTAAGTCACACCCACTTTCCCAGTAAAACCGAAGAAATCGTAACGATGCGACACGTAGTTGCTGAGATCTACTCAAAACAAAAGAAGAATAATAATAATAATAACTAGACCTGCATGCAGGAATGACGGGTTTCACTGGTGCCACGTTACCCTTAAACATGTCACTTCCGGTGCCAAGTTACCCTTGAACATATGTCACTTCCGGTACCAACGAAACCACTAAACAGGTTTCCAAATTAACATTGCACACAAATAAAATGGACGCAGAATCAACAAAATCCAGCAATATCAATTCATTTTATACATTTGTTACTTGTAAATGATCTTGACAAAATTAAATTACTCCCGGTGTTAATGCAAATGTTCAATTAGTCTTATGAAATCAGAAATGGCATACGATATCATATAGTGAAAATTTAATGTAAATCGAATAATAATTGCCACTTTTAAAGACCAAAAAACTTGAAAAGTGACTTGTAGGAAATCGGCTATTTCTCTGCAACCGTACAAGTTAGAAACCATTTTGTGGTATCTGTATGATGGTATGGGTTCATTCTATTTGTTGATTGGCATCAAATACCATACTTTGAAAAAGATTTCAAAACAGACTCGTTTGAATAAAATATCTGTTTTAGAGGCTAAAAATACAGTTTTTGCCAAAATGACGTTACTTCCGGTGATAATGAAAATCTTAAATTACTTGTATGAAATCACAAATGGCATTAGGTATAACATGGTGTAACGTTTATGAAAATCGAATAATAATTGACACTTTTATGGCCCCGAAACCTTCAAAAGTGACCTGTAGAAAACCGTCTATTTCTCGGCAACCGAACAAGTTAGAAACAATTTTATGATATCTATATGACCATATGAGTTGTATTTATATGTGAATTTAAGCCAAAAGTCAAAATTATTAATACATATTAAGTTATTCTTGGTTGAATAAAACATTGATTTAAAAAGTTTAAAATGCATTTTTTGACCAAATGATGTCACTTCCGGTGTCAATTTTAAATTGTAATCAACTTGATATGACGCTACGTGCTTTTTGAATCAAATGATGTCACTTTTATAAAAATCCAATCATAATTGACTATTTTACAGGCAAAATAACGAAAACAGTGACTTGTACAGAACTGCCCAGTTCTTGGTAACTGCTTATAGTACAAACGAATTTTAACATACATTTTCTTCGTATGGATTATAGCTACAAGTTTATAAAAGTTACGAAGAAATATTTTAAAATCTGAAAAGCCTGAATAGGTTGTAAATGGGTCAATTTTACACCATTTTTAGCCATTTAATCGAATTTGCTCGAAAATGAAATCGAAATTAAAAAAACTGCTTCCGCCATTTTTTGCGCCTTGAAAGGGCACACGCTTTGGGTCAAATAATTTTTCCAAAAAATAATATTTGTTTTCGAAAAATGGTACCTAACTGTCAAAATTGTAGTTTTTGGTAAAATTATGCCACTTTCGGTGCCGACAGATAACACTTCCGGTAATAAAAAAAATGACAATTGAGACAACGAAGCATATGAACTTTGTTTTATACAAATCGAACAATAAAAAATTAATCTAGGACTTAAAAACTGAATTAGCCAATGGCGGCCAAGGTAAATTACTGAGAAAAAATTCTTTAACATTTTTGCACTAGTCAGATGACCCTTTAATTCTGTGCATAATACGACTAAAAAATATTCATAAATAAAAAAGTTTTTTGTAAAATTTTAAATTTTCAAAATTTGGCGCCTAATATCTTTGAAGATTTACCGAAAATCAAAAATCGAAAGTAGTGTAGCTATGTGCCCTGTCTCCGGCTATGCCAAAATGTATCGAAAGTTAAAATTCAATGATTATTGTTAAAATTACTGCAATATTTTAAAAAACGATAATTTGGTGATTTCGGACATTTCGCATTGTCGCAGAACGTTCAAAATAGCTTTATCCTCTAAGTCACACCCACTTTCCCAGTAAAACCGAAGAAATCGTAACGATGCGACAAGCAGTTGCTGAGATCTACTCAAAACAAAAGAAGAATAATAATAATAAGAATAATAATTTTAACAAAAACAATAGTGTTTCACACAAGCTTCGCAGTGTGAAACCCTAACTAGACCTGCAAGCAGCACTGAACCGGCTTTCAGGAATCATACAGGAAGTTCATTATACCATAGCCGATCCATTGAGCTACCAAACTATACTTTAATTGTTTTGCTTCAGTGACACCTTCTATCATATGTAAAAGTAATATTTGCTGGCGAAAAGACCGGTCAAAATTGTAAATTATGGCAAAATTACGTCACTTCCGGTGCCGAAAGAAATTTTTATAGGTGAAAAATAAGTCGAAAATTCGCAACATACAAAATACAAACTTTGTTTTATACATATCGGGCAATAAATAATCAACCTATAACCCTTAAACTGAAATTAAGAAGGTATAAAACTTAAAAGTGACCCTGGGAAAATTGGCTATTATTCGACAAGGGAACATGCTAGAAGCCTTTTCTTGATATCAATATGATGGTATTGATTCAATCTTACTGCCCATTAGAGTCAGACGTTATACAGTTAAACGAATAATAAATATAAATCCCTTCAAAAAAATGTTTGTTTTGAAGGCTAAAAATACGTTTTTTGCAAAAATTACATTACTTTCGGAGATATTGAAAATGTTAATTTAGTTCATAGAAGTCATAAATGGCATAAGGCATCAAATGGTAAAAAAATGATAAAAATCGAATAATAATTGACACTTTTATAGACCAAAAACCTTGAAAAGTGACTTATAAAAGATCGCCTATTTCTCTGTAACCATACAAGTTAGAAACCATTTTGTGGTATCCGTATGGTCGTATGGCTTAATTCTATTCGTTGATGGGAATCAAATATCATAATTTTAAAAATATTATAAGGCAGACTCATTTGAATAAAATATTTTTTTTTAAGTTAAAAATACAGTTTTTGACCAAATGACGTCATTTCCGGTCACAGTGTAAATGTAAAATTGGCTTGACTTAGTCCAAATTGGCATTAAGCATCAAATGGAAAAAAAAATATTGCAAATCGAATAATAATTCACTCTTTTATAGGCAAAATAACGTGAAAAGTGATGCATGCAAAATTGCATATTTCTCGGCAACTAATTTGCGCATACATTCTCTTCGTCTGGATTATTGCTACGAGTTTATGAAAATTACAAATAAATATTTCAAAATATGAAGACGCTGAATGAATTGTAAATAACTGAATTTTACACTTTATTTTACATTTTATTCGAAATTGCCCGAAAATGAAATTGAAATTAAAAAATCTGAGCTAAGGATTTTGTGCACCTTTGCAGGGTGCATCCTTTTAGTTATATCAGTTTTGAAAAAAAATAATATTTGCTTTTAAAAAGTGGTACTGAACGATCAAAATTGTAGTTTTTGTTAATATTACGTCACTTCCGTTGCCGACAGAAAAATTTCACCGTAACAAAAAAAATTACAATTGGGACCACGGAGCGTATGAACTTTGTTTTATATAAATCGAATAATAAATAATTTTTCTGGGTACGAAAAACTAAATTAGCCGATGGCAGCTAATGCAAATTACCGAGACAATTTTTTTTCTCATTTCTGCTCAAGTAGGATGATATTTTTAACCCTGTGTAAAATATCATCAAAACATATTCATAAATAAAAAAGGTTTTCGTAAAAAAATTAATTTTTTTCAAAATATCGGACATTTTTTCGACTACTTCCGGTTTTACGATCGTTGTAGTGATAGCTTTACGAAGTTCTTTGGATAATTAACTTTCTGTACCAGAAGTGTCAGAAACATCCATTGAGTAGTTTTGGAAAAAAAGATAAATTAAAGAGCGTTTCCAAAAATTTAACGATTTTTCAATTTTTTTCAAAGTTTGAGGCCATTTTTGGACCATTTATATTATTTCAATGCATTTCATTTTGGATTCACTATATAGACAACCGATAGGACTTTGAGTAAGAAAAGTTTGAGAAAAATCTGCGGCGTCGTTTTCGAGAAAAGGGCGTCCCAGAATGTTAAAAAATCGGAAAATGATATATTTTTAGCATACAATAATTTATTTCCTTACCATCGAAATCGTATTATTTAGATACCATATGATGGTTCATTAATAGGGCTATCCAGCGACACTTTAGTTCTTTTGGTCCGCTATTACCTAAGGGAGAAATCAAGTTTCTCGCAACTGCGACAATGGTTTTAACCTTTTTTTTCATTTTTTGAATACTTCTGGTATGGTTATTATTGTCGGAATAGTTTTAATAGCCGGTTTGGGCACTAAAATAGCCACGGGGCTCTGTAATGATGTATTACATTATCTGATCAGATAAAATGCCTCTGAGAAATCCTATGTTCAAAAGTGCCAAAAATGCAAAAAAATTAAAATATCGAAAATTAAATTTCAATAACTACATACATATTATACATCAATAGAATCGTAATTAGGTCAGCTATCTGAATATACAACCTTTTTTTGAAAATCTCTTAAAATAAAAAAATAGTAGAGCATTTTCCAAAATTTCACGATTTTTCGACTTTTTTTGATTTTCAGTCCCTTTTTTATCATATTCCAGACATTTCAAAGTCTTATTGGTTGGCATAATTCACAAGACTATCGAATGGACTCTCGATAGAGAAAGTTAAAAAAAAAGTTGCGGTTAAGTTTTCGAGATACAGGCGTCCAAAAACGCTCCAAATCAGAAAATACTTGATTTTCAGCGTGCCATATTTTGCTTCCTGCTCGTCGTATCCGTACAAATTGGGTATCATACGATAGCACAATACTAGTGCAGTCCAATGGTACCCTAATTTGTTTAATCCATTGATATCGGACGGAGAAGTCGCGTTTTTCCCCAAAATAGCCATTTTTTGCATTTTTTTCAAAATATCGGACATTATTTCGACCACTTCCGGTGTACAGATTATTGTTGAAATTGCTTTATTCCTTGCAATGGTCATTTGGCTTCATGCCTCAGAAATTTCAGAAACGTCAATTCGGCCATAAAACGAAACCCGAGCTCGCAAAATGGGTAGAAAATTCGAAAAAAATCGAAAAATAAAGGGCGATAACTCTGAATGAAATTTATATTACTGGAATCGGATGGACTTCAGGTATCCAAAAATGTAGCTCAAATTTCAAAATTTTGAAAAATAACAAAAATTGTCTCTCAAACAACATTTTTCATTTTTCGATCGCAAGAAGTCAGCGATGAAGTTTCGAAATATCGAAATTTTCAACTGCTATCGTCCGAGAAAAGACTCAGGGTTTCCGAAAATGTCATTTGTATGAAAATAGGTACAGAATTGACGAATCTACGGCCGTTTTTTGATTTTTTGACACCGCACGAAATTCGACCACTTCCGGTCTGCGCAGAAGTTTCAAATATAGTTTATCAAGTAGCCAACACATGGTTTCCCGATAGAGAATTAGGTCCCAGATCGGTATCTGTTACAGGCACTGAGAAATAGGCTCCGGCGAAAAAAAAAATAATAATAATAAATAACTAGACCTGCAAGCAGCACTGAACCGGCTTTCAGGAATCATACAGGAAGTTCATTATACCATAGCCGATCCATTGAGCTACCAAACTATACTTTAATTGTTTTGCTTCAGTGACACCTTCTATCATATGTAAAAGTAATATTTGCTGGCGAAAAGACCGGTCAAAATTGTAAATTATGGCAAAATTACGTCACTTCCGGTGCCGAAAGAAATTTTTATAGGTGAAAAATAAGTCGAAAATTCGCAACATACAAAATACAAACTTTGTTTTATACATATCGGGCAATAAATAATCAACCTATAACCAACTAGACCTGCATGCAGGAATGACGGGTTTCACTGGTGCCACGTCACTTTCGGTGCCACATTACCCTTTATCATATGTCACTTCCGATACCAATGAAACCATCAAACAGGTTTCCACATAAGCATTGTAAACATCAAATAAAATGGACGAAGAATCAACCAAATCCAGCAATATCAATTCATTTTATATATATGTTACTTGTAAGTGATCCTGGCAAAATTTCATTACTTCCGGTGATAATGAAAATGTTCAATTAGTTTTATGAAATCAGAAATGGCATAAGGCAGCATAATGGCGAAAATTGTATGTAAATCGAATGAGAATTGCCACTTTTATAGACCAAAAACCTTGAAAAGTGACTTGTAGAAAATCGTCTATTTCTCGGCAACCGTACACGATAAAAACTATCTTTTGGTATCTATATGATCGTATGGGTTCAATCCATTTGTTGATTGGAATCAAATATCATAATTTGAAATATATTACAAATCAGACTCATTTGAAAAAAATGTCTGTTTTGAAGGCTAAAAATACAGTTTTTGCCAAAATGACATTACTTCCGGTGATACTGAAAATGTTAAATTAGTTCTATGAAATCATAAATGACACAAGATATCATATGGTGAAAATTTTATGAAAATCGAATAATAACTGACACTTTTATAGACCAAAAACCTTGAAAAGTGACTTAAGGAAAATCGCCCATTTCTCTGCAACCGTACAAGTTAGAAACCATTTTGTGGTATCTGTATGATCGTATGGGTTCAATCTATTTGATCAATAGAATCAAATATCACAATTTGAAAAAAATAACAAATACGACTCATTTGAATAAAATATTGTTTTTTGAAGGCTAAAATTTAAGTTTTGAGCAAATGACGTCATTTCCGGTGGCAGCGCAAGGGGTAAAATGGTTTGACATAGTCCACTATGGCATTAGGCATCCAATGGCGAAAGAAAATTGAAAATCGAATAATAATTGATTCTTTTACAGCCAAAATTACGTGAAAAGTGACTCATGCAAAATTGCCTATTTCTCGGCAACTGCTTATATTACAAACTAATTTTCACATACATTCTCTTCGTATGGATTATAGCTACAAGTTTATAAAAGTTACGTAAAAATATTTTAAAATCTGAAAAGCCTGAATGAGTTGTAAATAGGTCAATTTTACGCCTTTTTTCACCTCTTAATCCAATTTGCTAGAAAATGAAAAAGAAATTAAAAAAACTGCTTCCGACATTTTGTGCGCCTTTAAAGGACACACTCTTTGAGTCATATAATTTTTCAAAAAAATAATATTTGTTTTCAAAAAATGTACCTAACTGTCAAAATTGTAGTTTTTGGTAAAATTACGCCACTTCCGGTGCCGACAGATAACACTTTTGGTAATAAAAAAAATGACAATTGAGACAACGAAGCATATGAACTTTGTTTTATACAAATCGAACAATAAAAAATTAATCTAGGACTGAAAAACTGAATTAGCCAATGGAGGCCAAGGAAAATTACTGAGACAAAATTTTTTAACATTTTTGCGCAAGTCAGATGACTCTTTAATTCTGTGCACAACACGACTAAAAAATATTCATAAATAAAAAAGTTTTTTGTAAAATTTTAAATTTCCGAAATTTGGCGCCTAATATCTTCGAAGATTTGCCGAAAATCAAAAATCGAAAGTAGCGCAGCTATGTGCCCTGTCTCCAGCTATGCCAAAATGTATCGAAAGTTAAAATCCCATGATTATTGTTAAAATTACCGCAATATTTGTAAAAACGATAACTTCGGTGATTTCGGACATTTCGCATTGTCGCAGAACGTTCAAAATAGCTTTATCCTCTAAGTCACACCCACTTTCCCAGTAAAACCGAAGAAATCGTAACGATGCGACACGTAGTTGCTGAGATCTACTCAAAACAAAAGAAGAATAATAATAATAATAATAAGAATAATAATTTTAACAAAAACAATAGTGTTTCACACAAGCTTCGCAGTGTGAAACCCTAATAAACTGAAATTAAGAAGGTATAAAACTTAAAAGTGACCCTGGGAAAATTGGCTATTATTCGACAAGGAAACATGCTAGAAGCCTTTTCTTGATATCAATATGATGGTATTGATTCAATCTTACTGCCCATTAGAGTCAGACGTTATAAAGTTAAACGAATAATAAATATAAATCCCTTCAAAAAAATGTTTGTTTTGAAGGCTAAAAATACGTTTTTTGCAAAAATTACATTACTTTCGGAGATATTGAAAATGTTAATTTAGTTCATAGAAGTCATAAATGGCATAAGGCATCAAATGGTAAAAAAATGATAAAAATCGAATAATAATTGACACTTTTATAGACCAAAAACCTTGAAAATTGACTTATAAAAGATCGCCTATTTCTCTGTAACCGTACAAGTTAGAAACCATTTTGTGGTATCCGTATGGTCGTATGGCTTAATTCTATTCGTTGATGGGAATCAAATATCATAATTTTAAAAATATTATAAGGCAGACTCATTTGAATAAAATATTTTTTTTTAAGTTAAAAATACAGTTTTTGCCCAAATGACGTCATTTCCGGTCACAGTGTAAATGTAAAATTGGCTTGACCTAGTCCAAATTGGCATTAAGCATCAAATGGAAAAAAAATATTGCAAATCGAATAATAATTCACTCTTTTATAGGCAAAATAACGTGAAAAGTGATGCATGCAAAATTGCATATTTCTCGGCAACTGCTCATATTACAAACTAATTTGCGCAAACATTCTCTTCGTCTGGATTATTGCTACGAGTTTATGAAAATTACAAATAAATATTTCAAAATATGAAGACGCTGAATGAATTGTAAATAACTGAATTTTACACTTTATTTTACATTTTATTCGAAATTGCCCGAAAATGAAATTGAATTTAAAAAATCTGAGCTAAGGATTTTGTGCACCTTTGCAGGGTGCATCCTTTTAGTTATATCAGTTTTGAAAAAAAATAATATTTGCTTTTAAAAAGTGGTACTGAACGATCAAAATTGTAGTTTTTGTTAATATTACATCACTTCCGTTGCCGACAGAAAAATTTCACCGTAACAAAAAAAATTACAATTGGGACCACGGAGCGTATGAACTTTGTTTTATACAAATCGAATAATAAATAATTTTTCTGGGTACGAAAAACTAAATTAGCCGATGACGGCTAACGCAAATTACCGAGACAATTTTTTTTCTCATTTCTGCTCAAGTAGGATGATATTTTTAACCCTGTGTAAAATATCATCAAAACATATTCATAAATAAAAAAGGTTTTCGTAAAAAAATTAATTTTTTTCAAAATATCGGACATTTTTTCGACTACTTCCGGTTTTACGATCGTTGTAGTGATAGCTTTACGAAGTTCTTTGGATAATTAACTTTCTGTACCAGAAGTGTCAGAAACATCCATTGAGTAGTTTTGGAAAAAAAGATAAATTAAAGAGCGTTTCCAAAAATTTAACGATTTTTCAATTTTTTTCAAAGTTTGAGGCCATTTTTGGACCATTTATATTATTTCAATGCATTTCATTTTGGATTCACTATATAGACAACCGATAGGACTTTGAGTAAGAAAAGTTTGAGAAATATCTGCGGCGTCGTTTTCGAGAAAAGGGCGTCCCAGAATGTTAAAAAATCGGAAAATAATATATTTTTGGCATACAATAATTTATTTCCTTACCATCGAAATCGTATTATTTAGATACCATATGATGGTCCATTAATAGGGCTATCAAGCGACACTTTAGTTCTTTTGGTCCGCTATTACCTAAGGGAGAAATCAAGTTTCTCGCAACTGCGACAATGGTTTTAACCTTTTTTTTTCATTTTTTGAATACTTCCGGTATGGTTATTATTGTCGGAATAGTTTTAATAGCCGGTTTGGGCACTAAAATAGCCACGGGGCTCTGTAATGATATATTACATTATCTGATCAGATAAAATGCCTCTGAGAAATCCTATGTTCAAAAGTGCCAAAAATGCAAAAAAATTTTAATATCGAAAATTAAATTTCAATAACTACATACATATTATACATCATTAGAATCGTAATTAGGTCAGCTATCTGAATATACAACCTTTTTTTGAAAATCTCTTAAAATAAAAAAATAGTAGAGCATTTTCCAAAATTTCACGATTTTTCGACTTTTTTTGATTTTCAGTCCCTTTTTTATCATATTCCAGACATTTCAAAGTCTTATTGGATGGCATAATTCACAAGACTATCAAATGGACTCTCGATAGAGAAAGTTAAAAAAAAAGTTGCGGTTAAGTTTTCGAGATACAGGCGTCCAAAAACGCTCCAAATCAGAAAATACTTGATTTTCAGCGTGCCATATTTTGCTTCCTACTCGTCGTATCCGTACAAATTGGGTATCATACGATAGCACAATACTAGTGCAGTCCAATGGTACCCTAATTTGTTTAATCCGTTGATATCGGACGGAGAAGTCGCGTTTTTCCCCAAAATACCCATTTTTTGCATTTTTTTCAAAATATCGGACATTATTTCGACCACTTCCGGTGTACAGATTATTGTTGAAATTGCTTTATTCCTTGCAATGGTCATTTGGCTTCATGCCTCAGAAATTTCAGAAACGTCAATTCGGCCATAAAACGAAACCCGAGCTCGCAAAATGGGTAGAAAATTCGAAAAAAATCGAAAAATAAAGGGCGATAACTCTGAATGAAACTTATATTACTGGAATCGGATGGACTTCAGGTATCCAAAAATGTAGGTCAAATTTCAAAATTTTGAAAAATAACAAAAATTGTCTCTCAAACAACATTTTTCATTTTTCGATCGCAAGAAGTCAGCGATGAAGTTTCGAAATATCGAAATTTTCAACTGCTATCGTCCGAGAAAAGACTCAGGGTTTCCGAAAATGTCATTTGTATGAAAATAGGTACAGAATTGACGAATCTACGGCCGTTTTTTGATTTTTTGACACCGCACGAAATTCGACCACTTCCGGTCTGCGCAGAAGTTTCAAATATAGTTTATCAAGTAGCCAACACATGGTTTCCCGATAGAGAATTAGGTCCCAGATCGGTATCTGTTACAGGCACTGAGAAATAGGCTCCGGCGAAAAAAAAAATAATAATAATAAATAATAATTTTAGTAATCACAATAGGCTTTCAGACGAAAGTCTGAAAGCCTAATAATTTTAGTAATCACAATAGGCTTTCAGACGAAAGTCTGAAAGCCTAATAAGAATAATAATTTTAACAAAAACAATAGTGTTTCACACAAGCTTCGCAGTGTGAAACCCTAATAATAATTTTAACAAAAACAATAGTGTTTCACACAAGCTTCGCAGTGTGAAACCCTAACTAGACCTGCATGCAGGAATGACGGGTTTCACTGATGCCATGTTACCCTTAAACATGTCACTTCCGGTGTCAAGTTACCCTTGAACATATGTCACTTCCGGTACCAGCGAAACCACTAAACAGGTTTCCAAATTAACATTGCACACAAATAAAATGGACGCAGAATCAACAAAATCCAGCAATATCAATTCATTTTATACATTTGTTACTTGTAAATGATCTTGACAAAATTAAATTACTCCCGGTGTTAATGCAAATATTCAATTAGTCTTATGAAATCAGAAATGGCATACGATATCATATAGTGAAAATTTAATGTAAATCGAATAATAATTGCCACTTTTAAAGACCAAAAAACTTGAAAAGTGACTTGTAGAAAATCAGCTATTTCTCTGCAACCGTACAAGTTAGAAACCATTTTGTGGTATCTGTATGATCGTATGGGTTCATTCTATTTGTTGATTGGCATCAAATACCATAATTTGAAAAAGATTTCAAAACAGACTCATTTGAATAAAATATCTGTTTTGGAGGCTAAAAATACAGTTTTTGCCAAAATGACGTTACTTCCGGTGATAATCAAAATCTTAAATTACTTGTATGAAATCCCAAATGGCATTAGGTATAACATAGTGTGACGTTTATGAAAATCGAATAATAATTGACCCTTTTATGGCCTCAAAACCTTCAAAAGTGACCTGTAGAAAACCGTCTATTTCTCGGCAACCGAATAAGTTAGAAACCATTTTATGATATCTATATGACCATACGAGTTTTGTTTATATGTGAATTTAAACCAAAAGTTAAAATTATTAATACATATTAAGTTATTCTTGGTTGAATAAAACATTGATTTAAAAAGTTTAAAATGCATTTTTTGACCAAATGATGTCACTTCCGGTGTCAATTTTAAATTATAATCAACTTGATATGACGCTACATGCTTTTTGAATCAAATGATGTCACTTTTATAAAAATCCAATCATAATTGACTATTTTACAGGCAAAATAACGAAAACAGTGACTTGTACAGAACTGCCCATTTCCTGGCAACTGCTTATATTACAAACGAATTTTAACATACATTTTCTTCGTATGGATTATAGCTACAAGTTTATAAAAGTTACGAAGAAATATTTTAAAATCTGAAAAGCCTGAATAGGTTGTAAGTAGGCCAATTTTACACCATTTTTAGCCTCTTAATCGAATTTGCTCGAAAATGAAATCGAAATTAAAAAAACTGCTTCCTACATTTTTTGCGCCTTGAAAAGACACACTCTTTGAGTCATATAATTTTTCCAAAAAATAATATTTGTTTTCGAAATAAGAAAATAACTGTCAAAATTGTAGTTTTTGGTAAAATTATGCCACTTCCGGTGCCGACAGATAACATTATTGGTAACAAAAAAAATGACAATTCAGACAACGAAGCATATGAACTTTGTTTTATACAAATCGAACAATAAAAAATTAATCTAGGACTGAAAAACTGAATTAGCCAATGGCGGCCAAGGAAAATTACTGAGACAAAAAATTTTAACATTTTTGCACTAGTCAGATGACTCTTTAATTCTGTGCACAATACGACTAAAAAATATTCATAAATAAAAAAATTTTTAGTAAAATTTTAAATTTTCGAAATTTGGCGCCTAATATCTTCGAAGATTTGCCGAAAATCAAAAATCGAAAGTAGCGTAGCTATGTGCCCTGTCTCAGGCTATGCCAAAATGTATCGAAAGTTAAAATCCAATGATTATTGTTAAAATTACTGCAATATTTTCAAAAACGATAACTTCGGTGATTTCGGACATTTCGCATTGGCGCAGAACGTTCAAAATAGCTTTATCCTCTAAGTCACACCCACTTTCTCAGTAAAACCGAAGAAATCGTAACGATGCGACACGTAGTTCCTGAGATCTATTCAAATTGGAATCTGAATAATAATAATAATAATAATAATAATAAGAATAACTAGACCTGCATGCAGGAATGACGGGTTTCACTGGTGCCAAGTTACTCTTAAACATGTCACTTCCGGTGCTAAGTTACCCTTGAACATATGTCACTTCCAGTACCAGCGTAACCACTAAACAGGTTTCCAAATTAACATTGCACACAAATAAAATGGACGCAGAATCAACCAATCAATCCAGCAATATCAAGTCATTTTATACATTTGTTACTTGTAAATAATCTTGACAAAATTAAATTACTTCCTGTGTTAATGAAAATGTTCAATTAGTTTTATGAAATCAGAAATGGCATACGATATCATATAGTGAAAATTTTATGTAAATCGAGTAATAATTGCCACTTTTAAAGACCAAAAAACTTGAAAAGTGACTTGTAGAAAATCCGCTATTTCTCTGCAACCGTACAAGTTACAAACCATTTTGTGGTATCTGTATGATCGTATGGGTTCATTCTATTTGTTGATTAGCATCAAATACCATAATTTGAATAAGATTTCAAAACAGACTCATTTGAATAAAATATCTGTTTTGAAGGCTAAAAATACAGTTTTTGCCAAAATGACGTTACTTCCGGTGATAATGAAAATCTTAAATTACTTGTATGAAATCCCAAATGGCATTAGGTATAACACGGTGTAACGTTTATGAAAATCGAATAATAATTGACACTTTTATGGCCCCGAAACCTTCAAAAGTGACCTGTAGAAAACCGTCTATTTCTCGGCAACCGAACAAGTTAGAAACAATTTTATGATATCTATATGACCATATGAGTTTTGTTTATATGTGAATTTAAACCAAAAGTTAAAATTATTAATACATATTAAGTTATTCTTGGTTGAATAAAACATTGATTTAAAAAGTTTAAAATGCAGTTTTTGACCAAATGATGTCACTTCCGGTGTCAATTTTAAATTGTAATCAACTTGATATGACGCTACATGCCTTTTGAATCAAATGATGTCACTTTTATAAAAATCCAATAATAATTGACTATTTTACAGGCAAAATAACGAAAACAGTGACTTGTACAGAACTGCCCATTTCTTGGTAACTGCTTATATTACAAACGAATTTTAACATACATTTTCTTCGTATGGATTATAGCTACAAGTTTATAAAAGTTACGAAGAAATATTTTAAAATCTGAAAAGCCTGAATAGGTTCTTAATAGGTCAATTTTACACCATTTTTAGCCTCTTAATCGAATTTGCTCGAAAGTGAAATCGAAATTAAAAAAACTGCTTCCTACATTTTTTGCGCCTTGAAAGGGCACACTCTTTGAGTCAAATAATTTTTCCAAAAAATAATATTTGTTTTCGAAATAAAAAAATAACTGTCAAAATTGTAGTTTTTGGTAAAATTATGCCACTTCCGGTGCCGACAGATAACACTTTTGGTAATAAAAAAAATGACAATTGATACAACGAAGCATATGAATTTTGTTTTATACAAATCGAACAATAAAAAATCAATCTAGGACTGAAAAACTGAATTAGCCAATGGCGGCCAAGGAAAATTACTGAGACAATTTTTTTTAACATTTTTGCACTAGTCAGATGACTCTTTAATTCTGTGCACAACACGACTAAAAAATATTCATAAATGAAAAAGTTTTTTGTAAAATTTTAAATTTTCGAAATTTGGCGCCTAATATCTTCGAAAATTTGCCGAAAATCAAAAATCGAAAGTAGCGTAGCTATGTGCCCTGTCTCAGGCTATGCCAAAATGTATCGAAAGTTAAAATCAAATGATTATTGTTAAAATTACTGCAATATTTTCAAAAACGATAACTTTGGTGATTTCGGACATTTCGCATTGTCGCAGAACGTTCAAAATAGCTTTATCCTCTAAGTCACACCCACTTTCCCAGTAAAACCGAAGAAATCGTAACGATGCGACACGTAGTTGCTGAGATCTATTCAAATTGGAATCTGAATAATAATAATAATAATAACTAGACCTGCAAGCAGCACTGAACCGGCTTTCAGGAATCATACAGAAAGTTTATTATACCATAGCCGATCCATTGAGCTACCAAACTATACTTTAGTTGTTTTGCTTCAGTGACACCCTATACCATATGTTAAAGTAATATTTGCTGGCGAAAAGACCGGTCAAAATTGTAAATTATGGCAAAATTACGTCACTTCCGGTGCCGAAAGAAATTTTTATAGGTGAAAAATAAGTCGAAAATTCGCGACATACAAAATACAAACTTTGTTTTATCATATCGGGCAATAAATAATTAAGGTAAAAAACTTAAAAGTGACCCTGGGAAAATTGGCTATTATTCAACAAGGGAACATGCTAGAAGCCTTTTCTTGATATCAATATGATGGTATTGATTCAATCTTACTGCCCATTAGAGTTAGACGTTATAAAGTTAAACGAATGATAAATATAAATCCCTTCAAAAAAATGTTTGTTTTGAAGGCTAAAAATGGGTTTTTTTGCAAAAATTACATTACTTCCGGTTATATTGAAAATGTTAATTTAGTTCACAGAAGTCATAAATGGCATAAGGCATCAAATGGTAAAAAAATTATTAAAATCGTATAATTATTGACACTTTTATGGACGAAAACCCTTGAAAAGTAACTTATAGAAGATCGCCTATTTCTCTGTAACCGTACAAGTTAGAAACCATTTTGTGGTATCTGTATGGTCGTATGGATTCATTCTATTCGTTGATGGGAATCAAATATCATAATTCTAAAAATATTATAAGGCAGACTCATTTTAATAAAATATTTGTTTTTTAGGTTAAAAATACAGTTTTTGCCCAAATGACGTCATTTCCGGTCACAGTGAAATTGTAAAATTGGCTTGACCTAGTCCAAATTGGCATTAAGCATCAAATGGAAAAAAAAATTGCAAATCGAATAATAATTCCCTCCTTTATAGGCAAAATAACGTGAAAAGTGATGCATGCAAAATTGCATATTTCTCGGCAACTGCTCATATTACAAACTAATTTTCCCATACATTCTCTTCGTCTGGATTAATGCTACGAGTTTATGAAAATAACAAATAAATATTTCAAAATATGAAGACGCTGAATGATTTGTAAATAACTGAATTTTACACTTTATTTTACATTTTATTCGAAATTGCCCGAAAATGAAATTGGAATTAAAAAATCTGAGCTAAAGATTTTGTGCACCTTTGCAGGGTGCATCCTTTTAGTTATATCAGTTTTGAAAAAAATAACATTTGCTTTCAAAAAGTGGTACAGAACTGTCCAAATTGTAGTTTTTGTTAATATTACGTCACTTCCGTTGACGACAGAACAATTTCACCGTAACAAAAAATATTACAATTGGGACCACGGAGCATATGAACTTTGTTTCATACAAATCGAACAATAAATAATTGTTCTGGGTACGAAAAACTAAATTAGCCGATGGCGGCTAACGCAAATTACCGAGACAATTTTTTTTCTCATTTCTGTTCAAGTAGGATGATATTTTAACCCTGTGTAAAATACCATCAAACAATATTCATAAATGAAAAAGGTTTTCGTAAAAAAAATTTTTTTTTTTCAAAATATCGGACATTTTTTCGACTACTTCCGGTTTTACGATCATTGTCGTGATAGCTTTACGAAGTTCTTTGGATACTTAACTTTACGTACTAGAAGTGTCAGAAACATCCATTGAGTAGTCTTGGAAAAAAAGATAAATTAAAGAGCGTTTCCAAAAATTTAACGATTTTTCAATTTTTTTCAAAGTTTGAGGCCATTTTTGGACCACCTACATTATTTCAATGCTTTTCATTTTGGATTCACTATATAGACAACCGATAGGACTTTGAGTAAGGAAAGTTTAAGAAAAATCGTAGGCGTCGTTTTCGAGAAAAGGGCGTCTCGGAATGTTAAAAAATCGGAAAATACTAGATTTTTGGCATACAATAATTTATTTCCTTACCATCGAAATCGTATTATTTAGATACCATATGATGGTCCATTAATAGGGCTATCCAACGACACTTTAGTTCTTTTGGTCCGCTATTACCTAAGGGAGAAATCAAGTTTTTCGCAAGTGCGACAATTTTTTTAACCTTTTTTTTTCATTTTTTGAATACTTCCGGTGTGGTTATTATTGTCGGAATAGTTTTAATAGCCGGTTTGGGCACTAAAATAGCCACAGGGCTCTGTAATTATGTATTACATTATATGATCAGATAAAGTGCCCCTGGGAAATCTGGTGTTCAAAAGTGCCAAAAATGCAAAAAAATTAAAATATCGAAAATTAAATTTCAATAACCACATACATATTATACATCGTTAGAATCGTAATTAGGTCAGCTATCTGAATATACAACCTTTTTTTGAAAATCTCTTAAAATAAAAAAATGGTGGAGCATTTTCCAAAATTTCACGATTTTTCGACTTTTTTCGATTTTCAGTCCCTTTTTTATCCTATTCCAGACATTTCAAAGTCTTATTGGATGGCTTCATGCAAAATACCTCCAAGAGGACTCTCAATAGAAAAAATTAAAAAAAAATTGTAGGTTAAGTTTTCGAGATACAGGCGTCCAAAAATGCTAAAAATCAGAAAATACTTGATTTTCAGCGTGCCATATTTTGCTGCCTGATCATAGTATCTGTATGAATTGGGTATCATACGATAGTACAATCCTAGTGCAGTCCAATGGTACCCTAATTTGTTTAATCCATTGATATCGGACGGAGAAATCGCGTTTTCCCCAAAACTATCCATTTTTTTGCATTTTTTCAAAATATTGCACATTATTTCGACTACTTCCGGTCTACGGATCATTGTTGAAATTGCTTTATTCCTTGCAATGGTCATTTGGCTTCATGCCTTAGAAGTTTCAGATTCTCCAATTCGGCCATATAACGAAACCCGAGCTCACAAAATAGGTAGAAAATTCGAAAAAAATCGAAAAATAAAGGGCGATAACTCTGAATGAAACTTATATTACTGGAATCGGATGGACTTAAGGTATCCAAAAATATAAGTCAAATTTGAAAATTTTGAAAAATGAAAAAAATTGTCTCTTAAACAAAATTTTTCATTTTTCGAACGCTAGAAGTCAGCGACGAAGTTTCGAAATTACAAAATCTTAGATTGCTATTGGCTCGAAAAAGATTCAGGGTTTCCGAAAATGTCATTTGTTTGAAAATGGGTAAATAATTGACGAAACTATGGCCAATTTTCCATTTTTTGACAACGTACAAAGATCTGCCACTTCCGGTATGCGCAGAATTTTCGAAAATACTTTATCAAGTAGCCACCACATGGTTTCCCGAAAGAAAAGTTGATTTCAGATCGATATCTGCTTTCGATCATGGAGAACTTGGTCCCCGCGGTAAATAATAATAATAATAACTAGACCTGCATGCAGGAATGACGGGTTTCACTGGTGCCATGTTACCTTTGAACTTGAACTTGTGTCAATTTCGGTGCCACGTTACTCTTGAACATATGTCACTTCCGGTACCAATGAAACCAATATACAGGTTTCCACATAAGAATTGCACACATCAAATAAAATGGAAACAGAAACAAACAAATCCAGCAATATCATTACATTTTATACATTTGTTACATGTAATTGATCCTGACAAAATTACAGTACTTCCGGTGATAATGTAAATGTTCCATTAGTTTTATGAAATCAGAAATGTCATAAGGCATCACATGGTGAAAATTTTATGTAAATCGAATCATAATTGCCACTTTTATAGACCAAAAACCTTGAAAAGTGACGTGTAGAAAATCGTCTATTTCTCGGCAACCGTACAAGTTAGAAACCATTTTTTGGTATTTATATGACCGTATGGGTTTAATCTATTTGTTGATTGGAATCAAATATCATAATTGTATAAACATTACAAATCAGACTCATTTGAATAAAATATCGGCTTTGAAGGCTTAAAATACAGTTTTTGCCAAAATGACGTTACTTCCGGTGATAATGAAAACTTTAAATTAGTTTTTGAACATCGTCTATGACATTAGGCTTCAAAGGGTGAAAATTTTTATGAAAATCGAATAATAATTGACACTTTTATGGGCCAAAAACCTTCAAAAGTGACTTTTAGAAAATCGCCTATATCTCGGCAACCGAACAAGTTAGAAACAATTTTATGATATCTTTTTGACCGTATCAGCTTTGTTAATATGTGAATTTAAACCAAAAATTAATTTTATTATTATATGTGACATAATTCTTGGTTGAAACAAATATCGATTTTAAAAGATTAAAATGCAGTTTTTGACAAAATGACGTCACTTCCGGTGTCAATTTTAAATTGTAATCAACTTGATATGACGCTACATGCTTTTTGAATCAAATGATGTCACTTTTATAAAAATCCAATAATAATTGACTTTATTACACGCAAAATAAAGAAAACAGTGACTTATGCAGAACTGCCCATTTCTCGGCAACTGCTTATTTTAGAAACTAATTTTAACATACATTCTCTTCGTATTGATTATAGCTACAAGTCTATAAGAGTTATGTAAAAATATTTTAAAATCTGAAAAGCCTGAATGGGTTGTAAATAGGTCAATTTTACGCCTTTTTTCACCTCTTAATCCAATTTGCTAGAAAATGAAATAGAAATTAAAAAAACTGCTTCCTCCATTTTTTGCGCCTTGAAAGGACACACTCTTTGAGTCATATAATTTTTCCAAAAAATAATATTTGTTTAAGAAGAAGGAAACTAACCGTCAAAATTGTAGTTTTTGGTAAAATTATGCCACTTCCGGTGCCGACAGATAACACTTTTGGTAATAAAAAAAATGACAATTGAGACAACGAAGCATATGAACTTTGTTTTATACAAATCGAACAATAAAAATTTAATCTAGGACTGAAAAACTGAATTAGCCAATGGCGGCCAAGGTAAATTACTGAGACAAAATTTTTTAACATTTTTGCACTAGTCAGATGACTCTTTAATTCTGTGCACAACACGACTAAATAATATTTATAAATAAAAACGTTAAATCGAATAATAATTGCCACTTTTGAAGACCAAAAAACTTGAAAAGTGACTTGTAGAAAATCGGCTATTTCTCGGCAACCGTACAAGTTAGAAACCATTTTGTGGTATCTGTATGATCGTATGGGTTCATTCTATTTGTTGATTGGCATCAAATACCATAATTTGAAAAAGATTTCAAAACAGACTCATTTGAATAAAATATCTGTTTTGGAGGCTAAAAATACAGTTTTTGCCAAAATGACGTTACTTCCGGTGATAATGAAAATCTTAAATTACTTGTATGAAATCCCAAATGGCATTAGGTATAACATGGTGTGACGTTTATGAAAATCGAATAATAATTGACCCTTTTATGGCCCCGAAACCTTCAAAAGTGACCTGTAGAAAACCGTCTATTTCTCGGCAACCGAACAAGTTAGAAACCATTTTATGATATCTATATGACCATATGAGTTTTGTTTATATGTGAATTTAAACCAAAAGTTAAAATTATTAATACATATTAAGTTATTCTTGGTTGAATAAAACATTGATTTAAAAAAGTGTAAAATGCATTTTTTGACCAAATGATGTCACTTCCGGTGTCAATTTTAAATTGTAATCAACTTGATATGACGCTACGTGCTTTTTGAATCAAATGATGTCACTTTTATAAAAATCCAATAATAATTGACTATTTTACAGGCAAAATAACGAAAACAGTGACTTATGCAGAACTGCCCATTTCTTGGCAACTGCTTATATTACAAACGAATTTTAACATACATTTTCTTCGTATGGATTATAGCTACAAGTTTATAAAAGTTACGAAGAAATATTTTAAAATCTGAAAAGCCTGAATAGGTTGTAAATAGGCCAATTTTACACCATTTTTAGCCTCTTAATCGAATTTGCTCGAAAATGAAATCGAAATTAAAAAAACTGCTTCCTACATTTTTTGCGCCTTGAAAGGACACACTCTTTGAGTCATATAATTTTTCAAAAAAATAATATTTGTTTATGAAGATCGTAAATAACTGTCAAAATTGTAGTTTTCGGTAAAATTATGCCACTTCCGGTGCCGACAGATAACACTTTCGGTAATAAAAAAAACGACAATTGATACAACGAAGCATATGAACTTTGTTTTATACAAATCGAACAATAAAAAATTAATCTAGGACTGAAAAACTGAATTAGCCAATGGCGGCCAAGGTAAATTACTGAGACAAAATTTTTTAACATTTTTGCACTAGTCAGATGACCCTTTAATTCTGTGCACAATACGACTAAAAAATATTCATAAATAAAAAAGTTTTTTGTAAAATTTTAAATTTTCGAAATTTGGCGCCTAATATCTTCGAAGATTTGCCGAAAATCAAAAATCGAAAGTAGCGTAGCTATGTGCCCTGTCTCAGGCTATGCCAAAATGTATCGAAAGTTAAAATCCAATGATTATTGTTAAAATTACTGCAATATTTTTAAAAACGATAACTTCGGTGATTTCGGACATTTCGCATTGTCGCAGAACGTTAAAAATAGCTTTATCCTCTAAGTCACACCCACTTTCCCAGTAAAACCGAAGAAATCGTAACGATGCGACACGTAGTTGCTGAGATCTATTCAAATTGGAATCTGAATAATAATAATAATAATAATAATAATAATAATAATAAGAATAATAATTTTAACAAAAACAATAGTGTTTCACACAAGCTACGCAGTGTGAAACCCTAATAATTTTAGTAATCTCAATAGGCTTTCAGACGAAAGTCTGAAAGCCTAATAATAATAAGAATAATAATTTTAACAAAAACAATAGTGTTTCACACAAGCTACGCAGTGTGAAACCCTAACTAGACCTGCATGCAGGAATGACGGGTTTCACTGGTGCCACGTTACCCTTAAACATGTCACTTCCGGTGCCAAGTTACCCTTGAACATATGTCACTTCCGGTACCAACGAAACCATTAAACAGGTTTCCAAATTAACATTGCACACAAATAAAATGGATGCAGAATCAACCAAATCCAGCAATATCAATTCATTTTATACATTTGTTACTTGTAAATGATCTTGACAAAATTACATTACTTCCGGTGTTAATGAAAATGTTCAATTAGTTTTATGAAATCAGAAATGGCATACGATATCATATAGTGAAAATTTTATGTAAATCGAATAAAAATTGCCACTTTTAAAGACCAAAAAACTTGAAAAGTGACTTGTAGAAAATCGGCTATTTCTCTGCAACCGTACAAGTTAGAAACCATTTTGTGGTATCTAAATGATCGTATGGGTTCATTTTATTTGTTGATTGGCATCAAATACCATAATTTGAAAAACATTTCAAAGCAGACTCATTTGAATAAAATATCTGTTTTGAAGGCTAAAAATACAGTTTTTGCCAAAATGATGTAACTTCCGGTGATAATGAAAATCTTAAATTACTTGTATGAAATCCTAAATGGCATTAGGTATAACATGGTGTAACGTTTATGAAAATCGAATAATAATTGACACTTTTATGGCCCAAAAACCTTCAAAAGTGACCTGTAGAAAACCGTCTATTTCTCGGCAACCAAACAAGTTAGAAACAATTTTATGATATGTATATGACCATATGAGTTGTGTTTATATGTGAATTTAAACCAAAAGTTAAAATTATTAATACATATTAAGTAATTCTTGGTTGAATAAAACATTGATTTAAAAAGTTTAAAATGCAGTTTTTGACAAAATGACGTCACTTCCGGTGTCAATTTTAAATTGTAATCAACTTGATATGACGCTACGTGCTTTTTGAATCAAATGATGTCACTTTTATAAAAATCCAATCATAATTGACTATTTTACAGGCAAAATAACGAAAACAGTGACTTGTACAGAACTGCGCATTTCTTGGTAACTGCTTATAGTACAAACGAATTTTAACATACATTTTCTTCGTATGGATTATAGCTACAAGTTTATAAAAGTTACGAAGAAATATTTTAAAATCTGAAAAGCCTGAATAGGTTGTAAATAGGCCAATTTTACACCATTTTTAGCCTCTTAATCGAATTTGCTCGAAAATGAAATCGAAATTAAAAAAACTGCTTCCTACATTTTTTGCGCCTTGAAAGGGCACACTCTTTGAGTCAAATAATTTTTCCAAAAAATAATATTTGTTTTCGAAGAAGGAAAATAACTGTCAAAATTGTAGTTTTTGGTAAAATTATGCCACTTCCGGTGCCGACAGATAAAACTTTTGGTAATAAAAAAAATGACAATTGATACAACGAAGCATATGAACTTTGTTTTATACAAATCGAACAATAAAAAATTAATCTAGGACTTAAAAACTGAATTAGCCAATGGCGGCCAAGGTAAATTACTGAGACAAAATTCTTTAACATTTTTGCACTAGTCAGATGACCCTTTAATTCTGTGCATAATACGACTAAAAAATATTCATAAATAAAAAAGTTTTTTGTAAAATTTTAAATTTTCAAAATTTGGCGCCTAATATCTTTGAAGATTTACCGAAAATCAAAAATCGAAAGTAGTGTAGCTATGTGCCCTGTCTCCGGCTATGCCAAAATGTATCGAAAGTTAAAATTCAATGATTATTGTTAAAATTACTGCAATATTTTAAAAAACGATAATTTGGTGATTTCGGACATTTCGCATTGTCGCGGAACGTTCAAAATAGCTTTATCCTCTAAGTCACACCCACTTTCCCAGTAAAACCGAAGAAATCGTAACGATGCGACAAGCAGTTGCTGAGATCTACTCAAAACAAAAGAAGAATAATAATAATAAGAACTAGATCTGCTACTGTCCCATGCAGATATGAAAGCTTTCATATTCATCGTCATGTGTCATTGATTGTATCAAGTATCCTAAATAAAAGGATAAGAAGAAAAAATTATCAAAATTGGTCAAAAACTCGCGAAGTTACAAGTCTAAATATAGTATGAAACATTGCACCCAGGCATAACAATAATCTGAAAACTAAAGGGAAATACCTCAAACTTGTATTACTGTAATGAGACGGATGAGAAAATGAAATGAAAATGGCGGGAAAAAAAATTAAAAATGACCGGTTGGACAGGCGACCTTACTCCTTGTCACGTACAACCGGGCATTCGAAAACACGCTAGTTAACTCAATGACAGGCGCGCGTGCTAACCATTCAGCCACCCAACCCCCTTTAAAATCAGACACGTGTAATATGTCATAGGAAAAATAACAAGTGGCTCACAAAAAATGGTAAATTAATGAGTTTAGGTCAAAAGGTTGAGCTACTGTTTTAGAGTATTTTTTTATGTTTCAAAGAGACACGTTAAGGGTTGTTCATACTTAAATGAAAGTTTAATTTTAAATAAGACCAATAAAATTAGGATTTAATAATGCCAGACTAATATTAAAATAAAGTTTTCAATTAAGAATAATTAATTATTGGTCTAATGTAATGAAATGCTTTGATTTGACGGATGAAATGTACGATGGGTGTCCACACTATGTGGCTAAGGCGTTGGCCTGCTAGCCAGGAGGTCGGGTGTTCGATCCCTGCATTGTCCGAGAAAGTTCATCTCGATTTTCTGGCGTGTCCCCCCACCCGCCGTGTACACATTGGAGTAAACGTAAAAGATCCCTTAGCAGTTGGAATTCGATACTGTTGAATAAGCTCTATACGATGACTAAATGTGCAGATTGTAGCCACCCACACTGCATGTTTTGCTTAACAATGAAAGGGTGCCGTTTTCAATGTTCGATCCTTTTGTTCTTCTACTCCTGATATGTTGGATTGTTGATCGATGGTTTTATATAAAAGACTACCAATAAGACTCTTTGTAGAAGAAGTTCCCCAAAAATATTAAGTTGACTTTACGAGAAAGACCTCTAAACATGCTCCAAATTGTAAAAATACGACTTTTTGGATTTTCAATCTCTTTTTTTCGCCTATCCCTGATATTTAAAATAAATGATACAATGATTTCACACAACAGGCTAGCTATTGGACTCTCTATTGACAAAAGTTTCACAGCCCTCCCTTCATTATAACAGAAGTTATCGTGCCCTAAAGAATCAACAAATCAGCATGCCTATCTCTGCTTACCCTAGGCAGAAAATGCTCATCTTTGAACTCAATCATGACATTGACATAGTGAACGTCTACACCAAGTTTGAACATTCTAGCTCAATTAGAAGGAGAGTTATTGTGTTTCAAAGTCTCGGCCCTTCAAATTGCTACTACTTTTCATTTTCAATTCAAAATGGTGACCATCACGTGACCGAAATCAAAATTCTGCTCCCTACGATTTTTGGGCCATCCTTCAAGGATTCAGAAAATATAACTCCCGTGTCTGTAAGAGTAATATCGCAAAAGTTCATTGTTTTTTCACGTTTCAAGATGGTGGCACTTCCGGTTCGATCGACAAACTCCATATTTTGTGTAGGAATCAGTAATTACTTGTCGAGTATCGAAAAATTTTTTTAGGTCATTCTGACCTATATTTCGACGATTTTTTTGAAAATTTTGATCCTTAATTTCACCAAGGGGAGATAATTTAGAAAATTTCTAATTATATTTTTGAAGTCACATCGGTAAGATCTACTTGTATACTAAATTTCATGAATATCGTACTACTATTAAAGAAGTTGTCAAATTGGTCTAAACTTCCGGTTCGAAATCACAGCGACGAATTTTCGAAATTCGAAAATGTGAAACTGCAGATGAAAACGATTTTTTTCAAGGTATTCGAAGAAAAAAGAATCAGTAAAATCGGTCAAAAAATAACAAAGTTACGACTATGCATTGTCAGTTTTTTCGTTCGTAAAATTCGGTGATTTCGGATTCGTAAAACGTTTTGAAAATATATTTAAACAACGTTCGCACCCCATTTTTGGGGGGTAGGTCAAAGTTTCAGAAAGATCCCATGGTTAGATTCTGAGAAATCCGATTTGCAGAAAATACACAAAAAAAAAAAATAATAATAATCTTAACAGAAACAATAAGCTTTCATATGTAATATGAAAGCTTAATAATAATTTTAACAAAAACAATAGTGTTTCACACAAGCTTCGCAGTGTGAAACCCTAATAATTTTAACAAAAACAATAGTGTTTCACACAAGCTACGCAGTGTGAAACCCTAATAATTTTAACAAAAACAATAGTGTTTCACACAAGCTTCGCAGTGTGAAACCCTAATGAATGGTTGCGTTGACATTTACGTTGGTTCGGTGTGTATGGCGTTAATTTGAATATACGTGTGAAGGTATATTTACAGGCTTATATTTTATCATTCGCTTTGTTGGTTTTCCATGTCTAGTTAGATCCTGTATCAGACAATTTGCTTTCTCCGTTAAAACATTAGGATGTTGACAAAAGGCACGGAAATGTTTGACTTAAAACAATGAAGAATAAATCACGTCTGTTACCATGTACGCAGTAATAGATTCTCTGCAATACTATAACTTGCCTGTCGCTTGACAGATGAAATGGAATGAAATGAAATGGAGTTTAACGTCCTACTGTTCTGCTCCGAACTGGGATAATGAAGACGGGCATACGCATAAAGTGTGCTCTAAGGGACATTTTGCCCACACAGGGATGTTTTACGTACACGCCAATACATGTATGTACACGGGACCTCGGTTTTTCGTCCCATCCGAACTACTAGACAGTTTTCCCTGTCAGTCCCTCCGTCCAGCACAACTGACAAGGGGGAACCGCGCCCGAAAATCTGGATGAACTTTCTTGGTCAATACAAGGCTAGCGAATCACCGTGATCCCGGCCCACTATTTGTACTATCTTTGTACAAGCAAGGAATGAGAACCTCGCCACTTGGTCCAGTAATTGGGTGGTTTTTCATCCCATCCGATTGACTATATCAAACTAAATGCGATATATTACCTGTAACGAGTTCGGTTACAGGGCGCAGATTTGTGTGTAGTCAGGTTGAAACATCTGGAAGCTTCAACATAGGGCACCAGAATGGATGTGTTCGTCGTTACATTATAAAACTCAATACAGTTCGAATCACTGAAATAAATAATCATAATCATCATTTTGTAAGGATATAAGTCGTAGTTTTATTGTTGGTTGAGAGAAAGATAAAGAAGCAGAGAGACACAGAGAGAGAAAGAGAGAGGGGGATATATAACGATGTGGGTACGGTGAAGTATCCACTGGGCTGTACACGACGTGGGATTTGGGTGTACTTTGATGTAACCATTGAGTGAAACAGTGATATTATAAATATAACTTTAAGATAATTAGATAATATAATGGTTACCTCTGTGGTGAGGCCAAGTTAACTGTGTCGTCTGCTGCAGCAACACCGATGACAAATCCAACCAATGCCAATAGCAGCAAGCGTCCCTGGTGAAAAGAACACACAGTTTAAAACAAAATCTTAACTAAATCAGACTTGGTATTTAGCCAGGCAATCAACTCATTAATTACAGATAGTGTTTGTGTGGGAGGTGGATGGGGTGGGGTCTGTCCAAAATGGAGACAGCGTCAAGTTTGGTGTCCGGTGGATTGGGCCATCGGAAGGGCAGGTCAAACAAAAAATGAAAAAGATGATCTTGTCCAGTTCGTCTTAAAAAATCTTTTTCTGCTGAACATTACATGGGCCTGGGTTTTGGCCCAAATTAGTCGATTTGTGAGATGTATTATTTGACAGAAATTATAATCAGATATGCCATCAAATCACATATTTGGGGTTCACTTTTAAAAATCTTCCCGGGGGAGAGCAACGTATTTGCTCTGTGCCTGTATTTGGTATGTAGTAAGGTCAAAACTCAGGCAGGAGAAATACATCTGCCCTGCACGAGCTGGGGAGCGCCCGGACACCCCAAATTCTCTATTTACACATACCTGGGTTAATAAATTACCATTCTATACATCGACACTCCTTAGGTTCGACACAGCCTATAATTTCTAGGCGTCAGGGGAAAAAGAAATATAAAAAGAATGTATGTACTGTTCATTCGAAACTAGTCCCAGGCGCCAATTGTCCCACTTTCCGATCGATGCTAAAGTTATGTCTGTCGATTATGTTATGTTCATATCCACGTTATACCCCAAATTATTACCACCAAATTCCAACCCTTACGGGAATATTCTCGGACTGACACTTTAACAGACCTAATCCGAATTATACGCCTTGATTGAGTAATTATTGTTTTATTGCAAATGAAATGGGGTTTAACGTCCAACAGTACTACACCTACGGGGCTAATGAAGATGGAAGAACGCTATACAGTGACATATGGAGGAAAGTTGACTCAGAAATGACGCTACGGCCTACTATTATTTCGAATTCTAACTATCGTCGGTTCTTTTATGTGTTCCAAAATGTGTACACGGGACTTTGGCTTTTCCTC
The DNA here is from genome assembly GCA_036850965.1 of Patella caerulea. Taxonomy (NCBI): domain Eukaryota; kingdom Metazoa; phylum Mollusca; class Gastropoda; family Patellidae; genus Patella; species Patella caerulea. The sequence goes on from JAZGQO010000007.1 coordinate 3,029,013, forward strand.
TCATACGAACGACTAAACATTGTTCCCTGCGAAGGTCATCCGTCCTGAACGTCTGAAAACGTGTGACCATGTCGGAATACCCAATGAACTTTATCGGTCAACGCAGTGATCGGGAACGAGACCTCATGGTAACGGGGCTAACGTCTTACTCACACAGTCACTGCGCCTACCTAGCTTACAATTGAAATGGCAGGCAACATAGATCATTTAAATATAGAACAATATCACGGATATAATGGCGTCTTCGTTCTTATTTATAATAATTTAGTAAACTAACCACTGGGGGGACTCACCATTTTAACTCTTCATACAGCTTATCTTATCAGACCACTATGAACCGATGAAAAACTACAAGAAGATTGTAATCTAACTTGAGGAGAGATATGGATATTGGTCAATGTGTCAAATCTAGTAGAATTATCTATAATAACTTGTCTCCCCTTACTCCAATCTGATTAAGGGGTTGGGATGGCCTAGTGGTCTAAAGTGTCGCGCTTCGACCTCTAGCTGTCCGGCCACTTCTGGCTTGCGGCTGTGGTTTCGATCCCTGGTGTGAGCGTATGTGGCATGGAGATAGGGGCCTTCTCAACCTCGTGTGTTTCCTCCGGGCACTCCGGTTTCCTCCCACTGCTAAAGACCCCTACGCGCAAGTGAATTATTGAAATAAAATTAAAACCATACGTTAGTCCCGAAATGACCTAGTTTGTGTTGAGTGGACGTTAAACTCCCTCTCTCTCTCTCTCTCTCTCTCTCTCTCTCTCTCCAATCTGATTAAAATGGAGATCTATATATCGTTTCGGTTTTTTATACTCCCGATGGCCTACACCACATGAAGATCTAACTGGCTGTACTGATACGTCATGTCAGAGGTCATACGACTGACTTTTGACCCTATGACGTCAGACATTTGATTAATCATGTTACTTGTCATATTTTGATTTAATTCAAATATGGAGGAGCGAGCCTTAGCTTCGAACAAGCAGTGCAGTGGTTGAAAAAAAAATAAACAAGCAGTGCGGTGGTAGAAATTTTTGCAGACGTCCTTGTCAAACTTTCAAAGACTAATATAAAATGAAAGAAATTTTCAAACCATTCACTTTATATTAATTATTATATTAGATATTTACTGGATTAGGATCTGATTTGCTGCTCAACTTTCATTGAATCATGAAATGGATAATCGAGAATATGTTTTTATCGTACCGACTTCAGTAATGATGATCGGGGCTAGGCTAAATGGTGGTTCAGAGTATTTACAGTGAGAACTGCCAACTATTTACCTAATCTCGAAAAAAAAAGTATCTTTAACGGTGATGCGGACACAGTAGCAGATATGCTTCACAAATAACCATTGGCACGCCCTATGGAAATTTTGCGGAATGGAAGTATTTGCTCATTTTTCTTTTATATCCAATAGAACCTCATTCTTTTCACCATTTAGCCATTACCAGAAAATTTGATGATCGGCCGAATTAAAAATGGTTTGCACGACTATGGCCCCCTAGTTATCTAATACCTATGGACAACATATTCCTGAAGCAATGGTCCTAGAAATCCCTCTCTGGCCATTGGATTAGCTTCTGATTCTTGAACTTTTTGCGGGAGTGTGTCTATCCTTCCCGTTCAATCAAAGCTATCACTTAAGTATAGCGACATGACAGTCCTTCGTTTAATCTGGGTCTTCACTAAAACTTTGGACAGTGATTTAAGGTATTAAAAATGGTGAAAGTATGTTCGTTTCCCAACAGTATTGTTTACATTTCATTCCACTTGATAGCCTCGTTTGTCACACAATTAGTTTTCCTGCAGTATTCTACTATGCACGGGTTAAATGGGCATAATAAAATCGTGAGCCATGACGTAACGTTATGTAAATATATTTGGCCCAATATTGGCACTCGTTTTAAATTTTAAATGTAAAGCTTTTGTAGAACAGCTAGTCATTGGTATGTAGTCGGACTACTGACCAATCAAAATTTATAACAACAATATCCACTCATTACAGCAGTGTGTAGTGGGATGATCTCTAATCAAACGGAACACTGCGAAGCGTATGACGGACAAAGGCCCGACGCGCACCCGAATTATTGAAACCAGATAAAACCATATGTTAGTCCGCGGATGACCTGGTTTGTGTCGCGTGGACGTTAAACTCCATTATAATATTGCTTTGTCATGATGATAAATAAATTTACACCGCGATCAAATAGACCGCATCACCCGAAGTCGGTATCTACGCGAAGAATATAGTGCATGTGATTAGTATTTTATTAGAAATGGATACATCGCTAAGACTACGTAGCGACAAAGGTGCTAAATCAGGACTGTCAACGAAAAATTCAAGGTGTCAATCGTCAATGCACACTGAATTAAAATCTGGGAATGGCAAACTATACTCGATGTTTCGATTCACAATGTATAGTCTATTTCAATAAAATGCGCCTTGCCTAACATTAAAGTCTCTAACCCAATATCATCCAAAATCTTCAACATTGAAAACACGAATTATTTGTCAATTTAAATCAACATTGATGCTGTAATCTTACCGGGTAAAGATGGGCTTCTGATATCCAATATTTAAGACAAAATAAAAAAATTACTATTGCTACACGAGGAACGAGACTAAACACATTGCACCAATCAAACGGCGTATGTAGACGGGAATAACCAGACGCTAGAAATTTGCGTTCGGTTGACATAACTGGCTTATTCGGCCGAACATAACTGATTTGAAATTAGATTAAAAATGGAATCCATTGAATGTATATCAGTTTATATACATTCATATTACAGTATTATCTGCGTTGCGACCCACTTGTGTCAATTTCTAGGCCCAAAATGTTAGCGATTTTAGCTCCTTTAATGATAAATTGGATGTTTACTATCATCCGGCGCGGATCCAGGATTTTTTGCAGGGGGTGGAGTGTCTAGGTTTGATAATTGCGGTGGGCGTTGCGCCGAAGGCGCTTAACCAATTAAAGGGGGTTCTGGGGGTCCTCCCCCAGAAAAATTTGGTAGATTAGATTCAATTTGGTGCATTCTGACGTATTTCCGGAAGGTAAATTTCAAAATTACAGGTCTAAAAATCACCAATAAAATCGCATAAAATTTTTTCAAGTCTGAGCGAGGGGGGGGGGGGGGGGGTCCGGACCCCCTGGACCCCCCTCTGGATCCGCGCCTGTTATCATAGCATTGGTACTTGAAAATCGAGACTATCTTGTAATAACTTCAAACAATCATAATTACGCTCAGAATAAGAGCATTTACTTTCTGTGAACAATCAATGTGAAAACTTTCAACTCTTTATCTAAATGTTACAAAACGCCATCTTTAAACACGTCATTGCAACCCATTCACTTATAGACCTGACTCCGCGCCCTCTTTATTCAACAATCCCTCCTCAGAATGTTAAAATTCTTTGTTAAAAGATAATTACATTTTTGTTTATCTATACAATATTGCTCTCGGCGTTGTGTATTTTGAATTGAAAAGCAACAGTTCGAATTAATCCGTTTTTAGGATAGGCCACGTCGGGATTTGGTTGGGGAATTTTGTTGGGGTTTTTTCTGTGTAAATGACACAATCTGCTTTCTCCGTTAAAACACAAGAAAGTTGACATACTTCTTTGAAGAATTTTACAATAAATACGACGGAAATTTTACACGTAAGAATAAATCTTCCAATGTACTAGTACGCAAAAAAACAAATTCCCTAAAATTCCTGAATTTGCTTGTCACAAGACTGTCACGCGTAGACCTAGCTGTAATTTGTAGCCGTGATATATTCTTATTCACGGCTGCAATTGGTACACTATTCTAGTCTTTGAGCAAGTAAAATTAGGTTCAATTGCAAAATTTTCACCACAGTTTGCATGGAAATAAGTAATTATGTAATAAATAGCGAAGAGTGAAACACTGAAATCATAATCTGATCTTACCGAACAGTTTTTCGGTATTTTCGTGTAACATGACATCATGTTTTTCTAATTCTGCGGCCATTTTAAAATAAATAGAAATTTCCCATGGCAGGTGGGGTTTCCCTTTAATCTTAATGGGAATTGATTCATGATATCTTAAACTGTGTACAGTAAGCTTTGGGGTAAATGTAATAGGATTAAATTAGGGGAGTTATAGGCCAGTAACTTATTTTGCAGTCATATGACTACAAAACTTGCTCAAAGGAAGGCCTTATGCCCATTGTATGCCAAGTCGTTCGTATGGGACAAAAAACCAAAGTTCCGTGTACACATTGGCGTGCACGTAAAAGATCCCGTGGTAGCTGGTATTTGTTGTAAAAGTATGGCGCATGTCTGTCTGCATTAGCCCAGTCGGAGCAGAACACATGGACCCCATTTTTTTTTATTATACCTATTGTGAACCGTTCCCTTGTCCGAGCCTGTGTCCTGCATTTCTGACAAGTGGAAACTGTGTGCGGCGGCAATGTTTTACCTCGATTTCTTGCGGCTATCAGGCGTGCGATGCGTCTTGTCTATGTGTTTTCTTAAAGTGGGGGAGGGGGGTGCTGGAGTGAATGGCCGAGGGATTAGTGCGTGCGCGTTGTATTATCAGGTCTCTCATGGAGTCAGCTGGCGTGGTTCAATTCTTCGGCTGTAGGTGTCCAACCTCGTGGATTTTCTCTGGGTCCTCCCACTACTAAAGAAACCCAACGCAAACGAAATAATATTAACCATGTGACCTAGTTCAGTCAAGGGACGTTAAAACAATGCACGGAACTGTGGGTATTCCACTAGAAACATCGACGCTGATTGGTTAATCAAATGTCTGACGTCATAGTCAAACGTCGCTCGTGTGACCCCTGACACGACCTCCCAATACAACTGGTCTAATGTTCATGCAGTGGCGAACATTAAAAAGAAACGAAATATAGATCTGTATTTCATTCCCATTAGGCCCTCCTCCTTTACTACACTGACCTGGTATAAAATTGAAACGCACTATAGATGTATAATTCCCATTCAAGTTATTTATAAATACAATATTGACTTTACTATAGTTCACTCGACCTACTCGGCTTCTCTGGGCGTATATATACATCGACTTATTTCTCTCTGCTGTCATTAGAAACGTAGTAAATCAGCACGTCTTGAACCAAAGTTTGAAGATTGTCGGATTGTCAATAGAATCAATTTGTTAAAATGAAACTGAAGATACACGTTATCTACTGGTATGTATTAATTTTCAAATTTTGTAAAATTGTTGTTTTATATTAAACACACTTGAAGTTGCAAGACGCGCGGGTAATTTTGCATAATATTGTTGGGTTGTTTTTGTTTGGCTACAGCAAAAACGTTTTGACTTTTAATTAGTTATATCTATTTATCACCGTCATCAATAGCGCAGTCGGAGTAGAACAGCGGGACGCTAACCCGATTTCATTATTATTTCTATATCAAGCCTGACAAGGACGGTTGTCTAGTCGTTCGGAGGGGACGAAAAACCGAGGTCCTATGTACACATTGGCTTGCACGTAAAAGATCCCTTGGCAGTTGGAATTCGATATAACAGTAGGCCGTAGTGTCGCTGTCCGGGAAAAATGTCCCTCATATGCACACTGAAGTCCAGTTCAGAGCAAAACAGTAGGACGTTAAATTTCATTTCATTTTATTTTATTTTTATTTCTATTTGTCAATATTTTGTCATGGCAGTCTCACGTAAGTGAAAACCTGAATCCTTTAATTCTAGTCGAAATCTAAATGAGACCTCTCTTGTCTATAATCAAATATATAAACCATCCGGTGGTCTAGAGAATTGGTTATAGACTTAACGTGCGCATAAATGTCTAAAAAATAATTAATATAACATTTGAAGTCAGAAGAACGCCCGACAAAAGTTTTACTCTCACATGATCAGTCAACCAAGTCAATATTAATATTATAAATAGTCCATGTTGTGTAAGTCAGTCAACCATATCAACACAAACATATTTACATAAAGATGAATTTAAAGTAGCTAAGTCTCAATATCGTCCAAAGTCTTACATGTTAAAAAGTCGAATTATTTGTCAATTCAAATCAACATTGATGTTGTGATCTTACCTTGAAAAGGTAGGATTCTGATATCCAATATTTAAGGCGGGATAAACATTTTACCATTGATACACGAATCGTGTACCATAGTGCGTTTCGGCGTCATTTGTGCCCAGAAAGAACGATGCTTGGCATATTCCACAACTCGTGCCAAACGGCGACGCCATAACGAATCCGGAGAGCATGCGCTATAGACTGGAATAACCAGACGCTAGAAATTTTTATTCGGTCGAGGCTCGTGCCGTATATCCCTCGAAACAACTGATTTGAATGTAAATCAATTCAAATACAATCAGGACCCTGTTTCTCGAAAATCTTAAATGAAGATAAAATTCAAATGTTAATTTTGATTTTCTGAGCAATATAATCAATCTAACAGTATCCAATCAAATTACTAAAATTAGGATTTTTATCTTAGTTAAAATTTCGAGGAACAGGCGCCAGATTACATTATTATATACATTGAGACCCATTTCCGTCAATTTCTAGGTCCCAAATATAAGCAATTTAACTCCTTTAATATCAATAAAATTAATTATCTGTCAATGTTTTGTTTCAGCGGAGCATGAGGCTACGCCAAGAAGGTAATTATTTAATCTTTCATGACAAATTTAAAAATCGTTTGAAATGATCTTTTAGTATGACACTAACAATATTTATCGCTTGTGTGATGAATTACATAATCTACTACGATATCTCCTTATCACTTTACACGAATTTAATTGACCTTGAAGGAAATACTGGGTCAATATATATAGGACTTTGCAATAGGTAAACTGTGGTCAAAAAATGATGTATCACTACGCTGTAATGTAACCAGATTCAGTTAAAGTGAAATCCATACCAAAGAATTATACTTATTTATTTATTTGAGCATGTAAGAAAGGATTGAGTGTTAAGTAAAATCTTGGAGATTCACTGTATATTCGTATATCTGTCCGTCTGTAAAAGATCAATTTTTTTTTTTAAAACACCAATATTCAAAGATGGCGCCGATGACGTCACACGAATGGAATGTACTTTGTTTATACTATACTAGTACATGTTTCATAAATTTGTTTGTTTTTCTTTTATTACAGTACAGGGACCTTAAACAGGACCTGGAAGAGGAATTCCCCGATCAATTAGAAATCGTAAGTACCGTACCCTAGATAATAACAAGTAATTTGGACCATGGCAGGTGCGGATCCAGAGGGGGGGGGGGGGGGGTCAGGGGGTCCGCCCCCCCCCCCCCCCCCGCTCAGGCTTGAAAATTTTTATGCGATTTTATTGGCGATTTAGACCTGTTATTTTGGAATTTACCTTCCGGAAATACTTCAGAATGAACCAAATTGAATCTAATTTACCAAATTATGGGTTGAGTGCAATTAGTTAAGCTTTTATCAAACCTAGCCCCCCCCCCCTGCAAATAATTCTGGATCCGCACCTGCATGGGGTGGGTTTTGAGTTGTTTAGCGGTTAAAACCATGGTGGTCTGGAATTGTCGTATGTTAATTTACTCTTCAGGGACCAAAAACATATCGTCCGTTAGGTTGCTGTATAGTCTATCATAGTGTACACATCAGATAAAAACTAAATGAAACGAAATTACAGCAACATTTCCAAGATGTCGACCATTTCTAAATTTTTGTAATTGAAGTATTTATAAACCTGTCAAACTTTCCTTCCTTGGACGCGACCCGAATCCCTCTCTCTCTCTCTCTCTCTCTCTCTCTCTCTCTCTCTCTCTCTCTCTGTAAATCTTGTCTGCGATACCACAACTGTGATAGAAGACGTAAACCCCCCAAAAAACAAACCCCACCAGGCCCTGGCCGTTCGTATACAATCGACATGAAACTGTTGCTTGTTCTTTGACAATTTAGAACGATATGACGTTATAATTCCAAGATGGCTTCGATGACGTCATAGTCGGTTCTTGGTAAACATTATTACGCCCGAGTTTGTAAACTGTAAAGCACCTAATTGGTTTATTCTTTTAATAGACTGGTGAAGGTACTCCTGGAGCTACCGGCTGGTTAGAGGTTCAGATTGTTGGGGGAAAACTACTTCATTCGAAGAAGGTAAGTTGCTATAGTTACACGTTCCATTGTATGACCTATTATGGTGCTACGTTGGCCTACTAATCAGATGATCCTTGAATTTGACCCTCGTGTTATTTGGAAAAGTACCCCAGTGTTGTCCCGCCTGGTTTTCCCATTATCAATAGTGCAGGATGATCCCTTGCAGTTGAAATTCGGCGAAGAGTAGAGGGTAGTGTACACTGCGTGGTCACTCGGCAAACCTCGGCAGATTCCGATACTTTACATCTAGCCTCGACTGTATGACTGTATGCTATGCGGCACGGGTTTCCTTATTAGAGAAACTTCCCGCTTTTAGAAAGAAGTTCTCAAATTGCGTCAATAGTCCGAAGACTGTGTAGAATTTTCAGTGCAAAGTGAAAATCGGACAAACTTGAAGAAAACAGCTTCAGGTTTTAAAATATTTATATGATAAAACATTATTCAAAGGCGTCGGCGTTGGTAATCCGGGAACTTTCCCTCAGAGCGTACTGATAGCACACTGTACGCATATGCCCGTCTGCAGAACCGTAAGACGTTAAATCCCTTCTTTTCATTCAATCATTCTGTTGTTGCAGAAATGAAAGATACAAAAAGGCGTTAATCCACATAAATAGTTAAACAATATTCAGCACACAGACAACTGTCTACTTCGAGATTAGATCTCTTCCATAAATGGACACCATATCCAAAATTTAGTATACTATTTTGTTATGCGGTTCAAATACGTTTTATATCTGCCATACTCACAAAGAATGAATAAACATGTTTTAATGATATTGAATTGAAGCGGGAAAATATGTCTCAAAGTTGTAGAAGTATTATTAGATTTTTTGATTAAAATGTCGGTCACATAGCTTAGTGTCTCAATCGGGGCTAATTGTAGACATACAGTGTTAGTTTATTTATTTCTATTTGATTGTAGAATGGTACAGAAAAGATATTAAATCCGATTTAATGAAAATAAATAAACAATATTTCTGTTCATTTGCAAAATAAAAAATTAAACAATATTGCTATTTTTCTAGAATAAATATTTAAACAATGTTTATATATTTTTGTGGAATTAATAATTAAACAATATTTATATATTTTTGTGGAATAGATAGTTAAACAATGTTGTTGTATTTTTTGTAGAATAACTAAATAATGTTGCTATATTTTTTATAGAATAATTAAACAGTGTTGCTATTTTTGTAGAATGAATAATTAAACAATGTTATATGTTTGTAGAATGGGGATGGATATGTTGATAGTCAGGCGAAACTGAACAAAATAATGAATGGTATAAGAGCAGCTCTATAATAAGAATTATCAAGGGGGACAATTAATTAATTAATTATTGAAATGTGTAAGTTTAAAATTTCTCATTTAATCTTACGAGGCATTATTAGTCCCATCAAGAAACTCAATATAGTACGGTATTTAAATCGTAAATTATATTTTTCAAACGGCAACGTGAAATATATAGGCCTATATTGACGACTGAAGACATGGAATTTACCATGTTCGATGCACAGGAACACGTGGACAGGAACGCCCCTCTTACCTATGTCAATGTGTATTTTTTCAAAAACATTTATTTGGGGTTTTTTTCTTCTTCATTTTTTTTCAAAAATTGTAATTTATTATTTTCTACCTATCTGGTGCTAAACCAATACTTACGATCAAACATTAAAATACTACTTCTGATGATTAAAATTTTTGAAAAAATATGAGGAAGAAAAAAACAAAATCAAAAATTTTGGAAGAATACCATTGACATAGTTAAGAGGGGCGTTCCGGGCCACATGTACCTGTGGTTCGATGTTGACATCGGAATTAACTCTAGTTTTTATACGTCCATATTGTAAAAAACTTCGTTTTACCAACATATATATGTGACAACCCTAGCTGTTGGTGGGCGTATATTTCATTCCCTGGCAACCTATCTTTATTCTGGTTGGCTTCGACCTTGAATTCCATTTCATTCTTTCTCTTTCAGTTTGGGGGATCACGTGGCTAAGTGAATAAGGCGCTGGTTCACTAGCCTGGAGGTCGGGTGTTCGATCCCTGCATTGGCCGAGAAAGTTCATCTCGATTTTCCGGCGTAATTTCCCCTTGTCAGTGATGCAGAATGAGGGCCTGACAAGGACACGTGCCTAGTCGTTCGGATGGGACGAATAACCGAGGTCCCGTGTACACATTGGGGTGCACGTAAAAGATCCCTTGGCAGTTGAAATTCGAGATAATAGTAGGCCGTAGCGCCGTTGCCCGGGCAAAATTTCCCTCATGGCGCATGCCCGTCTTCCATTAGGCCTGATTAGGTGCAGAAGAGTAGGACGTTAAACCCCATTTCATTTCATTTCTCTTTCAGTTTAATGTCTTATGTGACGTCATGTACAGTATCTTGATGATGATTGGCTGTGACTAAAGACCTACAGGTCATGTTGTAACCAGGATGGAAAAAGATGGCTGTTTATATGACATCATCAAACTTCATTAAAATATTTTATATTTATTGTCTGTTACTAATAATAGAAGTTTATTTTATATTTTATTTTTTAAGATTTATAATTATTAGCCTACCCCAATGTAAGAATATTGATTCTACCTCTTTATTGGCATTATTAAGAAATTTGCGCTTAGTTTTATTGCATACATTGTAATTTTATAATAATTTTGTTTTGAATCTCATGAAATTATAAATTTAGTTACGTCATACACGAATATTAACTTTTATACATAAATGTGCCAATATATTATATTCCAGACATGACAAAATATAAATAATATACGCATTATAAGAGTTTGCAATAAATTTTTATCTTTAGATAAATATACGCATTAAGAGTTTGCAATATTTTTTATCTTTAGAAGTTTTCGTCTTTATCTGGTACTTTGTTTGTTTTAATATCCTGTTAGTCAGATGTAGTGCCACTTTTCAAACCTCGGCAGACAATCTAGATGTAGGGTGCCGGAGTCTGCCGAGGTTTGCCGAGTGATGAAGTGCCAGATTTATGGTGATCCCCTGGCTGTATAAAGTTTATTATAGACTCCATGCAGATCAGGTGCAATTCCAGACTAAGACTTAGTTGTGTCTCAAACAGGCCAAGCTATACGAAGCTATTAGTGCCTCCTTGGTGATCAGACGCTATGCCAGACTAAGATTTGGTGGTGCCCAAAGCTACAGCGTCAGCTGACACGTTTCTGACCCGCTGTCAAGAGTTTTGGCGCCCATCTTGCAGAAACCTTGTCATTCCTAACTAATTGTCGATTATGCTCAGCCCTCTCAACAAATTTGCCCACAACACTGGTCAATCGTTGATCTGCCATCACCATGTGATGCACCCGGGTAATTTTTTCTTGAATGGACACTGGTCTTACAGGACGACCGGACGAGTGGCATCGCCAGGACTCTCCCTCTCTCCCTCGCTTTAATTCCGCAACTCACTTTACTATGGAAAAGCGAGGGGCGTCGTCTACTATTCTTTTTAGTTCCATGCTTAAATTCCGCAACCCACTTTACTATGGAAAAGAAAGGGGCGTCATCTACCATTCCCTTCGGTTTCAGGTACTTGATGACAGCCCTATTGTCAGTTTTGTTCATTATCCAGATGATCTGGTACGAAGACGTGACATGGAATGGGGTTTAAAGTCCTACTGTTCTGCTACTAAACTGGGTTAATGAAGACAGGAATACGCCATACAGTGTGCTATGATGGACATTTTGCCCGGGCATCGGTACTATGGCCTACTCTTATATCAAATTCCAACTACCAAGGGATCTTTTACGTGCATGTCAATGTACACACGAGTCCATGCTTGTTCGTACCATCCGAGCAACTAGACAGCTGCCATTGTCAGGCCATCCGTTCGGCATCACTGACAAGGAGGTGAAACCACGCCGGATACATCCCGATGAACTTTATCAGTGGTATGAAGCAGGGGCGTGGTGAGAATGAGTTCATGAGTAGCCATACTCATGCGCCAAAATCACAATCAAATTACTCAAAAAATGAAAAACATTTGTAAGTGGAAAAATTGTTTCATCTGACCCAATTAAAAAAATTTTGAAAGAGTCAAGTTGGAAAATTTAATCATATTTTATTACCGTATTTCTTGTCTCGGATTGCTGGAGATTGCGTTTCTGGGCTTCTAATTTTCGAAATTTTCCCAGCTCCGCGGTCAGTAAAAGGGTTTTTGTGCCAAAATCTTTTTTGTTACTCATAATTTCTTCTCAATAATTGCCCTCACCACGCCCCTGGTATGAAGACAATACTAACACTACAGTTTCAGTTCTTCTGTCTATGATTCATTCAATGATGTACTTGTTGCTGGCAAAAGTTTGTTTCAACCCAATTGATCTATCCTTGACAGGCTTAGAACTTTCCAGCCAGCTCTAGTATTTTGTCGTTTGTGAATCAGTCATTACAAATTACTTATGCATTGGTTTTCTATGTGCATTTCAAAATGCGACAGGCCCGGGACTTCGCAGCACAGTTGACGCTTACGACTGGCCCCCGGATCCATTCACTTGATTTGATATTTGTTAATATTTTGCAATGTCTATTTTATGTCTTGTCCGCAGGTTTATCTTGTAGATTTTTGTTCGCAGGCAGTGTGACCCCCTTCAGTTACTAATAGAATAAACGACTCATGTACTGATCATAAAATTTGCATATAAAGTTTACAGGGACCAGGAGCGGATCTAGGAATTTTGAAAACGGGGGGGGGGGGGCACAAAATGAGAGCACTGACCGCGGCGACGGGGCACGCCGCCGAGAGGGGTTGGGTTTGTTTTGTTTTTATGTTGTTTTTTTTTTGGGGGGGGGGGGCAAGAAAATTATTCGTCATTTCCTTGCGTCTGTAGCCATTGCAAGAGCTGTTTGGCTGATATTTTCGTCCATGTAAACGTTCGGAACGGACATACTTGGGTCTGAGAAAAGGCACTTTTAGCTGTAAAAATGGCACTGTCGAAATTTGGGGGGGGGGGGGGGGTGGCGCATTAATCATTGAATTAACATGTCGCACCCGAAAGTCCCACAAAGATTCAATAAAATTTACTTTAGGCCTACTTTACTACACTTTAAATATTGCTGTGTCATGGTGACTGGTGTGTCTATTCATTACAACTATTAAAGTGTAACTAATTGGGGACCCTCGACTGGTGTCAGTTCTACTCCACCCCGCCCCACTCGGAGGCTACTTCAATAAAGTTTACTTTAGGCCTACTTTACTACACTTTAAATATTGCTGTGTCATGGTGATTGATGTGTCTATTCATTACAACTATTAAAGTGTAACTAATTGGGGACCCTCGACTGGTGTCAGCCCCTACTCCTACTCCACCCCGCCCCACTCGGAGGCTACTTGATAACCCGTACTTTGCGGTGTTCGATCACTGCATTGGCCGAGAAAGTTGATCAGGATTTTGCGACGTGGTTTCCCATTTCCAGTGGGGTAGGACAGAGGGCCTGGCAAGAACAGCTGCCTAGTTGTTCGGGTGGGATAAAACCGAGATCTCTTGTCAGTAAGCCATAGCCACTGCCCGGGCAAAATTTCCCTTGTCCCTCTTCATTTGCCCAGTCGCTAAACCCTATTTCGTTTTATTTACAATTTCTTCTATTTTTTTTATTAAACCAGTGTATTTTGCTTTAACATTAAAGTGAAATGACAATAAAAGTGCACTTAACGGCTGCCGAGGATGATGAATTCAATATTTGATCTATTACGGAATGTGACCCACCCACACTCCAGGTATAGTCTTTTTCAACATAATGTACCTTGAGAGAGAGAGAGAGAGAGGGAGAGAGAGAGAGAAGAGAGAGAGAGAGAGAAGGGGAGAAAGAGATTGGGTTAAACATTCACTCGACGCAAACTAGGTCATTTCGGGACTAACATATGGTTAATTTTATTTCAATAATTCGCTTGCGCGTATGTACCTTGAGGCGAAACAGAACCGACGAAGTTAGGGGGGAGAAATGGGGTTTAACGTTCTCTCGACACAAATTAGGTCATTTCGGGACAAACATATGGTTTAATTTTTTATTTCAATAATTCGCTTGTGTGTAGGGGTCCTTAGCAGTGGGATGAAACCGGAGGACCCGGAGAAAACCCACGAGGCTGGACAGGCGACCCAACTCCTTGTCACGTACAACAGGGGATTCGAAACAACGCCAGTTGGCTTAATAACAGGGTTTATGATACAGCACGCGCGTCATCCAACAACACCCCCCCCCCTCCCCAACGAATTTAGGAAAACTGATACATTTATATGTAAATGCATTCAAATTTGGTTGAACCCCCTGTACTCGTCTCCATTGACCGAATCAATGTAGACGTACATACCACCTACTCTGAGATATTAGGGAAATATTGCCTGGACAGCGGCTATATACGGCCTACTTTTATTTCAAAGGCAAATTATCAGGGGTTCTTTTACGATTAGACAATGTCCTTATAAGCCACCACCCCGACACATCCACAAAGCACCTCGAGGCTAGTGGGCCAGCAGTTTACAAATTGAAGTTCCACTAATAAAAGTTTGGACAATTTGTTATATATGGAGAGCATCAATCTTACAAGAAAATATCTGCGCACAGGTATATATGTAGAGAGTATAGCGACAAATCAAGCTAAAATAGACCCTCTGTTCAATCAAATATTTTATTAATTGCTTTGTGGGATGGGCCATATCGGGATTTTGTTGGAAAATCTTGTTGGTTTTCCTTGTCTAGTTTAGATCCTGTATCAGACAATTTGCTTTCTCCGTTAAAACACTAAGATGTTGACAAAGGGCACGGAAATATTTGACTAAAATACTGATCTCTGTAATCATGTACGCAGTAATGGCTTCCCTGAGATACTATCACCTGATACGTTGTTCCAAAAATTACTGAATGACTTTAAATTTCTGAAATGAAATGTGTGTTTACGTCCTATTTTTCTGCTCCTAAATTGGGGTAATGAAGACGGGCAATCGCCATACAGTTTGCAATGGGGGGGTGGGGGTGCGCCCGGGCAGCGGCGCTACGGCCTACTTTAGTCTTATATCGATTTCCAACAGCCAAGGGATCAGGGGCGTAGCCGTGAAATATATATTGGGGGGGGGGTCCGCAACGTGGTGGGGGGTACCCCCATAAATTTTGTTTAAAGTCTCAGTCTTCTGTTAACATCACACCAATAATACAATGTTTATCATGTTTACAGACATTAGCACCGGTCTTCCCCGAGAAGCGAAGAAGCGTGGCTTACTTACCCCCACCTAAGAAAATTTTGGAATATTTGACGGCTGCAAACACTTTTTCCTGCTATTTCAGTCCATGAACAAAGCAATTTCAAAGTGGCCTGATATAGCCTAATTAAGGTGGCTTGCTGACTCGAATTCCAATCCACGAAGACGGGACCGTTGGGAGAAAATTTTGAAAATTGACCTGCCACATACACGTTTTCCTGCTATTCCAGCCTGTAGTCTGTGAATACAACAACTTCAATTTGTTCCAATATAGCCTACCTGGCTGCCCAGAACCAATCAATCGTCGCGGGCTATGGGAGACTCACCCTCTCGGAGAAAATTTTGAAAATTTAACCACCGCAAATGCGTTTTCTGCTATTCTATCCTGTGTGAGCAAGTCCAAAAGTATCCAATGGTTCTGTAACCGAAATCCCACTCTGAATTCCAACCATCCAATCACACTGTTGCAGTTGCATTCACAAAGTAGAGTGACCCCAGACAAAATGTTTTAATCAATAGTCAACGCAGTACAAATTCGTGGTATTCAATTAAAAGAAAAGTGAAATAAGTGTTTTATTAGGACTCGATGACAGTTAGGGAAGAAAAACTAGAAATGCCCGAAGCAGGTTTACGGGCTGCGGCCAGTTTTCTTCGATCCCTCAAGAAAATTTTGGAATATTTGATGGCCACAAACACGTTTTACTGCTATTCCAGTCCTAAAATTAGTGTTTTATTAGATTTCGGGCACTTTACTTTGCCAAATTTTGGGGGGGTCCAAGTATATTCAGACCCCCCCAGGAAAACAATTGGGGGGGGGGGGGGTCCGACCCCCCCGGACCACCCCCCTCCCCATGTGTGACGCCCATGCAAGGGATACCGATCTTTTACGTGGACGCCAATTTATACACGTGACCTCGGTTTTTCGTCCCATCCGAACGACTAGACTGCTGTCATTGTCAGGCCCTCCGTCCTGCACGGTCCTGCACCAGTGCAAAGGGGAGCCAATCCCAATGAAACGTTCTTGGCCAATGCAGGGATCGAACAAGTTCAGCTAGGATCGAACATGCAACCTCCACTAGGCTAGGAAGCCACTGTGGTTCCCCAAATTATCAGATGACTTCATAATCCCGAAAATTAACAAGTTTGTGTCACGTGGACGTTAAACCCATCTCTCTCTCTCTTCTTTCCTTCTCCCTCCCTCAGGTAGCTGCTACATACAGAATTTAAACCGATGTGACAGTGTGAGTTGGTTCCTGGTGTGTGATTACCGTTTGGCGCATGCGCAGTTATGTGAGTCAGGTCATACCGTTTGGGAAAATCTCCAATCGCGTGACGTCAGATCGAAATTTATCCGCGAGCGTCTCTTGTACATAAACGGTAAATTCGCTTACTTTTCGGTAATTTTTTTATAGTCTGAATCTTTGCATACATTGAGATTGATATCAAAATATTACAACACACTTGCTAGTAATACATTTAAATGAAACAGTATTTCAGAATCGTGGGATGAAGGAGGCTATATTTCAATCACTGGCTGTCAGATTTTTTCGCTAAGATCACTTGACCTGAAACCCCCTATGAGTAATAAAACAGATACGCTATATTGTGAAGTTCTAAAAATTTTAATAATAAGTACAAAAATGATACAGAAAGTAAAAATCATATATTAAATGTCAATATTCAATCTACAAAATAGTTAATTTTTAAAACATCAGAAAGTGTAACGATTAATCAATAACAACGGCAACAAATCACGGGCGATAGAACTATCAATTTCAAGCCAATCCAGTTAGATTCGTTGATCGCATAACTACTGATCACTCAAATAACAACTAATCACGATAACAAGTATGTTTCTTAATGACCCAATCCTAACCAAATAAATCATACTTTTTCCTGAACTGATCAGTGATCAGGAACCATGTCACACCACGGGAAGTAGATATAACTTCGTTGTTAATGCTAATAACAATTTTAGACATGCGCAAATACCTAGGGGCAAACACACACCGGGAGTCAATTGAAACTGTCACACCTGGTATAAAATTGAAACAGACTATAGATATAGTGTTTCACGTTTCGAGTTGGGTTGACCTAGTCAGATCGTCATCACCTGTATACTTTGTAGTATTGCCGTAGAGCCCACAGCAAGACTTGCAGTGAAGTTTGGAGATTTTCAAATCGTGGATAACAACACGACAATAGAATGGTGCTAAAGATACACGTCGTCTACTGGTTTGTATTAATCAACTTTTCTTGGGTTGTCGGTCTTGTCTACTTTGGCTTTCTCAAATCTTACAGCTTGGGTCAAGAACCGGTGCCGGTAACAGTGCTGTTTCCAACCTTGGGGTATTTTACAAATCGCCGAGTTTACCCGGTTCATTTAGTTAATTAGATTACCTATATTAGGTCTTGATTGCCACCACTTTTCGCGTACAGGACAGTCTCTGGTCTAATCATTCGGAGCAGAACACTGAACAGTGGGACGTTAAACCCCTTTTCATTCGGACTGGTGGATACAAAAATGAGGTACATAGTCCTACACATTGGCGTGTGTGTTAAAGAGCCCTTGACAGTTGTAATTCTAGCGCTGGCAAAATTCCCTCGTCCATAGCACTGGCCCAGATTAAGAAGAATTCAAAGTTTTTATGGGACTCTATAGGCCAATGTATTTTTTGGAGCCTCACATGCATCCAATGCCATATCCATCCACCAAATACAAAATAGGCCTATCATAAGAAACAAGGAGTGGAATAATATTATACCAGTACATTATCGCATGTATTGCATTATAGTTTCTATTTATTGAAACAAGGGGGGTTGGGATGGCCTAGTGGTCTAGAGTGCCGCGCTTCGACCTCTAGCTGGCCGGTCACCTCTGGCTTGCGGCTGTGGTTTCGAGCCCTGGTGTGAGCGTATCACTATAAACCGCAGATTGCCTCGTTCGGCATTTCCGTCCAAACGAGGTAAAACAAATGCCTCGTTGTCTGGAATTCCAAAACAAGGTTTTTTTTTAAATTACCCTGTTTTTGAAACGAGGTATTTTGTTCAGAACGAGGCTTTGTAAAAATGCCTCGTTTACTAAACGTGGTTTTTTCAAGATAGTTATTAGCAGTATTTCCTATCAGCGAATTTGTAAAAATTAAAATTTATGTTATTTAATACGAAAATAAAACCAGCCCAAACTATGATATTATAATCAGAGAAATAGACAAGACAAGAATACACTCCATAGATGTAGGTGTAAAGCAACATCAGCTACCTTGATTGATTTATTGGCCCAATCAGTTATCGGTGTTAAGAAATAACTGTGGTGTTGTGACAATTTATTGGGGCCAATAAATTAATCAAGGTAGTTATGTGTCTGCAATAGTTTTACACCTAACTGATATCGCAGACAACAAATTAGTGTTTATTTGGTCTAAATACAACAAATAATCCATTCTTATTAATCAAAAAAGCATATAATTTCATTTCTTATTTCCAATACGCCAGTTTATTATTTATATTTATTGTAAAAAATAACTTGACTATAGCATTGACTGTTTCTGTTGAAACCCCATAACATTGCACAAAATATTATTGGAGCAAAATTACATAAACGCGCAGCGATAAATTTGTTGGCTTATACCCATTGTCAATGAAATGGGAAATAAAGCACAGTTGTTTCTTAACACCTATAGTCAAGTAATTTTTTTACAATAAATATAAATAATAAACTGGCGTATTGGAAATAAGAAATGAAATTATATGCTTTTTTGATTAATAAGAATCGATTATTTGTTGTATTTAGACCAGATAAACACTAATTTGTTGTCTGCGATATCAGTTAGGTGTAAAACTATTGCAGACACATAGCTACCTTGATTAATTGATTGGCCCCAATAAATTGTCACAACACCACAGTTGTTTCTTAACACCTATAACTGATTGGGCCAATAAATCAATCAAGGTAGCTGATGTTGCTTTACACTTACATCTATGACGTGTATTCTTGTCTTGTCTATTTCTCTGGTTATATCATAGTTTGGACTGGTTTTATTTTCGTATTAAGTAACATAAATTTTAATTTTTACAAATTCGCTGATAGGAAATACTGCTAATAACTATCTTGAAAAAAACACGTTCAGTAAACGAGGCATTTTTACCAAGCCTCGTTCTGGACAAAATACCTCGTTCCAAAAAAAGGGTAATTTAAAAAACCTTGTTTTGGAACTCCAGACAACGAGGCATTTGTTTTACCTCGTTTGGACAGAAATGCCGAACGAGGCATTCTGCGGTTTATAGTGTATGTGGTATGGAGATAGGGGCGCCTTCTCAACCTCGTGGGTTTCCTCCGGGCACTCCGGTTTCCTCCCACTGCTAAAGACCCCTACACGCAAGCGAATTATTGAAATAAAATTAAACCATATGTTAGTTCCGAAATGACCTAGTTTGTGTTGAGTGGACGTTAAACCCCATTTCTCTGTCTCTCTCATTGAAACAACCAATTTCAATGGTAAGCTGACACAGTTGACTGAATCATAGTGTCGTCTGGAACAGACAGTAGTGCTGGTTATACACTATACAGTTGTCATTAATTAGCAGATGTGTAACTAGCTGTAAAACATGTCACTACTGGTGTAAAAGTGTGACTATTTATAACACTATTGAATTCACAAACCTGGATAATAGTAGTGTTTATCATTCAATAGTCACAGTTAGGTGTTGGCGCCAGGCAGGGTAAGCTTACTCTTCCGGACACCTGTTACCACTGTTTGTCGTGTATTTTGTACACGGTGAACAGTCCATCTGCTGATTACTCTATTTTGCCTCGACGGTTTTTATTGGACTTCGAGTTTTGACTAATGGATTGGATTGTTCGTACTTGGTTTTATTTTATTTTAACACTCTAGTGACATAACACCTAGTTAATGACTACTGTATGATTACTGACAATGCTAACTGACTAATACACATTATGTATATAAACTGATGACTTTGATCTTTTAGTGTCCTATATTTCATTTATAACAATAACATTTATTTGTTGCTTATGTGGCCAGTTGGATGATGACAATATCTGGCCCAGATATGGCAAACTTCTGGCTTAATATTATTTTTTCAAATGCTTTGAATGTAAAACAAAAAGTTTAAAACTTCTTAGATATCAGTTGCAAAAATAAGTTTAATTCATCAGTAGTGCCAATAGTTGCCAAGTCTTAACCAGATATGGCCCACATGTGGCAACATCTGGCTGGACGCGAGCCACATCCACGTAGATGTTGCCACATGTGGGCCATAGTAGGGCCAAAGCTGAGTGGCTGTCTGGGTAATTAGTTGACAATATTAACTTTATAGAGCAAGAGCAAAAGGAAACACAGCGAAAGATTAGGCGGAGCCTCTTAAAGTGGGGCCTAGGCCATGATCTACTTGGTCCTGTGCCTTAATCTGACCCCACTTAACACACTGTATGGCATAGTGGCGTAGGAATCTTCGTTACCTCGGTAGGTGCAGAAAAGTAGGACATTAATTCACAGAAAGATAAAATTACGGTAAAGACGAAATGTGAAAAATAATTTCAACTGATTTTAGATTCCTTAGTTTTTAATGAAGCTGTGTTCAATGACGCAGATGATGTAGTTGTATCTCAATTTTAAGTGCAAGAAGCCAAAATGTTAATGAATAAATCCATTTTACATAAATCCTAATTATTCTTTACCATAATCAACATTACGATAAAGACAATCGAGAACACTGTGACTACATGGAATAAATTACAACTGGTAGTTTTACAAAGATTATATTTCACATATGCCGAAACGTAGGATATAGACCAACCCATATTTAAATTCATTGTCAGAATACCCACAATTTTATTCAGAATTTTGCTTGATTCCATAATGCATGTTTTTTGCGTGGGAGCCACTGGTGTAAAATCATATTATAGGCCTATAAGCCTCGAATTAGGCTGTCATACTCTTGTATATTTGTCTTGAAGTTTCCTAATCTGTCAAACTACATACAAAATGTACCCATTTGGCGCTGAGTAGCATTTACTGTTTTCCATGAAAACTGGGTTCTATTAATGCTATAATAGTCCACATTATTCATATAAAACTGAATTTAATACAAATAAAATTAATTAATTTTCAATATTTTTTGCAGCGGAGCATGAGGCTACGCCCCCAAGGTAACTATTTCATCTTTTATGAAAATATTGTTAATTGTTTTGATATCGACAATTAAACAGTTAAAGATGCATTATGGCAGATTTAGACAAAGAGCTGGCAGTTTTCACTATAAAATCTATATAATGTAAAGGGAATTGGCTGAAAATTTCAGTCAAATTGATCCACTCTGAAACAAGATTTTAGCAAGTGAAATTTTAGCTTAACCTCGACCTATACAGTATGATAAAAAACAGTCTTGTTAAACATTTTTTGATTTTTAAATCATGAATGAGCGTTGAACATGAGATCGGAATCTAATCCAATAAATATTGCAAGCTAGCGTTGACATCGAGAGTTTATTATGATCTGAAGAAGTTAATTAATGGCTAATTAATAATTTAGAAAACATTCAGGCCTAAAGAAAAACCTGCAATAGGCAGATTCAGCTTCTGCATAATGTATGATTAACTTCTCTATTGAAAAAACAATCTGTAAAAAAAAAATTCAAATCATTTGTATAGATGAAATGTCATGTATTTATTTGTCACAATTTATTATAAATATAGATTTTTTGTGGTCTTAGTTGTGTAAAATTACCAACAAGATCTTCTTTTTTTTTTCCAATTTAGCTTAAAGTAATATATTATCGACAAGGAAAGGCATGTTATAGACGTGCATATTTTACAAATCGTATCCAAAATTGAAATTGACAAAAAATTGCTCATGTCGGTGATTAGAAGCATTGTTTTTGTCAAAATCTGAATTATCCATTATTTTATCAATTTTTTTTTATGAAATCATTTATACGTACCTGATGCAAAAGCTAAATCTGCCTATTGCACGTCTTTATGTAGATTATTAATTAGACTATAATCAACTTGAACTGTCGATGTCAACACTAGCTTGCAATATTTACTGGATTAGAATTCGATCTGCTGATCAACACTCATTAATGATTACATGTACATGTAAATTATAAAATAGAAAATCGAGAATATGTTTTTTTTTCTATTTGTACCGACTACCATCTTAATTTACCATGATGATCGAGGCTAGGCTTAAAATTCAATCGTTAAATTCTCAGTACAGAGTGGATCAAATTGACTGAAATTTTCAACAAATACACTTCACATTGTCTAGTTTTCTTATTTGTTTCTTACAGTACAGGGCCATTAAAACGGCACTGGAAAAAGAATTCCCTAGACAATTAGAAATCGTAAGTAACTTATCTCCTTTGCTTCAAGTCTAAATATTCCA
Source organism: Patella caerulea (assembly GCA_036850965.1). Lineage (NCBI taxonomy): Eukaryota > Metazoa > Mollusca > Gastropoda > Patellidae > Patella > Patella caerulea. Next base: position 3,051,741 of record JAZGQO010000007.1, read on the forward strand.
ATTTATGTTTTTATTAAAATAACTGATTGTCATTTGCAGTTTTAGGACAAATTCTTATTTTTTAAGGCTTAATCATAAACCAAAATGTCATTGGTAAATAATTCTCACAGATTAAAGAGAGCCTCATCAAAATATTTTACCCAACATCTACATGTATAGGTATAGGTGGCGCCGGTGCCAAATGTTGCAATGTATTCAATTCTTCATATTTTTGTAAATAATGGACAGAATTGAACCATTTTGGACTGATATTTCCAGAGAATTGACTTCAACAATATTGTAGATTTAAAATCCTATTAATGATATTCAGAGACTTTATCAATGCGTTGCTCTTTAAAGACATGTTTTTAGACTGATATTCCCTTAAACATCTGGGAGGTTGGGTGGCCGAATGGGTGGCTGCTGTATCATACGGCCTGCCATTGAGTCAACTGGCATTGTTTCAAATCCCCGGTTGTACGTGGCAAGGAGTAAGGTCGCCTGTCCAACCTTGTGAGTTTTCTCAGGGTACTCTGGATTGACCGGATTCCTCCCACTGCTAAAGACCCCTACGCACAAGCAAATTATTGAAATAAAATTAAACCATATGTTAGTCCCGAAATGACCTAGTTTGTGTCTCTCTCTCTCCCCCTGAAAGGCTCAATACCCCTCTTGTTGAAACTGAATAACATGTCCCAATCTTTATTCTGGTCAACAAATTGTATTATTTTACAATATTGCAATTATGAATTAATTGATGATACAAATTTCATCTTAACACACCTAATTTAAGAAATTGGAAAAATTCACCTCAATGGTTTGAAAAGCCTAACGTAAAGATGCGACTTGGATTTAAAAAAAGGGGGTTGGGATGGCCTAGTGGTCTAGAGTGCCGCGCTTCGACCTCTAGCTGGCCGGTCACCTCTGGCTTGCGGCTGTGGTTTCGAGCCCTGGTGTGAGCGTATGTGGCATGGAGATAGGGGCGCCTTCTCAACCTCGTGGGTTTCCTCCGGGCACTCCGGTTTCCTCCCACTGCTAAAGACCCCTACGCGCAAGTGAATTATTGAAATAAAAATTGAACCATATGTTAGTCCCGCAATGACCTAGTTTGTGTTGAGTGGACGTTAAACCCCATTTCTCTCTCTCTCTGGATTTTAAAATACTTTCGAAATTATATATTTTCTGGAGCTGTCAAGCTAGCAAGAGTGTTATTGTCCCTTTAAAAGAGGGAGCCACGGTGGCTAAGTGAGTAAGAGAGAGAGAGAGAGAGAGAAATGGGGTTTAACGTCCACTCAACACAAACTAGGTCATTGCGGGACTAACATATGGTTCAATTTTTATTTCAATAATTCACTTGCGCGTAGGGGTCTTTAGCAGTGGGAGGAAACCGGAGTGCCCGGAGGAAACCCACGAGGTTGAGAAGGCGCCCCTATCTCCATGCCACATACGCTCACACCAGGGCTCGAAACCACAGCCGCAAGCCAGAGGTGACCGGCCAGCTAGAGGTCGAAGCGCGGCACTCTAGACCACTAGGCCATCCCAACCCCCGGCTAAGTGAGTAAGAAATTGACTTGCTAACCTGGAGGTCCCGTGGTCGATCCCTGCATAGGCCGAGAAAATTCATCAGGATTTTCCGCAGTGGTTCCCCTCATCAGGGATGCAGGACAGAGTATATGGCGAGGAACAATATAGTCATTTGAATGGACGAAAAAGTGAGTTCCTGTATACAAAGTGGCATGTGCGTAAAAGACCCCCTCGCAGTAGAACAGTATGATTTTAAACCCTATTCCATTTCCCTTTAAAATGCAACTTGAAAATCCCACAAATGAAATTCAGCAGATTTAATGTAAGGTTGTTTTTTTAATAGACTGGCGAAGGTACTCCACAGAGTACAGGCTGGTTAGAGGTTCAGATTGTTGGGGGTAAACTACTTCACTCCAAGAAGGTAAGTTGCTATAGTTACAGATTCCATTGTTATATGGTAGCCACTGTAGGCTTGATAAGTAACTAGGAACATTTGTTGGTTTCCACATGTATGTGACAACAAAACACATACTAATGGAAAACAGCTACTGTGTATTTTAGCCACATGTGTGTGTTGCAGAATAGAGGGTCAGGCAAGTAATCGTGTCTAGTCTTTCGGATTGTAAGAAAAATAAGATCCTTGAGGGCATGCACTTAAAAAAATCCCCCGACAGTTGGAAATCAATCAAGAATGAGCAGAACGCTGTTGTCGGTCAAAATTTCACTCATACTAGTCTATTTGGTGCAGAACAAATAAAAAACCCTACACCCATGGGTTTCCCGCCCACCAGTCAAGACCGATAATGAAAATTAATAATTACATAATATGTCTGCATGTCTGTAGAAAAATAATTAAACAGTTTTGTTATATGATTGTGGAATACATAATTAAATAATGTTGCTATTTTTGTAGGATAATTTAAACAATGTTGCTATTTTTGTAGAATAATTTAAACAATGTTGCTAACTATTTGTAGACTTAAGTAATTAAACAATGTTGTTATTTGAATGTAGAATGAATAATTAAACAATGTTTTTAATGTTTGTGGGGGAAAATTAATTAAGGAATGTTGCTAAATGATTATGTAATAAATAAGGAAAGTTGCTATTTTTGTATAAATAAACAATGTTGTTATATTTTTGTAGAATGGGGATGGATATGTTGATAGTCAGGCGAAGATGAACAAGATTATTGAAGGTGTAAGAGCAGCTCTATAGCAAGATTTATCAGGAAAGACAATTAATTATTGAAATGGGTAAGTTCAACATAAACTTCTTCTGCCATCTTCAATAGACATTATAAATCCCACCCGGTAAATAAATAGAAGCATTTCTCTGTCTAATGTAATGCAGCAAATTGTACAACGATTCAACAGGGAAGTGCTGTAATGCCTCTTTATCTTACATGGCCGGTCATTGATTCAACTGGCATGGTTTCTAATCCTTGGTTGTACGTGGCAAGGAGTAGGGTCGCCTGTCCAGCCTCGTGGGTTTTTTCCGGGTGCTCCGGTTTCCTCCCACTGCTAAAGACCCCTATGCGCAAGCGAATTATTGAAATGAAATTAAAACCATATGTTAGTCCTGAAATGACCTAGTTTGTATCGAGTGGACGTTAAACCGCATTTCTCTCTTTCTTTATTTCAATTTTATTGGTTTATATTTGCTGGACCTTCAATTCTATTTCCTTCCTTATCTTTCAGTTTAATGTTTTATGTGACGTTATGTACAGTATCTTGATGATGATTGGCTGCGACTAAAGACCTACAGGTCATGTTGTAACCAGGATGGAAAAAGATGGCTGTTTATATGACATCATTAGACTTCATTAAAATATTTCATGTTAATTATCTGTTACTAATCTTAGAATATCAGAATACATGTAGCCAGTAATTATTATAGAAATTTATTTTTATTGTTCCTTGCCTTTCAGAGAAAGCAGAGTTCATTCCACCCTCCATCATATGTCTTTATTAAAATATATCAATTTTATTCCTGTGAAAGCTGTTTATCGTTATTAGCATTATTCAGGCGATGTCTAAATTTATAACGACTTAATCCACAATATATTCATTCTTCAGGCGAAATCTAAATTTATAACGACTTAATCCACAATATATCCATTATCTACATACATGTAATTAATTAAAAAAATAAATATATCAATTGTGTGGATTCTATCGGATTGAAAAATAGAGGCTCTTTGAAAGAATTTACACAATATTTATTTGTAATGATGCTGGCTTTTTTATTGCAAAATTTTCAATTTATCATAACTTTGTCAATACTGGATGGAATTGAACCATTTTTAAACTGATATTCCCTGTATAGATTCAGCTTTTATAATATTTAGTTTACAAGGAATTCAGGATCATTTAGATAGATAACAATCAGCAGCTTCTCAATTATAGTATAATTACGTCATTTAATTTACCGGTAATTTTAAATATTCGTTAGCGTATTGTGTTGATTATTTCCCCCAATGTGGAGAATATTGATTCTACCTCCCGGTTCGGGCATTATCAGGAAATTTATTCTTCCATGTCAGTTTATTTTGCTGCAATAACTAGTTGTATCGTATTCGTTGAATCTCACTATATATATAAATTGATAAATGTATAACAAACAGTGTAAATATTAAATTGCCTGATTTTATTTTGGTGAATAAAACTGCTTAATTTTGTGTTGAAAGCCCTTAAAATTCTCTACCTTAGGGCCGAGCAATTAGCTCAACACATGTGATACGTTTTCAAACAACCTAAACCAGTGATTATGGGATATCTGACTTTTATATTATAAAAATATGTAGGTGAAATTTGCCTTTTGTTTTTAAGTGCAGTATATTGGTCATTTACTGAATATATCTCTAAAGGAACAGCAATCGATTATCAGGTTACCCAACAAAACAGTTGACCCAAAATCTTAAAAGATTTACTTGTTCACATCTAAATGGTAAAATTTTTTGAGTTGGAATTTTGAGAAACGGTAAATTCACAAGTTCTCTATATTTTGGTGCTTAAATTTCCTACGCACTGTCTTCAATCGTGATAGTTCCTTCAAACACCTTGGCTGCAGGCCCCCAAGATCTTGAGGCCCCAGACTTTAGGCTACCTTCTCTATAGCTAAATCTAGCACTAAATGATATATATTACAAATTGTAATGAGATTTATTTATCTATTTATATAACAATAAGTAAATGCTTAATTCTAGTGGCATTATGCAATTGAACTAGAAATACAAGAGACACAGTTACATGCAATATGATTATGACATTTCAACTAGGCTTCTCTTCTCTTAAGTCTGTATAATGTTTTTGTATCATTGTATAAAAGACCAGACAATCCTAGCCGATAAAAATATCACTCAGTAAATTGTAATGAAATGGGGTTTAACGTCGTACTTTTTGCCCCTAACCTGGGCTGATGAAGACGGGCATATGCCATACAGTACGCAATGAGGGGAATTTTGCCCGGGCAGCGGTACTACAGCCTACTCTTATATCGAATTCCAACTGCAAAGATATTTTACGTGCACGACAATGTGTGAATGGGACCTCGTTTTTTTGACCCATCTGAACGCCTAGACAACTGTCCTTGTCAGTCGGGTCCTCCGTCCGGCATCACTGACAAGGACAACCCACGCGGGAAAATCGGGATGAACTTTCTTAGCCAATGCATAATTCGCTTGAGCGTAATGGTCTGTAGCGGTGAGAGGAAACCGGAGGACCAATTGAAAACCCATGAGGCTGGACGACAGTCTGGAAATTAAAACAACTCCAGTTCTCCATTTGACTCAATGACATACCTCAAGTGCCAGCCTAACCTTGTGGGTTCTTTGGGTTTTCTGGTTTCCTACCACAGAGACCCAATGCTAAATATTCTTAAGTGCAAACAAATTATCAAAATAATAATTTCGCTATGATTGTCGCAAATTGACCAACTTCGAGTTGACTATGTATTAAATACTATTCCTCTATATATTTGTATCATACTGAAGACAGGGCATGGGTTAGAACAAGACAAGCATGTTTTATTATTAAGTTTATTGTTTAAATGATATATTGTGAATATAAGAGCCAGCTCTCTATAATATATAAACACTAAAAATATTGTTGACATTAAGTTATGTTTGAATATTACCTTATAAGGCTTTCACTTCAAAAATTGGTATGAATTGGACCTTATAAGGCTTTCACTTCAATAATTGGCATGAATGGGACCTTATATGGCTTTCACTTCAATAATTGGCATGAATGGGATCTTATAAGGCTTTAACTTCAATAATTGGCATGAATGGGATCTTATAAGGCTTTAACTTCAATAATTGGCATAAAAGGGACCTTATATGGTGTCAACTTAAATAATTGGCATGAATGGGATCTTATATGGCTTTCACTTCAATAATTGGCATTTATGGGATCTTATAGGGCTTTAACTTCAATAATTGGCATAAAAGGGATCTTATATGGTGTCAACTTAAATAATTGGCATGAATGGGATCTTATAAGGCTTTAACTTCAATAACTGGCATGAATGAGACCTTTTAATAATTTTTGACTTAAAATTCCATGTGTTGGATTGACCAAATTCCATGTGGGGAATTTGGCAATTCCTATTGGTTAACCACAATATTTTCTTCTTAAATTATTGAACGATAAACCTATTCATTAACGAAAGATATTTTTTTGATTTTTGTTGAAATCCATGATTAGGTTTTACAATAATTATTTCCTGGAAGATTTTACTCCATAACTGAGCCCTGGGGCCATGTCTTTATGAGGTCCCTGATCCTTATTTGGGGGATTGATAATCAGGGACAGTTGGAGGGGAGGGGTCTGTGGGCTTGTTATCTCAGAGAAAATCTGACTATAAATTGTACTTTCTAGGGTATATCTTGATGTTCCTAGTAGCTTATTCCCAAATTTGGCTTGTGGCAATTTTACCAATTCATGAAAAAGGACAAAAGTTCAAGAACATTAACTTCTTAAGGTGCCTCCAAGCCTACCCAGTCTGCACCAGGTAGCCAAAATTGATGTAGGCTGTGTAAAACTAACATTTATACCACCCAGAATAAGTCCCTTTATACACAGAAGGATTATAAATGATATCAATTAATACCATCCACAATCAGGCCCTTTTATGTAAGAATGATTATACCACCCAGTGTCAGATCCTTTTATACACACAATGATCATACCACCCAGTGTCAGACCCTACAATGATGATATACACAATGTGGATACTTAATATCAATTATATACCATCCTGTATTAGACACTTTATACACACAATGATTATACCATCTATTGTCAGACCCAACAATGATGATACACACACAATGATGATCTACAAGCAATGATATACACACAACGTGGATACTTAATATCAATTATATCGCCCAGTTTATATGCACAATGATTATACCACCCAGTATCAGGCCCAACAATTATGATATACACACAGTGTGGATACCTAACATCAATAAATCAATACCACCCAGTATCAGGCACTTTATAGTTTATACACACAAAGTGGATAAATAATATCAATTTTTATTTGATCTCAAATAAATTATTTTATTTTATACAAATCTAAATTATATCTTCAAATATTTACAAACAAATAAAAATTTACAAATACAATATACTAATGCAATTTACAAATAATAATGCTTTACAATATATTTTTAATAGAATTTGTACAGTGGCTAAAATTTCATTTGGCCCCAGTAGCCTACTATAATAGGTCAGTAGAACGAATCCAGTGTATTTTCTATTGACAGAACTAACATTTCTTATTTTATTTATAGAACTAAATTTTCCTACTTTCATTTTCATAGTCAATAACACCAGAACCGGTTACAGTTTATCTATAGATCAAAAATTTCCTACTTTCATTTTCATAATTAGTAAACACACTAATATGACCTACTGACTTAAATTGCATACTGATATTTAAAGGGACACTTCATCAAAAGAGAAAGAGAGGGTAAAATGGGGTTTAAGTGCACACAACACAAACTAGGTCTTATCGGGATTAACATACGATTGAATTTTATTTTAATAATTCGCGTGCACATAGGGGTGTTTAGCAAAGGGAAAAAATCAGAGGACCCTCTCAGAAACCCTACTCCTTGTCGAAACCACACCCTTATTATCCAGAACGCATGAGTTAACCTTTCAGTGGTGTCATACTTTTAGGCCATACTCTAAATTGTCCCTAAATCATTTCATTATCTGAGATTAGACTTGTAGAGCTGTCCTTTTAAATTTATTATGTATTATTTATTACTTGTTCAAGAACAGTGACCCAGAACACTAGCTGACAAAAATGTACAAGATTAAGCTTTATGGTACACTTCACCCAACAAATTATTGTATTGCTGTATTGAAATATTACTTATTTTTGTACTGTTACAAAATTTGGAATTAAAACCTTTTGAGAAGAGCAATCAACTTATGTCAAGTTCTTCCCACTTTTTCCCAAAGATTACGAAAAGCTTGGTCCTTATTTACGAAAACTTTAAATCAATTTATTGAGTTGTAACTGAAGAGAGCTAGGACACTTTGATTTGCGTTTCAATAAAAAGTTTTGAATTGGGTTTATCTGTTTAAGTCCACTTGACAAAAACTAGGTCATTTCGAGACTAGCATGGTTCAATGTTATTTCAATAATTTGCTTGCACACTGTGGGGAGGAAACCGGAGGGACCGATAGAAAACCCTCGAAGTTGGACAGGTGGCTCTACTGGTTGTCAGTTGATTCAAACCACGGGACCACCAAATCCCCCTTCCCAAATCAAAAAAATCATCTGATTTTAAAATCAATTCCTCAACAAAAGTTTTTTATAATTTTTTTTACGCATTAACACAACCATTAGCTTGTTCCCTTTGTTGAAAGAATGACGTAAAAAGTTGTGGACGAATATTTCGAATAGCTGCCAAACGGCCATTATCTGTCGATTGTTTTCGGACTCCATTTTGAAGTAATTTGTTGACCTTCATCTGTTTTCTTCTTTGTTCCTTCGCAAATTCTGCCTCAAGGTCATCAATCCTGATACAGCCCCTAAAATAGAAGGAATATTTAATTAAATCACAGATCATATGTGCATAAATTATATCCTAATTTACATATATGCATAAATTAAATTATATTAACATAAATTAAATCCTTTTTGCATAAATTAAATCAGATTTGCATACATTAAATCTAATTAATCCAATTTACAAATTTTAATAACCTTTGTTCTGTTACATAAAAGGACATTTTGTTTAAAAATATTTTTTTTATTTTGACTGATAAGTCAAATATTGAAAATATCAAATTATCATTTACAGTATTCAACACAATAAAATAGTGACATCTAGTAAGAACCTTGGCCAGGGTCAGGGTTTCAGATTTTGTGAGACAAACTGGGTCGTGGGGGTTTCAAGTCCTAAATCTGAAACCCTGACAAGTTAGCCCCGATTAAATCTCTGTCATAAATCTCCATACAAAACCACTATGACCGATATGTTTTTCCAAAACCTTTGCGTCACACATCAGCCTCCCAAAATTTGTAAAAAGAAAGGGACCTTTATACCTCTGTAAAAATATCTTACAATATAAATGTAAAGGTGCAAGCTAAGAATTATGTGTCGGGAAAACTGCCCAACAAAAAACAGACACGGCAAACATTACAATGTACCAAGACCAAATGCCAACACAATATATAATCTAAAAAGGAGAACCAATGATTTACTAAGCACTTTTTTCAAATATATTTTTGTATTTCTTTTTAAAGGACAATACAAGAATTATGATAAAAAATGACTCTAAATATAGAAAGATTCTTCCACAGAGAACTGAACTAACTTGTATAAAACAAGAAATTAATGTGTTAGGCCATACAAAAAAAATATTCTGGACATGTTCAAATTCAACTGAAACCTTTAAGAGAAAGAGAGAAATGGGATTTAACGTTCACTCGATATAAACTAGGTCATTTCGGGACTAACATATTGTTTAATTTTACTTCAATAATTCGCTTGGGCGCAGGGGTCTTTAGCAGTGGGAGGAAACCGAAGTACCCAGAGAAAACCCACGAGGTTGGACAGGTGACCCTACTCCTTGCCACATACAACTGGAGATTCGAAATCACGGCAGTTTACTCAATGGCAGGCTGTATGATAGAGCGCGCGCACACTAACCATTTGGCCACCCCACCCCCTCCAACCTTTAAGAGAGTTACCCAACTGGGCTAATGAAGATGCCATACAGTGTGCTATAAGTGAAATTTTGACCTTCAACCTAGGGTTCTTTTCTATACATGCTAATGGGTACACATGACCTAAGCTTTTCCGTCCCATTCTCCATCCTGCATTAATGAAACCGCACTGGAAAATACCAGGATCTTTCTCGGCTAACTCTGGGACCGAACCCCAGATCTCTGTGTAGGAGAGGAAGTGCATTATCCACTGGGCCACAAGGGTTGCAACAAATTTTGCACCTAACATTCTGAGTTCTCGACATGGTTGGAAGCAGGTAGAAGGATTTATAAAAGATAGCCGATATTAATTTTGAGGAAAACCCTGTCCTACCCCGCCACAAACACCGCAGAATCGCAATGACCTCTCAAGGCTTTTTATTGCATCCTCATGAGAACATAGGGGAAGTTAAAGGACAGATTTATAAAAAGGTAGATGATGTCATTTTTGCGAAAAAACCCGGTCTTACGCCAGCACACATGTCGAAGAATTATAGAACCAGAACACATTTTGTTATATGGCCTATAATACATAAATAATAACTAATTCCCTCTTTTATAATTTCTATTTTTGGAAACATTTAGTGAATCATTGGTCTCTCCCTTTTTCTAACAGAAAGCCAGGAAATAAAGACATCTACTTGAATAAGAAAAGGTTTTTCTATTTATTGTGTATTGTACTTTGAATTACATGTTGCCTGGGTAGTGGCATCCGATTATATATCACCAGATCATCTTCAGAGCTATTGGGTAAAAATAGAGTTTTCTAAATAACATTTTATATCTGTGCACAGGGCAGAAAGTGTTTACATGTATGTATTCTCAGATGTCTAATTACACTTACCATCAATTAAATACCATTTTATTTCAGTGTCAACGGCAGAAAGTGCTTACTTATAATCAGATGTCTAATAAAAACATAGAGAGACAATTGGGGTTTAACGTCCACTCGACACAAACTAGGTCATTTCGGGACTAACATATGGTTTTAATTTTATTTCAATAAATCGCTTGCGCGTAGGGGTCTTAAGCAGTGGGAGGAAACCGAAGTACCCGGAGAAATACCACGTGGTTTGACAGGCCTACAATCAATTAAATAAGGATTGATTACCACAAGTTCAATTTGATTTTTCAACACCCAATATTAACATTATGAGATCACGTTAGATTGCATCTTGCCAGCCACAGCTAATGCGAAGGATGTGTTTTGAAGCTCTTTGCTTATTATTCAAGAGCTAAATTTGCCTATTTCAGGCCTTTGTTTAGGCCTGAAATGTTATCTAAATTATTAATTAGATATTAATTAACTTATCCAAACCATAATCAACTCTTGATGTCATCGCTAGCCTATTTAGTGGCTTGAACATGGATAATCAAGATTTTGTTTTTTATCATACTAACTTTAGTAATGATGATCGAGGCTAGCCAAAAATTCATCGTGGAACAATTTGACTGAATATTTCAGCATCTTCTATTTACTTTATCTATTTTTTTAACTATTATAGCGAGAAAAATCAATTCTTTATCTAATCTCCCATAGTGCCCCTTTAAGCTGGGAATAATTTAAACAGTGCCAATGAAATGAGATGAGGCTAAATGTCTTACTGTTCTGCTCCAACTGGGCTAACAAAGACACATCGCAACACAAATAATTCACGCTGATTTTATTCTATTTGAAACGCAGTCTTTCTGTTTAAAACTTGGGTTTTCCGTTAAAAAAACATTTTTTTCTGTTAAAAACATAAATTTTCTGTTTAAAACATGAATTTTCTGTTTAAAACATGGTTTGGGCTTTCATACCAGATCTGATTCCATTCGAATTATAAAATGATTAAATATTTAAGACTGGCAAAGAGTAAGAGTTTTGTAAACTAGAACTAAAAGCAATTTTTTAAAAGGTAACTTTAGTGAGCAGAAACAACAGAGAAACAGTGAATAATAAATACGAAGTGCAATAGTAAAATGGTATAATAGTGTTATATATATTTAACAGATCTGTGACTGTTATTTAACAGACAACGACTAACTGTATACATACACTATATATCATAATATATTAACTGTCGGGACCATGCCTGGGTAAATAATAAAACAACACCATGCTTCATTTCATAACACAATAACACATGTATATAAATTAATAAACACAAAACTATAATATGGAACAAAATTACTACAAGTAATTGAATTAAAGCAATGTTTTGTAAGGGTTCTCTCAAAGTTTTCAAGCAAATGATGAAAATTATAATTGTGTTCCATATTATGGTTTTGTGTTTATTAAGTATGTCAATTTCTAAATGCAGCTCAAAGAAGAAATATATACTATTCAAAAAAAGTAGGGGATATTTGATTTTGGGGGCATAATACTAAAATATGCAAATGACTACGAAAAAAGTCACTATAGAACCTAACCAAAGAAACATTTCCAGTTACATGTGACGCCCAAACGCACTAATAGCTACCGCATGGAATGCAGGTGATGCTTGGGATCATCATTGGGGTCCAACCCAAGATTTGCACGACTCTGACTTTGAATGTTACAGTCATTGTGGCATTGAATTCCAGGGTGGAAACATCAGTTTAATTGTTTTAGTGACCAGAAAACAAATTTTGATATGCGTCGGCTTACCCAAAATGAAAGGTTACGTGCCCTTGGCATGCTACAGATCGGCACAACACAGGCGGTTGTGGCGCGGACGATGAATGTTTCTCAGTCTGTCATAAGCAGGCTATGGTCCAGATACCGTGATACACAATCTGTACAGGACAGACCACCCTCGGGTCGACCAAGGGCGACAAATCAAGTCCAGGATCGATTTATCTGTACCTTGGCCTTGAGAAATCGTGTCATCACAGCAAATCAGATCAGCGCTCGTCTTCAAACAGACACTGGTGTGAGAGTGAGTGGCCAGACGATTCGGAATCGACTGCATAGGGGTCACCTTCGCGCCCGACGTCCTCGCACGATCCCTTGTTTGAGAGATTATCACATTCAGACAAGACGTCGTTGGTGTAGGGATCGTCAACACTGGGATAATCGACGCTGGAGCAATGTGATGTTTTCAGATGAGTCAAGGTTCACTGTTGATTTTTTGGACAGACGTAGGAGGGTGTGGCGTCGTCGAAACGAGCGCTTCAAAGATGTTAACGTCATCAGACATGATCGGTTTGGGGCATCACTGTTGCTGGAAGAACGGCTTTACATGTTGTTGCAGGGTGTGTTACAGGCCAGTACTACCGGGACAACATCTTGGCAGTCCATGTTGTGCCGTTCGCACGATGTCATGGCCGCCGTTTCATCTTCCAGGATGACAACGCAAGATGTCACAGGGCCAGGATCGTTACAGCTTACCTCCAACAACAGAACATCACCTCATTACCTTGGCCAGCACTGAGCCCCGACCTCTCCCCCATCGAGCATGTCTGGGACATGCTTGGACAGAGGTTACGTCAACGTCAACAACGTCCTGCCAATGTCCAAGAACTTGCTGCTGCGTTGCAACAGGAATGGGACAATCTGGACCAAAATGACCGTAGACGTCTCATTAGGAGTATGCCACGTCGGATCAATGCTTGTTTGGCAAACAGAGGAGGATTTACCCGTTACTGACTTTGTTGTGATGCTGTGGTAACTTTGCTGTTTGACCCCGGGTATCATTTTACCCTTATAATGGTCAGCCTGTGCCTTACTTAGTCTAACGATCATTTGGAATAAATCGATGAATGTGAACTTCATTTCATTTTGTCATTTGTTTCTTCGTCAGTTTCATTAGTTGACTTTAATAACACTTAAAAATCAAATATCCCCTACTTTTTTTGAATAGTATATATGGTTTATAACATTTAGTATTTAAACCAGGTTATTTTGGGATTAACATATGGTTTAATTTTATTTCAATAATTCGCTTGTGCATAGGGGTCTTTAGCAGTTGGAGGAAACCAGAGGAAAACACGAGATTGGACAGGCGATCCTACTCCTTGTCACGTACAACCGGGGATTCGAAACCACGCTAGTTGACTCAATGACAGGCTTTATGATACAGCTCGCACCGTGCTAGCCATTTGGTCATCCAACTTCCCCTCAATTCTACAGAATACAGAGATGTTTAGATTAAGGCTTTTCTAGTCACAATCATATGCGTTGAAATGCGGTTTAACGTCCTACTGTTCTGCTCCAAACTGGGCTAATGAAGACCCGCATACACAATACAGTGTGCTATGCGGGACATCATTACCAGACAGCAACACTGCAGCCTACTCTTTGAATTCCAACTGTCAAGGAATCTTTTACATGCATGTCAATGTGTTCACGGGACCTCGGTTTGCCGTCCCATCATAATGACCATACATTGTGCCTTGCCACGCCTTCCATCCTGCATCACTGGCATGGAGGAAACCACACCGGGAAAATGTTGATACACTTTCTCTGCCAACCCAAAGATTGAACATGTGACCTCCAGGAGAAAGCCATCATCTTTATGATCCACCATTGTTCCAACACCAACAACTTCATATTCATGTTCACGAACCGCTTTTTTCCCAACTGTGGGCCCATTTGACTACTGGGCCCCTAGATTGAGATACAATGATCCTGTTGCAATAATTAATAAAAGGATAATTTTTAAAAATTAGACCAAGCATATATTTAATTGTTCGTTATATACAATAACAACCTTATATATTATTCAATTTATTTTATTCTATGTAGAAACATAAAAAAACTGCAGTTTCAATACTTACTTTTTTTTCGAGAAGAGATTTTTGAGTGATGATTTAATCGTATGCCTCCGTCTGGCATGACTGTCATCATCGGCAGCCATTGGAATATGTTCTAATGACGTGTAGCGTTTTGTTTGTTTTTTCTTTTTCTTGCTTTCGAGATTCTTTTGTAAATTTGCAAAGTCATCTGTCACACAAATGGACTGCGATTTTTGATCGATGGACAGATCTCGAACACGGGGATTTTCTGGCAATTTATCAGATTTCATTTTAAATTCATTACGGATATCACAGTTTTCAAGGTCACTTATGTTACCATGGGAGACATGGTGAGCAGGAGGAGGATTATGGGAAGGTAATTGTTCGCCCTCAATTTCATGTTCGTGTTCATGTTCCGTGCTGTTCATAACAGGATCACCGTTAATGTCATCCAAACGTAAACTACGTGCCACGGAATGATCGATATCTTCATGGCTGATATCCGAGTGCGCACGATCACTAGTATTATAACTATTTTGTTCGTAATGTGGCTGTAGATTAAACTCTGGATTTTGCCGATATACTGTGTCTGGTCGTGGTTGACGGTAATTTATCTGATCATTGTTTTCCAAATTGTCATTGGGTGAAACAGCAGTATCGTCTTCATCTTCGATATCAGCGTGGTACTGAGATACGCCATGTAGGTTTGGATATTCGTCCACCTTTTCCTGATAGCGTGGAGTATTGCCGTTATAATAAGGCCCGTCTGCTAAATCACCATTAGTACTGGCCATGTTGTTATAACGGTCCGCATCGACTTGATTCATCATGTGGGCTTGTGAAGACGATTCACGCATCCTTAAATTTGTAGAATTGCGGGGTTCGGAATATTCCCCGTTTATCTCCCCTGGATAGTTATCTTGATAATTGCGGCCATTTTGGATTTGGAAATTAGTGTTACGAGTCAATGGCCCCAGTGACGTGTGCGGTCTATTTAACAAATGATCACGATTTGATCGTTGACGTGGCGTGTCTGCTGCAGGCATCATGAAATCTATTGCAGAAGATGGCCGACCTCGCGGAGAATTCACATAATTGTAGTCTCTAATGCCATTAACATGTGTGTGCGAGACAGAAACAGGTCTCTTGCTGATTAACAATCCATCACTAGAATCTAATTTCCGCGATCGAGGCCTTTTAAATTTATTGTCAGCATGATGTAAACTTGACAAGCTGTCGACATTACGCTGACGAGAGCTTTCGATCAAGTGATTATGACGGCTGTATGATTTATTATATGACGATAAATCTGGCTGACTTCGCGCGGCTAGTTTCATACGATGTAGGTCGCGATATCCATCTCTCGTACGACTTGAATCTTGATCCAAATAACCAGTTGATTGTTCGATCCAATCTGGTAGAAAATTCCTGGAATAAAAGAGATATAAAAGTGATTTAATGTTAACTCAACATAACCCGATCAATTTGGAAATGAATTGATTTGGTATTTTCAGCATTGGGCACTGCGATTTGGTATTTTCATCATCAGACACCAAGATTTTTTATTTTTTTAGCATTGGACGCTGAGATTTGGTATTTTAAGCATCAGACACCAAGACTTTTTTATTTTAATCATTGGACACTGAGATTTGATGTTTTCAACATCAGACTCCAAGATTTGATGTTTTCAGTATCAAGCATCATGATTTAATATTTTCAGCATTGACCACCAAAATTTTATATTTTCAGCATTGGGCCCCATGATTTCTGTTCCAGCATCAGGCACCAAAATTTCATATAATCAGTATCGGGCATCGTGATTTCTGTTCCAGCATTAGGCACCAAGATTTAATATTTCAGTCCATGATAATAATTCTACGTACCCTCTGTCTAGATTATCAGGTAATCGAGATGAACGATGATTATTTTCACCGTTAGAATGTATCCCACTATCTCGTGTACTCGGTAGATGTCCAGCTTCACAGCTACTACCACTGGCACTTGACCGGAACGATTGACCACTACGTCTAGAAAAATAAACACTAATATTATCAACTGTGATTCAAAAAAAGATGCATTATGTAAGATTTAGATAAAGAGCTGGACGGTCTTGTTATAATAGTTTCAAAAAAAATAATGTAAAATTAATATATTGAAAATTTCATTCAAATGGGTGCTTGACAATCAAGACTTAGCCTCAATAATCAAGACTTAGCCTCAATAATCCATTTCACCATAAAATTGTGTAATTTCTAGCAGGTGCCCACTCGACACAAACTAGGTCATTTCGAAACCAATCTATGGTTGAATTTTATTTCAATAATTTGCTTGCCTGAAAGGGTCTTCAGCAGTGGAAGGAAACCAGAGGACCCGGAGAAACTCCACGAGGTTAACAGACAACCCTTCTCCTTGACACAATACAACCAGGGAGTTCAAACCACGCCAGTTGACTGAATGATAGACACATGCGCTAACCATTCAGCCATTCAACCCCCTTTCAACTAGCAACAAACTTTGCACAATGAAAATCTTCTTTATTGTTTTTCTTCTTACTTTATTTTTATTTTAATTGATTTATTAGAGACAAATTTTGTCACTTAAACAATATTTCAACGTTTTTACTTGATCAGACGCTAAATAAAAAAAATGTTAATATTCAACGGGCTAAAAAAACATGCCGTCCCCAGATTAAAAGACAAAATTTTACCTATAACCATGGACAATAAGCAAATGGACAAAAAGCGAACATGGACTCTACAATTTAACAATGGTTATACATGGGAGGTATTTATTAATCACTGGTAAAAAAAACTAAAGAATAATACAAATCTTGTAATACCAAGTCCCAGCAGCCACCTTGGCTTTCTAGCCTAGGTTTGAAGCCCTAGCAGCCACCCTGGCTAATTATCCCAGGTTTGAAGTCCCAGCAGCCACCCTGGCTAATTATCCCAGGTTTGAAGCCCCAGCAGTCACCTTGGCTCACTATCCTAGGTTTGAAACACCTGGCTAATTATCCCAGGTTTGCATAATTAAGACAAAACGTAAATTTTGTAGTTGTTTCGTAGCTCCCTGAAATTACTACTCCCCTAGCTAGACAGTCTTAAACCAAATGAAACAGGGTGCAACGTCCTACTGTTCTACTCCAACTACTGTTCTACGCCATACAGAGTGCTACGAGGGAAAATTTTCCTGTACAGCATAGTGGGGCTTTAGCCTACTCTTATATCAAATTCCAACTGCTAAGGGATCTTTTACTTGTACACGGGACTTCAGTTTTTTTGTCCCATTCGAACGACTGTATGTCGTTCCTTGTTAGGCCCTCCATCTTAGGGGGAACCATGCCGGAAAATCATAATAAACTTTCTCGTTCAACACCGGGAGCAAACCTGCAAACTCTAGACTAGCGAGCCAGATTTTTACTCACTTAGCCACTATTTTCATAAGCCCAGTTGGCGCAGAAAAGTAGGACGTTATATCCTATTTCATTTTATTTTGGTTTGAGACAGAAGAGGGATCAGTAGACAATTTATGGAGGTCTAAGTACTAAAATGATACTAATAAAAATCTAATCCAGAAACCAGTTCAATAAAAAGGGTTACGAATTAACCAAACCTTGAAATAAGAGCTGATTGGAGCTTAGCTCTAAACGATAACCAACGTCTGAAATATCATCCACATAATTAGGGTCATATCTGGACTAACATCTGGTATACTAACTTATATCACACACGGGTTCACAACCTGTATATATGACGGACATTTCATCTGAAGTTCTTTTGGTCCCCCAACATCTAATCAGCAATATAGTACAGAAGTATTAATATCTCATAATTAGAGCATATTTCATAACACCCTCTTTTACAGAGAAATGGGGCTTAATGTCCACTAGACACAAACGAGGTCATTCCGGGACTAAAACATAAGACAGACAATAAAATGAAAGTAGTGATTATATATACTTACCGGGGATGATCTGAGTTAAGAGCCATCATAGTATGAGACATCTCACTGTTAAATTGGTCGACGAATGTTCTTAATTTAACAAGTGATGACTGAAGATTATAGTGATCTGGATGACCTGTGGATGTATGCTTTAATATTTGCTGCAAAAATAAATATTTTCATACATTATTTTAGATCAATTAATATTTTAATAAATTATTTTATATCAATAATAATTGATCAAAATAGTTATTTTATATTAATAAGTATTTGAATAAATTTTCTAATATCTATTAATATTTTTAAAATTATTTAATATCAATAAATATGTTAATAAGTTATTTTAAGTGAATTATCAACTATTTGAATAATCAAGAGGGTTTAAGACAACATCTAATTTTCTCACCACAGCTTAATTTATGTAAAATTTAATTATGAAGGGGAGGAAAAGGGGTGTCCTTTAGCCTGTGAGATAAGGACCTACCTGTAATAATAATGTATAACGAGGTATTCTTTGTAATGGCGCCATCATTAACGACAATATATCATTATTATCACAACTTCTACCTTTCTGGGCCTAAAAGATAAAATATCAGTTGTTATTACAATTTCTACCTTTCTGGGCCTAAAAAAAATAACAGGAAAAAAAGGTGAACAATCTCTTAAATATTTCTTTCTTAACTAAAGTAACAGTCAGTTCCATTTCCTCAGTGGGAGGAAAATTGTAAAGAGAGAGAGAGAGAGAGA
The DNA here is from genome assembly GCA_036850965.1 of Patella caerulea. NCBI lineage: Eukaryota > Metazoa > Mollusca > Gastropoda > Patellidae > Patella > Patella caerulea. The sequence goes on from JAZGQO010000007.1 coordinate 3,070,872, forward strand.
GAGAGATATGGGGTTTAACGTCCACTCGACACAAACTAGGTCATTTTGGGACTAACATATGGTTTCATTAAAATTCAATAATTCTCTTGCACGTAGGGGTCTTTAGCAGTGGGAGGAAACCGGAGTGCCCGGGGGAAACCCACGAGGTTGAGAAGGTGCCCCTATCTCCATGCCCAGAGAAAAGGAAAATCGTAAACACCAGAGAAAATACATAACCTATGTGGACAACCGACCCTACTTCTTGTCACGTACAAGCTGAGATTGGAAACCACTCTGCCCGACTCAATGACAGATCTTAGGATCTAAAGCCCATATGATAAACCATTCGACAACCTAAAACCATTATCAGGCCCAGACTTCACAAAACATTCTCAGACTTAAGTTAAGAATTTACTCAACTTTCGATCACTGTCACTGAGTCAACTGGTGTGGTTTCAATTCCCTGGTTGTACGTGACAAGGAGTAGGGTCGCCTGTACAACCTCGTCAGTATTTTTCCTCCAACTGCAAAAGACCCCTACGCGCAAGCGAATTATTGAATTTAGTCCATTTTCAATCACTGTTTTTCATCAAGAAACACTAAACTTTGCACATAGTTTCTTATTCATGTATTTGATACATTAAAACAAAAAAATTATTATAAAGAGCTATATTTAAGTTAACATAAAGTAAATAATTTTGAGTAAATGCTTTTATTAAGACTGAGAACGTTTTGTGAACTCTGGGCCAAGTGTCTACTCACCTTGATAAAGGCCTTAAAGTTTCTCGATTGAATGATGTGACGTCTCAAACAGCCAACAGACGCAGGAATATCAGCGATATATTCTCTATATATGGACATTATATTCTCCTGTAAACAAAACAAAAACATTCGTTATTATTTTTTAAGAGGGAGAGAAATGGGAGTTCAACGTCCGATCAACACAAAATAGGTCATTTCGGAACTAATACTTGGTTCAATTTTATTTCAAAAATTCACTTGTGTGTTAAGGTCTTTAGCAGTGGAAGGAAACCGGTGGACCCAGAGAAACCCACGAGGTTGGACAGGCAATCCTACTCCTTGTCATGTACAACCCGGGAATCGAAACCACGCCAGTTGACTCAATGACAAACCTTATAACACCATTCGGCCATCAAGCCCCCAATATTTTTAATAGAGAGCGATCAAGTGAGTACTTTCACAGTGGTGCCAGACCAGAAAACAGATTTGGTGAGGGCATAATCCTGACGTTATAAATGTGTAAGCTATTGTGATTGGTTGAGATTGTAACAGAGGACTGAATTCTGAAACATTTGCTTGCGATTACGATATAAAAATCAAAGATAAATTGCTAGTAAATTTGAATCCTTGTTGCAAGCTTACACATTAATCATTCAGAGAATATTAATAGGGAAACGGAGATAAGTTCAAACAATATATTGGATGATCGCAGTATCTTTAATCTTAAATATTATCAATATATTTACATATTGCGATGTATTGATTTAATGAAAGTCTCGACCTACCTCTTCACTGTCGGTCATTCTAGAGAAGATATCACCAATTGAAACATTCCATCCCCAGTAAGATACTCTCTCTTGTAACGTAGATAATATCTGACAGTGATGATCGTATATCTGACCGACATACGGAGGTATTAATACGCTTATCTCCCTTGCACTCAGATAGTGACGTTCTTGTAACGGTGCCAAATAATTATCCAAAATGGCCCAGATCTGTGAACAATAATCTTTCTCTGATTGAATCAATTCTTCAATGGCTTGTAATCTTGGTCCTGAATTATAAATGATTCAATTTAAATACAAATAAGATTTAAATGACATAAGATATCTGGCTGGATAAAAGGGTTCTGATTCAGCCAAATGATTTTACATGCTCAGAGAGAGAGAGAGAGAGAAAGAGAGAAAAGGGGCTTAATGTTCACAATCTAGGTCATTTTGGGACTAACATGTGATTCAATAATTCACTTTTGCATAGGGATCTTTAGCAGTGGGAGGAAACCGGAGAACTCGGAGAAAACCCACGAGGTTGGACAGACGACCCTACTCCTGACCATGTTTAGCATTGTCGCTAGGCTGAAATGTGGTGCATAGGGCTGTAACAAGGCCTCAATTTGGTGCATAGGGCAGTCCCTAGGCTGATATTTGGTATATATCGCTGTTCCTATGCTGAACTTTATATATTGTGGTAGTTTGGACCAAGGAGTAACAGAGGCTTGGTTGCGATGGCCGGGTCAGCTGCTAGTAAATGATATTGCCCACCAATCATCTTTGTTATGAAATGATATTTAGTTTATAGCTTATAGACCTACCCGTATCTGGATTATCAACTTGTGATATTTTACGTGGTGAGTGATAACCTCGACCTTTGCTACTGTTTGATCTCATATCCATTTGCTGAAATAAAAACAATCTTTATTTAATGTGAACTTTTGTATAGAGAGAGAGAAATGGGGTTTAACGTCCACTCGACACAAACTAGGTCATTTTGGGACTAACATATGGTTTCAATTATATTTCAATAATTCCCTTGCGCGTAGGGGTCTTTAGCAGTGGGAGGAACCCAGAGTGCCCGGAGGAAACCCACGAGATAGAGAAGGTGCCCCTATCTCCAGAACATTTGTATAGCGACAATCTGATTAAAATACAGATCTATATTGCGTTTCGTTTTTTGGGGGTTTTTTTTAATACTTTTGATGACCTGTACTACATGAAGATCAGACCAGTTGTAGTGGGGGGATCGCGTTCAGTGTTCATACGAGTGGCTTTTGACCCTGTAATGTATGACATTTGATTGACGATTATAATACCAAAATAAACAATGTCAAACAGGTCTTCATTGACAATTTCAAGAGGGTGAGAATGTTATTCCAATGAGAAGCTCACAGATTTTAAAAAATATTCCATGCAAGGCACCAAAAACAACACCCGAGTACTTCTGGTTAGCAAGACAGTATATTGACTAGTGAATGACCCGGCGCTGTCAACACTGAACAGACTGACCAACAATAGCCACAAATATTACTATAGATATGTTGCCTCACCTGTTGCCATGGATGCGGATGATCCTCGTCACTAGATTCAGATAAATTTAAATTCATACATTTTTCTTTTAACGCTTGAGATAAATTGAGACTTTTACAAGCTATGGACGTCACATCTGAATCACCATTCATCATCAAACTCTCTTTAGCTGCAAACAGAAAAAATGAATAATTTTCTTCCATCACACACTTGTACTTTAGATCTAAAGATCTGTTATCGAGTCAAGTGACGAGATTGGCATCCCACACCTGTACGTGACAAGGAGTTGGGTCACCTGCCTAACTCCATGGGTTTCATCTGGGTCCTTTGATTTCCTCCTACGTTCATAAAACAAAGTCAAAAAAATCTGAACCATGTGTAAATCCAAAAGCTACCGTAATAGGGAAATCAATGGGGGTCTGCATCCATAATCTAACACAAAATTGAAGAGTTATTCCCCTTTAGTTTCCAGAAGACAGTTTCAATAACTCTATATTATAACATAACGCTAAATATATCAACAACAATGAAATAGCGGAAAAGGGTAAACCTGATCTCATCACTAAGCTAAATTTTCCAACACCATCACCCACGAATTAAGGGCGAAAGATATTTTTATTCTTATATTCACGTTCCCCCTTTTGCATTGCGATTTATATTGAATTTTTGGTGTAGAATCAAAAGAAAGGGTTTGAAAATACATTTCCTGTCAGGTTTTGGTGAATATTCATGATTTTGAGGCGGAAGGATACAATATAATTCATTTTGACGTAAAGGTCTTTAGCAGTGGGAGATAGTCGGATGATCTGGAGAGAACACATGAGATTGGACAAGTGATCATACTCCTTATCACGTATAAACATAAACTTGGTATTGAAACCACCCTATGATCTCAAGTGCATATGTTCGACCATGCTACCACTCAACTTGGCCAGGATACCGGAATAATAACATTTTTAAGGACTATATAATCTAGCATAAAACCAATCAAAATATCGAGAGAGAGAGAAATGAGGTTTAATGTCCAACTAGGTCATTTTGGCACTAAAATTGTTTAATTTTATTTCAATTAATACCAATCTATATAATACTTACAATGTGAAGAATGATTCATATCTTTATCTGGCCAAGGTGGTGGATTACACATCTCTAAATTACCATTTAACATTTGGTTTCTGAAAAATAATCATAATTACATGAAAAATACACGTAGAATAACACTTCACAAATGGTGTTTGAAATAAGAGTAGGTTGACAGTCCTGCTGTTGGGTCAAAAAAAGTTTTTCTAATAGTGCACTATAACTTGTGCTCAGTTTTACATACTCGCATAGAGCAGAAATGTTATTAATTCAAAATCGTGTTAAAATGAATTTTATTGGTTGGATCTGAATGATATATTTAAAAATATCAAAATTGTCATGAAATGAAAACGCAAAAAGGCATTAAGAATTTGACTAGGAATGTATTATATTAAGATATATACCTGACAGTGTCTGGTAGCGAACCACATCGTACTAATTCATATAATAAATTATTATACTGTCTCTGTAACGTGTCTAATCTGTCCAATAAACCATCTCGTTCCGTTTCTAATGACTTCATCTTCTCTTCCATATCGACTTGTCGACTTGTTAGATTCTTTATCTGACCAACTACATCCGTCTGTCAAGCAAAAAAAACAATAACAATATCGGATGTGAACATTTACCTCAAACAAGATACAGTGCAAAGTTGTATGTGAACATATCATTCCAAAAAGATACAGTACATAGCCGTCTCTAATGTCAACATTTCATTCAAACGTGAGAGAGACACAAACTAAGTCAATTTTATTTCAATAATTTGCTTGTGTATAGGGTTCTTTAGCCATTGGAAGGAACCAGAGAAAACCTACACAGACCGAAAACATGTAACATGACCCAATGATCAAGTACCTGGTCTTCCCAAAAAACTACTGCTCAATGGTAGGCCTCACTACTTTTTACAAAAGCAAGGAAGAAGAACTAAAAACCAGGATTGGAATTTTTATTACACACTGTCATGAGGTATTGAGAAGTAAAGTGGATGCAGGCCAGCGCTTCTTCCAAATATGTCAAAGGTTTTATCTGTGAGGGAAGTTTTTACAAAAGAATAAAATAAAGATAGAGAAAAATGGGGTTTAACATCCACTCGACACTAACTAGGTAATTTCGGGACTAACACATGGTTTAATTTTATTTCACTAATATGCCTGCGCGTAGGAGTCTTTAGCAGTGGGAGGAAACCGGAGAAAAACCACAACATTGGACAGGTGACTCTAATCCTTGACAAATAGCAAGAAAATTTACAAAATATAATGAAATAAAATAAAAAACTTACCTTTATAGAACTAACAGTAGTCTGTAATTTACTGATCTCTTCCTGTTGGCTGTCTTGAGTCTCAGTAACTTGGCGCCAATTGTTTTTATCTGTTGTCTGAGAATGGGATAACTCTGTCATTACTTCCACGAACCCCTGTTTTATCTCATGAACCATTTCTTGTACCTACAAAAATATAAATAAATAAAATGAAATGAAATGGAGTTTAACGTTCTATTCTTCCGCTCCGACTGGGGTATTGAAGATGGGCAGAGGCCATACAGTGTGCTATGGGGGAAATTTGCCCGGAAAGCGGTACTACAGCCTACTCTTATTTCGAGGTTCCAACTGTGAGGGGATCTTTTACGTGCATTCAGTTTATCATACCATACGAACAACTATACGTTTCCCTTGCCAGGTCATCCAACCTGCATCACTGAACCTAGCTGAACTTTCTCGGCCAACACCAGAATTGAACATGCGACGTCTAGGTTATCAAGCTGAGTTTTACCCATCTATTACCACGGCTCCCGACAAAATGTAACCTCTGTCTTATATAAAATGTTTTATATATTACCAGTAGAAATTATTGTTTTGAGAAAAATCATTTACCAAAATCTATAACTACATGTATTAACTTCCAAATTAGAACACATGCATTTTTGTATGTCAGACCTTTTCTGTGAAATAAACTAGCAAAGTCAATGAAACAATTAACAATTTAGCAGTAGACTAAAACACATACTTATGGAACAACAATTACTAATTTATTTAGGGGACCTTCGAAGAATATTCTCTAAGTGTCTTCAAAATTGAGAGAATACTCTTCGAAACGTCGCCTAAATAAATCAGTAGCTGTTTTTCCATGAGTACGGTATGTGTTATAGTTTATTGAAAACATTCCTATTTCAAAACCCTGACCTGTAAATAATCAGTGAATATATAAACCAATAGCACCTTAAAAACTGTTCTTCGATTAGTATTAACGCTTATTATAAATGACAATATTAACATTATTATTATAAACCAATGTTGGGATTTCAAAATTTTTCTTGTCCGACATTTTTTCCCCAAAACATTCAAATTCATAAGTAATAAAAAAGTATGTGCACCTTCTTATTTTTCATGTATAAATTCCAAACGGTATTCAAATTTATGTCAGTAATATTCTTACAAAATCATGTGTTGTTGTAATATTAACCATCACAGAGTTGTCTTATTTGGATGAAACACAAGAAAAATATTTCCCCATTATTACCTGTCTGTTAACACCTGTGTACATGAAAGGTGCCATGTTACGATGAAAGGTACACAGTGTTACGATTAGTTCCAGGTGCAATGTTTTAATTAACAAACAATTCCTGGAACTCACTTCAATAGTATCAATAGACACGTGTTTATATTGGTAATAGTTCAAAACTTTCACGTTGTGGTTATTTTGATACCAACATATATATAACTCACTAATTTGAATTCTTACTCTCAAAATTTAGCGTTGTATTTGGGGAAAAAATTCTTCAATAGTATGCTTAGTTTGCTTAATGTATAGTCCAGTCGTGTATTCGGTGGTACACTCTGCTTATATTAGTTTGTTTAATAGTATAGTCCAGTCCTGTATCCTCTACTGGGCGCAACAGATGATCAGTGGTTTTATTTATAGTTGGTGTTTATTTTTCAGACAGTAAAGTGGTTATAAGTAGCATGTGGTTTTTATATATAGAAAGATCTAACTCCTGGTATAGATATATATATAAACAGTGGAAATATTATATATATATTTAGAGTATACTGACTGTATACCTCTCTACAAACAGTAAGATCATACCTTTGTATATATATAAACAGTGTATACATTATACACACCCAGAGAGAGATAGAGAGAGAAAGAAAGAGAGAGAGAGAGAGGGTATATATAACCTCCAGCCAACACAAAATAGGTCATTTTGGAACAAACCATTGGTTCAATTTTATTTCAATAATTCGCTTGTGCATGGTCTTTAGCAATGGGAAGATTTTGGGGGAAAATCAACAAGGTTGGAGAGGCAACCCTCCTCCTTGTCACATACAACCGGGGAATCGAAACCACGTCAGCACTCAATGACAGAATTTCTAATACAGTGCCAACACGCTAACCATTCGGCCATCCAACCCCTCCCACACTAAGAGACTTTTCAGTAAAAAATACACCTCCCCTATGTGAAACAAACATGATATTCGAAGTGATCAAGGGCCATAACTCTGGCAGTAACTATTGAAAACCACTGAAAATCGATAGACGTCTTAGTCTCATGACTGTAAACACTATGTATAAATTTGAAGTCAATCGATATTAACTTGGGCCTCTAGAGCGTCCACAAGATTTTTTTTTAACTGATCAAGGGCCATAACTCTGGCACTAATTATCGGAAATTGATGAAAATCGATAGGCGTCTTCGACTTATGACCTTAAACACTGTGTATAAATTTAAAGTCAATCAGATATTAACTTTAGCCTCTAGAGCGTCCACGAGCAATTGTGGACGACGGACCGAAGGGCGGACGGACGGACGGACGGACGGGGGCGATGACAATATATGACCACATTTCAATGTGGGCGTATAAAAATTACATTCCCATCATTTATTTTCCCAGCAGAAACAGAACTTTACAAACAGGAACCATTTCACAGACGAATGCCTTTTTTCACCGAAAGTCAGGTGTTTTTTTCTACTAAATATAGACCAACAGTTAAACAGACAAACGCAGTTAATCACCAAGTCAGGTGGTTTTTCTACTAAACATAGACCAGAAGTTAATAGAGGTTAAACTATAAAATTAGGTTTTCATTTAGAAATGAATTAAATCCTGACTTATGTTCTAGGATCGAGCGCCAGATATATTTGTTTAAGAATAAATTGTACCGTCTCCGCATTTATTTCTAATCTAATGAAAATTCAAGATGTCTGTTATCAGTGAATTACTTCATCTGCCAGCACACATACACATAATTAGTTGATGTTTAGTTTGTGAATGTAAAATTTTAATCCTTAAGATATTTTTAGAATCCCTATAGCATTTTAGTAATTCTTCCACACATTCCTTTATAGTAGAGAAATGGGGTTACAGCATCCTTTTTTGGCGGGCTAATAAAATAAAACCAAGTACGAACAATCCAAACCATTATTCAAAATTCGAAGTCCAATAAAAACGGTTGAGGCAAAATAGTGTAATCAGCAGATGGACTGGTCACCGTGTACAAAATACACGGCAAACAGTGGTAACAGGTGTCCGGAAGAGTAAGCTTACCCTGCCTGGCGCCACACCCGCCATCGCTGCATCCAAACTATTAGACGAAATCTCAATGAAATAGCATGATTGGCCAATGGACTATCGGTAAACAAAATGCACGTGATGAACAGTGTTAACGATGTAATAGACAGACATAATTAGGAAGATAATATTTTACGAGTCAATAAAATATATCTTGAATAATAGCCGAGAGAGACATGTTATATTTACCAATCAAGTCAATATGACGTCCATAAAACTTTTTAAAGGTTTTAATGAGTTTAGTGCGCAAGTATCCCTGTAGTTGAAGCCTAGATGACAAATGCCTCGATCTATTTAAAAAATCAGAATAAAAGGAACAAGCTCTCGTGTAACGTATTAGCTGAGACACAAACACTCCATAAGCTGGTGATATGTAAGATTTTGGTAAAGAGCTGACCATTCTTACTACATTAGTTTGAAAATAAAAAAGGAAAAATGAAAATATTCTATTCAAATTATGCTGTTGTCAGCTAAGATATTGGCCTTTGAAGATGACAGCATGTTTGCATTAATTGCAACCATAGTACTGGTTGTTCAAGTCTTAGCCTCCCTTCACCATTTTTAAATTAAATCAATATGTGACTGAACCGTTCTAATCTACTTAATATCGGATATATCAGATGGAATCGAGAGTTGATTATGGTCTTGTCATGGTAATGAAAGTCTAATTAATAGTTTATATAAAATTTCAGGATTATAAAGAAAGGCTTGCAATAGATAGATTTAACTCTTGCATAATTCCTGTTTAACATGACTATAAACTGAAAGTAATTAATTTATTACCCATTACTTTAGGCCTATATAAATAAACTTTTTTAAAGGACATTAAAATGACAACCTTATTTTCTGCCAATCCATCATGCCTCACAATAGGCCTACTATCCAAAAAAACAGGCACTTCCATGTCATTCCTCAGGAATCAAACCAGAACCATTCTAGAATAATCTTGTAGATATCTCACCCCTCGCTTGAAATCCACACACACACACACCAAGACTTTCAAGGTGAAATGAAGATTCTGACCCCAACACCCCTGGGTAGGCATAAACCTATTTCATTACATCAATAATTAAAGTAATTATTTATTAATTGAAAACATTAGCACTGTATCTAATTCTCTGATGGTGGTTTTATGGCATAATATGTGTAATTGTATATAATGGTATGCTATATCATCAGTGGTATTTCCGGAATTCTCACCACATGTTTTAGAACAGCAATACCCGGTAATCAAAGTTCATTTAGTGTGATTAACTATAAACACTGTTAAATATTTAGTTGCTGTAGGCAGGATGTAACGTAAAATAAAAAACCACCAACATACTTCAACAGATAATATTTCATATTCAAAATTATCTAAGTAATGGGCATTACGTACATTGCTCAATACTTGCTATACAGGCAACATCAGCGTTAGATTATAGGATTTATTACCTACACTACTCAATACTTGCTATACAAGCAACATCAGCGTTAGATTATACGATTTCCTATAATTTTTTTAAAATTCTTAACTCACCAAAATCTATTGCCAAGGCAGTGGCTTTATATGTGTTTTTAGCTTTTGATAAAAGATCTAAATGAATTTTGGTGGCAACTTCATCTAACTGAAACCTCTTAGATATACATGTAGTATACTACTTGTATGAATGTATTGTGTTGTCTATGTAATAGGTATTATTAAATGTATGACTATGTCTAAGTGTATGTATGCATGCTGTCCATAATGGACGTTTTGATGCAATAAACATCTTATATTATGTTGTACAATATGGATTTTTAACAAATTCACCACAAATTAGTGGTCCACCACTCGAATAGTGTGAATGTAGTTTGATTTTCTAAAAGAATAGTGCGCTCGTTATTTTCTGGTCCATCGATATTATACAGAGAAAGTATGATCAACTATTGGACAACAAACTGGCAATGTCTATCTGTGAACAGGTATTCCAGATGTTTGAACCAAATAATATATTGTTTTAAACACTATGCGAGTGGAATTTGACTTATATTGTGTTCAACACCTGTTTCTAACATTAACAACTGAGCTAGATTCTAATTCATCAACTATATCAACACAGAAACCTTTCCTGGCACCGTAACTTTCAACATATCATCCTCACAGAACCATTCCTGGCACCGTAACTCTCACCATATCATCAGCACAGAACCATGCCTCTGACAGTAACTCCATTATTCTCTATCCACATACATATTCTATTCTATTATGTCTTCACAGAACTCTTAACATTTAGTTTCCTCTCGCTAAAGCATTTCTGGCACAGTTGCTACAAATTCTAATGTGGGCCATCCTACATATTCTATCATAGGATGCGTATGAATATTGACATTTCTAACATAATGGCACTACATTACTTAATCAACATATCTACATTCCAATTCAAATATACTGTATCCATTATTCGTCATTCTAGCTACACATTCTATATTATCTTCACAGAATTGTTCCTGATACCCTACACTTTTTTACAGCATAAAAACAACAACCTGAACATAACTTTTTTCCTTTTAGCGTTATTGAATTAATTTAAAAATCAACGTTCTTAACGAGTAGAAAATCGACAAAGAACATATTCATTTCCATGTGGTGATGGCTTCAACCATTAGAACCAATCTGATTAAAACACAGATCCAATTTCGTTTCGTTTTATATAGTTCAAAATTTCGTTTTTACTTGTCTTTACTACTCTTGGATCTGGAGGACTTGTTATTTATCTCATGTTCTGCCTGAAATGAGGGGTCAGCCAATCAAATCGTTTGTCGAATCGACCGTTTGACCTTTTCATGCGTTGAACTGTGGGTAGATATTACCAGCCAATGACGTCTATACTAACACCAGCGGATAGAAATCAAAACAAAACAAAAGTAGATTTTAAAAAACGTGGCGGTCGCTAATTGGTTAATCGAATGACTGACATTATCGGGTCAAATGTATCGTGCTTGATACCTGACGTCATAGAACGTGAGCTCCCACTATAACTTGTTAGATCTACATGAGTGTAGGCCAGCGAAAGTATAAAAAACGAAACGAAATATAGATCTATATTTTAATTAGATTGCCATTAGAAAATAAGGATCTTATTTCTGGTTCCAAGCATCCAAGTAAGATTGAAAATATCCAAGATTCAAAACATCCAAGTAAGATTGAAAATATCCAAGTAATATTCAAAATGTCTAAGAAAGATTAAAAATATCCTTTAAGTAAAATTCTGAACATCCAAGTAAAATTCTGAACATCCAATAAGCAAAATTCAAACCATCTAATAAATAAAATTCAAAACATCCAAGTAAAATTCAAAACATCCAAGTAAAATTCAAAACATCCAAGTAAGATTCAAAATATTAAAGTAATATTCAAAACATCCATTTAGCAATTAACAAGTGTTTTCTAATTCCACGTTCATGCAATATTATTGACATAGATCATATCAGTAAATAGAATAGTCTTGGCGCTTAAAGTTTCTTACTCCAAGTTCATTAAATACTATCTGTATTTGAGATTATCTTGCAAAAAACACTTGATGATCCAAGATCTTTTAGCCTAAGTAGAATCATTAATATGGAAGCCAATAACCTGTTTTTTCTGCGGTAAACTTGTTGGCAACATATCCATTTTTTTATCAGTCAATCTTCCCAGCTTAAACATCTATCTATTTTTAATAGCTATATTTATCTCTAAACATCCTAAACCAGCTTGATGGAGGAAATTAACATTTACTGTTTCAAATCAGAACGAGATAAAAAAAAAAATGAGGTCGTACAGATTCAAAAATTCAAAATAAAGGGCTGAAGTGTTGACTTATTCAAGGAAGGATCTAGTACTTTATAGTATACGCATACACATGAAAGCATAAAGTCTGTTTTGATTCCCTCCTTGTTTTGAATGGGGTTCTCCGCCCATTAAAATTTGAAAGGTTGAAGTCGATTTCCCAGCATCTTGGGCCATTTCTGGTTGAAATTTACTCTTTGTAACGTATTGCCTCTCTCCTGCAGAGGCTCCACATGTACATGACCTCCTGGACACCCCACCCCCATATGTGGCATATGACCTCCTTGACACCCCACCCCCATATGTATCAAATATATCTAGTTAAGGAAGTGACACCCTGCTCCCAAATTTTTCCAGTTAAGTAAAGCATTTATCAAATATTTCTAGTTATGTAAAGGAATTTAAGTGATGTATTTGCTCTCTCCTGTAAAGACTACACATGACCCCTTGGACCCAACCCCTCCCCCCACCACCAGGCAAAGTGCCTAGCATTTATCAAAAATTTCTAGTTAAGCAAAGTAAGTGATGTATTTGCTCTCTCCTGTATAGGCTCCATATGACCCCCCTCTGGACCCTCCCGCTCCCCTCTACAGGTACAAGCCAGGCATCTATCAAATATTTTGAGTTAAATAAAGTCAACGACAATTCTTTAGTTGTTCCTCTGTTCAAAATAAACGGAAGCAGTTGTTCCGGTGACACAGTACTGCGCAGGTCCATCCGAGATCCTTTTTGTGCTCCGGTCCCCAGCAACTATATAAAGGGAACACCCGCCAATTCTATTTGAGCCTGACAAGTTCGAAATGAACGAAACTAGTAGCTTCTTGAGAGAAATCTGGGACGGCTACCCGCCACTCATAGATTTCTAATTTTAAATAAAGTAAGTAAGTAATGTATTGGTAGCTATCAACCACCAGAACACCTGGTGTTGATCATATGTTTTACTACTCCACGGAAATATTGACCAATGGTCAACATCTATTTCAATTAACTTGATTTCCTACATGTCTGTTTATTTGTCTTGTTAAAAGCCAATAATTCTTCACAATAACTACCGACAGAAAAATATGTTTATAATTCATAACAGACAGGTCAAAACATTTCTCATTCAAGTAGCCGAGAACAGTCCAGACTGACTTTATTAGCCAAGTCAGTGCAGAAAGAACATTAAACCTCATTTCATTTTAGCTGAGAACAAAGAAGCCAGATTCTGATACACAGACAAAACCTAAAAAACCTTCCTAAGTCACTCGTAGGAGACTAATAATTTTGTTATGGGGTTTTTTGAATTATTTGATATAAAAAAAAAAAATCGATCCCCTCACACCCCTTACAAAATGTTACACATATTACTGTCTCAAGCTTTGTTGTTTTTTGCATGTGAAATTTCCAGATATGATTAAATTATGCAAGAGCTAAATCTGCCTATTGAAGGTCTTTCTTTAGGTCTGAAATGTTTCATAAATTATTAATTAGGCATTTAATAACTTATCCAGACCATAACCAGCTCTTCATGCCACTGGATGCTCAAGATTTTAACTAGATTCAAACGATTCGGCCATTTAATGATTCAATCTAAAAATACACACATCTTGTCAAAACTACAAACAGTGATAACTTTGCTCAGAATTAAGTGATTTGAATGAAATTTTCAATTTATTCATTGTGCATTATCTTTTTTTGAATTACCCAAGAACGACCAGGGGCACGTTTCACGAAATTTTAATTAAGATGAAGTCGAAATTTTAGTAATTTTATTGGGTAATATTAGATTGATTTTAGTGCTAAGCCAATCAAAATTGAAGTATCTACTAAAATCTCTATTTTATCTTTAGTTACGTTTTCGTGAAACTGGGCCCTGCTCTTTCGTTAATTCTTACGGAACTATTTCTATTTTTACACGTTTATTATTTCCTGGCAGATGTCAGACTATAAGTAGATGAAAGGCTTCAAGTAGATATATCATACATATCAGATCAGATTGGATGGGAATAGGCACATCCTTTCAAGATGGTGGCATTCAGGTAAACATGGGGTACTCAACTCTACAGTTTAAGCCGTGTATAACATCTTGTACCACTTCTCTTTCAAGACATCCTTTCAAAATGGTGGCATCCTTATAAGATGGAGAGAGAGATAGAGAGAGAAATGGGGTTTAATGTCCACTCAACACAACTAGGTCATTTTGGGACTAAAATATGGTTTTAATTTTATTTCAATAATTTCCTTGCGCGTAGGGCTCTTTAGCAGTGGGAGGAAACCGGAGTACCTGGAGAAAACCCACTTATTATATCACATTGTACATCCATTGTGACTGTCAGTGATTACTTGGCTAGTATAATATACCAACTGTATAACTGATTTATTTTAATTGTAAGAATCTTGGTACCGTTATCAGGCCGGGTCAGAATGTGACCCGCTATGATAAAATCTGAACAAAGGACAATAAACTCTAAGACACACAGGCTATAATGCCATAGACAAAGACACCGAGAGACTGCGAGAACGAATAGTTTAAAACCACTGTTTTATATATTCAAGTATACTGAAAATAAATGTTTTTAGTGAAGAAGTCATTTTGGATTTAATTCAGTGCGTCTATCACATCCATAAAGGATCACTCCAGATGTTATGTTGTAATTGTATGATCAACTTTTGTTTAAACTGTCCTTAACAGATGCAATGATACAATAAAATCTTATCTTATTTAAGCCTACCTCAACATCAACTCCTGGCATCATCAATGGTCATTTATACCTTGATTTCACCATTAATCATATTATCCAATTCACAAAAATGTCTCAAATTTATAACTCAACAATTATTTTTTTTTGACAAAGAATTACTCTAGATTCCAAAATCTGCCACACAAATTTTGATTTGATATAAATATAGCAATTCAATTATTCTATGTCCATTGTTCAGGAACACCAAAACTTTCCAGAATTCTAATTTTTACACAGGCTTTTTACTGTGATATCTATCAACCATCATTTCTCTGATCGGTACTTTTAAGATAGTGGCAATCTAATATTGTAAGTCAATCTTTCTAATTTAATCAATGCCTGTTACTTCTGAACACCAATCACATTCTGTTTCACGGACCCTTATTCCTTATTCATAAATTTTTACACACACAAGTTTTTTTTCAATATTTTTTTTTTTTTAATGTTCTACCAACTGTCTGACCAGGCCAGTACTACTTGATGTTGATGTTAGTTGTCTGTTATCTTAAGATGGTGGCACTCCTCTATATATCTCCTGTCTCTCTAACTTTTTATATCTATTATTTCAGAACACCTCACCTTCTCTTATAAAGAATATTTTTTTCCCACAAGATTTTTGTAGTGATATATCTATCAACAATCCTCACTCTGGCCAATACAACTTGATCTAGACATTATTCATTATCAACAGTCCTCACTCTGACTATTACTACTTGATCTAGACGTTATTCGTTATCTCTCTATTATCCTGAGTTAGCGAGAGCCTGAGAGGCAAGGTGATTCCAGGGAAACTAAGATACAAACCACATGTTTTTATTCTAAATATACCTAAAGGAAGAAAACTATCACCAAGGTGGCAAAAAAGTGAATGCTTTGTGCTAAATAAATTACTGGCAGATTCAGAATTTCATTTCATTGACGCAAATTACAAAAAAAAAGAAAAAAGACAACAATTTCCACCATTTCTTCTACTTATTTCTTATGAGGATATAAAAATAACTTAAAAAGATAGGTTGCCAGACAGCGAAACACACGTCTACTGCAACTAAATCGTCTGAGTAGTCTTCAAGGATTTTCACATATTTATTCTTTTTTAAGGTAACAAGAAATTGGGCACAACATTACACGTAGTCCAACTCACTCAGAAAACAAGAGATCCTGGTAATAATTCGGAAAATTCATCAAATCTGGCAAACACAGAGAAACTTGGCACCGATTCTATCAAGTGATTGATGTGTTTTATCTCAGCAGAATAAAAAGTTGTAAAGCTGTTTTACATGATGTCAGTTTAAAATGATACACTCTAGCTAAATCTATTGTACTTTATATTTTTGTTACTGAGTTCCATATTTTTGTATTCCATACAATTGTATACTCCAGTTCAATTACTAAATTGAAACAATTCAAAAGTAATTGTTGGAATTGTAATTCAACGCAAAGAAAAAAATGAGGTTTTAACATCCACTCGACACAAACTAGGTCATTTCAGGATTATCATATGGTTTAATTTTATTTCAATAATTCGCTTGCGTGTAGAGGTCTTTAGCAGTGGGAGGAAAACAGAGTACCACGAGAAAACTCACTAGATCGAACAGGCGACCCTTGATGTGCACAGTGTTTTTGCACCAGCCCTTTGAGGTTTATTACGAATTTGATATCTTTTCAATGCTCTTTAAAAAGTACCTCTTTCGAAAATTATATTCAACATAATATTAATGTGCTTATGTTTAGTGAACAATTAATGTTTATAAATGTTATGTACAGCGATTTATGATTTTTTAACGATTGTGAATAAAATGTATATAAATGGCCAAAATGTTTGGTAAAAATTGTAGCATTTCTAATTTTACACGGGATCTCGTCACATTTGAACGAGGCACTGTTCCATGTCAGGCTCTCAGTCGTGCACCACTGACAAGAGGAAACCACTCTGTAAAATCTTGTGGAATAAGACACAGAGAGAGAAATGGGGTTTAACGTCCACTCGACACAAACTAGGTCATTTCGGGACTATCATATGGTTTTAATTTTATTTCAATAAATCGCTTGCGCATAGGGATCTTTAGCAGTGGGCGGAAACTGGAGAAAACCCACGAGATTGGACTGAGGAATAAGAAGAATATAATAAATGTCAACTTACCAGAGCAAGTTGTTCAGCCAATCCATTTTCTGTTATGGCTTCCATATTGTCTGTAAAAATAAAATAAGGTTGTTTTAAATATACATCGACTTATATATCAGATTTCTAAAATAACAATAATCATACACAAGGTTTGACATAAAATATCCTTTACGATAACTGAAATCAAATTAATCCCATGTTATTCTTATAAAATATGTAAATATTTTACAGAAGGAAAAATGGTTTTATATTCCTCTGCTTAAAAAAATAGTAAGTATGTGACTTTATAGACAGATGGGGATAAGATCAAAAATATATGGAAGGTTAAAAGAGCTAAATCGCTAACAATTTTGAGACCTAGAAATTGACACAAGTGGGTCGCAACACATACAATACTGTAATTTGAATGTATATAAACTGATTTACACTCAAGTTTCTGTTTTTACTGTAATTTCAAATCATTTATGTTTTCGGCGAAATAAGCCAGCAGTCTAAATCGAATGCAAATTTCTAGTGTCTGGTTATTCCAGTCTACATATGCTGTTTATTTTGGTACAATGTTTCTAGTCTCGTTCCTCAAGTCCCTTGCTGGAACTGGGATTTAAACGCATTATGATACACGATTCGTGTACCAATAGTAAAAAAATTATTTCGTCTTAAATATTGGATATCAGAAACCCATCTTTTTCCAGTAAGGTATCACTGCATCAATGTGGATTTAAATTGACAAATAATTTGTGTTTTCAATGTTGAAGATTTTTGGATGATATTGAGTTAGAGACTTAGCTACTTTCAACTATCCGTTTTTCAAATTTCCATCAGTTGAACAAGTAGTATGATCAAAGGTTGACAAAGGTTGACAAACTATTCGGGGTTTGCAATTATTATGGGCTCATTCCTCCTTTTAATCTTTAGAATTCTTGACATTCATATTGTTTGTATCTTAAATAATATTTTTTCACAGGATAACAAAACAAACCAAAGGCTGATATAAATCAGCTTCCAAAAAGCAACATACAAGAATGATGTAAACATATATTATAAGAAGTGATGACTTATTTATTTATCTTTTTAATTTATTAATGATGAGGATGATGATGACTTATTTATATATCCATTTGTATTTATTCATTTGTCAATGTAAATATGTAATATATACTTATACATAATGTACATTTTAGTAACTGTATTGAAACGTATAATTTATATGGAGAGGAATTTATATAAGCTTCGACTTGTTTTCTAATCCATTGCATCCGTGTTGTAAATAATCTTTATGTACTTGAATAAGATATTGTTTAAACCATATATTATAATTATCAATATAAACATATATTATTATAATTATCAATATATGTATATGGAGTACTAAAGTACACAGGAAGAATATAATCATGTTTTTGCTAACATCAGGACCAAGAATAGTTCGATACTCGACTGCTGAGTTTAAGTTTGTTACCTCATAATCCTGAGCGGCTATATTGATCCTAGCCCTAATTAAAAGGGAGTCAGGTCAACCATGATGCAGGACGTTTTAATTGAAATTAAATCACTTTGTTACAATGGTTTGGTTTAATCCCAAGAACTTTTAATTGGGATAAATACAGTAAAATACACAATGGGCTAGGGTATTTTCTCACCTGTATTGGCAATAAATTCCTTCTCAAGACACTAATAACTTATACTCCACAGATAGAAATCTTGGTGATAGAACTAAACCATTATTACAATCTGTGAGACTGACCCGCTAGTGTGTACGAGGTCAAGGTAACTAATACTAACTAACTACACCTTGTTGTTGTGGAGATTAATGTCAGCTTCCAACCAGGGTGATATCGCAGGTAAAAACTAATTAACATGAAAGAACAAAGTTAATCCATCAGAAAAATACAAAGCAAGTGTAATCCACTTAAGGCCAAATCAATATAATTTTTTGTTCTTCACAAACACCTCTGTAAAGTCCAAACCATCAGGAAAGTGGACAAGTCTAATCCTCTAATTAAGGCAACACCACTTTGATCCTCGGTTCTTCCAGGAAAACCTGTAAAAAGTATTCTTCTAAGATCTTTTCCTTCTTATACCTTTCTAGAAACAATTAATATCAAAAGTGCTTGGTCGTACTGTTCAACAGCTTTTTTATTTAAAATATTCAAGTTTTAACATTTCAACAAAAGTGCTGAGTGGGCTATTTATTAATCAATAACCCAAGAAACATAAACATTTAATAATTTTGGCCTAATGTGTCTTAAATACAAGTTGTCTTTTTCAATCTATCAGCTGTGACAAATTCCTCAATGATCCAAGAATCAGCCCCAAATGATTGTTGTCACCTCCACTATATTAAGTGGATTACGATAATCTCCCTGTTTATCCTCTGGTGTAACAAATTCCTAAATGATCAGCTGACAACAGACTGTTGTATTTAATTTGTTGATAATCTCACTATAACACAGTCTAAGTTTTTATATTCTCTCTCGTGTAATAAATTCCTAAAACAAGCTGTTGTATTTTGGTCGTTGGAGTTGTCACTATTAGAGTTCAGTCTGTTAATCTGTTTTGTTTTAGTGATTACCACAGAGATTAGTGATCAGTTATTATCACCCCACCTAGTTGAAGATGTCACCATATCTTCAAGAGTAGAGTTAACTTTGTTAAAGATAGTTCACCCTATTTATTATAACATGAAGACAATCTCTAACCCTCTACACTTGACCCTCTTCATAAGATTTTTATATCACAATTAGTTTAAAGGCCCCACCACCCCAACCCCCAGCAACTGTTTCTTCTGTAAACCCTGATAAACTTAAAGAATCTCATTTATTTTTAATGAAACAATTCCATATGTTAATCAACTTAAATGATATTTAGTCAAAAAAAAGAATTAAAGTGTGGTCTGAAACTCTGATTCCCACAAAAAGCATAGGCTCCTAAATACATTATGAGGTGTTCTATAAGTGTAAACATACTCTGCCAAGTGCATGACATCTACCACTCCTTCCAGCTGTTGGTAGGAGATGTAGTATAAGATAAACTAGAGGGGGAGAGAGGGAGAGAAATGGGGTTTAACGTCCACTCAACACGAACTAGGTCATTTTGGGACTAACATATAGGGGTAGGGGACTTTAGCAGTGGGAGGAAACCGGAGGAACAGGTGCCCCTACACCTTATTACTTACAACTGGGGATTCAAAACTACGCCAGTTGACCCAACGACAGACCACTACCTACATTTAAAATAAATGCCTGAAGAGCAACTTTGGTTGTGAAAACGTTAGCACAAATTATGTAGTTTCATTCCACCAACATAAAATTTACTTTCGTATATATATCTAGAAGGAATTTAAAACACTACGGATCGGCAGTAGTCAGCACGCTTTCCTTCTATCGTATTATAACATCACATAATTTTGTAAGAATATTACTGACATAAATTTGAATACGATACAGGAATGTATTTTTAGGTACAAAGTTGAATATTTTGTTGACACATGATTGTTGTGTGTGGTCTAAAAACTGCCTTCTTAAATAACGATAAGAGTTATATCCCTTTATTCTTAATAAAAATGTCCCGACAAGAAAAATTATGAAATCCCATCACAGATATATGTATGTAGGTAAATTAACCATATAGGTGTTTTACTTCCATCTAATTAATTAGAGAAGTGGTCTCAGGTGTTCTAGACAGAGTAAACACTCTACCCAGAGCCTGACACCTACCACTACTTATATCACTATTCATTAAAGTTGTATCAGGTTTCTAGATAGCTTAAGCATACCCTGTCGCATGTACAACACCTATCAATACTATGTATCTAGACTAGGTGGTATCAGGTGTTCTAGAGAGAGTATAAGTAAACCCTGTCTCATATACAACATATATCAATATACTATATATCTAGACTAGATGGTATTAGGTGTTCTAGAGAGACTAAGCATACTCTGTCACATGCATAACACCCACCAGTACTATCGATCTACACTAGGTGGTATCAGATGTTCTAGTTTTATAGACAGTAAGCATACAGTGGCTCATGTACAACTCTACCAAAAGAGACCTGACATCTACCACTACTTAGATCACTATCCATTAAAGTGGCATTAGATGGTCTAGTAAGAGTAAGCATACCCAGCCTCATACACAACACCTTTCTCTATTAATAGGTAAAATAAATGAGAAAACAATCTACCTGTAATCGTCAGTGTACAGGTGATCTAATTTCTACCTATTTAAAACAGGTGGTTGTTAATCATGTCTAGATCTATAGGTGACTAGCTTTAGGGTGTTTCTCATTATATAGGCCTACTGATAAACCACAGCTAAATCACTAAAACACTTAATATTAGATGAGAACATGATTCAACACGTTATATATAAATACTCTATATAAAATCTTTATCATATCAGGCCCTGAGTTCACAAGGCATTCTCAGGCTTAAGTTAAGAATTTAATCAAAATTGTTAGCCTTATTTTAACTAACATTTTGCCCCGTATAAAACTTTTATTGTTTAAATGTATCAAATACATCTATAAGAAACTATGTGCAAAGTTTTGTGTGTCTGGATCAAAGATATTTCTAATGAATTATAGTGATTGAAAGTTGAGTAAATTCCTAAGTCTAAGAATGCTTTGTGAACTTTGGGTCAAGTTCTTTTGTAGGTGTGACCCAGGGTAACATAATCATCTAGAACTGACACTGAATAAAAAGAGGTGAGAAATGGGGTTTAACGTCCACTCGACACAAACTAGGTCATTTCGGGACTAACATATGGTTTAATTTTATTTCGATAATTCGTGTGCGCATAGGGGTCTTTAGCAGTGGGAGGAAACCAGAGTACCCGGAGAAAACCCACGAGGTTGGACAGGCGACCCTACTCCTTGCCACGTACAACCAGAGATTCGAAATCACGTCAGTTGACTCAATGGAAGGCCGTATGATACAGCATGCTTACGCTAACCATTCGGCCACCCATTCCCCTGAGGTAAAAATAAGAAAAAAAAGGTGATTTATACAAAAAATAACTGTGGGTTGGTTCAAAGAGTTATAGTTATAGCACCTCATCAACAGTTTTATGGAATTTTACTTATGGTACATTTCTATTCCAATAAAATCCATGAGGTTATAATATAAGACAGGCAACCTTAATCCTTGTCAAAAAATAACATCCAACGTCATGGGTTGTCACTAGTTTCCTCCGACTTCTAAAGAACCCTACACCAAAACCAACTATTGAAATAAAATTGAACCATGTGTTAGTCCGGCAATGACCAAGCTCGTGACGAGTGGACATTGAACCCCATTTCTCTCTCTAAAAATAACGAAAATGACTATTTTTAGTTATATGTAGAAATACAGGTTAGTACAGTATTATATTAATCTAGATATCTGTCAAGTCAAGTATCTTATATAATCCTAGTAAAAATAAAGGTTTATCTAGATATCTGTCAGGCTAGAATTCGTATAGTAGGTTTATCCAGATATCTGTCAATTCTAGCATCAATCTTCTTACAAACTATATCACATCCTTTCTCTAGCTTATTCTATAACGTAATATAATATTCAAAATATATACTGTTCAGGCGCTTATTTTTAAACTAGTTCATAATCGCTGGGGTATTTTAGACAGGATTGTCTTGCGTTCATATGTATTATAAGCCAATTAACCAGTTTAACTATTCTGTCCTCTTCAGTCGGGGGTTAGAGCTAATTATGCATGGGTGGCTTCATATTCTTTATTCGGTTCTCGCACGCTTTTGATAACACTGCCACTGCCTGATCTCGATATTTTCCCCAGGAATGTAACTAACTGTGAACTGCACATGCTCAAAGCAAACTAGAGCCGGGGTTTTTAAGCCAACCCGTTCAGGCGGTTAAGATGAACCAGTTTAAAATTAAAAGAATTCTTGAAGAAAGGTCGCAAGCTGGGTTTTTAAACTGGTTTATTTGCCCTGCATTTTTCGTTCAATCGACAAAGTTAAACTGGTTTAATAATCCCTAACGATTTTAAACCAGTTCAACGTAAGCGTCTGAACGGGCTAACCGATTTAATCTAAAATCATGTAATTGATTCTCTCTCTCTTAGGACTGGTATAAAATTGAACCATGTCAGTCCCAAAATGCCCCCCTCTCCTCTCTCTATCTCAGGACTAGTTTATCAACACTGTATTAAAACATTATTATGCTATGTCTGTCTATTAAAAGTAAATATAACAATAATAGAATTCCTATGACTATTATTATGGTTGAACACAACTTGGATATAAACTGCTGAGTTGTACAATATGATAGTGTCAGACTAAATGTGACCTGTACATGTGTATAAATATTTGAATAAACATGTCAGTTATTGAGTTAATCAAATCAATAAATTCTTTACTTATTATATACGACATTCTTACACAACAATACAACCTGTGGGTGTTAAACTTAATCTATCTTATGTCACAGCTAAACATAAAACAGATCAGACATTTCATACTTTTATAGTTGTCTGGACGGAAAAATACTTTGGTTGTTTTGTAAATGGGGTTTTAAGTCCACTTGACACAAACTAGGTCATTTCGGGACTAACATATGGTTCAATTTTATTTCAATAATTTTGTTTGCACGTAGGGTTCTATAGCAGTAGTGGGAAACCGGAAGACCCAGAGAAAACTATACTTGAAACTACTCCAGCTTATTCAATGACAGACATTATCATACAAGGTTGGACAGCTGACCCTTCTCCTTGTCAAGTACAACCAGGAAATCGAAACCACCCCAGTTGACTCAATGACAAATCTTATGATGCAACGCTTACCATGCATCCAACCCCTCCATATGGTCAGATACAGAGCCATATATAAATAAAAGCATTATTGACCAGGAGTTGGTCCACGCAAGTGCTACTCATCTTGTGGGGCTTGTTCCTTGGACAAATGTGCAATGATTGACACACATAGATTTTTGATATGACATCATCATTGGCATCATTGGCAGTGATGATGTCATGCTCTGTGTCTGGTCCATACTAGTGCTCATACAGTTGTTAATTCTTTTATAAAACTATTCGGGGGTGGGGTTGGATGACTGAATGGTTAGCATGTGCACGCTGTATCATAAGGTCTGGCATCGAATCAACTGGCGTGGTTTTGGTTACCCGGATATACTTGAGTAGGGTCGACTGGCCAACCTTATGGGTTTTCTATGGGGTCCTCCATTTTCCTCCCACTGCTAAGGTCATTTTACACAAGCAAATTATTGAAATAAAATTGAAATTGTTAGTCTCGAAATGACCTAGTTTGTGTCAATTGGACGTTAAGCTCAAGTCTCTCTCTATATTTATAACTATTTATCATTTAGCAAATCAAATAGTTTAAATATCCCAAATACTAAAACATTTTGGAATTTATCAGAAAATTGGTAAATTTGAGTAAACAAAAAATTAATTACTTATTCATTAATATATGTTTACTTTACGATTCATAATCTTTAGCAATAAATAACTCATGATTTATTTTCTTACATCTTACAAACGTAAATATCCTATCGTATATTATCATTTTGGAAATGTATCAAAAATTGCTATCAGGAATTGGGCAACGCATGCATGTTGTTGACCTTTTCAAACGTCAGACGTTACATGAAACTAAAATAATAACCCAGAGAATTCATTCTAACTTGATATAACTGATGACTCATCATTTACATCATATAGGCCTTTATATTTCTTGATATCAAAACCTTTGGATACCCTAGCAACAGATATATCGAAACCTTCAGATACCCCATACACAGCTACAGATATATATACATGTTCATATAGAATAGTTCAGGAATTTTTGGCATCCAAGACAGAGAAGAGATACCAGAAAATGTGCTGTATCCTCCATTCCAATAACTACTAAAAAATGCAACAGCCTCTTATCAGTGTGCAGATGTTATTTATCAAATTATTATATATGACATTAAAATTATAGATAATGATGACATGCAACATTACATGAATCTTAAATAACAACAAAATAAAAAAAATAATAGTTCATAATCCTCCCAAAATTTACCAGTCTAGAATGAAATCTGACAGATTAGAATGATTATTTTAAGTTATTTTAAAATAAATAATAGCTTCCATTTTGTATTACTTCTCATTGGAATATGGGTGCAGCATTGGGACAAGCATTATCAATTTTTGGAATATGAATGCTTCGATGAAAATATAGCATGAGAAATCGAAATAAATGAAATTAAATGGCGTTTCCATTTTTTGCACCCACTAGAACAGTGGTTCTCAACCTTTTGTTGGTTTTGCCACCCTATTCTAAAAATCAGCATCTTGTTGTTACCCCTCATAGAACAGGGTCACCTTTTACAGGACTAAAACTAGTTTCACTTTCCAGATCAAAATATTGTAATGAGAGATTAAGGAAACAAATCGTGGGCGAGAGAAAGGAAAGACGATTGGCAATGTGACAAGAGCTGCAATGTGCATCTAGAGATCAGAGTTTTAAATGATTTTCATGAAACCATAGCATTTTTCAAAAGTGCTTTGCATCATCCCATGAGGAAGTTGGGAACCGAGGAACTAGAGACTAAGGAAGATGAGGATACACCATATTGTGTATTATGAGGAAAGTGTTTCCCAGACATTGACATTTCCACCTACAATTCCAATTGTAACTGTCAAATGTGAACACAGGAACAAGGTTTTGTGTCCTCCATCCCCTCTGTCTTGCAAGAGAACGAGAGAGTAAAAGAGAAGGAGAGAGAGAGGGGGAAGAGCAATTCTCGAATGCTGGAGATTAAAAATGTAAAACTTGATTGAAGAGATTAAAGGTTATAACCAAACCTTTAATTGGCACGAAATCTGAGTAAATCAGAGATTCTTGAATCCATGGTAACTGTAGTATTTACATACCAATGAAGGTCACACTGTAAGGTCACACTGTATTCTAATAGATTTATTTGAGTGAAATCAAAAGTATCTGCAGGAGGTATGTTCTTACACTAGGTTATACTCCTGTCAGACTGGGGTGGCATACTTACTGCATGGTAAATGCCAGGTATCATGCTTGGGTCTCCACGGTCGCCAATGGTGCCAGATATCGGGCTGCGGTCTGACGTCTCCATGACCGCCAATGATTGCGTTCGTTTTGAGCTTTAAATAAGGATTGTGTGTATTTGAAAGAGAGAAACAGGGTTTAACATCCACTTAGGGGTCTTTAGAAGTGGGAGAAAACCCACGAAGACCTGAAGAAAACCAATGAGTTTGAACAGGCGACCATACTCCTTGTCATTTACAACCAGGAAAGAACACAACCCCAGTTGACTCAATGCCAGGCTTTATGACACAGCATGGCACTAGATAACCATACAGCCATCCACACTCTTCCCCCTTCCCCTTCCCCCTCCTGGATCAATGACAGACCTTTTGATCTAAATTACATGTGTATAAACCAGATGAATTATACAACAAATGTATATGATTTATAGAATACATGTGTTATAGTTAGGGTGTGGTTCTTTATACATGTATGACATAATATCCACATATGTTTTATCTACAATCATAATATCAATAACAACACATGGTATTAATATAATATATGGCGTGTTTGATTGACTATAAATGAGAGAGAGAGTGGGAATAACCATGATTGACTGGAAATGAAATGAATTAATGAAATGGGGTTTAAAGTCCTACTGTTTTGCTCGGACTCGACTACCTGGATGAGAGAGAGGGAGAAATGAAATGTATGTTAAACCCCACTCATCCATTCGACACAACCAGCTGGGAGAGGGAGAAATCAAATAGATTTTTAAGGTCCTGCTGTTTTGCAGGGACTGGGCTATTGTGACTGTAAATGAAAGGAGGAAAGGAAAGAGAGAGAAATAAAATAGATGTTTATGGTCCAACATTTCAGCTCCACTTGGGCTAATGAATATACGCAAATGCCATGATTGCAGTGTGTTTGGAGGCCTACTCTTACTTCGGATTTCCTCCGTCAAGGCATCTTTAACGTGCGCATGTCTACGTGACAGGGCCTCCATTTTTCATTCCATATGATCAACTAGCTGCTGTTAAATTCATTACAAGAAATACAGATAAAATTTAACATCAAAACTTGTAATATGAGGTTCCAAATAATATGGAAGAACAAAACAGCCAGAGCTGGGTTGAGAAATATATATCAGGTCCAAGGTCATTTAAAAGACAAGATATAAAAAGAGGAATTGTGCCCTACCTGTTTTGTACGTCACAGCTTTTAGAATTAAAAGGAATAAACTCAAACTTACCGTTTTCCCCATTTTTATTGTGCTCCTCCTTAAATTCCTCACACACTTCGCTGTTTTCCTCTTCATCTTCTACTACTATCTCTCTCTCCAAACTTATCTCCGCTTCCTCCTCTTTCTCCATCCCTCCTTCATTCACTTTTAACTGTTCGTGTTTCGGAGACAAAAATCTGCAAATATACCACATCTCTACAGTCTTTTCTTTCTCGGAATTTTTCGGAACCCCCATTTCTACTGGTATCGTATTACCGTTAACAGAATCAACGCAAGTATCAAAACAATCAGTATCATTAACTAAAAAACTATGATCGATCGCTACACCATCTGGTGCTTGATTATCGATGAATTGCGATTCAATCGTCAACCCTTTTTGCGTCTGCTTATCGATTAAGTCTGATTCAATCGTCACACCTTCAAGCGTCTGCTTTTGAATTAATCCTGATTCATTTGTGAGACCTTCTAGAGTCTGCTTAGAAATTAATCCCGATTCATTCGTGAGACCTTCTGGAGTCTGCTTACAAATTAATTGCGATTCTAGTGTCTGCTTTTGAATTAATCCAGATTCAACCGTGACGCCTTCTAGCACCTGATGACAAATAAATCGTGATTCACCTTGCTGAAATATTTTCCGCATATAGTCCAATACTCCATTGATTCTCCTTAATATGTTTGTTAGAATATTAAAAGTTAAAAATCGAGAATAAAAAGATTTTAATCCACACATTAATACTAATAACGTTCTGTGCAAATTGTTTAAAACGCCATTTTGATTTTATTTCAGTTCCTGGTCAGTCAAAATTTCAAATTTGTGTCTATCACGTCATATATAAAAATTTCAACAATCGGAGAACAAAGGATTCCAAATGCATGTCTAAACTATTTCCCTTAAACTGCTTGACAGATTGATTTAAATAAACCAGCGGCACCTTAAAGAAGGCCTACTTGATAAAATCTTTAATTGGACTGAAACCAATCCGAGATATTGATCTAAACGTTGATATTTTGGTTTAAAAGGTCAAACAATCAATTTGAGTACACTGAGAATGGATTAAACGATGAAAAATTAGATAATATCCGACAATTGCATGATCGAGATCTGCAACTTTCTCAATGGACACTGACAGGATTTACTTGGAACACCCGATGACTCTATTAAAGCATCTGGAAAGTTCCCATTCATTAAAGCTCACTCCAAATAATATACCAATGTCAAAAGTACACTTCTAAAGATAACACACAAACACAGAATTTCTAAAACATAACATTAAATTATGACACATTAACTTCAAACGCAAAAGTAAAACTTGAAACGCAAATCTTTTCTCAACAATGTCTTCTGTAATCCTGGCAAACTCTTAACATATAATTTACGTATTCAAATATTTTCCACTCAAAAATCTGCCAAAATTAACATTAAACTGCAAATCATGATGCGAACATCTGCAACATCTTAACTTTAACTTATATTTCTCCTATTCAAATATTTTCCTCACAATATAATTTGCCTGATTTAACAGACTAGACACCAGTGAGAAAACACTGTGTAGAGAAAGAGATATATAAGCAAACTGAGGTGTTTATATCAAGTGATGGTAATAAATACCACGGTAACAAGGAATCTTGGTAAACTGGCCAATCATTGTAAGACACATAAATATACTTTCTACAAGAATTTGGGAGTATCCCAAGTTTTATCATGGCTATATTGTTACGGTTATGCTAAATGTACATATGTTGATTAACATTTACTTCTGGTTGAGATGCAGACACAGTTGTTATCCTGATAAAATATATGGGAGGCCCAAAATTTTAGAGAGAGAGAGAGAGAGAAAGAAAGAGAGAGAAAGAAAGAGAGAGAGAGGGAGAGAGAGAGGGGTGGTTTAACTTCCACTTGACACAAACTAGGTCATTTTGGGACTAACACATGGTTCAATTTTATTTCAAAACTTTGCCTGAGAGTAGGGGTCTTTAGCAGGCAGTGTGAGGAAAACTGAAGAAAACCAACTAGATTGGACGGACGACCCTACTCCTTTTCAAGGAATCGAAACCAGTTGACTTGTTGATTTGAAGGTGGTGACAAAATTTCATTAAAATTAAACACTGTCAGATTGAATAATAATTATCTTAATGGAAGGGCACAATGTTAAATTACAGCCAGGGTCCCAGGCAACATTAATCGATTGTGTACTTTCATTGTAGAACATCTCATAACACTTATGGTTTAAGTGTAAAGTATAAATGATGTGTATCTAAATATAACAAATGTTGATATTACACGTTGCTATGCTACAGATAGTCTACCTACATTTAATCTTTCATGCACAAATACCAGACTTCCTGTATAAAATTACTTATAAAGGTTACACCAATTTAAAGATGCATTCTATAAGATTAACATAACGATCTGGACATTTTTACTATGATAGTTCAAAAATAGATAATGTCATATAAATATATTGAAACTTTAGGTCAAATTTCTTTAGTCTGAACAGCAGCACTAGGACCTACTCATATATCGTATTCCAACTGCCAAGGGATCTTTTACTGGAATGTCAATGGGTACACTGGACCTCGTTTTAAATCTCACCCGAATGACTATGCATTGTTTCTAAATGAAGACACGAGGTGGTGAAATTCTACATGTATATAAATATAGAAAAATATAAAATAATCCACCACATGCCTTGTTACATATGTCGGGGGTCGGATGGTCGATTGGTTAGTCTGTGCACTTTGTATCATAAGGTCTGTCATTGAGTCAACTGGCACGTTGTACGTGACAAGGAGTAGGGTCACCTGTCCAACCTCACAGATTTTCTCTCGGTCCTCCAGGTTCCTCCCACTGCTATAGACCCCTGTGCGCAATCAAATTATTGAAATGAAATGAAACTATTTTTCTCTCTCTCTCTGCGACAAGTACTTTTCTCTCCCCCCCCCCAGAAACACTAAGATGGAATGGGTTCACTTTTATATATAAAATGCAACATAACAACAAATATTCTCTTAAAATCATCAGAGCTACGGTGGTTAAGTGGGTAAGATGCTGGCTTGCTAGTCTTGAGGTCACGAGTTCGATCAATGCACTAACGGAGAAAGTTCATTGAGATTTTTTTTACATGGTTTTCAATTGTCCGTGGTGAAGGATAGCTTGCTAGTTGTTCGGTTAGGACAAAAAACCAAGGTCCTGTATACATTAACCAGCATGTAAAAGATCTCTGTGAGTTGAAATTTAATATAAGAGTGCAGATGCCCAGACAAAATTTCCAGCACTCATAGCACACTGTATGGCGCATGCCCATCTTCATTAGCCCAGTCAGGAGCAAAAGAGTAGGACGTTAAACCCCATTTCATTTCATTTCTTTAAGATCGTTTGTGTTGTATATGCCAGGAGGTAGATGATGAAATCCATTTTCTAACAAATTGCAAACGACATGACAAAAATAGAATAGAACTGTTCAGGCTAATTTTATTCCAAGAGCCAAATTTTTATAAAATGAATGCTTCACAACAATTTAAAATACTAATGATAAATAAAAAGGTAGAAATTCTGAAATGTTTAGGAGCTTTTATATACAATTCGTTTATGTCTCTGTAAAGTATTTATGTTTATATAATTATGTACATGTATGTATTATGTATCGTTCGTTGTCTCATGTATATTTTATTAATTTCCTCTGTATGTGCACATAACCTTGTAAGGTTTTTTATGCAATAAAGTTTCATGTATGTATATATAAGAGTTAACCGAGTTGGAAACTTATAATGTTATTGTATATAATGTGCTATTTCAACATGTATTCCCTTAAAATCATCCACCCCATGCCTTGCTATTGTTTCCCTCTAAAAGACATTTCGACATAGTGTCACTCTGTTCCTGTTAACGATTTCTGCCTTTAGACCAGACACGACTCAAATTTCAAATCAATTAGCTAATGGCAGATAGGACACATGTTCAAAAATAGATTTACTGAAGATTATTTTCACAAAATATTAAACAAACAGAATAAAAATGTCTCGACAAGACTCGTTATTTTTAATCTTCTGTTATAATCTGTAGTATTACTCAAATGACACGTGGATACACTGGATCGGGTTTATTCTCTAGTGAACCAACATTTGACTTAAATATAATATACATTATGCAAGATCTAAATCTGCCTATTGTAGGTCTTTCTTTAGGCTTGAAATGTTATAAAACTATTAATTTGTCATTTATAAACATGACAACTCTCAATGCCATCTGATGGACCCAATTTTCAACAGAACTGTATCCAATCTGTGGTTCAATGGCTGTTTATGATTATCCGTAAAAATGGATAACCAAGACTTGTTGTTGTTATTGTAACAACAATAACAATTATCGAGGCTGCAGTTTTATTGAAATGTGGTTTTCTCAGCTCAGAGTGTAGTAATTTTAATGAAATTTCTCGCATATTTCGGTTAAATTATATAATTTCTAACTTTTATAGTTTGAACTGTCAGTTCCTTAACTAATTTTCCATGATTTATAATTAGAGTGAAATGGGGTTTAAAGTCCACTCCACACAACTAGATATTTCAGGACTAACATGTGATTCAATTTTATTTCAATAATTAGTTTGTGCGTACGTGTCTTTAGCAGTGGGAGGAAATGCAGAGAAACCCCACGAGGTTGGACAGGCAGCCCTACTCCTTGTTATGTGTAACGAGGTAAATAAAACCACGCCAGCTGAATCAATTACAGACCCTATGATACAGCGTGCACACACTACCTCCCCCCCCCACCATTTTATAAATGAATACATTTACTTACTTCATTAAATATAATATATTTTCAAAACTGCTAACTGTTATAATATATCCACAAACAATAAGACAACTTTAAATCAACAGACAGCAATAACCAATATAAAATCACCATTCCACAAATGACTTTATACGATACTCCAAAACTTCAAATCTTCAAGTTATACATCACAATGTGAAATGTTTGTTGTAACTTCCATACTCATGTTTATACATGTAGTTGAGAATAAAACTATTATTATTATTATTATATCCAATTAGTATATACCATCCTTGGTAAACACTTATAACCTCCATTACACATTAACAGACATAAATTGAGAAATACGACCACAATATTCCATATTCCTATATCTACTCCATGCTTTCAACACTTCATGCAATCTGCTACACAAATATCTAAATTTAGGAAAGCAGGACAGACAAAGCAGCATCAACAGGAGAAACTAACAGAAACAAACGACTCTTTGAATTTTCAAAAATAAAGCATGTCATCAGTTAGACAGTTGACCTTTTGTTTCCGATATATAAACCGATTATAATACTCCCTCTAGTGTACCAGCCGTCACAATTACCATTTCTCATTATACATAATTATTATAAACCCTACTATATGTTGTTTAAACTAATATTTGTTGAGACATTTCATGAGACGTTACTCTTGTTACAATGGTTTATTTTACACTAATACTTAATTTTAAACTATACAATGAAATCTTAACCCTTTGAAATCTCAATATATAGCAGACTTACAGAGATAGAGAGAGGGAGAGTGAGAGAGAGAGAGAGGGGTTTAATGTTCACTGTCCCTCAACACAATCTCCTTTCAGGAGGAAACAGGGGGACCCAGAGAAAACCCACGAAGGTTGAACAACCTATTCTGTGTCAAGTGCTACCCATTCGGTCATACACACCACCCTTTGCAGCAGACTAAGAAAATAAAATAAAGTGAGATGAAAAGGGTTTTAACATCCTAGTTTTCTGCAGCCAGCCAGGACAAATGACATTGAGTTGTTGTAATACCTGTCAGAATAGACATTGTTCCATGTCAGACCTTGCATGCACAGCCAAGCCATGCTGAAAAATCCTAAGAAACTTTCTCTGCCTTCACACAGGGATCGAACTATGCACCTTATCTCCATACCACATACGCTCACACCAGGGCTCGAAACCACAGCCGCAAGCCAGAGGTGACCGGCCAGCTACAGATCGAAGCACGGCACTCCAGACCACTAGGCCATCCAAACCCCCCTAGGCTAAACTAATGTGTATAACTGTTTGGGGGGTGGGGGCAAAATACCTAACACTGTAGTTGTCAACTATTACGAACCACTTTGTAAATAATGTGTTATCAATTTAATAAAATATCTTACAATAAAGTCATATGTGTTTTCTGTCCGTTATAAGTTGTCTAATGTAAACACGGCAGGTACAAATACCCAGGTATTTATTAGCTTGTCAATTCACGTATTATCAATTTTATGATACAAGGTCAGTCAAATAGAGTAACTTTGTGAACTCCACAAATTAGAACAAACTATGATAAATTTATATTAAAGAGAGGGAGGGGGTAAGCTCAACAGGACACACAATGAACAGAGAGAGAGAGGGAGGATGCCCTCCCTCCCACCCTTGAAATGGATGTTTGTGCTCTCCTCTCCCCAATGTACATCACTAGTGTATCCATATATTATGAAAGAAAATACCTTCACCTTCAAACAGCATGCAGAAATTTTGTAACAATATAAATTAAAGATATATTATGGGAGATTTATAAAGAGCTGGCAGTTCTCTCTATAATAGTTAAAAACTACACAATGTGTAAAGGGAATTTGCAGCAAGATTTTTAGCTATTGAATTTTTAGCCAAGCCTCGATCATCATTACTAAAGTTGTTAGCATATAAATCATAGTCTTGATTATCCATTTCATGATTAAATTATGTATGAAAGTTGAGCAGCAATTTGGATCCTAATCCAGTAAATATCGTAGGCTAGCGTTTACATCGAGAGTTGATTATGGTTTGGATATATTAATTAATGTCTAATTAAAAATTCAGATACAATTTCAGGCCTAAAGAAAGACTTACAATAGGTAGAATTTAGCTCTTATATAATGTATGTTTTAATCAAATTTTCTACTCTTAAATTCATAAATTGTCCACATCGATTAAAGAAAATATTTTAAGAATGTCACATCCTTACCTTCTCCTTGCACGTAAAAATTCTCTAATAACATTCATCTATTGTCGACAGTAGGTAAATACAAACTTTATAAAACATGACGTAGGACAGCAAACAGTATTATCAATTTTATAAAACATACTATCATAAATTTATAAGTGTTTCCATTATCCGTGGTCTCAGTGTCAATAAAGTAAACAAAGGATCAGAAGAACTGATTAACCCGTCAATTCAAGTATAACTATTTGTTGGTACTTGTATATGTATTTATACTTATATATACCTATATTATAAAACTGTTATATATTGTATTAAATAATGTGCTTCATTGATCCACGGCCACTATACGTTGTAGGATTTGAACATTATAAGTAGCTTGTTTTCTGGTCTCCGCCTGAGGAATGTCACATATGTTCATGAACTATATACAGCAATATTCATAAAAATGGATTCAACAAAACAAGCACATATTTTCTTGACAGATTTTAAATAAATGTGTTAAAGAGCAACCTTGAAAGAAAATTATTACAATTTAATCATATTTAAGGAGTAAAGGTTAATTGTTTTAGGCAGATTGTAATTCCACAACAAAAATCCAACCTTTAAAATATATGAAATCAATTTTCTTGTTGGTCCAAACCTTATTAAGTTTTCAGAGTGCACAATCCTACTACTGAACAGTGAAATAAAATAGGAGGCGGATTGAGAGAGAGAGAGAGAGAGAGAGAGAGAGAGAGAGAGAGAGGGAGGTTTAATGTCCACTGACACCATCTAGGTCATTTTAGGACTTATATATGGTTTAATTATATTTCACATACAACCAGGGAATCAAAACCAATTCTGTTGACTCAATGACAGACCTTATGATACAGCGCGTACATGCTAACCATTCAACCATTCAACCCCATGGCAGAATTAAGATCCGTGCTTTAATACTTTAGCCCACTAACCTACCCAACTATCATCTCTGTATTTCAATATTCTGTCAAATGAATTAGGGACAGAATTAAGGTCTGTGCTGTAATACTTTAGCCCACTAACTATCCTCTCTGTATTTTTGTACACTTTAGCCCACTAACTTACCCAACCACCCCACCAACTGTATTCTTGTACTCTGTTCAATAAAACTAACATAGCTAAATTTTCTGAACCAAGAAATTGTCGCTAGCCTATATTCTACATTGACATGACATGATCAATGCACACAGAAGAATCAACGACCCTTAAAATCCTTAAACTTGATCCATGACCCTTAAAATCCTTAGACTTGATCCCCGATCATATATTAATAAACAGAAGCATATAAAACACATCATTAAAAACCATCTAAATAGCCATTAAACATCGTTTAAATTCACTGAAAGGTTTAACAAAGTCTCGCATAAGTAAAGAATATATAAATGTGTTGAATACTTACTGACTGGGGGATAAGTCAATAATCCAGGTATGTGATCTAGGTATTATAGTCAGCTGATCTATCGATATATATATATATATGTGGTATATTACAAACAGGTAACAAATATTATCCTAGTGTGGTATATCAAATATACCAACAACTGACTAATATCTTCTTAAACACAAACATGATTTCATATTTGTTGATTCTTTCTTCTTGTTGTTTATTAAAGATTTAATGTCCAATACATTATATATGGACAGGTTGATTTAATTAAATCATTTACACTTTATGGGTTGAAAGTTGGTAAAAACATATATAATTCAGATGTCGGTGTATGTCTATAGTCTCCTTATTATTTCTTGCAATGTTTTAATTAAGTAGTTTCTGTTGTCCACAGGTTTTTATTGTCCGCAGGTTTGTTGGTTTTGTTTTGCGTCTAGTCCGCATCTCCTGCTACTGGGCCATGTTTCTCGAAATCTTAACTAAAGATAAAATCCAAATTTTAGTAGATACATCAATTTTGATTGGTTAAGCATTAAAATCAATATAATATTTTCCAATCAAATTACTAAAATCTGGATTTTATCTTAGCTAAAATTTTGTGAAACAGGCCCCTGTACAGTAATACAGGATACGTTTACAGATATTGATATGTAAACAAAGAGAGAGAGAGAAATGAGGTTTAACGTCCACTCGACACAAACTAGGTCATTTCAGGACTAACATATGGTTCAATTATATATTTCAATAAATTGCTTGTGTGTAGCAGTTTGAGGACTCGGAGAAAACCTACGAGGAATGACAGTCGACCCTACTCCTTGTCACATGCAACTGGAGAATCGAAACCAATGACAGACCTTATGATACAGCCTGCACAAGCTAACCATTCGACCATTCACCCCCCCACCTCCCATATATAAAGTACTTCATTATTTTCTACTGTATATATTTATCTCTCTATGTAATATGTCATGTATAATTTATGACAAAAGACTGCCGTACAGCAGTGAAAGAAATCAATATATACATGTCTATATGTCCCTGATGTATACTGTAATTAAAATACTTGTATAGACACATACATACAAGTCTGCACAAAATATAAACTTATCTTTCGGTTTCACGGAAACATTAAATATTAAACATCTTGAAATGACAAACATATAATCAATATTTGAATATCATTTAACTTATTCCAAGCTACATAATGTATGATTTGCATTTTCCACTAAACACAAACCAGGTCATTTTAAGACTAGCATATGATTCAATGTTAGGGATCTTTATTTAGCAGTGGGAGGAAATTAAAGGACCCTGGTTGGACAGGCGACCCTACCTGTTGTCACTTCCAAGTGAAGAATCAAAACACCAGGCCCAGAGTTCTCAGGCATTCAGAATTTACTCAAAATTGTTCGCCTTATTTTAACTAAAATATAACCCTTTATATTAATTTTGTTGTTTTAATGTATCAAATACATCAATAGGAAACTATGTGCAATGTTTAGTGTTTCTGTATCAACTGAAATAATTAATAATTCAGATAACATTTCAGGCCTAAAGAAAGACTTGTAATAGGCAGATTTAACTCTTGTTGATAATATATCTTTAAATAAACTTTCACAAGATTCCAAATCTTTAAAGAATAAATATTGGAAATATTTGTTCAACTTACATCTGCCTATTGAAGGTTTTTCTTTAGATCTGAAATGTTATCTTAATTATTGATTCGACATTTATTAACTAATTCAGACCATAATCAGCTCTCAATGTCAAGGCTAGCCTGCGATATTTGTTGGATTATAGTCCGATTAACACTTTCCTTCGTGTTAAACGATTAAATGGCTAATCAAGACTATTAGTTTTGTCTTACAGACTTCAGTAATGATGACCGAGGTTAAGCGGAACTGTCATCAGCTTAGTTCTCGGTTCATAGTGGATCAGCAAATTGCCTCTACATTATGTTGTTTTTAACTATTATAATGAGAACTGCCAACTCGTTATCTAATCTCCCATAATGTATCTTTAATTAGAAAACAAAAACTACCTTTTAACAAAACAGGAACAAAACATTGTGCTTCAAATCTAACTCAAAAATACACCACCATCAAAATCTAACTAAAATATACACCACCATCAAAATCTAACTAAAATATACACCACCATCAAAATCTAACTAAAATATGCATCACTTTCATAATCCCATGACATAAACTTGTGGATGCAAGATTTAAAATATTGTACAGGAAATTCATTTATATGATTTTTATTAACTAATAATCACACCCTACAGTAAAATGTTTTGTGACCTATATGTTAATGTGATACAAGTAATAATGTTTGTTTTTTTTGATAATCTAAAATTAAAGATACATTATTTAAGTTTTGGCTACTGAAATGAAATGAAATGGGGTTCAATGTTCTACTATTCTGCTTCGACTGGGCTACTGAAGACGGGCATGGGCCATACAGTGTGCTAGGAGGGAAATTTTGTCCGGGCAGCGGCGCTACGGCCTGCTCTTATATCGAATTCCAACGGCCAGGGATCTTTTACATGTATGTCAATATACACACGGAACCTTGGTTTTTCATCCCCTTCAAACAACTAGACAGCTGTCCTGTCAGGCCCTCTGTTCTCCACCACTGATAATGCAGGGATCGAACATGTGACCTCTGGGCTAGTGAGTCAGCGCCTTACCCGCTTAGCCACCATGACTCCTCTGGCTATTAAAGTTCAAAAAGGGATAAAGAGAGAGAAAGAAATGGGATTTAACATCCACGACACCAATTAGGTCATTTTGGGACTTACACATGGTTCAAATTTATTTTAATAATTTGCTTGTGAGTATGGCTCTTTAGCAGTGGAAGGAAACCCATGCCGTTGGACAGACGACCCTACTCCTTGTCACGTAAAACCAGGGAATTGAACCCTATGTTGCACGTGATAACTATTCAGCCATCCCTATAACCCCTTGCAATAGAGAGAGAGCGAGAGAGAGAGAGAGAGAGAGAGAGAGAGAGAGAGAGAGATAGGGTTTAACATCTGCTCAACACAAACTAGGTCATTTTGGGACTAACATATGGTTTAATTTTATTTCAATAATTCGCTTGCGCATAGGGGTCTTTAGCAGTGGGAGGAAACCGGAGTGCCGGGAGGAAACCAACAAGATTGAGAAGGTACCCTTATCTCCATGCCACATACGCTCATACCAGGGCTCGAAACCACAGCCGCAAGTCAGAGGTGACTGCCCAGTTAGAGGCCGAAGAGCGACACTCTAGACCACTAGGCCATCCCATCCCCCCTCCCTTGCAATAGACAGCTTTAGCTCTATCATAATGAATCTTTAAATTATTGTCACAAGGTTTTACTCATTAATAAAAATATCATAAGTAATATCTGACCAAGCTATATATAGCTAGACAATAATGTCATGAATAGTTTCAAGGCTATAACTAATCATAGCTAGAAAGAATTTCATATTCTACTAACATAAAGAGAGAGAGAGAGAGAGAGAGAGTGAGAGTGAGAGAGAGAGAGAGAGATGGGGTTTAACCTCCACTCGACACAAACTAGGTCATTTTTGAGAAGGCGCCCCTATCTCCATGTCACATAAGCTCACACCAGGGATCGAAACCACGGCCCGAGGGCCAGAGGTGACTAGCCAGGTAGAAGTCGAAGCCATCCCAATCCCCGAATATTATATGACTTAATTTCATATTGTTTTATTATCCTAATTATTGGTGATAAATATCATGTCACATACTGATACTAAAAATGCTATGTGAATATTTCATAGCTTGTTTGTCTGTTGTTGAATCCGGTGTGGTTTCCCCTTGTCGTTGATGCAGGACGGACGGCCTGACAAGCACAGCTGTCAAGTCGTTCGGGTGGGACGAAATACCGAGGTCCTGTGTACACATGAGCTACACTTAAAAGATCCCCTGGCAGTTGGAATTCGAGTAGGTCGTAGCGCAGCTGCCCGGGCAAAATTTCCCTCATAGCGCACTGTATGGCGTATGCCTGTCTTCCATTAGCCCAGGTTAGGTGCAAAAGAGTAGGACATTAAACCCTATTTCAATTCATTTCTCTCATAGTATACTGAATGTTGTATCTCCGTCCTATGACCCGCTGGGCAGTTCCGGGGGCGTCGCGAGGATAGGGGCCACATACAAACAGGGAAGTGAAACCACGCCAGTTGACTCAATGACAGACTTTATGATACAACACGCTAATGCTAACCATTCAGTCATCCAACCCCCAATCTAATATCTACAAATCAAACAGAACGCTAAAAAAGATGTATATAATTTAATTAGTCGGCAAGTCAACCAACAAATGACCATCTGTAGTGGGCGTGTCATTGAGTCCAGTGGCTTGGTTTTGATTCATCGGTTGTAATTGACAAGGCGTAGGATCCTCAAATTTCCCCGCACTGCTAAAACAAATTATTGAAATAAAATTGTGTTAGTCCCGAAATGACCTAGTTTGTAGTGGATGTCAAACCCCATCTCTCTCTCTCTCTCTTATATTATGTGAATGCCAATGTGTTTAAGCTTTTTGTCCTATCCGATTGATTAGATGGTAATCTTTGTCAGGCCCTCCTTCCTACACCAATGACAATTTGAAATCGATCAGAAAAATCCCATGGAACTTTCTCATGACTAACAGGATTGAACCAGGGAACTTGTAGTTAGTGATCAAGCAGTACAATAACGGAATCACTGTGGCTCTCACAGAAATAAAATCAAATGCTGTCCTAATGTTCTGTTGTGTAAATTGCAAGTGGTCTGAATCCAGACCAATAGACGGGACTACTTTAACGTGTTCCTACGCCACAGAGATATATAAGTTGTGGGAATGGCGAGATGTCGCCAGAATTAACAGTAGACTTACAGAATTATTAAGGTATTGTTGTTTGTAGTTTAGCGGACATACACCGGAGTGGGACTTCAGATTTACACATTAGTTCTGTTCCAACTGCTGACTGGGCTAAGGAAATTGGGCATATACACCATACAGTGTGCTAAGAAGAGGGAAATTTTGCCCAGACAGCAGCTATTATACTCTTATATCAAATTCCAACTACCAAGGGATCTTTTACGTATGCACTCCATAGTGTACACAGGACCTTGATTTTTCATCCCATCCAAAGGACTAGACAGCTGTCTCTTGTCAGTCCATCCGTCTTGCACCACTGACAAGGGGAAATAACACAGGAAAATTCAGAGACATGAGAAGTGAACCCATGACCTCCAGGCTAGCGAGCCAGTGTCTTAATCACTTAACCACCATGACTTTGGTTCCCATATTGATAAAAGTAGTGACAATTTGTGGCCATATTATCCCTGCATTGGCCGAGAAAGTTCATCCAGATTTTCCAGCATGGTTGTCCCTTGTCAGTGATGCAAGATGGAGGGCAGGACAAGGAAAGCTGTCTAGCTGTTTGGATAGGATGAAAAACAAAGGTCCCGTGTATACATTAGTGTGCACATAAAAGATCCCTTGACAGTTTGAATTCGATATAAGAGTAGGCTGTAGTGCCACTGTCCGGGCAAAATTTTCCTCATAGTACACTATATGACGTATGCCTGTCTTCATAAGCTCAGTTAGGAACAGAAGAGTTTCATTTCAGTAGCCATATTGTTTTTAATATATACTTACAGATATTGTGGTTTTCTTCTCCTTTTTAAATTGATATCTTCTCTGTCAATACAAATCTAATTGAGATATCTATAATAAAATCCTATATGGTAGTTCTTTCTCTGTTTTTTTATACAGTTCTCCAACATACATAGTTTAATAAAGCTCTATCACTGATGTGTGTCTATATCCAACTTGTATAATCCAATGAGCCATGGTGAACACTATTCAAAAACATAAACCAAGTAGTGAGTTCTTCTGTCTCAGTATTGTCCAGTATAATCAACACTGATTTAACTCATCTTTGTACATTCCTGGGTAATAAAGTCAGCTTTAGTAATTTGCTGAAAAAAAGAGAGAGAGAAATGGGGTTTAATGTCCACTCAACACAAACTAGGTCATTTCAGGACAAATTTATAGCTGTGGGAGAAAATCTGACACCGACCTGGAGAAAACTCATGAGGTTGAATGCATTAAATTAATACTACCACTTACCAGTAACAGCAGTCATCTGTATGTGTGTCCAGGCAGATTACACAAACTAAATCTTTGCCTTTTAATACGATATCTGTGATTTCTGATATCATTATCATCAAATATTATTTGAATGTTGTTCAAATATGATTATCATTATTCAGCAATTGTCATTTTAATAAATGCTTTATTTCAATCCACATCGGTGTTCGTTCGTCATTTAAGTAAAACGAGTTCTTCCCTAGAAAAGTACTTTCAAAAGAAATTTACAGAGATGATATCAGTATATAGCAAGTTATATTATATCTCTCACACCTCCTGAACGTAATGATACATGTGCTCTTATAACCAGTTAATAACTTTTACAAGTATTTAATGTTAACTCATCCATAACAACTCTTCAAATTTTACTGCAACCTGATCAGTTATTTTTAATGATATGAAATTAAAGGCCTATACACACGGCGGCTCTTACTTTATTGATTTTGAAAAATCAATTTTTATACTTCAAGACACATATTATTTGCAGATATTAATAGATGATCAGATATTTATAATTTTAACTTAGAGCATACAACTCTACAACACCAATCACTAGATTATATGGCTTCTATACATATGCATTATTCTGTACAGATCGTAAAATTATATAGTTACATAGTGGAGGTTGATCATAGGCATGGTTGTCATTGTTTGAAAATTGGGTTTTGAAAAAACAGAGATGCAAAATAACTGTTGAGTCAAATCTAGTCACTGTCATTTTCCAAAGCCTGAGGTCTTAACCGGCATATACTGATTACATGGAACATTTATTATTTATATAAACTGAGATTTCAACTTTCGTAATATTGTATTTGGTAATAGATTCAATACGGTATCCCTCAAATGACGACTTGTCACTTGAACAAATATTTAATTAACGGAATCTGTACCTTATTGAATTTCTATTAATATTTCATTCAATGGTCTTAGAAATAACTCTCTGATCACTTCATAACAAATAGTCATAAATGAATCAGACAATGGAACTATTGCTATGTATATTTTTTTTTTTTAAACAATATTTTATTCATAAATTGAAAGGGATTGCTATGTATATGTTTAGTGTGTTATTTCTGACAATACCCTGGGTATTTATCAAACTAAAGTAGTCACAATAAAACAACCATGGATGAATGGATAAGATAAAAAGAATTATTTCTACGTACTCACATTAGGAGGCTAGTTTCCAATATTAAATATTATTTTGCCGTGGTTTCCCCTTGTCAGTGAGGGGGTGGGTGGGATGGCCTAGTGGTCTAGAGTGCCGTGCTTCGACCTCTAGCTGGTCGGTCACCTCTGGCTTGCGGCTGTGGTTTCGAGCCCTGGTGTGAGCGTGTGTGTCATGGAGATAGGGGCGCCTTCTTAACCTCGTGGGTTTAAATGGGGTTTAACGTCCACTTGACACAAACTAGGTCATCCCCCCCCCTGTAGACAAATATGACAGCAGGCGATATGAAATTGAATCAGCCATTTATTCTTAATAAATGACAGGAAAATATCATATACCTAATAACAATGATATAACAAAAATAGATTAGAAAACGAAAATTCACCATTGGGAATGATTGTTATGGATTTCCATACTGATTAGCTAAATACACATTTTGTTAAAACATGGGGTACAGTATACACTGCCAGTTTGAATTGGTGTATAGTTTATATTATTGCTCACATCACAACAGCCTGAACAAAAGAATTATTTTTACTTACT
Organism: Patella caerulea; assembly: GCA_036850965.1. Taxonomy (NCBI): domain Eukaryota; kingdom Metazoa; phylum Mollusca; class Gastropoda; family Patellidae; genus Patella; species Patella caerulea. The sequence continues at coordinate 3,114,682 of JAZGQO010000007.1, forward strand.
CAGGTGTAGTTGCCGACAATATTATGCCACCCTAAAATTGTAACTTGGTCCACCAATACAATAATAATATCCATTATTGGTCCACCAATAACAATAGTCTGTTGGGGTGTGGTAAATGTCATTGCTCACATCACAATCAACTTGTACCTCTGTCCACCAATACAATTACTGACAATAATCTGTAGGGGTGTAGTTTCTGTCCTTTCGCTCACCTCCGTCCACCAATAAAATAACAATAATCTGTTGAGGTGTAGTTTCTGAGTTTCTGTCCTTGTTCATATCACAACCAACTCATACCTCTCTGTCCGCCAAAACAATGACTGACAATGATCTGTTGGGGTGTCATTCCTAGTCTTGCTCACAACCTAGTCATACCTCTGTCCACCAATACCACAACAATATCCATTGAATCAACGACGACCAAATGATTCACACAAACATAAATTGTATGATAACTAGTATTCACTGTAGTATATGAGTTTATTAGCTGAAGGTACGATTGTATTAATGGTAACCTATCCACTGTTGTTAGTTTATTAGCTCTAGTTACAATGAATAAGCACGAACCCTAACAATACAATTATTCAATTGTCACTAATTCCATACATAAATATATTGATCAAGTCAATATGTACAAATCATCCAATTATTCTATCTGATTTAAATGTAAAGCTTATCAATGTCAATTTATTGTATAAAGCTACTGGGCGATTTGTAAAATATGATCAATTATTTATCTTATTTAAATGTAAGGCTCATCAAAGTAAATTTATTGTATAAAACTACTGGGTGATTTATAAAATAGATTATATTGATCTTTAATTTATTAGCTGGTAGGTGATATATTATCGAACTATAATGGAAGGGAGTAGAGAGAGAGAGTTTAATGTCCAATTTTCAAAAATTACAATATAATTTATAATGACACAAACTAGTTTATTTCAGGACTAACATATGGTTTAATTTCATTTCGATAAATTGCTTGTGTGTTGGGGTCTTTAACCTTGGTAGGAAACTAGAGGACTCGGAGGTAGGCCGAGAGGTTGGAAGACGTCCCTGCTCCTTGTTTCGTACAACCGGGGAAATTAAACCCCCTCAAGTTGACTCAATGACAGACTTTATGACATAGCGAGTACTTGCTAAGTATATTGATCACCTGATTTATCCTTATAAAGCTTGTCAAACATATCTAAATGAAATGATCATCAAAAAAGGAAATGAGAGAGAGAGAGAGAGAGAGAGAAATGGGGATTAACGTCCACTCGACTAGGTCATTTCGGGACTAACATATGGTTTCAATTTTATTTCAATAATTTGATTGCGCGTACGGGTCTTTAACAGTGGGAGGAAATCGGAGTGCCCGGAAGGAAACCCACGAGGTTGTGAGGGCGTCTCTATCTCCATGCCACATACGCTCACACCAGGGACCAAAACACAGCTGCAAGCCAGAGGTGATCCGCCAGAGGTCGAAGCGCGGCACTCTAGACCACTAGGCCATCCCAAACCCCCCAAAAAGGAAATGAAATGAAATGAAATGTGGTTTAACGTCCTACTGTTCTGCTCTGACTGGGCTTATGAAGACGGGCAAATACCATACAGTGTGCCATGAGGGAAATTTTGCTCAGGCAGCAGTGCTACGGTCTACTCTTATATCGAATTCCAACTGCCATGGGATCTCATTTTCATTTTGACCCTAAGCTTGTACCTGATAAGGAGTAGAGTTGCCTGTCAACCTAGTTGGTCTACCCTAGGTTCTCCGGTTTCCTCCCATTGACATGTGAATAATTGAAATAACACCTTATAATAAAATAGTTCCGAAATAACCTAGTGAATGTTAAACCCCATCTCTGTCTCTGATGTGACTGTGGTGTGTATTTATTGTATTGGTATTTTATTCTATTATTAATACATATACCAATATTTCTGTTCATGGAAGAATTTGACTATATGGTGGAGTGTTGTTTTAGTCATGTACGTACATGAATTATTTGAATCAAATAGAAATATAATAAATACAATAAAACTCCCACATGAATCCATGTCAGGAATACATGAACATGATTGTTATTATACCTTCACACTTGACAACATCCAAAACAACCACATTCAAAATGTCAAGAAAATCCTCAGTAATAAAATGATTGTATCCAGTGGCTGCCAGGCAATGTACGCTAAAAAAACACACTATTTTTTTTGTGCAAACAGGGGCCATAATTCAAAAAATTACAGTCTGATCTGCACAAAGATCTTTGGATTGTAGACATACATTTCAAGTGTCATCAAAATCGCATATACAAATTGTGACCTCTAAAGTGTCAACAACCTTGGTATTACATACTTACATACAACCGTCATTATGGTGTTACACTGATATATTCAAAATCAGATGAAAATTGTGACCTCCGGAGGGTCCATAAGCTAAAAACCTGTGCCATAATCTGTTAAGTTTCGATCCGATACATGCCGATATTGACAACAATCAAGAGTCTTTGGAGATAAACCTATATTTCAAGAGAGAGAGAGAAATGGGGTTTACCATCCACTTGACACAAACTAGCAACAATTGGGCATGTCTTATCTCCAAAATTTGTACAGGGTTCATCAGTGGAATTTTGAGATCCATAATCAGATTATAACACAGATCCTATTTCGTTTCGTTTTTTATTGTTCAAAATGTTGATTTACACTAGGATCTGGAAGTGTAATCCACAAGAAACATCAATGCTGATTGGTTATCAAATATCTGACATTATAGGGTCAAAAGCCACTTGTATGACTCCTGACGCAACCTATCGCTACAACCAGTCAGATCTTCATGTAGTGTAGGCCATCCAAAGCATAAAAAACAAAACGAAATATAGATCTTTTTTCATCATATTTTGAGATGCACAAACTTATCCTTCCATGAATATTCACCAAATCCAGCTAGAAAATGTTCAAACCCCCTTCTTCAATTCTAGACCACAAATCAACATAAACTGAGATGCAAAAGGGGAGAAAAGACTATAAACAGAAGCACTACACTCACAGGACATAATATAATTGAAAATCACAATCTTTCGCACCATTCGTATGCTGATGATACGCAAGTCATAGATGATTTTCCACCAGAGAGTAAAACAGATTCCTTTCTTAAAACAGAAAAATGCACACAGCAAATCAAAACCTGGATGACAGCAAGCATTCTTAAATTAAATGATGACAAAATGGAAGTAATGATAGTGGGTACAAGACATAATCTTCAGAAACTTGATACATCAACATTAATTATTGCCGACTCTGAAATAAAAACTCAAGATAAGGTTAAAAATCTTGGTGTATTTTTAGACTCAAGCCTAACAATGGAAGCTCATGTAACCAATCTATGCAAAATTTGCTATTTTCATTTGAAATCCATAAGTAATATCAGACACCTGCTAACAAAAGATGCTACTCACACACTTGTCCGGTCTTTAGTGTTTTCACGACTGGACTACTGCAATAGTATCCTTATCGGTCTAAAACAAAGTTTACTCTCTAAACTTCAAGTTATCCAAAACAATGCTGCCAGGATAGTTAGTCAAACATCCCGACGATCTCACATTAAACCCATACTGAAGGAACTACACTGGTTACCAGTTCACTCAAGAATCGACTACAAACTTCTTTGTGTTGTTTATAGATGTCTTCATGGTTCCAGTCCTGCATATCTATCAGAGCTAATAAATCATTACGTACCATCCCGTAACTTAAGATCCCAAGAAATGTGCTTATTACGCATTCCAAAGTACAATCTACAAACTTTCGGCTCAAGAACATTCCAGTACAGTGCACCTTTTTTGTGGAATTCCTTACCCCATTATCTTAAAACAGCTCCATCACTTGAAAATTTTAAAACGAAATTAAAAACTCACCTATTTACCACCGCATTTTAGTTGGGGTGGATCAGGATTTTTGTGTAAATAGTGACCATAGAGTACATAGTACGCGCCTAGAGCATGCATTTGTGGATGAATTGGCGCTTTACAAATATACATTATTATTATTATTATTTATGGTGGAGTAATTGGTGGTCTGCATCCAATAGAACACTTACACAGTTACCTCCCCTGACACATCAAAATTCATTGCTTGAAAATAATGAACATATATAGAGAGAAATTGTGCTTAACGGCCACTTAACAAAAACTAGGTCATTTCATGACTAACATATAGTTCAATTCTATTTCATTAACTTTCTTGCATATGAGGCCTATGGCTCCTTAGCAGTGGGGGGAAACCAGAGCACCCGGAGAAAACCCAAGAAGTTGGACAGAGACCCTTCTCTTTGTCACGTACAACCAGGCAATTGAAACCATGCCACTTGACTCTTATGATGTAATACGCATTTATTAACCATTCGGCCGCCCAATCCGTGTCTAAAATAATTAATAACTGATCCAGGTTGTTATATATTTCTTTTTATTTTGATCATCTGTTTTGTCATGTAATTTTTATATAATATAAAAATATCAACAAAGACAGGGGCAGCACATTTCACAAGTTAAATAATATTTATAACAAACAGAAGTTGAAATATATATGGATATTTCTATCATTCTGCCCTTTAAATTTTCACTCAAACCTGTCCTCAATTAGAAAAGTGGTCTTGTAAATTCTGTTTCAAATGCCAGATTCTGTGTCTTCTTATGACCAGATTTACACCTAAGCTTGCAACAAAGTAGCCAGGGATGCATGTTTGGGGTTAAGCACACATAATTCAGCCAAATAAAATGTGTGCAATCCGCTCAAAAAAAAGGTGGCATTTGGGAATTCAGTTCGTAAACCAAGCCACTACCTTGGCAAAATCCTCACTATGTACCTATATTCATTTGGAATGTAAATGAGGAGGCATGTGTAGTTAGTTCTCCACATTGTCACCGACTACTTTCTCACAGAAAAACACAAAAAGAAGTGGCAGACGCAAACAGGAGACAGTAGTTCAATCAGATGTATTGCATTTTTGATTCAAGTTTTTTCTGCATATCTTCGGTCTGTAACTGTTCTAGCGTTAATAAAGATAAACCTAGTTGATCCTCCTGTCAACAAAACAAACAATAAAACTTTCATTTTGCTTGCATTCTCCTAAATATCAAAAATATTCTAATATAAATAAATCGTTATCATCGCTACAAAATACCGTAGCAACCAGTTCAAAAAGATGTGGAAGGTTATGAAGGAGAGAGAGAGAGAGAGAGAGAGAGAGAGAGAGAGAGAGATGGGGTTAACATTTACTCGAAACAAACTAGGCCATCAAAAATACAAAGGTAAATAAATAGAATTGTCAAACAAGAATTTTGCCCAGATGGTGGATTTTCTGCTAATTGTTTTAGTTTTACTCCAATGTTTATATCGTTGGATCTCAACCTATAGGCTTGAATCCAGGATAGTCTGGCCCAGCGTTAAAATAAGAATTAACACAAAATTGTTCGCCTTATTTTAACTAAAAGATAGCTCGATAAAACCTTTGCTGTTTTAATGTATTGAACACACCAATAAGAAACTATGTGCAAAGTTTTGTATTTCTGCATCAAAGATATTTCTCATAAACAGTGATTGAAAGTTGAGTAAATTTTTAACTTAAGATTGAGAATACTCTGTGAACTCAGGGCCTGGTTGAGAAAATTTGTAATCAGTTGACAAAAAATATCAAGACTTCTTACCCGACTGAAAGGTTGAGCCATTAGTCTCAGGAATTTTTTTGACACTTGTAAGCTTTCATCTGTGGATAAATTACACAAATTATCTGTGAGATGTTCCTGGATCCACCGCGGAAGTTTCCCACGTTTATCAGCACGAGCAAATCTCTACAATAAAACATAACGCTAACGCTACAATATACGTCCACATTCCTACTTTGATTGATATGGTATTTTGTCAAGAAGGCTAGGCGTTTGGTTTGTTTAGCGTTGAGGGTCGTGCACCAACATTAATAGTTGCCGTCCTTAGAGTATAAGGAATAACTATACCAAGATAATCCATTCAGAATTGTGCCTTCCTAACACTAAAGGCAAAAAGTGGGCGTGGCTCTGACCCTGAGGGTCGGGACATTCATCAAAATCAATAGTGGACGCCCTCAGGCTATAAGGAATACATAAACCAAGTACCAAGCTGATTCATTCAGAATTGCGGCCTGTAAACGACAAACACAAAAATTGGTCGTATCTTGCCTGTGTGAGTCGGGACATGCAGTTGACGTCCTTAGGCTATATGGAATACATATCCCAAGTTTTAAGACGTCAAGACGATCCATTAAGAATCGTGGCCTGTAGACAACACACATAGTAAAAATGGGCATGGCTCTGCCCCTGGGGGTTAGGAAATCACCAAAACAATAGGGGTCATCTTTAGGGTATAAGGAATAGGTTTGTAAAGTTTTAAAAGTATCTGTTAAGAATTGCATCCTGTAGGCGAACACAAGACACAAAAGCATTGGGCGTGGCTCTGTTCCAGGGGGTCCTTCATGCACCAAAAATAATAGTGGTCAGCCTTAGGGTATAAGGAATAAGTATAAAAAAAGTTTTCAAGACGATCGATTAAGAATTGTGGGCTGTAGGTGACACACAGACAGGTCGTATCTTGCCTGTATGAGTCGGGACATGCAGTTGACGTCCTTAGGCTATATGGAATACATATCCCAAGTTTTAAGACGTCAAGACGATCCATTAAGAATCGTGGCCTGTAGACAACACACATAGACACGAAGTAAAAATGGGCGTGGCACTGTCCCTTGGGGTTGGACATGCACCAAAAACACACATAGACACGAAGTAAAAATGGGCGTGGCACTGTCCCTTGGGGTTGGACATGCACCAAAAACAATAGGGATCATCCTTAAGGTAAAAAGAATAAAGTATTCAAAGTTTCAAGATGATACATTAAGAAATGCAGCCTGTAGACGACAGACAAACAAATACACGAAATGGGTGTTGCTGTCCCATGGGGGTCGGGCATGCACCCAAAACAAAAGGGGTCATCCTTAGGGTATAAGGAATAAGTATTTTAAGTTTCAAGATGACCGATTAAGAATTGTGGCCTGTAGGCGACACACAAAAAGAAAATGGGCGTGACTCTGCCCCTGGGGGTTGGGCATGCACCCCAAATGATAGAAATGTTCCTTAGGGTACAAAGAATAATCATTCAAAGTTTCAAGATGATACGTTAAGAAATGTGGCTTGTAGACGACAAACAAATAAATACAAGGAATGGGCGTGGCTCTGCCATTGGGGGTCGGGCATGCACCAAAAAACAATACGGATCATCCTTAGGGTAAGTATACAAAGTTTTAAGAAAATACAGTTAGAATTGCGGCTTCTAGGCGACACAGAGACACACAAAAAGAAAATGGGCGTGGCTCTGCCCCTGGGGGGTTGGGCATGCACCCCAAATGATAGGGATCATCCTTAGAGTATAAAGAGTAAGTATACAAAGTTTTAAAGAAAATCCAATAAGAATTGCGGCCTGTAGGCGACACAAAGACACACGATAAGAAAATGGGTGTGGCTCTGCCCCAGGGGGTTGGGCATGCACCCCAAATGATAGGGATGTTCCTTAGGGTACAAAGAATGTGTATGCTAAGTTTCAAAATTATAAGTTAAGAAATGTGGCCTGTAGACGACAAACAAATACATACTAGAAATGGGCGTGGCTCTGTCCCTGGGGGTCGGGCATGCACCAAAAACAATAGAGATCTTCCTTAGGGTATAAGGAATACGTATACCAAGTTTGAAGAAAATCCAGTAAGAATTGCGCCCTGTAGGCGACACAAAGACACACGAAAAGAAAATGGGCGTGGCTCTGCCCCTGGGGGTGGGGCATACACCCCAAACGATAGGGATGTTCCTTAGGGTACAAAGAATGTGTATGCTAAGTTTCAAAATTATAAGTTAAGAAATGTGGCCTGTAGACGACAAACAAACAAATACTAGAAATGGGCGTGGCTCGGCCCCTGGGGGTCGGGCATGCCCCAAAAACAATAGGGATCTTCCTTGGGGTATAAGGAATAAGTATACCAAGTTTGAAGAAAATCCATGAAGAATTGCGCCCTGTAGGCGAACCACAGACACACACACACACACACACACATACATACACACACACACACATACCTGCATCTAAGTCCTTGTCAGGTCCTTGACAGTAACCACATTTGTGGGGACTATACTTTATTCTTATATTTTTATCTAAAATATATTACTGATCGGTCTAAAGTACCAACGGGTAATGAAAAATGTGTTATAATAAATCTTTAATATTAAACAATAGCAATTGAGATTGTTGGGACACTTTAGTGGGACGTTGTGTGACAAATCTTGTTGATGGACACTTAAAGAGCCGTACCGTCAAAGTGGTATAGTTGCACTTATTATACACAAATTACACACCCAGAATTTAATGAACTACTGGGACGTCCTGATAATTACTTCTATTTAATTGTACACACATATGTTTTAATGCACTATAGGGACGTCCGTATAATGACGTACATAATGGTTATCGGGAGGGTCCCGTTAAAGACGTACATTCAATTCACACACCACAAATTTAATAAACTGTTGGTACTGAAGGTGTCCTAATAACGATGTATATAACTAATTCACACACGCTGTTGGAACTGAACATGTCCAAGCTAGATTTGGTATGCAGTGTGACAAGGCTGCAATTAGCCCACATTACAGGCACACCAAGATTGGTCTCCCCTTTGACCACGAATCAATATAAATTTGTTTTGACTTAAAATCTGGACACACACTAAGTCATTGTATCACTACTGGGACCAATTCGACTAAATTGTGAAGAGTTAAAAGGCAGTTAATAACGATTCAGTCCATAAGAATTCTTAAATTGCTGGTGACATCTCCATCATAACAGTACAGTAAACTTTAATCAGGATCAAATTATAACGGACCATGCAGGAGACCCAAAGTAAAATAGAAAATAAAACACAGGGCAACAAGCGACATAACCTAATCTGATCGCGGATTAAGCCACAAATGTACACACACATTTCATTGAGTAGAAATACAATCAAAATAAAATAAAACCCAATGAGTTTTACATTCACTCAACACTAACTGTGTCATTTTGAGGAAATTCTTTGATATTTCTATTACATTAAATTAAAGGGCATGACTCTTTGGTGTGGGAAGGAAAGTGCAGAAATTGTGCTCACTACTAGACCCCCCCCCCTTTACCTCGGACAAAGACATATAAACTATAAGCTGCAAATATTACTAATAATTAAGCATGTAAATCAATAAATGACAATAAGGAAACACAGTTGCTTAGTCTAACTGGTAAATATAACTTGGGGTAAGATAAGAGTCATTGTTGATTGTGCGACAAACTGAAAGGTGGTTTATCGTTGTGTTTTGGATTGTGATTTGTCTGACCTTTCCTCTAAATTCGTAAAACTGTGGCACACTGGTACACGTGTACTATTGGATGTTCCATGGGTGGGTTTCAATTTTCAAAATGCAGTAGAAACTGGTTTGGGTAAAACGAAATACTTCATAATTCACTTTTTTGTTTTTAATTCTTTATGATTTTAACACAAAAGCAATTTCACTGAAGTCCAACAACATTTTGAACTTAACAATGGATACCCTCAAAAGTCAAATTTGTGACAACTTCGAGAAAATAATATTCTGGATTCTTTAATACATTTGAGTCAGTTTTTAAGTATTCAATTATTGGTTAAATAAATGTCCATTACTCTGTAATCACACAGGGCCAGTTTCACCACCTTAAAACCGTATTGTTTGTGATGCACATTTCACATTCAACATTTCCTGCTCTCCTCTGCTCTTCACCAGACCGTGTTTTCATATTCACTGAAATAATAAAATAATAGTGGTTATTAACACTTGGGTTGGGCTAAGCTTTGATTACTTCAAATCCAGAGAGGGGGAGAGAGAGAGACTGATGTCCAGTTATCAATCAATTGGGTGAAGAGAAACTACCATCCACTCAACACTTATTATTTCTAATATTACAGCATATTTCTAGTGGGTCCTACACCTTTTCACACCAAGGTTTTTTTTAATTAAATTTTGAGATGCCCAACATCTTAATCTTAAACTATTATTCTATAACACAGGGGTTTGAAACCCAGTTGAACAGTTTGGGCTTTAAGACTTGTTTATGAGATGAAGATAGTAGGTATATAAAGAGAGACCAAAAGAACGATGAGAGAAGACAAAGACACAAACAGAGGAAACAGATCGAAAGAAAGGAGAAATAGAAAGAATAACAGAGAGAGGAGAGTCTGGTACCCACCTAACACTTGAAAGGGGTGGGGTGAAAGGGGGGATGGAGGAAGTAAGAGATGGTATGGAAGAGAGAAAGGGAGCGAGATAAGTTATTTCGCAACCAACTAAACCATATGGTGCAATTGTACTTCAATCGGTTTTTAACAATGAGAGGAAACCAGAGAGAGGACGATAAAGATGCAGGAAGGGAAAAGGGGGAAAGAAAGCGAAACATCCTGGCTTCCACACAATATCTAAGAGAATAAGGGGGCTTGAATGAGGAGAGACATGACAATATAGATGAAGAGGGGAAGAGAGGCGGTGGGGGAGATAGAGAGGATGTGGAGATTCGAGGGATAAGGATACCAAGGACAAAATGAGAGAGAGGAGAGGCTGAGAGAGGATACGAGGTGAGGGATGAGGGGGATGGGGATACAGAAACCAGAGAGACAACGATAAAGATGTAGGAAAGGAAAGAGGGGAAGAAAGTGAAACATTCTGGCTTCCACACAATATCTAAGAGAATAATGGGGCTTGAATGAGGAGAGACATGACAATATAGATGAAGAGGAGAGGCGGTGGGGGAGATAGAGAGGATGTGGAAATGCGAGGGATAAGGATACCTAGGACAAAATGAGAGAGATGAGGTTGAGAGAGGATACGAGGAGAGGGGTGAAAGGGATGGGGAGACAGAAAAGAACAGATACAGAGGAGGATTTGCAAGAATAGAAATAGGGATGGTAAGCGAGAGAGATGAGAGATAGGACAAGATACAGGGGAATAGAGTGATAGAGAGATACATGGTAATAAAGACAGGGGATGAGCAGGGGGAAAGATTAAAGTTGGGATAGAGAGAAAGGGGGGGGGATTGAGGGGAATCGAGTGTGAGGAGAAATAAGCAGGAATACAGAGAGGATCGAGACAGAGGAGAAAGCGCCTTTCGGGACTAACATATGGTACTATTCGTGAGTCTTTAATAGTAACATGCAACTGGGGGACCCACGGTACTGCTCATGTTATCGGACAACAAAATCAGGGCCCTTGAGCCAATGACGGACCTTTTGATCTAAACAATACGCATTATTTATTTCAGTTTCTTTCCATTTTTTGTAAAAGAAATATTTTGACAAATCATAATTTTGTACAAATTTTGACAGCATTAAAATTGAAGTAGTTAAAACATAATGTAAGCACTTACCTATTTCTTTTTTCTTTCTACTGTTAATTTCTAGAGATGTATCCTCTTTCTCAACAGAACAAAATGACTAATAATTTCAAATTTACACCCGCGCAATTTGATTAATTATCAAAACTTTTCTATAACAATACCCAAATCAATAATTTCAGTCATTGATAGGACTTATTCACAATGTGATAATGAATCATACAGGAAATACACACTAATGTTCTACATAACGTTTATTGGTATCATATATTGGCTCTCCCTTAAGAAAAAATATACTTCTAGACTGTTGCTTTGCTTTGGGTAGTACCAGGCGACACTTATCTGTACCTTTCGCAATTAAATGAACAAGTTGTGTGAAAAAATTTGAGTAGCCTCTTCTGTCAGGACTTTAAAGAAATGGCCTCTGATTGGTCAATATATCTAACTTTGTAACTGGCCATCTGATTGGATATTGATAAAAACCATGTTTCAAACACTTCAAATGTGTGTGATATAGGGAGTAAAATGTGTGTTCAGTGTGTGAGACTGGCAAGATTTTCCACATTTGGTAGGACTTGTGTAAGATTGAAAATATATAGTTTTTAGGTGGTTTACAAGGGCCTGGTACAAAAATAATTGTGGGGACCTGAGTGTAAGTCCCAACAATTCTAAATGTCCTAACAACGTTGGTGTTCTTTCAACTTCGCGTCCTGCTAATACACCATATGCAAACACACACACACACACACACACACACACACAAACACACAGACAGGGGCGACGGCATAATACGTTCACATTATGAATGTGGACGTATAAAAATAGTAAAACAATTTCATTTTAAAAAAATGTTTTACAATTTGAAATGATTCATTAATACTTGGGGGGTGGATGGTCCGATGGTTAGTGTGCGCGTCCTGTATCATAAGGTCTGTCATTGCATCAACAGGTGTGATTTTGATTCCCCTGTTGTATGTGACAAGCTTGTCGGTTTCCTCCCACGGCTAAAGACCCCTATGCGCTAACGAATTATTGAAAGAAAATTGAACCGTGTGTAAGACGTTAAACTCCTATTTCTCTCTCTCATTCTCCCCTTTTAAGTTTAAACCAGAAATTTCCTTAAAGCAACATGAAATCCGGTTGAACGTCCAATTTTTTCAGTTCCTACCAGGTTAAAGAGAGAGTGAGAGAGAAATGGGGTTTAACGCCCACTCAACACAAACTAAGTCATTTCGGGACTAACATATGGTTTAATTTTATTTCAATAATTTGATTGCGCATAGGGGTCTTTTGCAGTGGGAGGAAACCTGAGTACCCTGAGGAAACCCACGAGGTTGAGAAGGCGCCCCTATCTCCATGCCACATACGCTCACACCAGGGATCGAAACCACAGCCGCAAGCCAGAGGTGACCGGCCAGCTAGAGGTCCAAGCGCAGCACTCTAGACCACTAGGCCATCCCAACTCCCCGTCAAGGCATACATGGGATGAGTTCTTTGTCTCACCCAAACGTTATTTCTTGCCAGACCCTCAACTCTGAATAACTGGTATGGGGAAACTACTCCAGAAAATTCTGAGGAAATGTCTTTGCTAACACTAGGATCGAATCGAGGACCTCCAGGATAGCGAGCTAACACCTTACTCATTGAGACACGGTGGCCCCCCCCATTAATAAACATTATCAGTCATCAAGTGGATTAGTATCACGATTTGAAATATTTGTGTTCACATCTATCAAGCAAATTAATATTTATCTTTACCTTATCAGCAAATACCATGATACCATAATCTGTCTTCCCTCGTAAAGCTCTACCAACACATTGAGCAGCATGTCGCATCGCATCAAACGTTAGAAAATCGTTCTCTCGTATCTGATACTGTTCTCGTAAATATTCTAATCTAGCCTAAAAATAACAAAAAAGAAATTTTATATTCTAACCTAGTCTACAAATAAAATAAACTTAAATATTCGAACCTAGCCTCCAAATAAAATAAACATATTCTAACTAGCCTTTGATGACCAAATGGTTTAATGCATTCAGGCCCCAAGTTCACAAAGCGTTCTCAGATTTAAGTTGAGAATTTGTTTAACTTTCAATCACTGTTTATAAGAACTATCTTTGATTAAGAAACACAAAACTTTGCACATAGCTTGTTATTGATGTATTTGAGATATAAAAACAGCAAAATTATTATAAAGGACTATATTTAAAGGAGCTAAATCGCTAATATTTGAGACCTAGAAATTGCCACAAATGGGTCGCAACGCATATAATAATGTAATATGAATGTATACAAACTGAATTACATTCAATCGTTTTCGTTTGTACTCTAATTTCAAATCAGTTATGTTCGGCGAAATACGCTAGAAGTTTCAATCGAGTGACTATTTCGAGTGTCTGGTTATTCCAGTCTACATATGCTGTTTGATTTGGTGCAATGTCTCTAGCCTCGTCCCTCGGGTCTCTTGCTAGAACTTGGGGTGAAACGCATTATGGTACACGATTCGTGTACCAATGGTAGAATGTTTATTTTGTTTTAAAGATTGGATATCAAAAGCCCATTTTTTCCCAGTAAAATGACAACATCAGTGTTGATTTAAATTGACAAATAATTCGTGTTTTGAATGCCGAAGACTTTGGACGATACTGAGTTAGGGACTTAGCTACTTTAAGTTAAAATATTGAGTAAATTCTCAACTTAAGTCTGCGAATGCTTTGTGAACTCGGGGCCAGATCACAAGGTCTGACATTGTCTCAAGTGGTGTGGTTTTAACTCCTTTCTTGTACGTGACAAGGGATAGGGTCGCCTGTCAAACCTCATGGGTTTTCTCTGGGTCCTCCCACTATTGAAGACCCCTAACCCTATTTCTCTCCCATGGAAACAATTTAATAAAATACCAACCTTAAGAATTCTACTTTGAGTATAAACGTAGGGTATACCAAACATGATGACAGCACGACCATAATGGTGATCTGAAATACAAAACAGTATTATCATTAAACATACATTATGCAAGAGTTAAATCTGCCTATTATAGTTCTTTCTTTAGGCCTGAATTGTTATATAAATTATCAATTAGACATTTATTAACATGACCTTAATCAACTCTCAATTTCATCAGATGGCTCTGATTTTAAGTAAAAGTAGAACTATTTGTGACTGGTGATAGCTAAATAAGTCTTAAGTCGCACAAGTAGATTTCTAATTACACGCTACTTTGTGTCCGAGTGCAGAAATTTTCAAAATTTGATTTTGACCATTTTTGAATACTTTAACATGTTGAATTGTGTCAAGTTTAGTGGTTGTTTGGCATTTTAACCATGACTTTCGTCATGCATAGCAGAAATTTTGAACACGATCTTTAAACAAAGTTTTCTCGAAATAGGCCTTTCTGGACTCCCAGACTTTGAACTTGAATATCTCGACTATGGAGTAAGGTAGAGAAGTGATTTTGGTTTCATTAGACAGCTTTGGTCATTAAGACTCATTTCGCTGTCACCGATCACATTTGAACATTTAATGATTTATTCTAAAAAATGGTGATCAGTATGGTGGTTACGATTAATGCACACATCTGGTCAAAACTACAACCGTTGCTAACTTTGCTCCAAATGAAAGAAGGAATTTCAATACATTCATTTTGTATTATCTATTTGTCAAATATTATAGCAGCTCTTTAACCAAACCTCACATAATTAATGCCCCTGTAAAAATATGAGTTAAATTTTGCCCGGAAAGCAACCCCATGACCTCTTATATCAAATACCCACATCGGGAGACAACAAATAATTTGAACTTGCTGCTAGTCGTACACACAGATCTTTGTTGGAAAGTCAAAGGAAAATGTGTCCAAACATTATTTCATTCTGATTCATCTAAAAGTTTATTCCCCTGAAAATAAATTTATTTGACATTAAATTACTCACCGAAATCTATTCCTTCTGAGACCTTCCCTCTTGCGACTGACAATAATACAGCACCTCGTCCATTTTCACAAGCCTGTTAACACGAATGAAATATGGTTTGATGTCTTACTTCTCATTCTCTATACAAATTCAGGGGCAGATCTAGAAATTTTGAAAAGGGGGAGGGGCGCAAAAAGAGGGCACTAACCGCAGAGACGGGGCACACTGCTGAGAGGGGGGTTGGGGTCCCCCCAATGAAAATTAACAGTCTTTTCCTAGCATCTATAGCCATTCCAAGAGCTACTTGGCTGATATTTTTGTCTAAGTAAACATTCGGAACGGACATATTTGGGTCTGAGAAAAGGCATTTACAGCAGTAAAAAGGGGCACTGTCATAAATTGGGGGAAGGTGGTTTAGAGTAAGATATTGGAGGTTTAGAGAAAGATAGAATGTTGAAGAGATTGAGATGGGTGAGTTCATACTCAAAACAAACGTTTAACAGCGAAAGGAGGTTGAAGGGGGTTGTGGGGGATGTAGAGGGGGTATTAAGAAGGAATGAAATCAAGGATTTAGTAAACGTGTAAAAGAATAGTGTACCCATGTTTAATTTATAAATCCCCACCTTTTGATAATTAAGTAAAGCTAGAGATGTTTCTGCTGCATCTTGTGTTTCTATAAATAATAATTTACGTTTCTGTATCTGATCAATAATACCCTGAAATAGAAAAACAAACATTGAAACAAAGATAGGTTACCAGGCAACAAAACATACACCCACAGCAACTAAATCGTCCGAGCAGGTAATGAAACAGTTATAATACATTAAAATCTGATTAAAGTAACAGCTCATTAAGTAATATCAGAAAATTATTAGATTTGTTTGGCCCATGGTAACGTTTAGTATACAAAACTTTTGTAAACTTCAGATGATAACTATGGTCTCGAGATTTTTCAAAGTGATCAAGGGCAATAACTCTTGCAGTAATTATCAGAAATCATTGAAAATCAATTGGATTCTTCGTCTGATGACCTCAAACACTATGTATAAATGTAAAGTCAATTGAATATTAACTTTAGCCTTACATCGTCCACAAGATTATTCCAAGCAATCAACTGAAATTATTGAAAATCAATAGGATTAGTCGTCTCATGACATTAAACAATGCGTATAAATGTCAAGTAAATCAGATATCAACTTTATCCTCTAGAGCGTTAACAAGATTTTTCATAAGCAATCCCTCCATGTTCATTAAAATTATCTCAAGAAGTCTATCCCAGCAGGTTCACAAGATTTTATGTTAATAGGGGTGCCAATTCTACAACTTATCTTATGACCAAATGAAGTGTCCCTGCAAATTTAAAAACAATCCAGTATATGACCGATGAGGTGACAACAAAATTTCTGGGTGTATAAAGATAAATTACTTCTTAGGAAATTCCCCTGTTATACGTGGTTAGGGGTATGGCTGCCTGTCCAACCTCTTGGGTTTTCTAAAGTTTCCTCTCACTGCTAAAAGACACCTACTCATAAGCAAATTATTGAAAAAATATTGAACCATGTGTTAGTCCTGAAATGACCTAGTTGTGTCGAGTCGACATGAAAACCCATTTCTCTCTTTCTCATATGAAAATAATTTAATCCTAAAAATGTTCTTTTTTAAAAAAAATTTAATACCATTTATCAAAAAATTTTCTTTAAAAGAAAAACAATTCTAAACAAAGCAAAAAGATGGAGAAAGAAGGATAATTTTGACTTCCTATAAACCAAAACAAAGTCAAGTCTTTCCTATTATTGTCTGATATCTGGTTCAATAGTGACCTATATTTGGGGGTTCTTTGACCTGACCAGCTAAAAATAACCTTTGACATGTAATGCACATGCATTGACCAATGACCAATCAGAGCTTGCAAGCTATCCCTGGACATGATATTAGCCAATGAGAAGGAATGGGACAGTTTGACAAGGGGCTGAACAATAAGCTTGGTTGAAATTTGTTCATTGAGGGCAGGGGCTTGTTGAAGATACAACCATTTGTCAGTTGAACTGGTAATCAAAAGACTTGATTTGTCAGGTGGTTGAATTGAATGAACTAGAAGATGTCAGAGCATAATGGTGGGAAATCAACTCAGGTTTCTGCTGAACCAACTGAAACAGTTAAACTGCCTGATCTGTACACAGCAATGGCTGGCATCTGTTACAATAACTCACAGAAACTTGATGAAAATAGATCTTTGATTGAACATCCACAACACTCTGATCATTCACCATCACAGCAACCTTCATTGAAAAATGAAGAGAGTAGTTCTGATGAGGATAAGCAGTCAACTGCTGTCACGACTGGGTCAAGTGAATCAGTTGCTCACTGTCAAACTTACCACTCAACGGAAGCCAAAAATCAGCTTCTATCCAGTCATCAAATCCCTGGTTATTCAAGCTGGGAACAGCTGTCTTGCCCCTCCCTCCAGAATTACCACGGGGCTCAGGTTATCAACCCCCTGGCTGCTGCCCAGTACAGCGAGTATTACAACCTATCCTCGCGTTCTGGTGGGGTCGTTTACGAAGATTGGCAATACCCTGTTTACTATTCGAACTATTACGACACTGGTACCGATATGTCTAAATACTGTGATCAGAAAACAAGCGATACCACCACAAGTTACGAAAAGAGCAAAATGACCATTGAAAATTGTCACGATTCTGGCAGCGATCGTACCTGCTCGACCCCTGACCTCGTTCTGTCCGTACTTCAGATGGAGAACCAGATTAAGAGCGAGATGAGTAAAGAACGGTTGAGTCATTGGTATAGTCCAGTTAGCAGTCCAGAATGCTCACCCGCTACTCCTCTAATGTCGGAGAGTCCAGCACCATCCACTGAACAAGACAGTGGCTTCTTCTCTGAAGATCCTGTTTCCCCGATCTTCATGTCCCATAAACAAACGCTGACGCAAATGGAAGAAACCAATCAAAAGTATTTTGTTTATGTTCCAGAGAATACCGAAGACTGGAAGAATTATCACCATATTAACCCGGTTCCGTTGATGTGCAGCGACATGACACGGAAAATGGTCAACAAGTCGGCCATCTGTGGATGGAAACCCACCTCAGGCTATCCAATTTTCTCACCAGAGATGCTCGGACGAAACAGCGGATACAAAACTGAGTCTGAATCCTGGCAGATGCCCAAGTATAATCAGTTTCCGTTGCCAATATCAGGAAAAGGCCACAAACACATAAAAACCAAGGCTCAGCGACCAACACGATGTGTGACTCCAATGCCATCATCCACGGTAACTTCTGGTAGTAACCAGGTTCAATCAGACGCTGTTTCATCGACCTTGACACCTTCTTCAGCCATGTTCCAAGGACAGAGTCAAGCAACTAAAGCCAGCCCAACATCAGCACCTGTCGTTCCATTACCATCTACCAAATCAACGAAAGACATCGTGGACAGTTTCATCAATCGAAAGTCTGGAGCAGTTAATGTACAGACGGTTAAACCAAGTAATCCAGTCAAACGCAAGTCATCTGAAGTCGACGATAAGTCAAGTCTCTGTAGCAAGCGTGCACGTCACAACGAGCCCCTGAATCAAGACGCCATTTCCGTCATGCAGCGTTGGTACGAGCAGAACAAGGAGAACCCTTACCCTTCGAAACAAGATAAGGAGGACATCGCTCGGCTTGGAGGCATATCTATCACCCAAGTCAAATCATGGTTTGCGAACAAACGAAATCGAACCAACAACACCCGCCCCAAAGTTCAGAAACGTAACGTTGAAGAGAAACTCTTAGATTTATGTCATCAACTGGCTTCGGACGCCAGAAAGTCAACGATGGATAATGCATTTGTTATTCAACAGTTATCGGCCATTATTGACGAACACCATGCTGTCCATTGAACATCTCCATCTACCCTTATCATATAACGTGTTATTATTATTAATTTTTTTTTTGTTATCATCGGCTAGTGCTAAAATATGCTGAATGTGCAATTAATTCTATGTTTAAAATCATTTTTTTGTGTGATGGACATTATGTCCAAGATTTATACGTGCAATTCTAGTTTCAGTTCGTTTTTTTTTCTGTAAAGTAATTATGTTCCGTTGTTTGATATTGGATGTACAAAATGTGTGTGTTATTTTTGTGTTGCCATGGAAATTAATGTTGGATAAATTTGGGGATTCTGGATTGTAGATCAGTGATAAAAAGGTAAGACAATTTGAGGGATTACGGATGAATCATTATTATGTTTTTCATTTCTGTTCGGGTGTATGTCTTTGCATTCCATACACAACCCTGACTGTATACATAGATATCTCACTATATAGTTGTCCTGTAGCTAATCCTCTTCATTCACCCAGTAGGAGCAGAACAGTAGGACAATAAACCCCATTTCATTTCCTGTAGTTTAAAGATTAGACTCTTAACATGTCTTTTTATTTACAATTTTTTTTCGGCATCGAGTTAGCTATAATTATGATTACTCACAACATCTGCCTTTTTATTTATAAATTTTTTTCTTTTTCCTGCATCGTTTTAGCTATAATTATGACTGAAGCTACTAATCTGTATTTTTATTTATAATAATTTTTTTTTCCTGTATAGTGTTAGCTTTGACTTAAGCCACTGATTTTTGTTTTCATTTCTTCAATGACATGTAATCTTGTCCACTCTAATTGGTTATCAAACATGCAATTAGGAAAAACAATATCAATGCTATGTAAACGATCAGATTAAAAAGGGCACATCAAAATATTTTACAAACACTTATAGGTGGTGCTGGTTTGTTTATCTTTAATTACATCTTAGATAAGATATAATTTGATCAGACTTTGATAAGTAGCCTAGTTTCGCGATTCTGATCTCCGTATAATGGCGGAAAGTGAAATTAATCATGCTATTGGTCTATCATTATGAATCAAAGATATTGTTTAGCACGTCATTGTGGAAATTTTTTTTTGCCATTTCTTAGTTTTAAAAAAGAATGGTTATTTATATAGTTATACAGTTATGGTAATTAATTGTCATGATTCGATATAAAAATTAATTGTAATCAATTGCATTGGTAATGTAATCAATTGCATTGATAATGTAATTAATCAAATTGGTGATGTAATCAATTACATTGGTGATGTTATTATTATTAATTACAATGGTAATCGTAATTAATTACATTGTCAATGTCATGACACTATCCACGAAATGAATGAGTTTGTTTCAATGTCATTAAAATTGGTTCTGTTTTAACTTTTTCAATCAACCACATCTAATTCTTGTAAATCTCTTTTTTTCACTCAAATTTTTATTTATCATTGTAAACTTAGGTAAGTTGAAAAGTTATTTGCTTTTAAATCATTAAGATTAATCATTTAGTAAATTATTTCCTAAAGTCGGGTGTTTAATCTCTGCATTGGCTGAGAAAGTTCATCCAGATATTCGGATGTGGTTCCCCCTTGTCAGTGTGGTAGGATAGAGGTCCTGACAAGAACAGCTGTCCTGTGTAACCGTCCTGTGTACAGATTGGCATGCACGTAAAAGATCTCTTGACAGTTGGAATTCGATATAAGAGTAGGTCAGGTAAAATTTCCTTCATAGCAGACCCTATGGCGTATGTCCGTTTTCATTAGCCCAATTCGAAACAGAACAGTAGGACGTTAAACCCCATTTCATTTCTGGTGTTAATAAAATTTTGCTTCGTTCATGTTTTAGCCCAAACTTCAATGTTTATTATATCAACACACAAGTCAGGTATCATGTAGGTATTCTGCTAAAGTACAAGTTCCTGTATTTAATGTTCAGTTTCAAACACATTGTTGAAAAGCTATTACAATTCATCGAGTATCATCGAAAGCAACTATTGTTTTTTTTACTGTCACTTTCTTAAAATATGTTAATTGATGTATATTAAAATGTTGTCAAATAAGGTTTTCTATATCAAGTGATCAATTTAAAAAGGTCAAACGCTTTCTGTATTAAATGTAAGAGTACTAAATATGGCCTAATAGCGTGGGTTCAATATGGCCCAATAGCCCTGCCCCTACTTATAGCTAATGTATATTGGATAACAGACCAATAAGTCTTAAATATAATTTGTTAGAAAACTTTATTGTATAGAAATAATTTCTGTGTATCAATGAAATGTTAGTATATTCAGTTTGGCTGTGAACTCAATATGGCAATATATACATTGCCCCATCCCCTTTACTAGGAATGGCTAATGTATATTGGTTAATATATCACGACGTAAAAACATTTATTGTGTAATTGAAATGTATATATATATACAGTCTTATTCCTCCATTCCCACGGGTGGGTATAGTATATTGACTAAAATATCACGTCTATTATTGTCTAAGATTTATGTATATTGGATAATGTATGTATATTATTGAAGGGTTGGACTGGGGAGCCTTACTCTAGGGTGTCCTGGGGGGGGGGGTACTCTAGGGTGTCCGGGGCCTTACTCTAGGGTGTCCTGGTGTGTGTGTGTGTGTCTTACTCTAGGGTGTCCTGGGTGGGCCTTATTCTAGGGTGTCCTAGGAGGTCTTATTCTTGGGGGGGGGGTCTTACTATTGGGTGTCCTGGGGGGCTTACTCTGTGGTGTCCTGGAGGGGGGAGAGGAGGGAGGAGGGGGAAGGGGCTTACTCTTCCACTTTGAGACGAGGAATCATTTCAAAATCTGACTGTAAATGGTGCTTTTTAGAGCACATAGAAACTGTCTTGTTTGCCAATTCACCGAAAACAATGTAACAGGGTCCCCAAACTATGTTAAAACATTAACTTTTATCGATACCCCACCCAGAGTCCATCCTACATTCAGGCTCCCTCTCAGTCCACCCCTTGTGTATTATTCTATCTCAGTTGAGATTGTGATATTATATTAAATGTGATAATGATGATTGTTTTTGTGTGATATATATTTGACTATAAATAGTGCTATAATAATTTCCTACATGAATCAATGTTTATACATATGTTGTTACTTTGTTTTCCGTTTATTTTTCTATCTTCAAATATTTACAAACTTTTGTCTCAGATTTTTATCTAGAAATAAACAATGCAAGCTGATCTTTTTGTCCTTTTAGATTTCACTGATGACTTGAATGGGAGTTCAACATACTTCTCTTCTGCATCAAAGAGTATAAGATCCTTCTCTTATGCACCAAAAGGGTTTTTAATGTCCTCTCTTCCGCGCCAAAAAGAGTCTAAGGTCCTCTCTTCTGCACCAAACGGGTTAAGATCCTCTCTTCTGCACCAAAAACGTTTAATGTCCTCATATACACCAACAACACACAGCAGTTAAAACCCTCTCCAATTAAAGCTCAACTGATCATGATATAAGTATTCAGGGAAAGATGCATATCGAAAAAAAACTGGTTGCCAGACAATAAAACATACGTCTACAAGAGCTAAGTTGTTCAAGCAGTCCATATAGCCTGCTTTATGTTTATTCTTTATAAGTAATGGGATTATTTATTGGTAATAGTGGACGTCTAACCAACCAAAGGACGACCAATCTGAGCAAATACACTTAGTTTTCATGACAGACAATAAAATAGGCTGAGAGATCATCAGTGTGCATTATTCATTCAGGTACATGATTCGTGTACCAATGGTAAAATGTTTATTTTGTCCTAAATTTTGGATATCAGAATCCCATCTTTTCCTGGTAGGATCACAACATCAATGTGGATATAAATTAATAAATAATTCATCTTTTCATTGTTGAAGACTTTGGATGATATTAAGTTCGAAATTTGGCTACTTTAAACTTTTAGACTTTTTAAAACTTATATGTATATTCACTTCAGCAATTAAAGCATAATCCAAATCACTGATTAGCATGGACTTGTTACCGCTTTAAAACGTACATCAGAATCTAGAACAATGTCTTTTAAGTTCCAGCAGGATTGTCAATATATCTATTCAATTTAAAACCCAAACAAATGGATCCAATATCTTTATTTACTCAGAGTAACCCCAAAATATTACAAAGACAACATATGTAGTCATATTCCCTGGTATATCTTGTAGAGTTCATTACTGCTGAATCAGTTTAAATACATAATGTGTATTACTTAGTTAATATTGTTAGCAATCAGGCAGTAGTCATTAAGTAGGTGGTATGTGTCACAAACATGTTAAAACTGTGACTATTGAATGATATACACCACTATTTTCCAGGTTTGTATATTCAATAGTGTTGGGTGTTATAATTAGTGACATCATTTACAGCTAGTTACACACCTGCTAATTAATGACAACTGTATAATTTCTAACCACTTTCTATACATACTAAACATTAGTTTGTACTATATGACCACTTACATGATTTAATGACAACAATTGTCATTACTAAAAGGCCTTACTTCATTAGTCAATTAGTCAACAGTATCATCATACAGGTGTAGCTTGGTTTAGGAGTGACACCACCAGGGACAAACAACGAAATCGCTGCTTTATCGGTCAAATGGTATGTAACTCCAAAGTCCACTTGTGTACACGTAAGTCAAACACTAAGCCACTTGACCGACATTTTGGTTAGTAAATTGCCGATTTTAGTCGAAAACACAAAGTATATTTCAAGAATTTTGAGAAGAATATGTTCTGCGTTCAATTAACATCTCACATTCTCATACAAAAAACTTACGTTTAATCTTTGAAAAGGTTATAACTTGTACTGAAGTAAGAATGGTAAATTTGATGTGATTTCTATTAATTTGATTCTACTTCAATCTGATTAACCCTTTGAACACTGACTATACATGGGGTGTTGCACGTCCCTCCCTGGATTTACAGGACGTCATATTAATTATGACGTCAACGTAATTGGAGCTTGACACGCCCCAAGCCGCAAAACCGACATTTCGGGTATATGCGATACAACGTCAAGCCGGTTTTGCGGCATTTCGGGTTCTAGGGGTTAAAATACAGATCTATGTTTCATTTTGATTTTGTTTTTATTTATACTTTCGATGGCCAGCATGAAAATCTGACCATTTCTACTCGGAGGTCATATGAGCGGCTTTTGACTCTGACTTCAATCATTGATAAATCAATCAGCATTGATGTTACTAGGATCTACCCACAGTCTTGTGCAGAGAACGCCAAGAATATGCCGTAACAGACCGTTTCATTGGCTAATTCCACATATCGACTACAACGCCTATAACAACTCTTCCAGATCCTAGTGTATTAAAGAGAAGTAAAACAAAATTTTGAACTATAAAAATGAAACGAAATAGGATCTGTGTTTCAATTACATTGTTTCCATTTTAATAATTTTTTTACTTACTTGTTCATACCAAGAGGCCACAATATTTTCCTGAAACAAAATAAAACAAATAATAAAAAAGATCAGGTAACCTTGTAGGATTAACGTAACAATATATCAATATCTAGTGACATGTTCACGATTAAAGTTTTGAAATTAAATTTAGGCCAAACAAGAATATATTCTCTCAGACAATTGTTGCCAAAAACATCTTATTTCAAGGCACTTAATAATAGATAGAGAGAGAAATGGGGTTAAATGTCCACTAGACACAAACTAAGTCATTTTGAGTCTAACATATGGTTTAATTTTATTTCAATAATTTGCTTGCACGTAGAGGTCTTTAACCGTGGGAGAAAACCAGAGGACCCGAAAAAACTCACGAGGTTGGACAGGCGACCCTACTCCTTGTCACGTACAACCAGGGAATCTAAACCACACCAGTTGACTCAATGACAGACCCTATGATACCCTCTGTTGTATATAGGTAGGAATGATTATCCAGTATCATTTAGGATTATCACTAACACTTATCAGGGTTGTGTACTTGATAAATGAGCCTACTCCACATATTTGTATTCATTCAATCTTTTACCGATTTACTTGCTGTCACAAGGGTAAAATATTTACATGCGGTAATTTGGTTTAATTAAAAAAATAAATAAAAATAGGCTGCGAAACCGTTTTTAAGTCATGCCAGATTATTTGCAAACCAGAATATTTTGTTCATTTGGCCTTAGATTCTACAACAAATATTTTGGCTTAAAATATACGAACCATATAGACGTAACTTGTGAAGAAACAAACAATTCCATCCGGTACTGCTCCACACATATCTACCAGTAATGTACCGTAGTTTCTTATCACAGCTAGTAACAAAAAACAATGTCTTTAAATATAAAAATCAATGTTTCATGTTACGGGGACTTCTTAGCGTGCGTTGCTGCGAACTGTATGTAAACCAATAGAAATGTCAAAGCAGATTGATTAATCTGACGTCATAGACTCAAAAGCCACTAGTACAACCCCTGACGAGAACTCCCACCATAACTTGCCAGATCTTTGTGTAGTGTAGGCCATCGAAAATATAAAAAACAAAACGAAATATAGATCTGAGACTAAAAAGACATTTTTACATACTTGTTTAACCTCCACTCAACACAAAGTAGGTCATGCTGGGACTAACATATAGTCAAAATTTATTTCAATAATTTGCTTGCCAGTAGGAGTCTTTAGCAGTGGGAGGAAACCTGAGGACCCAGAGAAACCCACGAGGTTAGACAAGCGATCCTACTCCTTGTCGCACAAAGCAGTGAATTGACTCAAAAACAGTCCATATGACGTCACATGCACATGTTAAACCAATAGTACACCCACCCCCCTATCAGACCTGAAGACGCCATCATCGATATATCGATATATATCAATAAACCTCATATACCTACCTACATCTTCTCTGACTTCAAATTTTGATGACATAGCAACTTGATCATTACCTTTACTAACAATCTGTAATACATCAAACAGATAATATTTAGGAAAGAGAAATGGGGGTTTAACATCCCGTTCAGACGAACATATGGTTTAATTCTATTTCAATAATTTGCTTGCACATCGTAGGGGTTTTTAGCAGTGGGAAGAAACCTTAGAACTGGGAGAAAACTCACAAAGTTGGCAATGCACCCCTATTCCTTATCACATACAACCGGGGATTCGAAACCACATCACGTGACTCAATGGCAGGCTTCATGATACAGAGCCCACATGCTAACCATTCAGCAATCAAACTTCCCTGAATAATTCAAGTCTCTGCTTGTCATTTAAGGGATTTTGTCTTACAGGAATATCGGTCCAAAAAATGGCTAAATATGCGAGAGAGAGAGAGAGAGAGAGAAATGGTGTTTAATGTCCACTCAACACAAACTAGGTCATTTCAGGACCAACATATGGTTCAATTTTATTTCAATAATTCGCTTGCCAGTAGGGGTCTTTAGCAGTGGGAGGAAATCTGAGCACCCAGAGAAAATCCACGAGAGTGGACAGGCGACGCTACTCCTTTAACTGTATTCATTGTGTTTTCATGGTAAAATTCTTTGAAATTCTAATTTGATGCCAATTAAACTGACTGACAGAATAATTCTCCGTCCTGTCAATTTCACTGTCAGTCAGTCAAAACTGGCAATATGAAATTGTAAGAAGAACTATTTGTTTATCTTACCATAGGACATATACAAATTCTGGCTAGTGTCATTGTGAAGGTTGCCATAGTAACTGGACGGAAATCAAGAATCTTGGGATACATATCTAATGGAGAAAGAGTCTGCAAGGAAAAAATGTTAAAAAATCGAATTATACTATCTGTCATTAAATCATTGTTAGTTCTAGAGAGAGAGAGAGAGAGAGAGAGAGAGAGAGCTTAACATTCATTTGATACAAACTAGATCATTTCAGGACAAACACACCGTTTAATTTTATTTCAATAATTCGCTTGCACGTAGGGGTCTTTAGCAGTGGGAGGAAACCGGAGGTTGGACAGGCAACCATACTTCTTGTCATATACACACAGGAAATCGAAAACACGCCAGTTGACTCAATGACAGACCTTATGATATAACACGTACGCTAACGATTCGACCATCCAATCCTCCAATAAATAGATAAAAGAACTTACACCAGATGTTATGACAACTGTTTGAAATCGATCAAAGACGGGTTTAATGGCAATAGAAGCATCCATACAACTAAAATATAATACAGGATTCGATATGGTTGGTGTTCTATCATCAAATGGTTCAATTATTAACATAAAACCTGAAACAAACAAACATTAGGGGTTGAACAACTCGTCAACCGTTCAACAACCACAGTGGTTGAAGAACTTGTCAACCAGTTAACAACAACAGTGGTTGAACATTTTGTCAACTAGTTAACCCAGAGGTTAAATGACTGGTCAACACAGTGGTTGAATGACTGGTCAACAGTGGTTGAATGACTGGTCAACACAGTAGTTAAATGACTTGTCAACAAGTTAGTCAACACAGTTGTTGAATGATCGGTGAACGGTCAACGCAGTGGATGAATGTCTTGTCAACCAGTCAACACACAGTGGTTGAATGACATGTCCACCAGTCAACAAACGCAGTGGCTCAATGTCTCGTCAACTCAATACTTCAGTCAACAGCCATGTATCATCTCATCTATTTACTGTGTTTGAGACTAACAATATGGTATTTTTAATGGTTCTACAAGTACAATGAAGGAAAGAGAATTTTACCAGGTTTGGGGCATTACTCTACTAGGAATTTAATAGACTAATGTCAACATCAATAGTGCAAAGATTGGGTGATAAATGTCATTGTATTATAACTATTACCTTTACCATATGTACTGACTAATGTAATACGTATTATTAACAGTACCTGTAGCGTACGTACTGACTTACGTTGTATTATAACATTACCTTTAGCGTATGTACTGACTAATGTAGCAAAGTTAACAAGTAACGTCAAAGCTGAAAAATCGTGCAAGTCTGTTAGTTCTAATGTTCGCATCAATGACGCTAATCTCTCCGCACAGAATCTGGAAAACAGAAAAGAACGTTCAGTTTTGTCCCAACTGATCATACCCTTATGAGATCAATTTGGCCAAGAGAGTGACACTACAATTAACTTTATTTCAAATACCCACTTCAGGAGTTCTTTTTTTTTACGTTTATGCCAACTTGTACCTGGAAATCTGGTTTTTCAACCGATCCAAATTTTTTACAAGCCTTGTTGTTGAATACATATATAATTATACAAATTTAAACACATTTTTTTCTTGTTTTATAAGATTTTATACATTATTTTCTGGGTGAATATGACAATATGTGAAATAAATCACATGTGGAATATGAGATTGTGCGAGAGAGAAAGAACATAGGTTTAACGTCCACTTGACACAAACTAGGTCATTTTGGGACTAACACATGGTTCAATTTTTCATTTAAATAATACACTTGGCGCATAGGGGTCTTTAGCAATGGGAAGAATCTGAAGGATTCGGGGAAAACCCACAAGGTTGGACAGGCGACCCTACTCCTTGTCACGTACAACCAGGGATTCAAAACCACGCCAGTTGACTCAGTGACAGACCTTAAGATTCAGCGTGCACGTGCGAACCATTCGGCCACCCAACTTCCCTAATATGAGATTACATCTCTTCAACACAATATCCACTACTAAAACTAAACTAATTAACGAATAATAAAATGAAAACATGACCCTACCTCAATGGTTTTCTATCTATACATATCTTTTGAGCACAGTCTTTTAGAAACGATGGAGGGGATTCAGAAACCACATGCTGAACCCGTAGTCTAGATTTCATATATTCTAAAAATCGCTTCATGAAACTGACAAAATGTTCTGCATTTCGGATGGTGCCTGGGACAGCCTCTGAAGTTGAAAATTTATTCACTGTGCTAATAACCCAACAAAGAGCCCATTGGGTGTTATATTTTTATCACTCAATCACGATTAATTTATGAAATAAAAACAATAGAAATCTGTTGATTGATTTCTCGCTAATGCCGTTGCCAAGTATGATGGGTGCTCGAGTTGATTCGCTACCGTCAGACATAGAGTACAAGCTGATCCGCTGTAGTCAAACATGGGTTAAAATGTTTGGTGTAATTATATAAACTCATACCTTGTAGGATTTCATCTGGTAAAACTGAAAATAAAACCCAGAACATTTAAAAACTGTGTAGATCAACAATAAAAGGACACTAAAACTGAGTTGGTCAACAACAATAAAAGAACACTAAAACTGAGTTGGTCAACGACAATAAAGTCAGGACAATTGAAATCTGATTAAAATACAGGGGCCTATTTCACAAAATTTAAACCAAGATAAAATCCAAATTTTAGTAATTGGATTGGATAATTTTAGATTGATTTTAGTGCTTAGCCAATCAAAATTGAAGTATCTGCTAAAATTTGGATTTGATCTTTACATACGATTTCGAGAAACAGGGCCAAGATCTGTATTTCGTTTTGTTGTCTATAGTTTCGATGGCCTACACTACATGAAGATCTGACCAATTGTTTTAGGAGGTTGCGTCAGTGGTCATATGAGTGACTTTTGACCCTATGACATCAGATATTTGATTAACCAATCAGCACTGATGTTTCTAGTGGATTACACACATCAAAAACTCAACATAACATACTGTTTCATTGGCTAATCCCTCACATTATTCAGAAAACCTCATTGATAACAACTCTTCCAGATCCTAGTGTAGTAAAGACAAGTAAAACAAAATTTTGAACTACAAAAAAAGAAATGAAACGAAATAGGATCTGTGTTTTAATCAGATAGGGACAATTGAAGATTTTTCTGTTTTCCATACCGTCTTGTAGAGTTTTTTGTTTTCAATACAGTCTTGTCAAGTGTGTGTTGCCAGAGACGAAATAATCAAGTAACGACTATATTTACCTGGATTAGCAAGGATAACATCAGTTTCCCTTTGTTCGTTGGCTTCACGTAAACCTTCAACCATTCTATGATATTCTTCCTTTAACTTCTTCTCATCACCTTCTTTCACTCTGGAGAGACAGAGAAGGAGAGAGAGATAGAGGGGATACTCGATTTACGGTTCAGGAATTTAATTCCAAAACTGGTGTCAATCGAAGGAAAAGGAGAATTTCGGAGTATAACGCATGTGTCGACTGTATAAAAAATATCTCAACCAATCATGACAGCTGAAACATATTTTTTACCTAGGAATACGTAACGATTCTACTCACTCCACCTCAGCTGTCGGGACTAGCAGAACTGTGACAGGACTGATTTCCTCGTCATTTGATTGTAATTCTGTCGATTCGATACGTTCTGGACTGTGAATCGGGCATCCCCAGAGTCATTTTGGGAACCAGAGACAATTTAGAACAGACAAGAGAGAGACAAAAGAGAGAGAGAGAGAGAGAGAGAGATAGAGAGAGAGAGAGAGAAATTCGGGTTTAACATCCACTCAACACAAACTAGGTCATTTTGGGAACAACACATGGTTCAATTTTATTTCAATAATTTGCTTCCGCGTAGGGATCTTTAGAAGTGGGAGGAAACCAGAGAAAACCTATGAGGTTGAACAGGTGACCTTACAACTTGTCATGTACCACCGGGGAATCGACACCACACCAGCTGACTCAATGACATAACTCGGAGAAGAGAGAACAGATCCAAATTATCATTCGTATTATTGATATATAATTATGATGTCAACTGGCAGACTAGCTGTGTCCTTCAGAAAACAGTATTCTGTAAATGACCACTGCTAAGACATGTCACATCAATTATATTGCCTCATTGCTAAGTTTTTCTCTATTTGGCTGTCAGTTTGTTATCATTTTGAGTGAAGCCGGTCACATTACAGCCCTAGGACTGTATCGTGCAGTAGATGCTTAATGGTGACCACTGGGTCCGTTCCTTTGATCTGATATTTATGGTTGTCTGCAGCTTTGCCAAATGTGTTTCGTTTTTTGCTGATCATTATTTGCATACCTCCTCTCTGAACATTTCCAACTCATTCCCTCCCTTCTTACCTTTTTATATGTCTGTCTAACGTTTCAATATTTGCTGAACATCTTTCTAAAGTTCTTTTAGACATTTTAACACTCATCGACTCAATACACACATTATCTGAAATCAAAATAAAATAAAAAAAATGAAATTCCATTTTCATCTGGATTTCGCTGTAATAATTTTATAAAATTCTTTCATACAGGAGTCACAGTGCGTTTGTGAGGAAAGCACACTCACCAGGAAGTCTTGAATTTGATGCTATACTGAGAACATTTCTCAGGGTTATCCAGTCTGCTATGCTTTTTGGTTCAGGACAGAGGGCCTCACAAGGAAAACCATCTTGTCATTCTGATGGGAAGAACTGGAAATCCAAAAATAAAAGAAGTATGCTACGCGGCTCCCAGGGCAAAATCTCTCTTTTTAGGTGGATGCCCATCTCTATTGGATCTATAATATCATGGCTGGTAGTCACTTTCACAGACAGATATATGCCAGAAGGAAGACGTCATAGCATTCTACATATGAGAGAGGAAGAGAAATGGCGTTTAACATCCACTCGACACAAACTAAGTCATTTCGAAACTTACATATGGTTTAATTTTATTTCAATAATTCGATTGCGCGTATGGGTCTTTTTCATTGGGAGGACACCGGAGTGCCCGGAGGAAACCCACGAGGTTGAAAAGGCGCCCCTATCCTACATTTCTGCACCACGCAAACTAACAATAGTCTTGACTTTGTTCCATGCCAGAAGAAAGAAGTCATTAATGTGTTATATTTGACATGTACTATCGACAATCATCGACAGCAGAACATACCTATATTATGTGCCTCATCAAATACAACCACAGACTTCTTCGCCAATTCTTTTGACACCTGTTCAGCAATTTTAGGATCGAGTAGATAGTAATAACTGTATATTATAACATTAGCATGGAGGAGCTGAAATATAAGTAAATAAATACATTATCATTGAAATAATCCTGATCCGTGCCCCAGGTAAATAAATACATTCTAATATACAATTGATAAAAAAAACATTCTTATCATTGAAATAATCCTGATTCGTTCTCCAGAAAATAGAAAATTAAAAATATAACAATCATCATACATGTAAAATGTTGGGCAACTGATTTAGTGTCTGATCATCTTTTTGTAATGGAGCAAGCAACAAAAATAGTTTACAACTCGGCTTAAAATAGCATTATGCAAGAGCAAAATCTGCTTATTACAGGTCTTTTAGGCCTGAGATGTTATCTAAATAATCAATTAGACATTAATTAACATATCCAGACCATAATAAACTCTTCAAGTCAAGGCTAGCCTTTGATGTTGGCGGATTGAATTCCTATATGCCACTTAATGGCCGTTGATAATTAAATCAATCAAGTGATTAATCGAGATTATGCTGTTTATATATATATTAATGATTTGAGTAATGATGACCGAAGCTATTTGAATATTTCAAACGCTTTTTTCTCGGCTACTAGTGGACCAATTTGACTGAAATTTTCAGCAAATTACCTTTACACTATCTAGTTTTAAACTATTATAGTGAGAATTGCCAACTCTTTATCTTATCTCCCATAATGTAACTTTAAACCTCAACAAGGGGTTGGTAGGGGGGGACTCAGTGGAATGGTTTAACACAGGTGCGATGGATCACAAGGTCTGTCCGTTCGTATGTGTTGAGTAAGGCTGCCAA
Organism: Patella caerulea; assembly: GCA_036850965.1. NCBI lineage: Eukaryota > Metazoa > Mollusca > Gastropoda > Patellidae > Patella > Patella caerulea. Next base: position 3,147,563 of record JAZGQO010000007.1, read on the forward strand.
GCCTTGAAATAAGGCACCTGTCACCGACAATGTCAGGCACAAATTCCGGCTTTGTCAGACACAAAAACTCTGGTGCCTGTCATTTTATCTCGCACTGATTTGTCTTTTTTAGTTATATTATTAATATATGTTGGGTTCCTTTTCATTAGTGCCTGACATTTTGTCAGGTACATCTACAATCGTTATTTCCAGCCCTGAAGGCTGCTTGTCCAACCATGAGAGTTTTCTATGATTTCTATGTTTTTCTTACGCAGGTAGAGAATCTTACGCACCAGTGAATTATTGAAATAAAATTGAACCATGTGCTAGTCCCGAAATAATCTAGTTTGTGTCAAGTGGACGTTAAACCATATCTCTCTTTCTCCTAAGTTAATAAATTTTACTTACTGCATATCTAGCAAGAAAATAAGGACAGAAATTCTTTGATCTACCATATTCTTTCAGATCATCCTGTAAATCAAAAATATTATTGGTGTTTTAGTTGGTTTATCATAAAATACTATTGGTGTTTTAGTTGGTTTATCAAAAACATTATTGGTATTTTAGTTGGTGTAAACATATTTTATTACTATAAGGCAATTATATTGGACAAGACTTACAAAAACATCTTTGCAATGCCATTCAAAGATTATATCAAAACCCTCGGGCGCCATGTTGAATTACACAATATTTATCATTTAAAAACATAACTACTTTATGGATTATGGAACTAACGACATTTGGGCACTCCATCCATTTTTATTTTTGTTTTATAAGGTTGATATTGGGGTAATATTAACCTTCAATAACCAGATGATTTGAATATCACATGCACAAGGTGCAGCGGGTGATAATTTTCATAGTTTGATTCAATGTGTAAGTCAGTTTGTGTCGATGTGTAAGTCAGATAAAATCTGATTAAAATACAGATCTATATTTTGTTTCTTTTTTTTATACTTTTGATGAAGATCTGAAAAGTTATAGTGAGAGTTCGCGTCAGAGGTCAAACAAGCGGCTTTTGAACCTATGACATCAGACATTCGTTAATCAATCAGCATTGACGTTTCTAGTGGTTTACCCACAGTTCTGTACATCAAAAGGCCAAGAACTCGCCGGAACAGACAATTTCATTGGATAATCGCTCACATCACTTAGAACACGTCAATGATAACAACTCTTCCTGATCCTAGTGTAGTAAAGACAAGTAAAACGAAATGTTGAACTATAAAAATGCAGCGAAACAGGATCTGTGCTTTAATCAGATGTAGTCAGATAGTAACCTATTTCCGAAGTTGTTATTTGAAATAAAAACCCAAAGGATGTTTAATTACTACATTCAGATGGGGATACTAATCGATTACTTACTAAACTATAAATACCAGGAGGTAATGGTGTATCTCTACCATGAGCATCAAATTCCTGAACAAAAACACAAATATTATTAAAACAAAATATAAGAGTACGTCATGGTGCTGATTTCTGAGTTGGCCGTTAAATTCATAGTAACTTCTGGTATGGTTCCGTCTTGTCAGTAATGCAATGGAAGGGTTTGGCAAGGGACAAAGTATAATCGTTCAAATGACACAGAGAATCAAGGTTACATGTGCATATTGATGTGCACTTGAAAAAATTCCTTAGCAGTTGCTGTCTGGGCCAAATATCTCTCATGGCACAATGTATCGCATATGTCTGTCTTGATTAGTTCAGTTGGAGCAGAACTCCATTTCATTTTCAAGCTCACCTACCTCATGGGGGTGGAGGGGATGGCCGCGCACTGTATCATAAGGTCTGTCATTGAGTCAACTGGCGTAATTTCAATCCCCTGTTTGTACGTGACAAAGAGTAGGGTCGCATCTCCACTGCTTAAGATCCCTACACGCCAGTAAATTATTAAAATAAAATTGCACCATATATGTTAATCCAGAAATGACGTTAAACCCCATTTATCTTTCTCTCACTTTCACGTACCTCGTAGAAATCACAGATGGGTATAGAAGGATCATGTTTATATCGTTGTCGGATGTGTGAAGCTGTCAGCTGATGACACTGTCCATCTACAGTTTTACCATCTCGATTCTGACTAACCTAAAAAGAACAAACACAAACATTATTATAAAAATAAATACATTCAAACTTACTTCAATCACAAACTTATGAATATTACATTTAATATTGCTTGTTTCATGCAAGTCAGATCAATCTGTTTCACAAAGGATTACGAAAGTCTTCTAATAATTCTGTAAAAGATGACTACTTTCAACACATGATGCCACATAACATGGCGTCAATCATTGTCTCAATGGCGTGTGCATTGTTTACATAAGACAAAACTGGTCCGGGCAGAATAGTGCCTTTTATTCATTTTACATACCCATAGCCATGAAATCAGAAACATCATTTTCTGTGGATTCATCAAGTGCAAAAAAATTAAAAACATATTGATCTACCTCTGAATGTACACACAAATTCTTTCTCGAACTTAAAGCTAGTCCTAGTATTTCTTGTGGCTGTCCAGTTTCCTTTTCATAAAATGCCATCAAATTCCTTAATTCTTCTACAACCTGAGTAAATAAACAAAAGATATGAAGATATATAATATACGTGTAGAGAACGAGATGAAAGAAACGAAGCAAAAATTGGATTTAAATTAGGTCATCTTGGGACTAATATACGGTTCAATTTCATTTCAATAATTCGGTTGCGCGTAGGGATCTTTAACTGTCGGAGGAAATTGGTGGACGCAGAGAAATTGCACAAGGTTAGAGAGGCGATCATACTCCTTGAAATTAATTAGGGTTTCAAACATACAATCTGACCATGTGACAGTTTCATTCATACATTCTGGCCCCTAAAAAGATATAATGAATGAAATGGGGTTTAACATCCCATTTTTCTGAACAGAGAGAGAGAGAGAAATGGGGATTAATGTCCATGTGACTCAAACTAGGCCATTTCGGGACTAACATATTTCCATAATTCGTGGAAGGGTGATTAGCACCCAATCTGATTAAAACACAGATCCAATTTCGTTTCGTTTTTTATAGTTCAAAATTTTGTTTTTACTTGTCTTTACTAATCTTTGATCTGGAAGACTTGTTATTTAAGTCGTGTTCTGTCTGAAATGAGGGGTCAGCCAATCAAATGGTCTGTCGAATTGACCGTTTGACCTTTTCATGGGTGGAATTGAGGGTAAATATTACCAGCGGATAGAAATCAAAACAAAACAAAAGTAGATTTTAAAAAACATGGGGGTCGCTAATTGGTTAATCGAATGACAGACGTTATCGGGTCAAATGTCCCGTGCTTGATACCTGACGTCATAGAACGTGAGCTCTCACTATAACTTGTTAGATCTACATGAGTGTAGGCCATCGAAAGTATAAAAAAACGAAACGAAATATAGATCTATATTTTAATTAGATTGATTAGCACCCGAAGGACCAAGAGAAAACCCATAAGGTTGGACAGGCGAAATATGCTATGAGGGAAGTTTTTTTTTTTTTTTTAAAAGTCACCAACCTTTTCCAGTTCTGGCACTGTTCTTGAACAATAAATAAGTTTAGTAACTTCCAAAGGATTAGCCTGAAATAAAACAAATATAATCTCATATTTCCTAGTCTTGACTGACAGTCAGTTAAATTGACTGCATGGTAAAAGAAGGTCAAGGAAAGAGGTAAAAATAGCTCATCAAGCCTTTGCAATTACGAACAGAAATTTTTAGACACTTTTGACATTTCGAAAAAGGCCCAATGCTGATTTTCCATGGATGAAATGTGTGAAAGAAAATTTTGCATGGGCAGTGGTAGCGAACAATTACAGGTAAAAGTGCACAAATAAGTTCCCAGTTTTACACAAATCTCTGTGATCCTTCCACAAGATTCATAATTTAGTTTTCTCACCTTCATGTAAGCTACAACTAGAGACAGCAGGGAGACCGTTTTTCCTGTTCCTGAAGGCATCTCTAGAGCACAATGACCCTGAAATTATACAACAACCCTATATATAGATATTAATAAGGTCACCTAAAATAAACCAGTATAAAGTCAGCAAAATCCAGAAAAATGCTTTAATAATCTTAGCCTCTATCATGTTAACAAGTTTGCATCAAAGGAGAAGGTGACTGCCGAATGGAAGGTAGCAAAATGCTGAATATCGAAACCCAAATGCTTCATGCCAAATTTTTCCTAATTTGCTGATTTTATGCCTATAAGGGTTAAATTTGTCTTACAAAATGGAATTTGGATGGTAGAATTCTACCAATCTGAATATGACATACATGTCATACAAACTGTAACAGGACTCAACCTTTGTGAATACTTGGGACTTGACACAGATTTGATGTGGAGTGACTTTGGACTCAACTTGGACTTGTATTTGAAGTACTGTGATTGTCCCCTGCTCTGCCTATTACCCAGTTGTTTTATTTTCATATAGGCCTATATAATCATAGACCTATTGAGTACGAACTAACTTACCTCAGTTGAGTACTGAACTAACTTACCTGAGCATCTATAGATTTCTTTAACTCTAGCATATAAAGATATTGTTCTGGATAAATATAATCATAAGGAAAATAAACCAACAATCCATCTATATTCAATCTGAAAAAAGGCAACAACAATTATTTAAAGATACAACATGGGAGATTAGATAACGAGTTGTCAGTTCTCACTATAATAGTGCAAAACCAGATAATGTAAGGAGAATTTGCTGAAAATTTCAGTCAAATTGATCCACAATGAATTGAGAATTAAGCGATTGAATTATCGGCCTAGCCTTGATCATCATTAATAAAGTCAGAACAATAAAAGGCATAGCCTCGATTATCCATTTTAGGAAATTATGCAGTAAATTAGGTTATAATCCACTCAAGATCGTGGGCTAGCGCTGTGATCAAGAGTTGATTATGGTCTGGATATGTTAATTAATTTCTAATTAATAATTTAGATAACATTTCAAGCCTAAAGAAAGACCTGTAATAGGCAGATTTAGCTCCTGCATAATGTATGTTTAAACAAAACTGAGAATGGACAACATCTGGACCCGGGCTCACAAAGTATTCTCAATACCACTCTTCTGGTAACTGAATAATAAGTCCTAATCTTTACTCTGGTAAAAAAATTGGAAAAATTCAACTAAATGATTCACTAAGATGTTCATTTACATTGTTCAGGCATTCACAGGGACTGACACGCAACCGTTTAGCAGTAACATCATCATGGTCGGATCATCATGGTAGTAACAAGTTGCCCAGGAAAATTGATTGGTGCCGATTTCAGTTTCGACAAGGATTCAATAGCACGAAACCTGAACGTACTACTGGCGAGTGTAATGAGACCTAAATTCAGAGCTGAACTAAGCATGTCAAATTTTGCGACATCACTAATCCAACCACTGACAATATTGCACATACACTCCAGCCACATGATTCGGCAGGAATCATAAATAAAATAAAAGTAGAGAATTGAGAAGGAAAATCTAGCTAACTTTACAAAAAATTTAAACATATATATTTCAACAACAATAAGAAATTCTCACTTCATTTTAAGACAGTTGTAAGTACTGTCCGTGGACCCCGCTGTCAAATAAATAAATCTTAATCCGGTGGTAATAAATGCTTGTAAACTTGATGGATTTAACTCTCAATGGCTTTTGTGCTTCTTTGCAGTTTGTTTAGCCGGAAGCACGTTTTCTTACCGGAAGTTGAATAGAAGGCGTGATTGTTTACAAATGGCCGCCTCCACTGGAAAACGAAAATGATATCCATAAAAGAATTTCGCACAAGATTCTCTGTTAGATTATGTACTACTGTTTTTGAAAACAGGCAACATCCTCTTCATCTTCTCATTTCATCGGAGGATGCTTCAGTTGTAGGCATAGAGGACAGCACAGCCATTAGTGGCATACTTACGGTTTGTAATGACGAATCCAGCAATAATAAAATCGAAAGTAGACCGACTTCACCTTCTTCAACGGCATCAGTTAGATCACTGCTTAACAGATCTATTTCATCTGATAGATGCGCTAGTACTTTATCTTCAGACAGAGAAATATTTGTGCAGCTGTGGGTGATGGACAGCGTAGAGATGATGCCTAACCAAAATAGTTTTAGTTCCAGTAGGCACATGAGCGCAACTGGAAGCATTAAAGACCTACAGTTAATGTGTTCTGACTCCTTCCAAGATCATTATGACATACTAGAAACTTCTGAACTTTATTTCCGACAAGTGAATTTATTTCCGTTACAGAAAATCCTTTTTTCTGTTAATGATCGGAAAGCGTTTGAGTGGCTTCTGAAAGTAAAATTTAGCATGGGTTTGTTGGTCGAAGTGTGTGAAAATGATATTTTGGTATCTAATGGAGATGTTTTGTTGTCTCCTTATCCTGAGGTGTTTCTAAACGATCCAGATTTTCAGAGTAATTGGTTTTTTAAAATGCAAGTGCTTGAATGTCTTCCGTTACAGCACGGCAAAATGGGTATCAACACGCAGATAATTCTGTGTTATGAAGACAATTTCTTGCCCCCACCCAATTGTAGAATGCACAACATTTCACCCAGTAAAAACATTTTTATCTCGGATTTCTGTAATTCAATAAGATTTGAAGAGAATGCAGACTTAAAAAGCGACAGTGGGTCAAAAGATAAAAAAGATGCTCCTCCAAAATATGTTTTTAAAGCTAGTTTTGTCGAAAATCATGGTGCATGGCGGGATATATTGGATGGTTATGATCCGAAAGATTCATTTGACGTACACAGTGTCATAGGCATATCAAGGTCCCTGATGGTAAAATATGGGTTTTTCGATGGTAGTATGTTGAAGATATCAGTTGTACCCGAAGATGAACCCCATTTGGAACAGTCCCCAAAACATCAGTGGTCCACAGAAAGTGACACTCTTGAACCGACAAGTGGAAAGAATCGGAGAGAGAAATTAGTCATGGTGAAAAGTTTGACGGCTTCTTTAAAAAATCATAAAACGGTGTATGTGTCCCCGGTGGTGTTGTTCAACCTTCAACCCGGACCTGTTCTTGTGGAAAAATTTCAACTTTTAGCCGAGGTATACTTTAATGACATATTAGTAAATACAAGTACAACTATAATATATGAACCAAGCTAGCAGTCCTCTTATAATTATGGGTCATTTAGCTGAATGTTTACAACGTGCACTCTGTCTCATTAAGTCTGTTATTGGTTCAACTGGCGTGGTTTTGTTTCCCTGGATGTACGTGACAAGGAATAGGGTAGCTGCCTGGGTTTTTTTTCTCTGGGTCCTCCGGTTTCCTCCCACTGCTAAAGACTCCTACGCGCAGGCAAATTATTGAAATAAAATTTAACCATCCTAGTTTGTGTTGAGTGGACGCTTAACTCCATTTCTCTCTCTCTCTCTTTCTTGGAGATGTACATATATCAAAATATAGAAGTATGTCAATCATTGCATCCATGTATTAAATGTCAAGTTCCATGTCAATAAGATAAATGATACAAAAAATAGCAGAACCTTAATTAGACGCCACAAGAACACAATTATCCAGTTTACGTAAAATCAATACCAAGTCAAACTGTTATAAATGTTTCGTCTGAAGAAAATTGAATTTCAGTCCTTCACGTTTATAAAACTGTGCGGGAGCCATAAAAAGCTCCTGGTACTTTGAATGTGTGCAGTTTAAAAGTAAACAAAAACTGAAAGTAGTTTATTAATCTCAATATTTAGGAGAGGGATTTAGCTTATTTGCAGGAAAGCTGATGTGCGTTGAGAGGAGCAGGAGCAAAAGCTCCCCTTAAACGTGAAGGACTGGCATTTGTATTTATCCTCATCAGAAATTCTGTATTCATTACGCCAGTCATGAGGAGAGAGAGAGAGAAATGGGGTTCAATGTCCACTCACCACAAACTAGGTCATTTTGGGACTAACATATGGTTTAACTTTATTTCAATAATTTGCTTGCGCGTAGGGGTCTTTAGCAGTGGGAGGAAACCGGAGTCCCCAGAGGAAACCCACAAGGTTGAGAAGCGCCCCTATCTCCATGCCACATACGCTCAAACCAGGGATCGAAACCACAGCCGCAAGCCAGAGGTGACCGGCTATTAAGAGGTCTAAGTGCGGCACTTTAGACCACTAGGCCATCCCAACCCATGAGGAGTAGGATGTTAGACCCCATTTCATTTCTCAACAGAAATCATTTAAAAATTTCATTTTTATTTTACAGAAATTGATAGATCTACCATTAGAGAGTGATGTCGATGAAGGCTGTCAGTCACTGAGTTCATCATGGAGTATCGGTTTACCCATAGCCACTAAAGTTGAAATCAGTTTTATTAACTCCCCTTATTACAGTCCCCAGACGTTCTACTCACAGGCCATCAAGAAATACTTCACAACACCAAGGTAAATAAATCTTTTGTAAATGTTTAATAGCTCAGACAGACTTCGAAAGTGAAATGACATGTTATTCAAGGTTTGAACATACTAACGGATTGACTCGTGGAATCAGTTGGCACCAAGTTGCAGTGAACGAGTAGACACATATTTCAAATCACCAAGATAAAACTTTTGTAAATGTGTAGTACAAAGTAGCTCTAACAGATTTTGAAAGTGAAATGAAATGGGGTTTAAGGGGTGGACCGACTAGCTGAATGATTAGGCTGAATCAATCAGTGCCAATTGCAGGCGAATGATTGGACACGCTAGAAGTATCCTACGCCTGATTCACCAGTCGATTGCATCACATTTCACATCACATGATTAAACATGGCGACCACCACGTCATCAAACAATCACGGGACGTCTTGATATGGATGATGATTGATTGGCTAATGAATTCTACAATAGTGCGAATGTTTTGGCGAAGTGGACATACTTAGCTAATATGATTTGTTGATAAAGAGATGACAAAATTGATATTTTCCGAAAAATGGAAAATCATGCCTGGTTATTTGAAAGAATGTTTGGTTTATATTTTTGTTGTTCAGATTGATCAGTTTAGGGGATGTTTTTTCTGTGAAGAGTTCAGACGATCCAGAATTTTGGCAAAGTATGGCCATGGATACAGGAGTTCGTTTTCCAATAATTTTCTTCAAAGTCATAAGAATTGAATCGCCGGTGCCTAGATCGGTGTCGCATGTTGTGGATTCCAAGAAAACCATGTTACTTCAGGTAATAATTTATGCTGTAAACTTGATATCGTTCATTAGCAACAAATAACTTTTACAAATGAATTTAGATGACACAGATCAAAGACGTCATTTTATATACCGGTAAATGATATTTATTCCTTATTGAAATTACTAGTTATCAGGCAGTAGTCATTCAGTAGGTGTTATGTGTCACAAACATGTTAAAACTGCAACTATTGAATTATATACCCCACTATTGTCCAGGTTTGTATATTCAATAGTTTTGGGTTTTATAATTAGTCACATCATTTACAGCTAGTTACACACCTGCTAATTAATGACTACTGTATAGTGTATAACCACTTTCTATACATACTAAACACTGTGACTAGCTCAATTACCACACAATGTGTCACTGTGGCACCATTATCACCCAATGAGCCACTGTGGCTCCATTACCACACAATGGGTCACTGTGGCTCCATTACCACACAATGTGTCACTGTGGCTCCATTACCACACAATGTGTCACTGTGGCTCCAGTACAACACAATGTGTCACTGTTGCTCCACTACCACGCTATGAGCCACTGTGGCCCAATTACCACTCAAAGTGTCACTGTGGTTCCATTACCACACAATGTGTTACTGTGGCTCCAGTACAACACAATGTGTCACTGTTGCTCCACTACCACACTATGAGCCACTGTGGCTCCAATACCACACGATGATCCACTGTGGCTCCATAGATCATTCAACTCCCTACAATCCTCAAACCAAGTATTAGATAGATGGTTTGAATATGGTGTAAGAATATTTGAATATTATTTTGTGCTTCTCTATCTTTAGATGAAGGTATAGATATAGTATTGTTTATTTTGCAGAAAGGATCCACTCACAGCTATGTTCCGAAAATATCTTTTTTCTATCTATCAAACAAGGACAGTCCTTATTGGCATAGATTATATTGTCCTGGATTAAACACTTACGTCACCAAGTTAGAATCACTTATCTTGCCGTTTATTACACAAAGGTAAGATATACAGCTAAACATTATAACATTATATAACTTATATCATGGGTGAAAAGAGAGAGGGAGAGAGAGAGAGGGAGAGAGGGGAGAGGAGAGGAGAGGAGAGCTGAGGAGAGGAGAGGAGTTATATACATAGAAAAGTTATATACATAGAAAAGTTATATACATAGAATACATAGAAAAGTTATATACATAGAAAAGTTATATACATGTACATAGAAAAGTTACATAAGATAAGTTATGTACATGTACATAGATAAGTTATAATTTATAATTTGGGTTAAAGTTATATACATAGATAAGTTACATACATAGATCAGTTATAATATTAGTTAAACTTATGTACATAGAAAAGTTATTAACAAACATAGATCATTTATAATATGGGTTAAAGTTATATACATAGATAATTAAGTTATATACATAGATAAGTTATAACATGGGTTAAAGTTATATACATAGATAAGTTATAATACTAATGATAGTTACTTGTTGGCAGAATTTACAGATGTTATATTACCCCATTCTGTTAGCTTCATATTGGGTCTTATAGTCACAATTCTTTTCTCCCTCTTAAATGATTGTACATTTTTTTATATAAAGAACTAAGCTGAATGATTGTACATTTTCTATAAAGAATAAGCTGAACGAGTAAACTTTTCATATTAAGATATAAATTTAATAATCAAACTTTTTATTGAAATTATTTATGCTTTCTTCCTGAATTTTGGGGAAAATTTAATGTCTGAATAGTTTTTATGAAATTGTTCATTTTTTTCCAGGCCTAACAATGGTTCTAGAATAACGGTATTACCTACGATATTAATGTCTGGTCCTGTCGGTTGCGGTAAAATGACTGTCATAGAATGCGCTACTTTACGTCTAAGTCTCCACATGCAACAGGTAAGGTTAGATTGAAAGAGAGGGGGAAATAGGGTTTAAATTCCACTTGACACAAGCTAGGTCATTTCGGGACCAACACATGGTTCAATTTTAATTCAATATTTTGCTTGTGCTTATGCATCTTTAGAGAAAACCCACGAGGTTGGACAGGTGACCTTACTCCTTTTCACGTACATCCGGGAAATTGAGACCCCACCAGTTTACTCAATGACAGACATTTTGATATAGCGTCCACGTACTAACCATTAGGCCATCTCCCCCCCCTCCCCCCAATGTAAAGTTAGATTCCTACTGCAAGTGGCATAATTGAATTTTTCTCTCAAATTTTATTTGTTAATGAACATGTTTATCTGCTTGCAGGTCAATTGTCACGATTTAATTGGTGAGTCAGCTGCAGCAACAGAATCTAGAATTAAAACCTGTTTCCTGACAGGTAAGCATTTATTATTCATCTGTAGGAGTAACAGAATTATTTTCTAATTTTAACAGCCATACATGAAGGAAGGGTTATTGTTTTTTATTATAGATCTCTGTGTTAATACAAAATGAGAGGGTCATACTTTTTGCCTCTGACAGAGCTAATGAAGAGAGCCATACGCCATACAGTGTACTATGTTGGAATATCTTGCTTAGACTCAAATTCAAGCTGCCAGGTTTTTTTTTTTGCATGTATACATTACAGATATGTACACGGGTCCTCGGTTTTTTAACCCATCCGAATGGCTATACTTATACGAGTTGATAAGTATCGCGCTGGGTAACCATGGTGAGTTGGTAAGTATGGTGCTGGTTCACTTGTCAGAAGGTCCTGTGTTCAGTTACTGTGTTGGCAGCGAAACTTTCTTGGATTTTCCCCTTGTCAGTGTTGCAGAAAAAGAAATGAAATGGGGTTTAACGTCCTACTTTTCTGCACCTAACCTGGGCTGATGAAGACAGGTTTAACCAGAAAGGAGGGCATCTAGTTGTTATTTTGGGTATGCCATTGTCAGCACATTATTCAATATCCCATACTAGTTGACTGTAGCACCGCTGTCCTGGTAAAAATTTCCCTCGTAGTACACTGTGAGCTTGATTTCATCTTCATTAGCATGGTTTGAGGCAAAACAGTTCTATGTTAAACCACTTTGATTTTTAAACAAAGTAAAAAAGTGTTGGAGTGCCAAAGTTTAGATTTGCTGATTCCACAATACAGAATATATATACTATTCAAAAAAAGTAGGGGATATTTGTTTTTCAAGGGTTATTAAAGTCACCTAATGAAACTGACGAAGAAACAAATGACAAAATGAAATGAAGTTCACATTCATCGATTTATTCCAAATGATCGTTAGACTAAGTAAGGCACAGACTGACCATTATAAGGGTAAAATGATACCCGGGGTCAAACAGCAAAGTTACCACAGCATCACAACTAAGTCAGTAACGGGTAAATCCTCCTCTGTTTGCCAAACAAGCATTGATCCGACGTGGCATACTCCTAATGAGACGTCTAAGGTTATTTTGGTCCAGATTGTCCCATTCCTGTTGCAACGCAGCAGCAAGTTCTTGGATATTGGTAGGACGTTGTTGACGTTGACGTAATCTCTGTCCAAGCATGTCCCAGACATGCTCGATGGGGGAGAGGTCGGGACTCAGTGCTGGCCAAGGTGGTGATGTTCTGTTGTTTAAGGTAACCTGTAACGATCCTGGCCCTGTGACATCTTGCGTTGTCATCCTGGAAGATGAAACGGCGGCCACGACGTCGTGCGAACGGCACAACATGGACTGCCAAGATGTTGTCCCGGTAGTACTGGCCTGTAACACGCCCTGCAACAACATGTAAAGCTGTTCTTCCAGCAACAGTGATGCCTCCCACAACCATAACAGAACCACCCCCAAAGCGATCATGTCTGATGACGTTAACGTCTTGGAAGCGCTCGTTTCGACGACACCACACCCTCCTACGTCTGTCCAAAAAATCAACAGTGAACCTTGACTCATCTGAAAACATCACATTGCTCCAGCGTCGATTATCCCAGTGTTGACGATCCCTACACCAACGATGTCTTGCCTGAATGTGATGATCTCTCAAACAAGGGATCACGCGAGGACGTCGGGCGCGAAGGTGACCCCTATGCAGTCGATTCCGAATCGTCTGGCCACTCACTCTCACACCAGTGTCTGTTTGAAGACGAGCGCTGATCTGATTTGCTGTGATGACACGTTTTCTCAAGGCCAAGGTACGGATAAATCGATCCTAGGCTTGAGTTGTCGCCCTTGGTCGACCTGAGCGTGGTCTGTCCTGTACAGATTGTGTATCACGGTATCTGGACCATAGCCTGCTTATGACATACTGAGAAACATTCATTGTCCGCGCCACAACCGCCTGTATTGTGCCGATCTGTAGCATGCCAAGGGCACGTAGCCTTTCATTTTGGGTAAGCCGACGCATATCAAAATTTATTTTCTGGTCACTAAAACAATTAAACTGATGTTTCCACCCTGGAATTCAATGCCACAATGACTGTAACATTCAAAGTCAGAGTCGTGCAAATCTTGGGTTCGACCCCCATGATGATCCCATGCATCACCTGCATTCCATGCGGTAGCTATTGGTGCGTTTGGGCGTCACATGTAACTGGAAATGTTTCTTCTGTTAGGTTCTATAGTGACTTTTTTCGTAGTCATTTGCATATTTTGGTATTATGCCCCCAAAATCAAATATCCCCTACTTTTTTTGAATAGTATAATATGTGTAATTCAACATGGCGTCCAAACTGGGTTGATATATTTCAGTTTAGGCACAGGTTACTATCAAATGGTATGATTTGATTTGATTTTTTTTTTTTATAGCAAGTGTGTTTTCACCATGTGTCCTGGTTTTAAAGAATATTCATGCCTTAGGGAAAGAACGAGGTGGACAAATTGAAGGTCAGTGTTTGAAGATTTTACATCCATAGAATTATGATAAACCATGTTATAATAGTAAGTGCAGGGTGACTGCACCACACATAATTACACAAAAACCAATATACGGACAAAACACAATCCTCAGAAATCACAAACAATTGAACTTATCAAATTAAGTAAATGGATCAGGGAACTAGCCATAAGCATCCACTGCGCTGTACAGTTCCTTTTACACAAAGTAAAGTCCAATTGGAGTAACAAATACCAGTCTTCAGAATGGAAGTTAGTGTGCAACATTGTATCAGAAGGTCTGTCATTGAGTCAAATGGCGTGGTTTCGTTTCCCTGTTTGTACTTCGACTGTCCAACCTCATGAGTTTTTCTCCGGGTATTCCAGTTTCCTTCCTCCCAAATGAATTATTGAATTAAAATTAAACCATATCTCTCTATTTCATTGTGACTGTCCTGAAACACTTACAACCTGATCACCACTTGTTAAGGATAATAAATAGGTATACCGTGTATATACCTGGACAAATCAGTGAGCATGGACTGTAAACAATGTCTGATAGTAGAATATGTGAGGATTATATAATCAACTAAACAATGTCTGATTGTTGAAGGGGGTTGGATGGTTGAATGGTTAGCACATGCATTCTGTATCATAAAGTCTGTCATTGAGTCAACTGGTGTGGTTTCGAATCCCTGGTTGCATGTGACAAGCAGTAGAGTCGCCTGTCAAACCTCATGGGTTTTCTCCGGGTCCTCCGGTTTCACCCCACTGCTGGAACCCTACACACAAGCGAATTATGTTAGTCCCAAAATGACCTAGTTTGTGTCGTCAGTGGAAGTTAATCCCTATTTCTCTCTCCCTCTGATTGTTGAAGCGAATTATTGAAATATGTTAGTCCCGAAATGACCTAGATTGTGTCAGTGGACATTAAACCTCATCTCTCTCTCTCTCTCTCTCGCTCTCTCTCTCTCTCTCTCTCTCTCTCTCTCTGATTGTTGAATATTTGAGGATTATATAACCATGTTATTAGTATATTTGAAGAATATATGAACATGTAAACATGATTTTGAAATCTAATTGCAATACAAATCTATATTTTGTTTCGGTTTTTATAATTTCAATGGCTTACACTACATGTAGATCTAACAAGTTATAGCGGGAGGTCACGTTCAGCCAGTTCAGATGTCAAGCGTGTGACATTTGACCCTATAACCTCAGTCATTTGATTAACCAATCAGAATTGTTGTTGCTTTGGTTTGATTTCTATCGCTGATAATGCCTACCCACAATTCCGCGCAAAAAGGGTCAGACAGTTTCATTGGCTGACCCCTCATTTCAAGCAGAACACGAATTAAATAACAAGTCTTCCAGATCCTAATGTATCAAAGACAAGTAAAACGAAAGTTTGAACTATAAAAACGAAACGAAATAGGTTCTGTGTTTTTATCAGATTGATGATTTTGTTGCTAGTCGTATTCAATCGAAAACAGATTAGCTCTGAATATTTTTTTAAAAAATTGTGTTTTTATAAATTTTCAGATCCTAGAGTTATAAGTGGTTTTCACAACAATATTAAACAAATTGCCCTGGAAAGAACAGAATATCCTTTGGTTGTCATAGCTACCACAAATAATCTGCGAGCTGTTTCAGAAGACATGAATGATGTCTTTCTACACGACATTATAATGGAGGTAGTAGCTTAAATATAACAAAATGTGGTTTAATGTCCTACTGTTCTGCTCCAAACTGGGCTAATGAAGACGGCATACACCATACAGTGTGCTATGAGAGAAATTTTGTCTGGACGGTGGCACTATGGTCTACTCTTATTATATCGAATTTCAACTGTCAAGGGATCTTTTACATGCATGTCAATGTGTATATGAGACCTCAGTTGTTCATCCCATCTGGACGACTAGACAGCTTCACCTCTGACAAACAGGAACCTCGGCCAACACTCTTTGTTTCAAGCCAGCATCTTACTCACTGAACTGGCACCTCTCGTTTGATCAATCCAGTCAGAAGAAATGAAATGAAATGTGGTTTGACGTCCTACTCTTCTGCACCTAACCTGGGCAGGGAAATTTTGAGGGAAATTTTTCCGGGCATCTACGCTACGACCAACTCTTATATCGAAGCAGCCTACTCTTATATTGAATTCCAACTGCCAAGGGATCTTTTACGTGGACGCCAATGTGTACCCAGGACCTCATTTTTTGTCACATCCGAACGACTAGACAGCTGTCCTTGTCATTCACTTCATTCTGTATCACTGACAAGAGGAAACCATGCCGGAAAATCTAGATGAACTTTCTCGGCCAATGCAGGGATCGAACAGCCGACCTCCAGGCTAGCGAGCCAGCACTTTACCCACTTAACCACGTGATCCCCCAAGTAAGGTTGCAACAACGCTGAAAAAATATTGTTAAAAAATATTATCGCGATATCATGGATTATCATCTGGAGTAAATTACCGTGATAATTAGAATTATCGTGGTTCAAAAATTCATTATCGTGACGATTACTGATGTAAAATTGACATAAGTGTGGTGTATATAAATGGATTAATGGATAAAGTATATCTGTTTGATATTCAGCAATGTATCGTCTGATCATAATATCGCGATATATCGCCATCCCCGGGTTATCGCTGCAACCTCAGAATAAGGAAAACAGTTTATATTTTGTACATACTTACGGCCGGGGGGTGAATGGTTAACTGAACTTAACTCGTGGGTTTTCTCTGTGCGCTCCGGTTTCCTCCCACAGCTAAGAACCCCGACGAGCTGGCAAATTATTGAAATAAGATTGAACCATATGTTTGACCAGGAAAGACTTAGTTTGTGTCAAGTGGACGTTAAACCCCATTTCTCCGCTTGTACGTGACCATTAGTTGGGTTTTCTCTGGCACCTCAGGTTTCCTGCTAAAGACCGCTAAGTGATAGTGAGTTAATGAAATAGAATTGAACTTTGTGTTTGTGTCGTGTGGATGCTAATCTCTCTCTTGTTATAATGTATTTTAGGGTCCAAGTGAAAGTGACAGATTTGATATTATTGAAGCTTTAGTTGATGATGAACCAATAGAAGCTGATCTTTCTATAAAACATCTCGCTCAGAGAACAGCTGTAAGTTATTCTTCTTACCCTAATTGATTAGACCAACTTTAAGTTGGGTCAAAGGTCATAAGATGTAAACAGGGCTAGCGCTAATCCCAACCCTAACCCTGGACCTAACCTAATGATTACCCCAACCCTAACCTACAATCTCGCCAACAACCACATGCCCTGACCTTATTTATATCTCAGCAACCTTGACAAAAATTGAGCTGGCCTTGACAGTATGAAAAATCTGTTGTAATGTTGTAGCCCCAGACTGTCCTAGGCAGCAGTCATACATATTGTTGTCACTCCAATCTGTCCTTGACACAAGCTGCAGTTAGTTTAGTTGCCAGGTAACTAGGCATGTATAATGTTGTAAACCCAATCTGTTGCCAGGGAACTAGGCATGTATAATGTTGTCACCCCAATCTGTCAAAGCGCTTCGGTGCAAACAGGTGTTTTATCACTGTGAAAGTAATGTTGTTACCCCAATTTGTCCTTGTGACCAGCTGTCATCTTGGCACTAGGCATACTCAATGTTGTCACCCCAATCTGTCCTTGTGTTTGAGTATCGAAATAGTGTATTTGGTTGAGTTCATGTCGAAACTGTAGGTAGACATTCGCAGCAATAGAAAATGAATCAAAACAAAAGTTGTACTTCCAAATACCCACTTAAAACACTAACACTGATTGGTTAATTAAAAAACATGATGTCATAGGTCAAATGCAGCTTTATTAACCTTTGACACGGCCTTCGACAACAACCAATCAGATCTTCATGTAGTTGAGGCCATCGAAGGTTAATAAAAAACGAAACGACATAAAGATCTTAATGCGACGGTTCCTTCAACTGGTTTAAAATGTATTATTTGTGTTTTTCAGGGATTTGTGTTAGGAGATTTAGTCTGTCTCGTAGCTCATGCTAGAAGAGAAGCGTATTCCAGCACTCTCAACTTAAAGTTAGTTAACTTAAAGTTATTTTTAATCCATCAGAATCCATGCCGGAAGATTTTTACTGTTGATTATTTCGATTAGGGCATGGAATATTTGAAATTTTTCCAGAAATGCTAAATGACATGTAGTCTTCAATGTTTCATTAAGGGGTTTTGGTGGCTGAATGGTTAGCATGTTGTATCATAAGGTCTGTCATTGAGTTAGCTGATGTGGTTTGGAATCCCCAATTGTATGAGACAAGGAGTAGGGTCGTGGGTTTTCTCCAGGCACTCTGGTTTCCTCCCACTGCTAAACACCCCAATATTGAACAATATGTTAGTCCCAAAATGACCTAGTTTGTGTCGAGTGGAGGTTAAACCAAGTAGTCGTATTTTATTGTCCCCCTTCGAAGAAAGTTGGGGGACTATTAAAATGGGTTCGTCCGTCTGTCTGTCTGTCTGTCTGTCTGTCCGTCTGTCCATCACACTTTTTGGGACACAATAACTCTCTTCCTAATTGAGCTAGAATGTTCAAACTTGGTGTATGTGTTTATTAGGTCAATGCCTTGATGGACTTCGAAGATGAGCATTTTCCGCTTAGGGTAAGCAGAGATAAGCAATTTGATTGGTTGATACTTTGGGTCAAGATAACTTAGGTTCATCTTGATTGATGATTTTTATGCCAATACAATGACTGCATTCTCATTTAGTAATGGATTCGACAGTAAAAGTGTATAGAAACAATGACACTTCGTGTACAGTTTGATTGCTCGATACATTGAAAAAAATAAATGTGCGATTAATTAATATGTGTCTTCTATTTATTTTGGGATGTCGGCGGGGGACATCAGCAGCCTCACTGTTGGCTTGTTTGAAACAGAAAGTAGCTGCCTGATTTACAAATGTAACCACATCCATTCAAATTTAGCAGCCTTCTTTCTTTCGAAGTACAAAGAGTTTACCCACCAACTTTTTAAAATTTTGTTTAAAAACAAAAAATTGTTGATGGTTTATAGTTCCATGCCATCTTTAAATATTTCTAAACAAGTACAAAGAATTTGGCCACCAACTATTTTTTGATTTGTTAAAAAACAAAAGAATGTTGATGATTTATAGTTCCATGCCATCTTTAAATGTATCTGTCTTTTTTTTTCCAAGTGGTAATGTAAACTTATCTCAAGATGAAGAAGAAGATTTAGTGTCTGCCGGAGTTATTTTACAACAAAGACATTTCGAAGCTGCTTTAGATAAACTACAGACAGCTCATTCAGATGCTATAGGTGCTCCAAAGGTAAGACCTTTCATTCAGATGCTATAGGTGCTCCAAAGGTAAGACCATTCATTCAGATGCTATAGGTGATCCAAAGGTAAGTCAGCTCTTCCTTATGCTGCATGTGCTCCAAAGTTAAGACCACTCATTCTTATGCTGAAGTTGCTCGAAGGGTAAGTCAGCTCATTCGGATGCTATAGGTGCTCCAAAGGTAACTCAGCCCATTGCTTCAAAGATTTTGATTTTATAGGTCATCCAACAGTTAAGACAGCTCATTCAGATGATATAGGTGTCACTAAGGTAAGACAGCTCATTCTGTTGCTTCAGGGGCTCGAGAGGTAAGACCACCCATTCTTGTGTCACAGGTGCTCTAAAGGCAAGTCAGCTCTTTCTTATGCTAGAAGTGTTCCAAGGGTAAGGCAGTTCATTCTGATTCTATAGTTCATCCAAATATAAGACAGCTTGTTCTGAAGCAATAGGTGTCGCTACGGTAAGACAGCTTGTTCTGATGGTATAGGTGTTGCTAAGGTAAGACACTGCTCCAAAGATAGATTCATGTAATAATATATTATTGTATCAAGTCTGTACGTCCTACATTTCGACATGTCACAACTCATCGTTCACAATTCCACTCAAGATTTTACATATGATAGATTTTGGGGAGGATTATTAAGATTGTAGTCCAAAGGAGGGCCCTAATTGCTTATAAGGGAAAGTTTATTAGTGTTTTTTAAGTCTTCAAGAAGGAACTATAAAGAGCAAGATATTGATATTCCAGAGTTATTGCCCCTGACTATATTAACATTGGAATTCAGAACTGTTCTTTAAAACTTCTGAAGAAAAAAAGGAGATGAAGATAGAGCATCTTTTGTATATTTATAGATACCAAATGTAACGTGGGATGATGTTGGTGGATTAAGTAGTGTAAAATCTGATATATTAGATACAGTACAATTACCGTTACAACATCCAGAATTACTCGCTGCTGGACTAAAACGATCTGGTCAGTTTCTTTTTATTCTCTTCATTTTTTTTCTATGCATTCTGAGATGTTAAATTTTTTTTAATTCAAAAGTTCTGTTATATAATCCGGTTTTAAAAAATAGTGGTCTGAATCCCTTTTTGATTTAAAATGGGTAAATTCTTCAGACACAAACTGTTCCGCTCAATTTTAGATGGTTCGTAACAAAAAAGAGGTTAGACTGAATTATTCAGCTTCTAATAGCTCCATCAATACCAGCTATCAGATAGGTTGTTATTTTATTAGGGGGGGGGGGGGGTAGCATGCGCGCGCAGTATCATTGAGTCAACTGGCGTGGTTTGAATCCCCAGTTGTACGTGGCAAGGAGTAGGGTTGCCTGTCCAACCTTGTGGTTTTCTCCAGGTACTCTGGTTTCCTCCCACTGCTAAAGACCCCTATGCGCAAGCTAATTATTGAAATATAATTAAACCATATGTTAGTCCTGAAATGACTTAGTTTGTGTCGAGTGGACGTTAAACCCCACTTCTCTCTCTGTTATTTTATTACTACCTGATTATGTCCCTTTTCAATAACCATATTTGGTATGATATATTCTAGGTGTATTATTATATGGACCACCTGGAACTGGTAAAACATTATTAGCTAAAGCAGTAGCCACAGAATGTTCGTTAAATTTTCTCAGGTTAGTACACTATAATTGTGGGAATTTAATTTTATGTCAGAGCAAGTGGCATTTCGGGAGCAACTGGTTTCAACGGAATGCAACTGAAAAAGATAAACCTGAGCGTCTTTTACAACTTAAACCAACTGATTTGAAAGATAGTCTACATTAATTTTTGACGAATCTGAAAAGCAAAGAAATAAATCTTCAAAGATTCCTATCTTTTAATGAAATATAATTTATTTGTTGTTGTCTTATTTCAGTGTGAAAGGACCGGAACTGATCAATATGTATGTTGGACAAAGTGAAGAAAATATTAGAGAAGGTAAAATATAATAGTGATTGCAGCATGGTATTGACCTCAGAAAAGGAATTAATTTCAAACAAATATCAGGGGGGGGGGGGGGGGATGGCTGAATGTTTAGCATGTGCGCGCTGTATCATAAAGTCTGTCACTGACTGGTTTCGATTCCCCAGCTGTAAGTGGGTCGCCTGTCCAACCTTGTAGGTTTTCTTTGTGTCCCCACCCACTGCTAAAGACCCCTACCTGCAAGCGAACTATTGAAATAAAAATGGAACAAATGTTAGTCCCGAAAAAACCTAGTTTGTGTCGAGTGAACAATAAACCCCATTTCTCTCTCTCTCTCTATCAAATATCTTTGGCATATTAGGTACAACAAGCTGGCTTTCCACGTGATGTTGGGTGTTGGGGGGGGGGGATGGTTTATTTAGTGGTATAACACGTGCGCAAGAAATTACAAGGTCTGTCGTTGAGCGGAGTGGCGTGATTTGTTTCCCCGTCTGTACGTCACAAGGAATAGGTTCGCATGTCCAATCTTGTGTTTTTTCTAAGGGTCCTCTGGTTTCCTCTCCTAGTGCTAAAGACCCGTACCAGAAATCTAAAAACAGGAAGTTATTATTAGATTATTTTTATTTTGATAGTTTTTAAAAGAGCAAGAAGTGCTACACCTTGTGTGATATTTTTTGATGAACTTGATTCTCTGGCACCAAATCGAGGTAAAAGTGCTGATTCAGGAGGTGTTATGGACAGGTAAGAGAAATAAATATTAAAGATACATTAGGAGAGATTAGATGAAGAGCTGGCAGTTCTAACTTTAATATTTATAAAGTAGATAATGTAAACAGAATTTGCTGAAATTTTCAGTCAAATTGATCCACTTGGAACCAAGATTTTAGCGATTGAATTTTCGGCCTAGCCTCGGTCATCAGTACTAAAGTCGGTACGACGATAAAAAACATAGTCTCGATTATGTGAGGGATTAGCCAATATAACGGTCTGTTACGATGGCTTCTTGGCATGCTGTGCACGGAACTGTGCATAAACCACTTGATTAATCAATGTATGACATCATAGGGTCAAAATTCACTGGTACAACCCCTGACACGACCTTCCAGTACAACTTATCAGATCTTCATGTAATGTAGACCATCAAAAGTATAAAATACGAATTGAGATATAGATCTGTCTTTTAATCGGGCCTGTATCTAGACACCATTAAGCGGGGGGGGGGGACATTATCTTTCGGTAGGGGGGTGAATATTTTGAGGAAATTGTCGGAAAGGTCATTCTAACAGACTGCTGTAATCATCATGCTATATAGTTACCTAGGCCCCATCGCACCCCCTGTAGATACGGGCAGTTTGAGGTGGAAGCAAACATTAGGCTGTGTACTTGAAGTGAGGATTGTATTATAAAACTTAATTGCCCTCAATGGCAATACTTTGACTTTAAAACCAGCAACTTACTTGCTGTAAACAAACCTATCAAACTTCATTTCAATACACAAGAAAGGGAGTTAACTCTAATTAACAAATAGGAAAAAGCACATAGCTGATTTGTGTGAGAACAGCTGTAAGGAAAGACCAAACAATTTAATGTTATTGTTAGACAGGAGACCAAACAGTCTAAGACAAATGAGTGATTAATTTTATATGAATATTTTAGAGTTGTATCGCAATTGTTAGCTGAATTAGATGGTCTGGGTAAGTCTTGTGACGTCTTTGTGATAGGAGCTACCAATAGACCAGATCTTTTAGACCCTGCATTATTGAGACCCGGAAGGTGAGTGCTAGTCATGTATTTTTCTACAGTGAAATATAAAAAAAATAATTAACAATGTTTTCTCCTGTTTCCTCCCACAGCTAAAATTCTCAAAGTCCAAGTGAATAAAATTGTACCATATGTTACTGCCAAAATGGCAGTTTGTCTCAGACATGTAATGCCATCTCTCTCTCTCTCTCAGAAATAAAGAAATGGGGATGAACGAATGTAAATGGTGATTGTGTTCATTTTATTTAAATTCTAGATTTGATAAACTGTTATATCTGGGAATCAGTGAGGACAGACCATCACAGTTGAAGATTTTAAAAGCTCTAACAAGAAAGTAAGTGTCTGTTTCCATAGAAACTAGATTCTCGACTGAAATGTCCAAGGTTGGAATTTGGTTGTTGTCCAAGAAGCCCTATTGCCACTGCAGAGCTACCATATAATTTAGCTTTTGCATAATTGTTGTGTTGGGATCTCTATACCCGGCATCTCCACCATGTTGTGTTGGGATCTCTATACCCGGCATCTCCACCATGTTGTGTTGGGATCTCTATACCCAACATCTCCACCATGTTGTGTTGGGATCTCTATACCCAGCATCTCCACCATGTTGTGTTGGGATCTCCTCTGGATATTCCTTCTTACTATCGACTAGCACATGAATGGACAGTCATACTCGTATCCCAAACCCCTTGTAAATCAAAAGAAAACATCTCCGATACGGTCATGCTTCGAAGAGCGTGGTCTTTTATTCACTTTAATAAATATAGTACAAAGAAGAATGGGCAGATAACTCCCATCTCACGTGACACATATTACAATAATAATCATCATGACCTTTAGAAAAAGATCAATAGGACATAATGCATGGTTAATTGGAGGATCAGGAAGGAGGACCCAGCAAAAAAGTAGCATCTAGTAGGTTGGATTTTATGGAAATATGATTCCCATTTACATGTTGACATGCACATGAAAGAATACACAACAGTTAAAATTCGAATTTCCCTCTTTGCACACTGCATGGTGTATGCACATCTTCATTTGCCCAGATGAGTGCTAGTATCGCTGCTGTTCGGGCAAAAATTCTGTCATATAAGGCTGCATGGCATATTGACATCTTCATTAGCCCAGAGCGAGAAGGAGAGTATCGCTGGTGTTCTGGCAAAATTTCTCTCATATAACTCTGCGTAGTGTATGTACGTCTACATTTAGCCCGGATGACGGGGAAAAAGTAAGAAGTTGAACACCCATTTCAATTGTTTTCATATCCATTCCCAAGTGTTTCAATATTTCAGGTTTCACATAGCAAAATCTTGTAATATGGAAAATATTGTTTCACAATGTCCCTGGAATATGACTGGTGCTGATTTTTATGCGTTGAGTTCCGATGCCATGTTGAACGCTCTTAAAAGGAAAATTCAACTGTTAGAAGACGGTATGTTTGTACGATTCTACCCTTCATAATGTCTGTATCCCTCTTCGATTATATTTTAACTTAGGCTCTCATTTCCATCAGGGAGAAAAATGGGGTTTAACACCCACACGACACAAACTTTGTCATTTTGGGGCTGATACATGTTTAAATTTTGTTTCAATCGTTCGCTTGCCCATAGGGGTCTTCAGCTGTAGTACCCAGAGAAAACCCACGAGGTTGGACAGGCGACCCTACTCCTTGTCACATCAAACCAGGGTATCGAAACCACACCAGTTGACTCAAGACCTTACAATACAGCGCACACATTCTAACCATTCAGTCATCCAACACCCCAACATCAAATAGACCAGTCCTGTACAACCATCAGCAGATCTAGAGGGATGTATGGATGAAAAGTCTTATTAACCGAAATATCTCGTGCAACTTTCACTTAAAGATATTTATGGGAGATTAAATAAAGAGCTGGCAGTTCTCACTATATTAGATAAAAAACTAGATAAAGTATAGGAAATTTGCAGGCAATTTCAATCGAATTGATCCAATATGATCCAAGAACTACGCGGATGTAAGTTCAACTCAGCCTTGATCATTATTGCTGAAGTCGGTAAAACAAAACTAATAGTGTCGATTATCCATTTAATCGTTAATCAAGAAGGAAAGTTTTGAAGCAAACCGGACTATAGTCCAACAAATATCGCAGGCTAGCCTTGACATTGAGAGTTGATTATGGTTTGGATAAGTTAACTAATGTCTAATTAATAGTTTTTATAACATTTCAGGCCTAAATAAAGACTTGCACTAGGCAGATTTTGCTCTTGCATGATCTATGTTTTATCAGATAAACCAACAAAAGGAAATTAAATAAAAAATTTGGTACAGTAGGCTATTCAAAAACTTTATTTTTATTTATATGCCTAATTTATATTTCAGGTAAAACCGTTGATACCAGTCACATCGTTGTACAAGAAAAAGATTTTATCGATGCTTTGAAGACGTTGATACCCTCCGTATCAGACGCTGAACTAACCAGATATAAAACAATCAGGGACACATTCGAAGTTCCTACCTAAATATTAAAATAAACTGTGAAACAATAATCATAGAACGGTGTAACAGCGACATGTTCGAAGTTCCTACCTAAATATTAAAATAAACTGTGGAATAATAATCATAGAACGGTGTTATAGGGACACGTTCGAAGTTCCTACCTAAATATTTGATTGTTTCAATAAATTGCGATAGCATGGTGTAACAGTGACATGTTTAAAGTTCCTACCAAGTGTTTAATCGTTTTAAATAAACAGAGATATAATGACAATAGCATGTGGGGGGTTGGATGGCTGAATGGTTAGCATGTGTGTGCTATATCATAAGGTCTGTCATTGAGTCAACTGGCACGGTTTAGATTCCCCTGTTGTACGTGGGAAGGAGTTGGATCACCTGTCCAACCTCGTGGGTTTTCTCTGGTTTCTCCACCAAACGAATTATTGAAATAAAATTGAATCATGTGTTAGTCCCGAAATGACCATGTTAAACCCCATTTCGCTGTCTCTTTCACTATGGAGGTTCCTAACTAATGTTTAATCATTTTAAATAAACTGTGATTTAGTGCTGGTTATAGGGTGGTGTAACAAAGACAATTGTTACACAAGCCATAAGCTGATTTGATTTATGCTTAAGAAATGAAATTTAACATACTGCTTTTCTACACCAACCAGCTAGGCTATAATGTAGATGAGCCATGAATAGAAAAAACAAATCTGCTTTCAATAAGAAAATATATGTACTGTCTAATTAGTGCATAACATCAAAGACCATCTCATACATAGATGGCTGAATGGTTAGCACGTGTGCGCTGTATCATAAGGTCTGTCATTGAGTCTAGTGGCTTGGTTTTGATTCCCCGGTTGTATGTGACAAGCAGTAGGGTCGCCTGTCCAACCTCGTGGGAAAGACGCCCTACGCGCAAGCGAATTACTGAAATAAAATTGAACCATATGTTAGTTCCGAAATTACCTTGTTTGTGTCGAGAAGAGTTAAACTCTCTCTCTCATATTTAACTAATTTCTATTGTGTTTTGTAATGTTTGATTGCTTGTATTTTAAAATGATTATATTAAAAATACATTTGCTTTTAGTTACTAGCAGGGCTTGTAGAAAGATTGAGACAATACCCAAAAATATCTTACAAGATATGTCATAAATTAACTGATTGAAAGCCCTGCTGTTTGGATTATGTGATATTTATAAATAAACTGCAAAGTACCCTACTGTATAGATTGTTATTCACCCACATTTTCATGTGGACATATATTGCCATTACCCTGTCTCAGTTTATATTTTGTTTGTGGACCCTCTATGCCGTAGTCTACGGGTCACAATTTATCTGATTTTGAAGAAACTTGAAATATAAATTTATATCTCAAAGATCTTGGTTCCTTTCAATATTGGAATGTATTGGTCCCTAACTTCATGGTTATTGCCTCTGATTGTATGAAAAATCATGTTTTTAGCCTGTGGAGATTTTATCCGATTATGATGAAACTTAACATAGTCAGTCATATATGTTTATGACCCAAAGATTGTGGTTCCTTGCGATATTGCCCCATATTGGACACAAGCTCCGTGGTTTAATCTTTCTGATTGTAGGTATAAAAAATCATGTTTTTATCTCTGTCTTCTGTCCATCCCTTGCAAAATGTATGCGTATCTTGCATGGCAACTGCTTGTTATATTAAGTGTAAGCCTTACTGTATAGTTTGTTATATAATTGTAATTTAACTGCTCAGTGTTTTTTGTTACATTAATCAATCAATACGGAAATAAATTTATTAAAAATATTCCTTAATGGTTCCTGTATTCAATTATATAGCCATCCGCATAATCTGACACATACTGACACAGAGCAGTTGACTGGCATTTTAATTCCTAAAGGGGGTTGGGATGGCCTAGTAGTCTAGAGTGCCACGCTTCGACCTCTAGCTAGCCGGTCTCCTCTGGCTTGCGGCTATGGTTTCGAGCCCTGGTGTGAGCGTATGTGGCATGGAGATAGGGGTGCCTTCTCAACCTCGTTGGTTTCCTCCGGCCACTCAGGTTTCCTCCCACTACTAAAGACCCCTACGCGCAAGCGAATTATTGAAATAAAATGAAACCATATGTTAGTCCCAAAATTACCTGGTTTGTGTCGAGTGGACGTTAAACCCCATTTCTCTCTCTCTCTTTAATTCCTAAAACGACGATTTTAGTTGAAAACATTAAATATACTTCAAGAATTTTGAAAAGTATTTATTCCATTTAATAAAATTGGAAAGGTTTATTAAGTCTTTTTGATTAAGATAGATGTGAAACGGTGAAGAATGCCATTACAAAATAGGATACCCTAGCCTTCTAATCCAGGAATTTTTGCTGGAGGGGGTTTACCAGGGACCTGTTAAAATAGCATTATGCAAGAGCAAAATCTGCTTATTACAGGTCTTTCTTTAGGAATGAAATGTTATCTACATAATCAATTAGACATTAACTAACATATCAGGACCATGATAAACTCTTGATGTCAAGACTAGCCTTCGATGTTGGCGGATTAAATTCTTATATGCCGCTTAATAGCCGTTGATAATTAAATCAATCAAGTGGATAATCAAGACTATGCTGTTTATATTAATGATTTGAGTAATGATGACCGAGGCTATGTGAATATTTCAAACGCTTTTTTCTCGGCTAATAGTGGATCAATTTGACTGAAATTTTCAGCAAATTACCTTTACACTATCTAGTTTCTAACTATTATAGTGAGAACTGCCATCTCTCTATCTTATCTCCCATAATGTAACTTTAAGGAAATCTGTCATCATCCACTCTAAATTACATACATAAATTACATGCCCTTTTGAAAGAGAAAAATCATTTTTATAATGATGTAGGATCACATTGTGATTTAATTTCATTGATGCAAGGCATTAATTTTTTTATGTAGCTGAGCAGGGTGGGGTTTGGACACCCCCCCCCCTCCTCCTCTGGATCAGCCCCTGTTCAGGCCAGAGATCTATTCCCAAAGTAGATATTTCTGTGTGTGCAAATTGGTTTGATTCTGGTTGAAATGCCCCCCCCCCCCTTAGCATTAAAGGCAAAAGCTAGGCCCTATTGGGAGTAAAGACTGCTAAGAGTTTTAAAAAAAACATTTTACATGTTTAATATTGGGGCCTCCATACCACACTCTAAATACAGCCATAGGCCATATAGGCTATTAATTTTTTTCTGACATTGTTTTTATTTATGTTACCTGACTGGAATTACCGGTATAATTAGCATATTCTTACTTGAAGGAAACAAAACCTGTTTAGTGGCTTCATTTCAGGGACAGATTTTTAACGAAATGTCATTCATTTGATTTTGAAATTCGTGTGGATATATAGTGGGGTTTGTTGTTGTTTATGTTGGTTGTCCCGAGTGTTATGGGTTTTGGTTTGTGTAGTGTAGTGGTCTTGTTCGGCACTTGCTACAAGGGAGATAACTCCATTTAATGACAGTATCAAATTTCCATCAACACATGGCATGCAGCCTTGACTCGAATACGGGTCAGGTCAACGTCGTTGAGTGAACGGTAACAGTGAAACAGCGATGTTGGCAAGTGTTCGGACTATTTTTACCGTTCGGGTGAGTATTTAGAATTATACAAATGTCAACACTGCATATGAAGCGGTTCCAGGAATTAACGAATGTTCAGTTGGCACTGCCACGTGTCTGGTCTTTTATTGAAATAGAATTCTTTCACGTTTTCCATTTCCTTGAAGACGAAAAATTCTAGTTTTAAAAACAGAAAGCCTAGCGTAAATACAATATGTTAAGGCAAACAAGTTGTTACATCACCCTCGGCCTCAATATTTACATAAGGTACAATTCAACGTCAGAAACTAAATATATGAAAATAGTACCAGCTTTTCCCAGTATGGACGGATATTTTATGCTTTGTGTTGTTATTATGTGAACTTGGTAACCGCAAAATTTTACAATTTACATACATATCTCTATACTATACCAAATGAACAACAATAAATTTATATTATAAATGCTTAGAGTAACAATAATCACAGTGTTGAGTGTTGTATATAAGGGCAGTTCATCAATAACTTGTGTAAAATGTTCCATTCTCTATGGTGCCACAGAAAGGGGATGGGTCACAGTTGCCCCATAAAATATCTGCCTATCTATGCCACTAAAAATTCATTCATCTCGATTGAAGCACCATGGCCAGAAACTTTCAATGAATTTATGCCTGGTAAATATCAATTTTACTGAACACCTCTAGATTATTCCTGTTATCAACAAAAAAATTTAAT
This sequence comes from Patella caerulea, assembly GCA_036850965.1. Classification (NCBI taxonomy): domain Eukaryota; kingdom Metazoa; phylum Mollusca; class Gastropoda; family Patellidae; genus Patella; species Patella caerulea. The sequence goes on from JAZGQO010000007.1 coordinate 3,177,274, forward strand.
TTAGTTCTCGTTAGTGAGCTTGCATCCACGTGAGCCACTGTCATCAATGAGTAAAATATTGGCTTGTGAAGTTAAGCTACCGTGGAGGTCCTGTGTTCAACCCGTGGTTTCTCCTTGTCTGTGGTGCAGTATATAGTCATTCAGCTGGGACAAAAAAATAATTAGTTCCTGTGTAGGCCTATACACATATGCGTAAAAGTAAAAGAGCCCTGGCATTTGGAATTTGATATAAGCTAAGGCTGTAGCTCCACTGTCCAGTCAAATATTTCCCTCGTTAGCCCTGCTGGAGCAGAACAGTAAGACATTAAACCAACTAACTATTTATATTGAAAAATATTACTCTGCCACAATAAGTTAGATTCATTAAGCATATTTTTAACTGGAAACATATTACCGGTAATTTGATAGAAACTGGATAAAATGTGCTAAAAAACAAAGAATTTGCACAAAAATTAAGGATAAAATTGCTTCAAAAATGAGTAATTTCTTTTACCCTAAGGCAAACAATTACTTGGAACCTTTTTTTGTCCCTTGATGACCAGATGCTTTTCCTTGTTTATTATCATAGCAAAAGTAGACCTACTTGTCAACCAAGAATAAATCTTGCTCCTCAATAATTCTTGCTTGTGTTTTAATCCATTTAAATTTTTCTCTACCGATAATATAGAGGGGGGTTGAGCGCACGCTGTATCATACGGCCTGGCTACGAATCCCCGGTTGTATGTGGCATGGAGTAGGGTCGCATGTCCAACCTCTTGGATTTTCTCCGTGTACTCCGGTTTCCTTCCACTGCTAAAGACCCCTACGTGCATGCGAAATATTGAAATAAAATTAAACCATATGTTAGTCCCTATACCATATGTTAGTTTGTGTCGAGTGGACGTTAAACCCCATTTCTCTCTCTCTCCGATAATATAGAGTCTTAAAGTAGCTAACTCAATATCATCCGGAGTGCCCAGAGGAAACCCACGAGGTTGAGAAGGCGCCCCTATCTCCATGCCACATACGTTCACACCAGGGCTGGAAACCACAGCTGCAAGCCAGAGGTGACCAGCCAGCTAGAGGGCGAAGCGCGGCACTCTAGTCCACTAGGCCATCTCCCCCCCCTCCCCCCCCCCCAAATGTTAGTGATTTAGCTCCTTTAATGGTGGGCTTGTTATGTAAATATTTAAATAATAGTTTTTATTTGAAGCTAAAAAATAAGACATACAATAGACTGATTTAGCTTTAACATTGCATAATATGTCTTTAATGCTGTTCAGAATGATTTATTCTATTTTAAAACATGTTAAATGAATGATATATATCAAAATGTGAATTATATTATTTATTGTCAAGTATAATTAAGATGATATATGGAGATAACTAGTGAATACATAAACTATTACATGTATGTTGTAATTTATTACTGCAAGTATAAAGGGGGTGTCACTCAAATAAATAAAAAAAAAAGGTCTAAAAGCATACCGGTATATTAAACATGCATTATGCAAGAGCAAAATCTGCCTATTGCAGGTCTTTCATTAGGGCTGAAATATTTTCTTAAGTATTAATTAGACATTAATTGACTGACCCAGGCCTTAATCATCTCTCTATGGCATCAGATTTCTCAGATATTAGATACATTAGAATGGTTCAGCGACCCTTTGATTTAATCAAATATGGAGGACCCAGACATCAACCATGGTTGAAATTATTGCACACGTCTGTCAAACCTTCAAAGCTAATATCTTCGCTTGCAATAGAGTACTCTACTTTTGAACTATTATAGCAAGAATGGCTAGTTCTTTATCTAAATCTTACATAATATATCTTTAATGTGATGTGAATGTATGTTAGGTGATTTATGTATTCAATTTTTGAAAAGAATTATGTTTTGTAATTTTTGAAAAGAATTATGTTTTGTAATTTCTGATCAATTATGTTCGGTGAAATACATGAATAGACCAAATTGAATGACAGTCGATTATGCCTGCTTATTCCATTCTATTTTTTTTTATTATTATTATTTTACCTATTTTTTAAGTTAGCTGTAAGACTGTGTAACACATTCTAACAGACAATCTGTTTTACAGAGAATTACGAAAGTCTTCTAATATCTCTGTAAAAGATAACTGCTTTCAGAACATAAATTCACATCACAAGGCGTCGATCATTGACCCAATGTCATATTATGCATTATTTACATAAGACGCTACTGGTTCGACAGAATGGTGCCTTTTACTTTTACCCCTTTCAAAGCTCCAATAGCATTTTTTTTAAGTTATATTTTTAAAATGTATTAAAATAAAGCCCAAAAATAGATTGAACCTATAAACAGTCCTACCTTGTTAAAGAATAATCCTATTAATCCTATAATTCACTATTGCCAGTTGAGAAATTGGCAAAAATATCATTTTCAACTTCTAATTCAAACGTTTGAAGATGGCCATCCATGGAGAGGAATGGGAAAACAAGGGAGGTAATTGAGTAACTATTTCCTCAATCAGCATGTGTCACCCTTTCTAATGCGGCAATGCCCCAAAAATTTTGCCCATGATCGTATAATAGTGAGTTGACAACCTTTTGAGCAAAAGACATAGAAATAATTATGTTTTGACTTTCTTAGAAATATGAAATTGGAACTTTAATATCCATTTACACTAAATAGGAAATAATTTTTACCTACAAATACCTCAAACGTCTTTTCTTTATTTTTCTAATACATAAAAAACTTTTCAGAATGATGCCTTTTACTCATTTTAATATCCATTTACACAAAATAGGGAATGATTTTTACCTACAAATACTACAAACATCTATATTTATTTTTCTAATGCATAAAATTTTTTTTAGAATTTAATTTGTAGGGGAAAAAAAGTTAATATTTGGGACTCATTAAGTCGCATTAATGTCATCCTTATCAGTAGTAGCTGCCTAGTGAACATCACAGCTGATCAGTTTGTCTAACAGGTGTATCTGGTTTTATATTACAGGGTTCATCCCGTCTGGTGGAGACTTTAAAATGTCGAAGTTTGTGGACTGGAAATGAACCATTATCTGAGAGTGATCCAGAGCTGATGGGAATTGTATCTAAAGAAAAACATCGACAAACATATGGATTGGAACTTATAGCATCAGAGGTAATTATAATTATATTATTCAGAGAATGGGAGAAATGGGGTTTAACAGCCACTCACTATAAACTAAGTCATTTTGGGACTAACATATTAAGGTTCAATTTTATTTCAGTAATTCACTTGTAGTGGGAGGAAGCCGGAGGGCCCGGAGATAACCCACAAAGTCGGACAAGCAAACAATCGAAACCACACTTTACTCAATGACAGACCTTATGACATAAACTAGGTTATTTTGGGACTAACATATGGAATATCTTTTTAAACTCAGTCAGAGAATGAGAGAGAGGGAGAAATGGGGTTTAACGTCCACTCAACACAAACTAGGTCATTTCGGAACTAACATATAGTTACATTGTATTTCAATAATTTGCATGCGCTTAGTGGTCTTTAGCAGTGGGAGGAAACCAGAGTGCCTGGAGGAAACCCACGAGGTTGAGAAGGGCGCCCCTATCTCCAAGCCACATATGCTCACACCAGGGCTCGAAACCACAGCCACTAGCCAGAGGTGACCAGCCAGCTAGAGGTCGAAGCGTGGCACTCTAGACCACTAGGCCATCCCAACCCCCTCAGAGAATGAGAGAAGAAATAAGAATAATCTGTTCGATGTATTTAGTAACTAGATAGAGCAAAATACACTATAACATACTCCTGGAAAATCAACTACAGGTACTAATTGGTTTAGATGGCATATCCAGATATTAAAGTATGGTATAACGGTATAAATGTGAGGGGAATTATGACAACAAGTCATGGGAGAAATAAAGTTTAACAGCCACTCATCATAAACTAAGTTATATTGGGACAAACATTTTTTCAAAATAATTTACATACGTACATATTGGGAGAAAACTGGAGGACTTGCAGCAAACCCACAAGGTTAGGTAGGCAACCTACTATTTGTTGTCAAACTGGTTCGATCCTGTCATGGATGAGAAATTTCGAAAGGAGTTTCAATTCAGGTATCACCAAATAGTGATATCAATTTTTAGTTCTTTTTCAAATTTTATTTTAAAAAAAAACATAATTAATGACTTAACTTTTTATTCACATATATAGACAATATAGCTAATATTAAGGTTAGTGGTTAAAGTTAATATCCAATTGACTTTAAATTTATGCACAGTGTTTAAGGTCATGAGATGAAGAATGAAGAATCTTATTGATTTTCTGCGAATTCCAATAATTACTCCCAGAGTTATCGTCCTTCATCACTTTGAAAAATCTTTTGTAACGCTCTAGGGGCCAAACTTACCATCCAATTGTCTTCAGATTGATACAGAGTTTAAGTTCTTGAGACAATTTCAGAAAAACAAGAATATTGATTTTCAATGAATTTTGATAACTGAACAGCTAAATCCATGATTTTAAATGTTTCGTATAGTAAGCTTCAGCATGGGGCAAACTCTTTTTGAGTTGTTAATCTTATTCAGATTTCAGTGTATTTTTTCATTACCGAAAAAAGTAAAACTATACAACAACTCTTGTTGACTCAGGAAAAACCTGTAAAAATAATCAAAATATTGACAAGTTTATTGCCAAAACTAATCCAACAATGTCAATAACGTCATAAATTCGTCTGTCAAACTGAGATTCATCAAGCTCCACGCGGCATTTCGTCCTTAAATTTGATTGGCTAATGAATCGTGTTACTAAAAATACACTTTATACCTGAACGTCATGACTGGTTTTCCTACGAACACCAGTAACAAACGCGTGATAATCGAGTCTAAAGTAAAGAATGTTTACATCCGGATGATTTGGCATTTCACGCTGAACACGTTTCAAACTTATAATTATCGGTATTTCTTATTTTATCAGAACTTCGGTTTTTATTCCATTGTGCAGTCGTATAATTTTAAATCTAAGCGTAATAATTGGCTAATGGAAACCTGATTGCCCTACCTATCCACATTTATGTCGTGGGGTGAAGAAACCCGTAAGGAAATTGATTATAAAAAAACTAAAAGAGTATGACTGTCAAAAACAGAAAAACGAGGGTCACATATGTTTACTGCAAATTCTGTGCCAGGAATAGCAATTTTGTTGATCAACCGTTCATTTTGTTGTTTTGTTATACTAGTGCCAACTCATAGTAATAGTAATAGTACTATCATGTAAATAAAGAATTGGAAAAAAAATAAATAAATTACAAACTTTAAACAGCTTTGTCATTATTTATTTAACAAAAGTATCCATGCAACAAATTGATTTTAAATTGAAACAAATTTACAAAATATGTGTGCTCACGCAAGCAACATTTTACGTGAGCAATTTTTATTGCTCGCCCTGCTCGCCCAAACCTAAATTTGCGAGAGCAGTCATCTGCTTGCCATCAATTTATTCGTGGCCAGCCCTGTTGACTGCCTGGATTAAGCTGCTGTGGGTGTATGTTTCGTTGTCTGGCAACCAATCATTAACATTTTTGGTGTGAAAAAGAGAAATGTAGGTTTGACTAGAAGTTGGCATTGTTCATGCCAAATTTGATGACAATCCATGCAAGCATAAGACAGAAAATTCGACTGTTTTTACAGAAATATATTTTTTACATCGACCTAATTTTGTTGACCTACATATTCCATTGTATTGTACTGGTAAATATAGCCTATATCTTAAAGTCATAACAACTCTGTGCCTTATTTATGACCGGTATATATATTATGCTGATCTTATGTAAAGTTATGTTCAAGGTTGACTTTTGAAGAGGAAAGACATTTTTTACCAGGCATGTTAAAAATCTACATACATGTACTTTGATATACATGTAGAGATACATGTCTTATATAGAGATAGAGCATTGGGTTTTAACGTCCACTCGACACAAACTAGGTCATTTCGGGACTAACATGGTTCAATTTTATTTCAAAGACTCGCTTGTATGTGAAAGGGAAAATGAAATGGGATGTAACATCCTAATGTCTTTGCTCGTACTGGACTCATAAAGACAGGCATACGTCATACAGTGTGCCATCAGGGAAATCTGCTCGTGGTCCTTTTGGTCGAGGGGGGTTGGATGGCAGAACGGTGCGTGCTGTATCATGAAGCCTGTCATTGAGGCAACTGGCCTGGTTTCGAATCCCCAGTTGTATGTGACAAGGAGTAGGATCACCTGTCTAACTTCATGGGTTTTCTCTGGGCCACCCAGTTTCATCCCATTGCTAAAGACTCTATGCGCAAGCGAATTATTTAGATAGAATTGAACCATGTGTTAGTCCCGAAATGACGTGGTTTGTGTCGAGTAGACATAATACCCTATTTCTCTCTCTTCCCCTTCTGGAGCATAAAAGTACATGTAGCCTGACTACATAGAACTGAATGTTTTGAGTACACTCAGGAATAATGGTTTTAACAAATGTCGAAAATAGTTTTGTAAAAAATTCTGACAAAACAATAAAACAGATTGATAGAATTATGTAAAAACTGTTTATGTAACAGCCAGTGTTATTTTTAGCAGGATCTCCTGTCACCATTATAGCCTTGATTTATTATACAGCTTAAATAAACTGATATAAATATATTTAAATATACTGTCCTACATTTCTGCAGGGACCTGGCCATGGGCTAATGTATGAGAGAGAGAGAAATGGGGTTTAACATCCAATTGACTTAAACTGGGTCATTTTGGGACTAACATATGGCTCAAGTTAGCAATGGGATGAAACCGGAGGACCCAGAGAAACCCCATGATCTTGGACAAGAGAACCGACTCCTTGTCACGTACAAGCGTGGTATCAAAACCACTCAATGACAGACCTTATGATCTAACGTGACGCCCATGCGTTAAACCGTCCTATCATGACATAATAGAGGTGCCTTCTCACTCCGGTCTCCTCCCACTGCTAAAGACCCCTATGCGCAAGCTAATAATTGAAATAAAATTAAACCATATGTTAGTCCCGAAATGACCTAGTTTGTGTCAAGTGGACGTTAAACCCTTTTTCTCTCTCTATATATATAAAGCAAACAAATTCTAATGATTTTCTGATTATTACTAATGACCTGTTACTCTTTATCAGACTTTAGTGTATTATAATTGTTTTATTTCCGAAAAAAGTAAAAATGTGAAACACCTCTTGTTGACTGCCCGGACGGTTTAGCTGCTGTGGCCATATTTCTCCTTGCCTGGTAACCTATTTTCGTATTTTAAAATATTATAGCAAGAGCTAGGATGTCAGCTTATTATCTAAATCTTGCATAATGTCACTTTAAAGAGAATCATTAACTTTTTTTTAAATTGTATTTTTTTTCCAGAATTTTGCTAGTCGAGCTGTATTGGAAGCTCTTGGATCATGTTTGACTAATAAATATTCCGAAGGCTATCCTGGTGCCAGGTAAAGTTACCAATAAATTACTAAACATACATTATGCACGGGCTAAATCTGCCTATTGTAAGTCTTTCTTTAGGCCTGAAATGTTATCTAAATTATTCACTAGACATTAATGAACATGCTTGATAAAGACGAGAGTATCCTCGTCGAAACATCGCTTAGTATCAAACTCAGTAATTGTGTACCGGTATCCATAAAATTGTACCTTGTGTTATATATTACTAAATGCCAATCAAAGAAGATTAATGAACTTATCCAGACCATAAACAACTCTCGATGGCATCAGATTTGTCCGATATTAAATAGATTAAAACAGTTAAGACGTATTTTGATTTAAGGTAAAAATGGAGGAGTGAGACTTAGCTTCAAGCAACCAGTACAGTGGTTGGATTTATTGCACACGTTTGTCAAACCATCAAAGTCTAATATCGTCACCGCAATTGAGTAATTTGAATGAAATTTTCAAATTATTCATTTTACATCATCTACTTTCAAACTATTATTGCAAGAATGGCTAGTTCTTTATCTAAATCTTACATACATGTAATGTATTTTTGGGGTTGGGTGGCCAAATGGTTAGAGTGTGCGCGCTGTATCATACGGCCTGCCATTGAGTTAACTATCATGGTTTCGAATCCCTGGTTGTACGTGACAAGGAGTAGGGTCGCCTATCCAACCTCGTGGGTTTCCTGCGGGTAATCTGGTTTCCTCCCACTGTTAAAGACCCTTACGCGCAAGTAAATGATTGAAATAAAATTAAACCATATGTTAGTCCCAAAATGACCTAGTTTGTGTGAGTGAACCTAATAAACCCCATCTCTCTCTCTCTCTCCCTCTCTCTCTCTCTCTCTTTCTCTAAATCTTACATAATGTATCATTAAATTGTTATCGCGACTCATCAATCAATGTTTGAAACTATATATGGTCTGGATAATACTAATAGTGTTTGTTGGTCAAGTTGTTAGTATGTTATCTCTCTTAAAGAAACATATACTTGTCTCATGATCTCGTGGTCATGAGAAAAAACACATTTGCTTTAAAGATGCAATATGTAAGATTTAGATAAACAGCTGACCATTCTTACAATAATAGGTCAAAAATAGATATATTATACAAAATGAATCAATGTTTCTTTCGTAATACTTCATTCTGAGCCAACTTATCACTGTTTGTAGTTTTTCGATCCCTGGTGTCAGCGTATGTGACATGGAGAGGGGCGCCTTCTCAACCTCGTGGGTTTCCTCCGGGCACTCCGGTTTCCTCCCGCTGCTAAAGACCCCTACCTACGCGCAAGCGAATTATTGAAATAAAATTAACCATATGTTAGTCCCAAAATTACCTAGTTTGTGTCGAATGGACGTTAATCGCCATTTCTTTCTCTCTCTCTCTCTGTTTGTAGTTTTGACAAAATGTGTGCATGGTACTGATAACCAGGGTATAGACTTAGCCTCGCTTCCCCATTTTTGAATTAAATTTTTAAATGGTGAACCGTTCTAATCTAAAATCTTGAGTGTCTGATGCCATTGAGAGCTGATTATGGTCTGGATAAGTTAATTAATGTTTAATTAATAGTTTTTATAACATTTCAGGCCTAAAGAAAAACCTACAATAGACAGATTGACCCCTTGCATAATGCATGTTTAATTAAGGCCAAACGAATGATTATCATATAAAATTCACTTGTGTTTTTGATGTTCACCTATATTTAAAATACAGATCGGACGTCTTTGTTTAATGCTGAAATAAAATCATTTCAAATAATGTGAGGGCAAACTACCAACCATACTTTATTACAGGACTTTGGTATTTTCATTTAATTTATTTAATGATCTTGAGCAAGCCAAACTAATGCACATCAACATATTCCTTAATGGCTCGCTTTCGACTATTAATAAACCACACTATATAATCTTTGAATGGCATTTAGCGATTGAACATAATACAACACAGTTCTATGGATAACAATCACTATATTATACACACAATTGTGTGTCGACAAGAATTCACTGGTCGTTATCAAACATACAAATTTTATATGAGGAAAAAAATGTGTCAGTGATATATATAGGTACATTTAACAATAATAAGAGAAACCATAAGTAACAAACAAGAAACCCTAACTTAATTGATAAGGACTAATGAATTCTTGTCGAAACGTTGTTTGTTGTGTTATACCACACATTCATATTGATTTTAGATTTTAAACTTCAGATATTACGGAGGTAATGAATTCATTGATGAAGTTGAGAGGTTATGTCAGAGGAGAGCATTGGAGACATTCCGTCTTGATCCTGAGAAATGGGGCGTGAACGTTCAGCCATATTCTGGTAGTCCAGCTAATTTTGCTGTTTTTACTGGTTTATTAAATCCACATGATCGTATCATGGGCCTAGATCTACCCGATGGTGGACAGTAAGTAGGATCTTTTTTTGGTTTTTTTTATAAGCAATATTTTTATTCAGATTTCTTTCTGAATAGGGATTGGGGAACAGGCATAACCTATATTAAACCCTTCGCCCAAGTAAGTAGTTAATACTGCTTTCTACTTTAGTAAGTAGTTAATAGTCCTATTCAGTTATTAGTGCTTTCTAATTTAGAAGAGAAGGGTTGTGTGGTCTATGGATTTAACATGTGCGCATGAAATCACAAGTACGAAGTAGTTAATAGTCCTGTTCAGTTTTTACTGCTGTCTCATTTTAAAGGGGACAGGGGTGTTGTTGGAGTTAAACGCGTGTGCGTGAAATCATAAGATCTGTCGTTGAGTCAAGTGGCGTTTCGATTCCACTCTTATACGTGACAAGGAGTAGGGTCAGCTGGGTTTTTTCTGGGTCTTCCGGTTTCTTTCCACTGCTATATGATCGTCTTCCATTAGCCAAGGTTAGGTGCAGAACAGAATGACGTTAATTCCCATTTCATTTCGTTTCACACAGCCAATTAGTGATCTTTTGACAAATTAAAAACACAAAAAATAGAAAATCTCCCTCCCACATCAGATTTTTGGTAAGAATTGTCTGGGAACCAGAATATTTTGTATGTTTGTCCTAATTGTATTTTTCTATGTTTCAGTTTAACACATGGTTTTATGACAGATACTAAAAGAGTATCGGCTACGTCCATATATTTTGAATCCATGCCGTATAGAATAAACGTAAGTTGCTTATGATTATCTACTATGTGTGAGGTCAGGGGTCTTAAAGGTGAATGTTGATATTCAAATTATTTGCGGATCATCCATCTTGAAATTAACTCCAGCTTCTATTAATTACTTTATGACGCATTTTTATGCATCTGAGAATTTTTATAAGATATTTGAATTATTTTTTTTAATTTTCCGATGTATTTTGTTTTACAGCCAGTGAGTGGATATATTGATTATGATAAACTCCGTGAAACATCAAGATTATTCCGCCCGAAATTAATTATAGCCGGAACGACGGCTTATTCTAGATTATTAGAATACGAGACGTTTAGAAAGGTGAGTTATTACTGGAATATCACATACAGTCCATAATATAATATAGAGAGAGCGAGAAACAGGGTTTAACATTCGCTCGACACAATCTAAATTATTACTAGACTCGCATGTGATTCAATTTTTTGGGGTCACCTCTGTGGTTTTGATCCCTTGTGTGAACGTATGTGGCATGGATATAGGGGCGCCGTCTCAACCTTGTGGGTTTCCTCTGGGCACTCCGGTTTCCTCCCACTGCTAAAGACCCCTACGTGCAAGCGGATTATTGCAATAATGAAATAAAATTAATTAAACTATTTGTTAGTCCCGAAATGACCTAGTTTATGTTGAGTGGATGTTAAACCCCATCTCTCTCTCTCTCTCTCTCTCTCTCTCTCTCTCTCTCTCGATTCAATTTTATTTCAATAATTCACTTGTGCCTAGGGGTCTTTAGCTGTGGGTGGACACCGGATTGATGGGGTTTAACATCCACTCAACACAACATAGGTTATTTTGAGGACTAACATATGGTTTAATTCTAATTTAATAATTCGTTTGCGCGTAGAGGTCTTTAACTGTGGGATTAAACCAGAGAAATCCATTAGGTTGGACAGACGAAACTACTCAATAATTCACTTGCATATAGAGGTCTTTAGTAGTCGGAGGACCAAGAGTAAACCCACAAGGTTCGTCAGGTAATCCTATATCTCATTGGAAGTCGGAAGTAAAGACCTCTAATAGGCAGATTTAGCTTTTGCATAATGCATGTTTAATAATTTACAATGTAATATATTTTATTCACTCCTCCTTAGTTGACAACAATAATAGAAATTTAATTCACAGTTTAAATATCTTACAGAAAAATGTAATTAATTATTTAATACATCAATTTTGTAATTCATTAAACACACATCATGCAATAGCTAAATCTGCCTATTGCAGGTCTTTCTTTGCCCCTTAACCCTTAACCTGTCAACGTCATTTTGACGTTATGACGTCAAGTGGTCAGACTAAAAAATAACTAACATGAAATATTTTGTATGCCTATTACAATCGACTACTGCCGAATAATTATAAATGATAGACGCTTGACACCAATAAAAAAGTTGAAGAGAATAAGTTGATCTATAATTTGCATATCATTTTAAATCATTTTCATCAGAAATATCATCTTCAGAATCGGCGTAATCGATATAATCCGAGTCAGAATCATATATAGGCATTTCAATGACTTTGAGGGTCATTATTATTCCCGACATCGTTAAATTACGTTTTTTGTCAAAAAATGTAGAACGAAGCCATGTTTTTCTCAATGTCATTGACAAGACAAGTTCCTGTCTGAGACGCATGCGGGGCGATATCAATTCAATACGAAACTAAATACTCCAATGCGGCTTATAAAAAAGGTTCTTGCTATGGTCACAAATATGTGACCGTGACCACTTTTGGATATAACATCGTGGTGCAAATATGCTACCCTGACCGGTTAAGGGTTAAATGTTATAGAAATTATTAATTAGAATTAAATTAATTTATCCAGACCATAAGCAACTCTGGATGTCATCGCTAGCCTGCGATATTTACTTGTTTACTATACGATTTGCTGTTCAACTTTTATTCATGATTTAATCATGAAATAGATAATCAAGACTATGTTTTTTATTGTACTGCCTAAAGGCTGAAAATTCAATTGTTAAATTCTCGGTTCATAGTTGATCAATTTGACTAAATTTTCAGAAAATTTAACTAATATAGTGAGAACTGCCAGCTCATTATCTAATCTCTCATAATATGTTTCATTAAAAGGACAATAACATTCTTGCTGGCTTGGTAGCCCTAGAAAAAAAATAATACCCTTATTCTAAGTACTAGATGTTTAAGTGTCCTACCTGTTGTGTAAATTATCCTTTACAACCTATTTTACTTGTCCAGAGGGTTCGAAAATATTTTAAAATCCAAGTCACATTTGAAAAGGTTTGCGTTAGACTTTTCAAATCAATTGGTTGAATTTTTCCAATTTTTTAAAATAGATGTGTTAAGATGAAATTTATATCATCATTGAATTGGAATATTGTAAAATAATACAATTTGTTGACCAGAATGAAGATTGGGACATATTATTCAGTTACAACAAGAGTGTTATTGGGGCTTTAAGTATTATCGTAGGGTTTGTTTTATAGTGAAATGTGGTATATTTTTATTTATAAAAGATCTGTGATGATAGTAAAGCTGTAATGTTAGCAGACATGTCTCATATATCTGGTTTAGTAGCAGCTAATGTAATCCCCAGTCCCTTCGATTACGCTGATGTCGTCTCTTCTACAACACATAAAACTCTACGGGGACCAAGGTAAGGATACATCACGATTAGTAAAATAAAATGGGGATTAAGCAGTCGGCTTAAAATACACCACATGAAGATACGACAAGTTATAATGTAGAGTTGGAATTATATTTTACATGTATTTTGAGCTGGAATTATATTATATTTTATATTTATGTTTTATCTAGAACTGTAATTATATTTATATTTATTTTTTATCTAGAGCTGGAATTATATTTTATCGCAAGGGGGTTAAATCTGTTCATCCTAAAACTGGTGCTAAAATAGAATATGATTTTGAGAAGAAGATAAACAATGCCATCTTTCCCGCTCTACAAGGTGGACCTCATGAACATCAGATTGCCGGAGTAGCTACAGCATTGTTAGAGGTAAATATAACATTCGATCTGAGAAATTGGGTTTGTGGTTTAAAAATGTTTTATTGCAAAATATTTACACCATAACTAGGACAATTTGTAAAAATTATAAACTGTCTCCCTTGGTTATTACAACCACTCAACACTAAATCTGCCATTTTAGGACTCATGGTAATTTTCAATATTTTGCTTGCATGTAAGGGTTGGAGGATAAAATAGGACCAAGGATTTAACGTCCGTTCAACACTCTGGTTTTGTGGCATTATATGCATGTTTTTCATCTCATCCATACTACACATGCTTTCCTTGCCAGGCCATTGATCCTGCACCAAGAAAAAATGGGGCTGGAAATTCCAGAGGATCTTACTTGACGGAAATTGAACTGGAATCCAAAACCTACTCGTTAGATTCATCATATTCACCTAACCCTCTTGGTTCCTTTTTATTGCCATGATATTTAATATTTTTACAATAAATTTACTATTGGATCTTTATGTCTGATTTTCATTTATACTTAACGCTATTTAAAATAACGGCACGTAAAAGAACCTCTTTGGTGGTTGGGAAGTCGACATAAGAGTAGGCATAGCACACTGTATGGCCGTCTTGATTGGATCAGTAGGAACAGAACAGCAAAACATTAAACACCATTTCTTTTCATTTTACTGTCTTGTTTTGATTCAGTTTCAAAATTTTACGTATCAAACATTTTTAGTTGGGCTAAACAGAAACTGTCAATATATGGTTAAAGGGATATAACTCTTGTAATCATTTATTCAGACCACTAATGATAATATTGATTCCAGCTGGGCATGGCCTGCCAATAGAATTTTAAGTTTGGTTTAACCCTTTGTGATTGTTTACTAATTGTTGTTTTACAGGCACAGCTACCAGAATATCGTGAATATCAACTACAAGTTTTAAAGAACGCTAAAGCTTTATCAGACGCCTTAGTTAAACATGATTACAAAGTTGTCTCAGGTAGGGCTTTCTTTATCTCACGGGGTGGGGCGAAGGGGGATAAATTAACGAGTATGCTTTTAGATCTTAAGGTCTGTTGTGGCATGTTTTTGATACAGACTAGGGTCAACTGTCCAAGAGGCGAGTTTTCTTCAAGTTCCTCTAACAGCTAAAGATCCCTACAAATTATGTTTGTCCTGAAATGACCCAGTTTGTGTTGAGTGGAAGTTAAACACCATTTCTCTTTATCTCACCTGTTTAAGAGAAGAAGTGGGGTTTAATGGCCATATCAACTCTGCTGAGGGATTTTGAAATGGGCCCCTTCCGTTTGTCTGTCCAAAGGGGGCTTGGAAAGTGTGTTGTATCATAAGGTCTGTCATTGAGTCAACTGGGATGGTTTGTCCAACTTTGTGGATTTTCTCCGGGTCCTCCGGTTTTCTCCCACACCTAATTAAAGACCCTACAAGCAAGTGAATTATTGAAATGAAATTGAACCTTATGTTAGTCCTGAAATTAACTAGTTTGTGTCGACTGTAGTTGCATTATTTAATAATCAAAAATTCCTGGATTTAATAATTCTTGGTTTATTTTCACGGAAACAATCCCTCAGGACCCTACTTTGACTTCACAACTTTGAGATATCCCCCCCCCAATATGAATATTGTTATGAGTACATGTGTATCCATGGAAACTAATTTGACTCAAGTTGTTGTTTATTTTGCAGGAGGGACAGATAATCATTTAGTTTTAGTTGATTTACGATCTAAAGGAACCGATGGGGCTCGTGTCGAGAGAATATTAGAACTGTGTAATATTACAGTTAATAAAAATACTTGTGCTGGTGATAAGAGTGCCATGACCCCTGGTGGGCTTAGGTTAGGTAAGTATGCCTACAAATATCTGTAGATGGTAGCGTAATATGAAAAGCTCTGAGTGATAAAGTACTTAAAATGTTATTAAACCAGTATTGAAACAAGCTTGTGTTGTCGTTCTTTTCATGAAGACAGGCCATGCAGTATGCTATGAGGAAAATTTTTCCCAGGAAGTAGAGTGTCTGTCAGCTCTTCGATGAATTCCAACTGCCAAGAGTTCTTTAACTGACACACGGAGGTGTACCTGGTGTCATGCCATTGGTTCGGACTTGTCGCGGTATTCAGTTGCAAATAAACTAGTTTTAGTCCAGCATTTCATTCCATCTCACAGCCAACAACAACAACCCAGCACGTGTCTCGTCCTTGCTTCTCATTAACTTATTATAGTCCTAGTTCAGTCTTTCATTCCTTCTCACTGCCAACAACGAAAGCCCAGCACGTGTCTCTTGCCCTTGTTTCTCATTGGCTAACCTCTGGGTTAGTGAGCCAGCGTCATACTGATATTATGTATATTATTGCAGTTAAAACTACCATAATTTATTGGTGATACAAAGATATAACCTACCGTAATTTATTGACGACATGTTGCTATAATCTACTGTGTTTTATTAACAGGTGCTCCTGCTTTATCCTCTAGAGGAATGAATGAAGAAGATTTTCATAAAGTTGTCGAACTTTTAGATAAAGGTGTCAAGATTGGTCTTCAAGCACAAAAATCTACCAGTAAGTAACAATATACTATAGCAAAGTCTACCAGTAAGTAACAATATATACTATAGTAAAGTAACAATATACTATAGCAATTTACAATATACTATAGCAATTTACAATGTACTATAGCAAAGGAACAATGTACTATAGCAACGGAACAATGTACTATAGCAATGGAACAATGTACTATAGCAACAGAACAATGTACTATAGCAAAGGGACAATGTACTATAGCAAAGGAACAATATATACTATAGCAAAGGAACAATGTACTATAGCAAAGGAACAAAGTGTACCAGTAAGTAAAAAAAATTGGTTGGGGTGCCCATGTTTAGATTTTGTCAATGATTCCATGATGTTGTAAAGGGGGTTGGATGGCTGAATGGTTAGCTTGTGAGCTCTGTCATAGAGTCAACTGACGTGGATTCGATTCTCTGGTTGTACATGACAGGTCGGCTGTCCAACCTTGTGGGTTTTGCGCAAGTGGAGGACCCAGATAAAACCCACAATGTTGAATATTATGAATTAATGTGCAATAAATCTTCTCTTGTTTTTTACAGAAAAATTAAAAGAATTTAAGGAATATGTTGTGAGTGACGGTGATATTTTAAAACAAATCAAGGCTCTTAAAGAAGAAGTTGGTCAGTTTGCGGGAAAATATCCGATGCCCGGACTTCCAGACCGATAATGATGAAGATCTTTAGATGATATGATTTTATAAATATTTTATTTTTGGAATGGATGGTGAAATGATTTGGTGGATTGGACTGAGATAGCATAATACGGAAATTGTTGTTAAGATATTTTTTTAATATGTTTAGACTATGAAAGAAGTTATAGACAAGCCTGGAAATAAGGAACCTCAGACAGACAATGTCAGGCACAGATTCAGGCTTTGTAAATTACAAAACCTCTGGTGCCTGTCATTTTGTCCGGCACTGATTTCATAAGTGCTTGACATTTTGTCACATTCATCTAAAACCGTTATTTCCAGGCTTGGTTATTGATAATAAGAAACTTGCACAATGTTAAAATATTCATGGTCGTCAAATTTCAGTCTACGAGACACACCCATCACATTAAAATCGGCAACTTATCTTGCCTAAAGCGGACATTTTCTTAAAGCTACATTATGCGAGATTTAGAGAAAATGCTGGCCATTTAAAATATTTAAATAATAGATAATAAACAATGATTATATTGAAACTTTCGGTCTAAATTATTCGTTCAAGAAATATGATCATCACGATAACTAAATAACACGGATTTACTTGACACTGAGATGCAGCAAATAAACTGTAATAAAAACACCGCAATCTAAGGTCTGTTTACCATGTAGGCATGTTTTCGTCGGTTAAATGGAAATGGTTCCATTTGCATTAGACTGAATTTTTCACTGGCGAAACACATATTCAAGTACATGGAAAACGAGCCTAACAGGTGTCTCAGTTTTGAATCCAGCAGCTTAGTTTAATATAATATTTTTGTTAAGAAGTTATTGATATTTTCTTAATGTATATTATTTATCAGCTTTTCCCAGTGAAAGTAATATTTTTATGGAGGTAATTGTTGTACCAATCTGATAAAAACATAGATCTTATTTCGTTTCTTTTTTATAGTTCCAAGTATCGTTTTACTTGTCTTTACAACACTAGGATCTGGAAGAGTTGTTATATAACCCGCATTCTGGATGATGTGAGGTAATAACCAATGAAATGGTCAGTTTGCGACGAGTTCATGGCGTTTGATGCGTGGAACTGTGGTTAAACCACTAGAAACGTCAACGCTGATTCAATCATCAATTTCTGACATCATAGGGTCAAAAGCTGCTCATATGACCACTGATACGACCTTCCACTACAACCATTAACACCTAGAACCTGAAATGCCGCAAAACCGGCTTGACGTTGTATCGCATATACCCGAAATGTCAGTTTTGCGGCTTGGGGCGTGTCAAGCTCCAATTACGTTGACGTCATCATTAATATGAAGTAGGGACGTTCAACACCCCATGTATAGTCAGTGTTCAAAGGGTTAAGATCATCATGTAGTAGATCATTGGCCATAAAAAGTATGAAAAGAACGAAGGAAAATAAAGATTTGTATTTGCATTAGATTGGTGTTATACCCGTGAAATCATTATTATAAATAGCTTTTAGTCTCTTGTATATTTCTATATATATTATATTTATATTGTTATTGGGGGGGTTGGGTGGCCCAATGGTTAAAACGTGCATGCTGTATCATAAAGCCTGCATTGAGTTAACTGGCGTGGTTTCGAATCCCCGGGGCGGTTGTTACTGACAGTGAGTAGGGTCGCCTGTCCAGCCTCGTGGATTCTCTCTGTGTCCTCCAGTTTCCTCCCACTACTAAAGACCCCTACGTGCAAGCGAATTATTGAAATAAAATTAAACATATGTTAGTCCTGAAATGACCTAGTTTGTGTCGAGTGGACGTTAAACCCCATTTCTCTCCATATAGGTCTTGTAAGAATTTTCTTTTTTTTCTTTTGATCTACTATTTTTTACTATAGATCGTATTCGAATCTGATACTCATTAGTTGTCATGGTAATACATGATTGCATTTTCATGTCTAGTGTCAAACAAGTTCTCAGCAAAGTTAAGGAATCTTGTCTGGGACCTTGTGCAGCCAGAATTGGTTCTACCTGTTTATAATTGTTTAATGTCATCTAATTGTGATTTTAGTTGGCAGGTTGAAATATTTAATTAGGAATGATATTAAAGATCTAGTCATAAACCATGATGAAGGATTTCTTGACTGCAATATCAAGTCCCACTGTTGTTGTGGTCAACTGATCTAGCTGATATAACATGTGTTATAGTGAATACTCTATATTATTTAATGTAGATCTACACTACACTATAACACGGTTGTTGTGTTTCACTGATATAACGTATTATAATGAAGGTCTTCACTATAACATTGTTGCTATGGTTCACTAATATAACATGTTATAATGAACTTCTTTACTATAACACTGTTGTTGGGGGTCCACTAATATAACACGTGTTATAGTAAGTACTATATGTGTTTTGATACCGAAGGTCTTTATTAAAACACTGTTGTTGGGCTCTACTAATATAACGTGTTATAGTAAGTAATATACCATGTGTTATAGTAAGTACTCTATGTATTATACACTGAAGGTCTTTACTAAAACACTGTCGTTGTGGTCCACTATAACACTGCTGTCATGGTCAACTAATACACCGTGTTATAGTAAGTGCTATATATGTTCTATATAGTGAAGGTCTTTACTATAACACTGGTGTTGGGGTTCATTGATATAACATGTGTTATAGTGAAGACCTTCTGTACTCCGTTATACTCAAGATATATACCATAGTGCTGCTATGGGCAAGGCTAAACCCTGCCGTTTGTACACAAGAAATATACAATAGTGCTGTTGTAGGCAATGTTAAACCCTGTCTTCTGTATATAAACATATTTTATATGGAATCACAATGTTGTAGTGAGTTTCCGGTGTAGTCAAATTGATTTTGGTGATGGGTAATTTATGTTTGAATAATTGAAGGAATCTCATCTGTCAGTTTGTGTTTAAATAATATTTACATAATATTTCCTTGTCAGCTGTGTTCATAAATATATAATCATGAACCGGAAAACGTATCCAAAATTATATATTTGTTACTAACATATTATAAAGTATTTGAGCAACATGAATGACAGGTTAACTAAAATACAGTTGGAATTTGTTGATATTTTGCATTGTTTAAAAAACAAGACCCCCCCCCCCCCCCCAAATTAATCTTTTAGTATGTGATCTAACCAAAACAGTCCAAGACTATAGCCGTCTACTGCTATAAACCGGTTTTGACACTCGAGAAAACATTCTAAATGACAATCGTATATTGGTTCTGTTATTTAAGGAGATCTTAGGAGCAGTAGTTTTGTAAATAATCTACAAAGCTAAATAGAATAAAGATCTCTTTTCTCTTGTTTTTGTATGTGTTGAACCGTTAAAGGGATGGCGGTGTTGGGTGGCCGAGTGATTAGCACCTACAATCTGTATCATAAGGCAAGGAGTAGGGTTGCCTGTCCAACCTCATGGGTTTTCTCTGAGTCCTCTGGTTTCCACCCACTGCTAAAGACCACTACATGCAAGCTAATTATTTATGTAAAATTGAGTCCTGTGTTAGTCCTGAAATGACCTAGTTTGCGTCGGTTGGAGGATATTTAGTAAATCATGGTATTGTTTACAATATGGCTATGAATAACCCCTTGGTATTATTGTGATTTATGTCCTATTGTGTTTATTATAATAAGAGTGCTACTTATTGGCTTTGAAAAATGGTGATGAAAATACTATTCCTGTAACTGGTACATTCATGATATTGTATAGATATATTATGTTACTATGGTGATACCTACGTCATTCCACCTGACCAGGATCAGACGGGTATTAGCCGTTTGCCGCCACTCCCATTTGCTAAAAAAAAAATAAAGTGCTTGTGGGAAATTTTATTTACAGACATAAGACATATTCACAAGTCTTGTTCGGTCCTGCTCCGCCAATTTTGGTCTGGACATAACGGTGTTTGACTCTCGTAAACAGGTTGCTAGGGGGAAAAATTTTCCGTAAAGCGATGGTTGTCTTCTTCGAATTTCAGTTGCCATTGTGTACATGGTTGATCCTGTTTCTCGTCTTATCCATAGGACTAGGCAAACATGTACATGGCTTGTCAGCTTGGATTCGAATCCGGGACTTTCTCGTTAAGAGTCCAATGTTGACCACTGTGGCCTCCATTGCGTGTACAGTTACCACACATTGACTTATGGGAAATGTTGTCTCGGTCCATCAATCACCAGGTGAAGGTCATCTGTCCTATCTAAGATCAAACTGATCCCGCAATGAATATTCGCTTGGCCGCTACAATCACTGATAAGCATGACATCGACGAGGCTTAATGAGTACGGCATACCAACTTTTTTACTCCGACAAATTAAATTCTCAAACATTTTTTTGAGGTAAAAGAAAAATAAATAAAGACGTTTGAAGTATTTGTAGTTAAAAAAATATTTCCTATTTAGTGTAAATGGGTATTAAAATGAGTAAAATGCAGGTGTTATGTAAACATTGCACGAGCCGTTGAGCCAATGACTACCGCCGCGTGTAGTCAACGCACGTGTTATGGACAATCATCTGTTACAGAGATAATTCGTAAGTAATTCTCTGTGAAACAGATTGATCTAAGATATAGGTAAATCTATATATGACCTTTGACACCGTTTGTACAATGGCGGCTAATACAGACAGACCAAAATTCGCTGTGGACAAGACGAAGACAATTTAAACTAGGGTGATCCAGTCTACACGCATGCTGGATAAAGGCAGACACTATTAAGAATGAGCAATGGATAATTTGTCGCCTAGCGATGCACAAGCTGAATATCGTGTTGCCTAGCTATACACAAGCTGGATATCTTGCTGCCTGGCGATGCACAAGCTGGATATCTTGCTGCCTAGCAACGACAACTTCCGTGATATATGCGTGCACAGAATGAATAGTTTATACGCTAGACTAATATTCTTAGAGATAGCTTGCTACCTCCGGATGGCAATATC
Source organism: Patella caerulea (assembly GCA_036850965.1). Classification (NCBI taxonomy): domain Eukaryota; kingdom Metazoa; phylum Mollusca; class Gastropoda; family Patellidae; genus Patella; species Patella caerulea. Next base: position 3,199,021 of record JAZGQO010000007.1, read on the forward strand.
CGTGATATTTGCAGACATAATGAATAATTCTGAAACCCGTGTACAATGATCTGAAATCTGTACCCGACTTCTCAAAGCATCCTCACACTTAAAGTTAAGAATTTGCTCACATTTGTTCGTCTCATTTTAACTGAAATATAGAATTGTATAAAACTTCTTTTTTTTAATATATCAAATACATCAATAAGAAACTATGTGCAAAGTTTTGTCTTTCTCGATCACATATATTTCTCATAAACAGTGATTGAAAGTTGAGTAAATTCTTATGTTATGTCTGAGAATATTTTGTGAACTCGGGGCCTGAAATCTGGAATTTTATGTTTTAAATGGTTATTGATCTGTTTTATCTTGAAAACAAACATAAATTTATACAATTATTCTTCAATCAATTTTAGTAAATTTTTGATAAAAATATAATTCTTTATATTTTCCTTTTTGAACTTGTGCATTTGTTTATATTGCCATGCAACCATTTCTTCAATAAAAGAGAGACTAAAGTAAAGGTGTGTGTTGTTTGTCTTTAAGTAAACATTTATCTAGAATAATGAGGGATGTCTGTAATGGGCTAGAAAAAAAACTACCTCATCAAAAACTGTTAAATGTTTTTAAACTGTATAAGAAATGAAATGAGATGGGGTTTATTAACGTCCTATTGTTCTACTCCGAAGACGGAAACTGTCTTAAGAATCGTTTCAACAAAGAAGTTGTTGTGGAGGAGCACATATATGGCACTATCGTCGTTGCGACATTGTTTTCAAATTATTAGACAATAGAGAAATAAGAGACAATAGAGAAATAAGATGGCATTATATTGTATTAATTGTCCCCCGCCTTTCGAAGAAAATTGGGGGACTATTATAATGGGTTCGTCCGTCTGTTTGTCTGTCCGTCTGTCTGTCCGTCTGTCCGTCACACTTTTTGGGACACAATAACTCTCTTCCTAATTGAGCTAGATTGTTCAGACTTGGTGTATGTGTTTATTAGGTCAATGCCTTGGTGGAGTTCGAAGATGAGCATTTTCCGCTTAGGGTAAGCAGAGATAAGCAATTTGATTGGTTGATGCTTTGGGGCACGATAAGTTTAGTTCTAATTAAGTGAGATTGATGAAACTTGGTGTACAGTTTCATAACAGTAATACCTTGACTAAGTTCGATAATGAGCATTTTCTGCTCAGGGTAAGCAGAGCGATACGCAATTTGATTGGTCGATACTTTGGAACACAATAACTCTCCTTCTAATTGAGTTAAAATGTTCAAACTTGGTGTATATGCTTATTAGGGCAATGCCTTGATGGAGTTCGAAGATGAGCATTTTCCGCTTAGGGTAAGCCGAGATAAGCAATTTGATGCTTTGGGACAAGATAACTTTAGTTCTAATTAAGTGAGAGTGATGAAACTTAGTATATAGTTTCATTACAGTAATATCTTGACTAAGTTCGATAATGAGCATTTTCTGCTCAGGGTAAGCAGAGCGATAAGCAATTTGATTTGCCGAGACTTTGGAACACAATAACTCTCCTTCAGGGTGCTACACATAGTGTGGGTGTGGGATGTCGGACAACCTGGTTAGAATACAGGTCTATGAAGATCTGACCAGTCGTAGTGGGAGGTCGCGTCGGGGGTTCATACGAGAGACTTTTGATCCTTTAACGTCTGGCATTGATTAATCATCCAGCGTTGACATTTCTAGTGGGTTACATAGAGTTGGCACACCAAGAACTCGCCTTGTTATATCACGACTCGTCCAGTCAACCCAGGGATAAAGATCACCAAATCTAGAAAAAAATTGTAACTGAAATTGCAACATGCTTGTTGTCTATGATTCAAGCAATCCTCAAACGCCAACAGCATCCAGCTTATGACAGAGCCGGCTTGCTAAACCCGGCCAAAAGTCTTGCTAATGTCACAGAAGACTAGTCTAGTATATTGATATTGATCGATGGCTCGACAGAAAATGTGTAGAATCACCAGGACGAAAGCCACGCTGGGCTGGTGTAATTGTGGAATTATCTCTACGAAAGTTGAAGACATGTTTGTGGGAGATTTTTTCAAAATTTTTGACTATCATACTTAAAGAGGGAGATTGGCTGAATGGTTAGCACATGTGCGCTGAATCATAAGGTCTGTCATTGAGTCAACTGGCGTGGTTTCGATTATACGTGATAAGGAGTAGGGTTGCCTGTCAAATCTCGTAGGTTGGGTTTACCCGGTTTCCCTGGTTGCCTCCCACCGATAAAGTGGGCGTTAACTCCCCCTCTCTTCTCCCTCTCTCTGTGATATACACCAACGCCTCTTCAATTGTTGGAATTCCTTTCACTTTGTTAAATCATAGAAATATATACAGTGTCTATTAATTAATAAGAATCTACAATAGATAACCATTATAAAGTTTGTTCAAGTCTGGGATTATTTATTTATTTATTTTTTTATGTTATTTCCGATTCGAAGATGTAGTATGTTGATTGATTTTAACGATTTTTAAAAGAAAAATATATCTTTTAAAGATGCGTTTTGTAAGTGATAAATGAGACAATCAGGGGCGGATTGGGGCCGGGGACCGGCCCGGGCTTCCGTGTCGGAGCGGCCCCTTTGAGTGGTCGTGGCGGATCGTTAAAGCCACCGGCCACATACAACATGATCATCATCGCTCCATGGCCAGTCCAATACCCCCCCCCCGCCCCCGCCCCCGCCCCCATAATGATCAGAGCTGAAAAAAGTTTTTTTAGAAAAATACCCTACCCCCCCCCGCCCCGCCCCCATAATGATCAGAGCTGAAAAAGGTTTTTTTAGACGAATTGGACAAAAAAAAAAATTTTTTTTTTCATTTTTTGCCCGACCGGCCCTTCGGCCCAATCCGCCCAGGAGATAATTACAGATCTTTCTATTGCCCGCAAGTCTTATATAAATTACTAATTAGACATTTATTCACGTGGCGAGTCTATATGTCCAAATGTAACAATTACAGGTCTTGTCTATAGCCTGCAAGTGTTATATAAATCATTAAAGATACATTATGAGAGATAAGATAAAGAGCTGGCAGTTCTAACTATAATAGTTCAAAAATAGATAATGTAACCAATCCATCTTTACAATCACCTGGCCAGCACCAATTATCCATAGTAGCACAGGTTGCTGAAATTTAAATAAAAGATACATAATGGGATCCTAATCCAGTAAATATCACAGGCTAGCTTTGAAATCGGGGGTTGATTATGGTGTGGATGAGTTAATTAATTTCTAATTAATAATTCAGATAACATCCCAGGCCCAATGAAAGACCTGCAAAGGACAGATAAAACCCTTGCATAATGCGATCTAAAGCATTTTTTGCCAGCCTGTATATTTCTACATATCTGTGCTAACCAGAAGTCATATTACATTTGCATCTTTCGGACAATATGTAATTTTAAACTGCTTGGTGCACATTTAAAATGTACACAAATGTATTATATAAGAAAAAAAGAGAATATCAATGGTAGAAAACCTCCCGCTGTGAATTCTTTTCCTAGCACACTGAGTGATGTATAACCACACCTTCGGCGCAGAACAGTAGGACGTTCAACCCTATATCTTTTCATTTCATTTCGTTTAACGACAGCACATATTCAGCCAACTGGAAAGATATTTAAAAGTAAATTACGTGTTCTAATTCGAAGGGCAACCATTACTGGACCGTACTGCCTCTTTTCTTAGTCGTACAGCAAGAGGTGGGCTAGGAGTCGAGGGCACTCGTGTCTTGTCCAGTGAGTGAGGGTTTAGTGGATTAACACATGCACGTTAAATCATATAAGATTTGTCATTGTGTCAAGTGGCGTGGTTTTGATTACCCGCTTGAACGTGACAGGGAGAAGGGCGCCTGTACAACCTCGTGGGTTTTCTCTGGATCCTCCGGTTCCTTCCATGCTAAATACTGAAATAATATCAAACTATATGTGAGTCCCGAAATGACCTAGTTTGTGAGTCGAGTGGACGCCCCCCCCCCCTCTCTCTCTGAATGGGTGGTTGAAATTCAGGTCGGCATGGCTTGGGATATCGGTTAAAAAACCATTGGATAACTTGGATGGGGTTGCTTAAAGGGACAATAACATTCTTGCTGGCTTGGTAGCTCCAGAATATAATTAATAATCTCATTCTAAGTACTAAATGTTTAAATGTCCTACCTGTTGTGTAAATTATCCAAGTCACATTTGAAAAGGTTTACGTTAGACTTTTCAAATCAATTGGTTGAATGTTTCCCAATTTATCTAAATAGGTGTGTTAAGATGAAATTTTTATCATCATCTAATTGGAATATTCTAAAATAATACGATTTGTTGACCAGAATGAAGATTGGGACATATTATTCAGTTACAACAAGAGTGTTATTGGGGCTTTAACTAACGGGTTGGAATAGCAGAAAAACGCATTTCCGGCAGTTAAATTTCCAAATTTTCTCAGAGAGGGCAAGACCCCATTACCCGCAACGATTGAGTGGTTGTTTGGGATTCAGGTTAGCCAACTACGGTAGGCTATTTGGCCATATTGGCGGTACTGTATTCACAGGCTGGAATCGAAGGAAACGCCCAATTTCCAAATTTGCCATGTGAGGTTCCTTTACGGTAAGCTCCACCCCACCCGTTCTTATTAAACGCTACCCCCAGTTTGATGGGTGCCACCCCACACCATTTCCCCAGATTCCAAGATTTAACCCGACACCCTTTTCATTAGGTTCAGTCCCGTCCATTTTTCTGGGTGCCACCCCACGCCATTTACCCATGCACTTCATCACATCAGTTTCAGGGGCACTACCGCTCATCATTATCCTACATGCCACCAAACACATTTTTCCTAGATGCCACTGCACACCATTTATCTTGTGCCACCCTCATCATTATCCAAGGTGTCACCGCACACCATTTATCCTAGATGCCACTGCACTCCTTTTATCTTGTGCCACCCTCATCATTATCCAAGGTGCCACCGCACACCATTTATCTTGTGCCATCCTCATCATCATCCAAGGTGCCACCGCACACCATTTATCTTGTGCCATCCTCATCATTATCCAAGGTGCCACCGCACACCATTTATCTTGTGCCATCCTCATCATCATCCAAGGTGCCACCGCACACCATTTATCTTGTGCCATCCTCATCATTATCCAAGGTGCCACCGCACACCATTTATCTTGTGCCACCCTCATCATTATCCAAGGTGCCACCGCACACCATTTATCTATAGGGTACCCCTTATCTATGTGCCACCCACAATCAGTTTACTGGGTGCCGCCCACCCCCACCCCGTTTCCAGACATTCTGTATCTGCTAAACATACATAAAAAATCAAAAATCATCATTTTTAAGCATTTTATTCAGTATTTGATAGTAAGAATATCATACATTTAAAGTTTAGCTGCAGAAGCATTTTCATAATTAAATATACATTATACAATGCTAAATCTGCCTATTGCAGGTCTTAATTTATTCAAGCCTTAAATGTTACATAAACTGATTAACATAACGATATTAAGTTCGGCAATTCAATGATTTAATTTAAAATGGATAAGCGAAGCTAAGCTTTGAACAACCAGTATGGTGGTCTACAATCAATGTACACATCTTTCAAAAGGTTGAAGGCTTATGGTTTCGTTCAGAATAGAGTAATTTTTAATAGATTCTTCTTAAATTACCTATTTTATGAACTTTTATAACAAGAATGGCTAGCTCCATGTCTAAATCTTACATAATATAAATGACTAAATTTCAATTTTTTTTTTTTTTTTTTGGTCTGAAAGTTTACATAACAGTGTAATTAAACGTGGAAAAAATCTACTTCATATTTCGCATTTTGGCGAGTGTTACGAGACAATGTCAACGCACAATTAAAGACTCCACGTTTTTAGCGCTTAAGAATCCCCGGAAAGCTTCATTATCACGAAATTTGAATCTCTAATAGGGATATCAGTACAAAAATATCAGTCAATTTCCTTTCATATTTACAAAGCGACAGCCATCTTCAATTACCGTGATCCAAATTGATAGGCCTGTTTTAAATACCATTGGATCCAGGTCGATGGATAATCAAGACAAGATATTTTATTTTCTTAATTAAATTTAAAAAATCACTTGTATAGATACTACTTCTGACTCTGTTAATACACCACGTTTCAATACACATTGGTATCGTTATCAAGCAAATAACGTAGCATGTTAATAAATAGAGAAGTAATACATACATATAAGTGTTTTTAATCTATTTCTATATATCTTATAAGGATTATCTTAATCATATGTTAAATAATCTAGTCGAGTAGGCCTAAATATTAACCAGGATTACATCATGAGAAATTTTGCAAAAAATACAATCACGCATTGTTACTTTAAGCTCTTGAGGAGATCTAAGAACAACAATATTTAATACTATGCAGAAGCGAAATTACTTTATACACAGATTAGTAACCAATGTGATTAAAATACGGGGCCCTGTACCTCGAAATCTTAACTAAATATAAATTTGAGTACATACGTCAATTTTTATTGGCTAAGCATTAAAATCAATTTTATACTATCCAATCAAATTATCTAAATTTGGGTTTGATCTTATTTAAACTTTTGTGAAACAGTCCCCAGATCACTATTTCGTTTCGCTTTTTATACTTTCGATGGGCTGCGCGATGAAGATCTGACAGTTGTTGCGATATCTCACGTCAGAGGTCATAGGAGCGGCTTTTGGCCATATGACGTCGTAAACATTTGATTAATCAATCAGCATTGATGTTACTGGTGGATTACTCACAGTTCCGTGCAAACAACGTCTAAAGTTCGCCGTAAAAGAACGTTTCATTGGCTAATCGATCACACCATTTAGAACACGTCAATGATAACATCTCTCCCAGATCCTAGTGTAGTAAAGACAAGTAAAACGAAATTTTGAACAATAAAAACGAAACGAAATAGGATCTGTGTTTTCATCAAATTGATTAGTAACGTAAGACCTGTGGATGTTTTGAAGAGTCACGTTATATCCTTTGGTAGGAATCCTGGTTTGCTGTCGCAATAACAGCTTCGTAATCTTTCACCAGGAATTTCTTGAAGTTAGCAGTCATCCAAGTAATGAATTCCTCTCTCTCAGCAGCCTTTTCCCCAGCTGTTTCCGCATCCCCTCCCACAGGCGAAGTCTTACTAGCCTGGGCCTTGGCGGCTCTTTTTGCGTGATCAGAGTTCATTATACTACGGCGTTTTTTGTCGTTGGAATCATTTATTTCTTCTTCGAACTCCTCAATTTCATCGTCTTCAGACTCTAGGAATGTTCGATAAAGGCCTGTCAACTGCTCGATTACTTTTCCTTTAACAGAATCCTTCGATTTTAAATCTCGTTTTGAGCTCTCCGTAGCGCCATCTGGTACTTCCTCCCCCTGTTCCTCTCCCTGTTTTCTGCGCAGTTTGTCCAACTGTTCGTACATAAAATCTCGGAATTCTTCAACGATTTCCTCAACGACGCGATCCTCGTCGTCGTCTTCTTCATATGATACATCTTCGATTTGGGCATCGTTTGGCACGTTCTCGGCTGCGACACTTCCATTAAAGGTGCCTACCCTGGTTTGACCAGCATCGCTTGAACTGTTTTGTCCACCGGCTGCAGTTGTCCCGTTCTCGTCTCTCATCTGGATCAAATGTCTCAGAGCCAGTAAAAGTTTACTGGCTATTTGATCTTGCTTCCTAGCATTTAGCTGTGACGGAACACCACCCAGAGAACTTGTAAAAACAACGAAAAGGATACAGCATACAAGTTTCATCATCATCGCTGCGTTTCGGGAACACAAGTTGGAAACGGTTTACTGCATATCTGCTTGTTGACTGAATGAAGGCAGCAGACGATCGCCTCGATTAAAGAAAGCAGAGCGAACAAAATACCTCTTATATTATGCGATGCAAATTGGAAACTTAATATCTTCAATTTTACATATCATTTTTTCTGTCAATTCTCCATTATTCAAATGCACATATACGTAAAATATCCTATAGCAGTTTTTAAGGCAATGTAATGGGAAAAATGCAAAATTAAATGGAGTTTAACGACCTAGTTTTCAGCTCCATTGTCAGTATTAGCGCATGACCCTACTTTAATTTGTTAACTTGAAAGAACTTTAATGTTTACCTCATCAGTTTTTGTCACATGCTGAGATATTAATATAAGAAAGGACAAAGCTAGCAAAAAAAGAACACCGTCAATTTATCATAAATGTATGTTTTTATGGCGTATAGAGTCCTACAGACGCTTGTGCACCGATGAACGTACGAACTGCGGTGTGCTATGACGGAAATCATTGGGGTGTGGGGCCACGCTAGATAGGTGTCTAAGACGCTGGCTCGCTAGACTGGAGGTTCGGTGTCGATCCCTGCATTGGCCGAGAAAGTTCATCCAGATTTTCCGGTGTGGTTTTTCCCTTGTAAGTGATGCAGAACGGAGGGCCTAACAAGAATAGCTGTCTAGTCGTTCGGATGGGACAAAAAACAATGTCTAATGTACACATTGGCGTGCACATAAAAGATCCTTGGTAGTTGGAATTCGATATAAGAGTAGGCCCTAGTGCAACTCCCCGAGCCAAATTTCCCCTCATAGCACACTGCATGGCGTATGCCCGTCTTCATTACCCCAGTTCCGAGCAGAACAGTAGGACGTTAAACTCCACTTCATTTCATTGAGGTGAACCTCCGTTTTGCACCCCATCTTTCCAAACAACCAAACACTAAACCACTGGCAAGGCAAACAAGGCTGAATAAAATACCTGGTAAATCACCAGCAATTTCCCCTGCAAGTTACCCTCTCTTTCTGTCTCTCCATGTAGCGCTAATAAGTTTTTATAGGCGACATGCCTGGTGTTTATGTTACTATTGGGCATCCAAGTGTGGTTAAGGCTATAATACCTTTCTTGCAATGTTAACGACCTACTTTTCTACACAGACTGGACAAAGAATACATAATGTGGGATGTTTACAAGAACAAATAACTGTGTTTGCGGTTACTTAGCCACAAACACATATAAATACATAAATAAAAAAATCAGTCCGCTGATCGAGAAATCTTTCTATCGATCTATTCGGGTTGTTTATGGGAAATATTGGATAGAACCAACTGAATTAATAAATTATGTTTCCCTATAAACATCGATACTTCCTGTCGAGAATCTTTTCAATAGAATGTGGAAAAAATTTAATGTTTATTTCGAGACAGAATATTAGACGTTCCATTGAAAGTAAGTTTAATGGAACTAAATCCTTCATATTCGATTCGGTACCTAGATAACCTAATGTGAATGTATATAAACTGATTTACGTTCACATTTATCTGTTTTTACTGTCATTTCAAATCACTTATGATCGGCGAAATACGTGAGAAATCTAAGTTGAATGATAATCTCTAGCCTCTGGTTATTCCAGTCTACGCCGTCAGTAGTTATTGCGCGAAGACTATGGCGCCACAGTTTGACATGACTCGTGGAATATGGCTGGCCTTGTTTATTCTAGTCCCTTATTACAAATGGAACAGAAAAGAATTATGGTACATGATCGGTGTACCAATGGTAAACTGTTTATTTTGTCTGAAATATCGGATTTCAGAATTCCATATTTTCCCGATGCTGCCACAGCATCAATGTTGGTTTAAAGCTACAATTTCATATTTTAAAGTTATATTTTTAAAATATACTATTCAAAAAAAGTAGGGGATATTTGATTTTTAAGTGTTATTAAAGTCACCTAATGAAACTGACGAAGAAACAAATGACAAAATGAAATGAAGTTCACATTCATCGATTTATTCCAAATGATCGTTAGACTAAGTAAGGCACAGACTGACCATTATAAGGGTAAAATGATACCCGGGGTCAAACAGCAAAGTTACCACAGCATCGGGTAAAGTCAGTAACGGGTAAATCCTCCTCTCTTTGCCAAACACGCATTGATCCGACGTGGCATACTCCTAATGATACGCCTAAGGTCATTTTGGTCCAGATTGTCCCATTCCTGTTGCAACGCAGCAGCAAGTTCTTGGACATTGGCTGGACGTTGTTGACGTTGACGTAACCTCTGTCCAAGCATGTCCCAGACATGCTCGATGGGGGAGAGGTCGGGACTCAGTGCTGGCCAAGGTAATGTGGTGATGTTCTGTTGTTGGAGGTAACCTGTAACGATCCTGGGCCTGTGACATATTGCGTTGTCATCCTGGAAGATGAAACGGCGGCCATAACGTCGTGCGAACGGCACAACATGGACTGCCAAGATGTTGTCCCGGTAGAACTGTCCTGTAACACGCCCTGCAACAACATGTAAAGCCGTTCTTCCAGCAACAGTGATGCCTACCCACACCATAACAGAACCACCCCCAAATCGATCATGTCTGATGACGTTAACGTCTTGGAAGCGCTCGTTTCGACGACGCCACACCCTCCTACGTCTGTCCAAAAAATCAACAGTGAACCTTGACTCATCTGAAAACATCACATTGCTCCAGCGTCGATTATCCCAGTGTTGACGATCCCTACACCAACGACGTCTTGCCTGAATGTGATGATCTCTCAAACAAGGGATCACGCGAGGACGTCGGGCGCGAAGGTGACCCCTATGCAGTCGATTCCGAATCGTCTGGCCTCTCACTCTCACACCAGTGTCTGTTTGAAGACGAGCGCTGATCTGATTTGCTGTGATGACACGATTTCTCAAGGCTTGATTTGTCGCCCTTGGTCGACCTGAGCGTGGTCTGTCCTTTACAGATTGTGTATCACGGTATCTGGACCATAGCCTGCTTATGACAGACTGAGAAACATTCATCGTCCGCGCCACAACCGCCTGTGTTGTGCCGATCTGTAGCATGCCAAGGGCACGTAACCTTTCATTTTGGGTAAGCCGACGCATATCAAAATTTGTTTTCTGGTCACTAAAACAATTAAACTGATGTTTCCACCCTGGAATTCAATGCCACAATGACTGAAACATTCAAAGTCAGAGTCGTGCAAATCTTGGGTTGGACCCCCATGATGATCCCAAGCATCACCTGCATTCCATGCGGTAGCTATTGGTGCGTTTGGGCGTCACATGTAACTGGAAATGTTTCTTCTGTTAGGTTCTATTGTGACTTTTTTCGTAGTGATTTGCATATTTTAGTATTATGCCCCCAAAATCAAATATCCCCTACTTTTTTTGAATAGTATATATTAAAATAAAGCCTTAAAATAGATGGTATCTATAAACTGTCCCAATCCTACCTTGATAAAGAATAATCCTATTATCCTATAATTCTCTATCGCCAGTTGAGAAAAACACATTTTCAACTTCAAATTTAAACGTTTGAAGATATCTATTGCAATGGGGGTAATAGAAAAACAGAAGGGGGAGTGGGGAATGGTGTTTTATTTCCGATGTGAAAGATGTTTAAGTGTGGAAAATAATGCCTATGATTCGTAAAATAGTGAGTTAACAACCTATTGAGTAAAATACATAGAAATAATTATGTTTTAACTTTCTTAGAAAATATGAATCTCTTGCTTTAAATTGACCAATAAGTCGTGTTTGCAATGTCGAAGATTGTGGATGATATTGACACTGTTATTTGGAACCTTAAAATAGATGAAACTGGGTCTAAAAGTACATATTGATGGTGGAGGGGGGGGGGGGCTAATGGATAAATGTTTAAACATAGCTTAATGGTGATAATTAGCACTATTAAAAACTAGTTCGTAAACAATCTTGATTGTAAAAAGTTACAATTAAAATCGATTACACGCATCCCACTAATATTGCTTTAAGCCGTGTCTTAATATTTGCTTTGAGGGATTCTTCGACTCATGGCGAAAACAAGACATTGATGGAATTTTCTATTAGTTTAGTTTAAAAAGTGTTTGATTTTTTTTTTAAAGGGACAATAACATTCTTGCTGGCTTGGTAGCTCCAGAAAAAAAAATAATACCCTTATTCTAAGTACTACATGTTTAAGTGTCCTACCTGTCGTGTAAATTATCCATTACAACCTACTTTACTTGTCCAGAGGGTTCGAAAATATTTTAAAATCTAAGTCACATTTGAAAAGGTTTACGTTAGACTTTTCAAATCAATTGGTTGAATTTTTCAAATTTTTCAAAATAGGTGTGTTAAGATGAAATTTATATCATCATTTAACTGGAATATTCTAAAATAATACAATTTGTTGACCAGAATGAAGATTGGGACATATTATTCAGTTACATCAAGAGTGTTATTGGGTCTTTAAGTAGATCGGGGCATTTGTCACCTAAGCTCCTGCTACAGGGATACTTGCGCACTAAGCTCATTAAAACCTTTTAAAAAGTTTTATGGTCGTCATATTGACTTGATTGGTAAATATAACATGTCTCCCTCGGCTATTATTCTAGATATATTATATTTAACACAAGGTACAATTTTGCGGATACACAATTACTGAGTTTGATACTAAGCGACGTTTCGACGAGGATGCTCTCGTCTTTGTCAAGCAATGATACAAATTATGAATGGTATAGGCAAATATATACAGAATATGCAACAAAGATAAAAATCAAATAGGGGTCCATTAAGGACTAATCCTACACAACAGAAAACTCTTACGGGGATTAAAAGGAGGCGAATGCTATTATTTATAAAAAGATCAGTGTAATAACACTATTAATGGAAAACCAATTAACCTGAGCTATAGAGAAACAATAATATAAAGAGAGAAGTGTGTATATACAAGTAAACAAGAGTGGTCGTTGATGCATGTGCAAAGAAAAATAAAATAATAATTTGAAATTAAAAAATTAAAAAATAAAAAAATATAAAATATTTAATCATGAAAGATATCCTAATATATAGATATAAACTGAAAATCAAGGATTGTGAATTATATCTCCTGGCTGTAAAAAAACTGGTTAAGTAATGAAAAGAAACAAATATAAAAAAAATGTATGATTAGATTACGTAAAAAATGCCCCCAAAAAACAGGATAAGCACTGAAAGAGGACAACAGTATTGGAATCAATAAGCTGCAAGTCCTGAAGGGTAAAACCTATTATTACAGTATAAACGGGTTTGGCGTTCACGTCCAAATGACTCTTGAACTGAAATTTTGAGACAAGGTAAATATACCATTTCTTTATATTTTAGGGAGTTTAAATTTCATATGTACACAGTCCCTTTAAATCATTTTCCATAAAATGTTTGCTAATAATTATAACATACACACAGAGTTTATCACGGGTAACCAACAAATATGTAACAGTTTAAGGCCTCTTTAAACATTTTCTTTATAAAAAAAGTTTGATATTCATTCCAAAACACATATTTATGTCTATATATATATATACTATATTTTTTTAAAATAATCAATAGGATTCTTATTGATATAGGTTTGTTGATCCGTGACTCCTGGATTACACTAGGATAGGCTATTAAATGAATATATTAAGTGCTCGAGTCTAACCATACAAATATTGATCAGGAATAATGTGAAATTTATTTTTATTGCGGACACAATTTATAAATTCCACCGAAGAACCATGGATTCTTTCTATGTCCTCTGTTTCATTTTGTCAACCCCAGGTAAGTTTTTTATTTTAAATCTATTTACATCGGCGTACGAGCTGCCCCCCCCCCCCATTTTTTTTACATAGTTGAAGGTATGTGGTTTATGTAAATGATAATGTAAAAGACGGGATAATCCAACCATTGATCTGCATATTCTCAAATGTTGACATCCCCTCCAGACTAATATTCGTACAGTAATGTCTGTCCTCGTTAGCCAGGACGGAACAGAAAGGTGTGACGTTTTACACCGATTCATTTCAAAGACAGTTTTATTCCTATAAGAATAGGTCGTGGTGCCACTGCCCGGGCAAAATTCCCCTCATAGCACACCGTATGACGTATGCCCGTCTTCATTTAGCCCAGGTCAGGTGCATAAGAGTAGGACGTTAAACCCTAGAAATGGTTCCAGTACTGTGTCTTCCGTCTTACTCCAGTCGCAGTAGTGGTTTTTCCTACAGAGTTCCTTTGCGCAAGTTTTTTTTATTCAAATGACTACAAAAAGTTTACTGGCTTATAGCTCGCTTAATTTACAAATAAACTGGCCCAAAACAGTACTGCACGTAGCTTAACATATAATAAATCAATTCTTATTGATGCCCGTTTTCCATTAGCCCAGGTTAGGTGCATAAGAGTAGGACGTTAAACCCCATTTCATTTCATTTTATTTTATTCCAAGTTTTAGGAGATGTGGTTTACGTGAATGAACCGTGGTTATTGCGTTCAGTTGCCAGTCAGTGTTGTCAGTTCCATGGAATGAATTTAGTTCAGATAGACAGTCTAACCAAAAATGATTTTATTGGGAATATGGTTCATCAGATAAGTGGGCAGTAAGTAGAATAACTATTTATTAATTTTTTGGTTTCATAAACTTTTATTACCCATGAAACCGATCTTTGTCTGCAAACCTCCGGGGACGAGTTTTCCGTATGGACGTGTCGTACCGAACTGCCAATACCCCAAATCCCTCAAAACAAATGCACCTTAGTCGCATGTAGCGGGCGTTTGGTTTTCTATAATGTAAATACAAACAAATCATAGGAAAAGCCCACTAGCCATTCGAAGATCCAAGATGGCGGCCATTTTCGAGATTAAATTAGCCTTACGTGATTGATCCATAACATACGTGTTCATTTTCATCTACATTGGAAAACCTTGAGGGTTCTAGAGGGTCAACTAAATTTGTACAAAGTACATTTTGCGGAAAAAAACAAGTGCCATAATTATAGCAGGATTTTTGTTTAAATAAATGACCCTAAATAGGCCCCCATGCAAATTTTAGTGCTTGTATCCAGATTAGACAGATTTCTACGCTTGGCTGCCTCAATGACACTCGATCGCATTAGTTTTTTTTATGTTATCAAGCTGCTCGTACAATTGAAAAATGAGATTCCTTAAAGGTAATGGTTCGTAAAATTCATACGTACTCGGACTTTTTTTTTTGAGACCCTGTTGAAATCGGGATAATTCTTTTAAAGATGCGTTATTTGACAATTGTCGGTCTTTCTACTGCCCGCAAATGTTATAGATCATTAAAAAATACATTATGGGCGATTAGATAACGAATTGGCAGTTCTCAATATAATAGTTAAAAACTAGATAATGTAAAGGCAATTTGCTGAAAATATCTGTCAAATTTATCAACTCTGAACTGAGAATTTAGTGATTGAATTTTAGGCATAGCCTCGATCATCATTACTAAAGTCGGTACGTTAAAAAAACATAGTCTCGATTATCCAATTCGTGATTAAATCATGAATGAAAGTTCCTCAGATCCTAATCCAGTAAATATCGACGGCTAGCAAAGCCATCGAGAGTTGATTATGGTCTGGATAAGTTAATTAATGTCTAATTAATACTTAAGATAACATTTCAGGCCTAAAGAAAGACCTGCAATAGGCAGATTTAACTCTTGCATAATGTATGTTTAATTATCCCTATTAAACAAATCCGACCGAATGGCTCAATATTTTATGTTGAAACTTTTCTTCATAACGCACGTTAATCAATGCTTACCCTGTGGCATCCCGAAACTCCTCGCTAACAAGTGTGATATCACTATGTTTCTACTGTAGGCGATTCAGGGCATGGATAGGTCTTTACAAAACCGCAAGTAATGGAACTTTTAAATGGGAAAATGGTGAAGATTTAGTCTTCGAACGATGGGGACCTGGTCAACCGGGTGATGTAGACCCTTGCGTTTGTGGAATCTTCGATGGAAATGACTTCAAATGGTCGGACATACATTGCGACGCAGCGTATCCTTATGTTTGTGAATACACAGGTGAGCATCTTCATGTAATATTTGCTACCCACTTTTAGATATTCTTCATCTACCCTCATGGACACATTTATCCAGTCACAGATATCCCTTGTCAGCCTGCCCCACCCCCCGAAACGACCCGTTCATACCTGCCTCTCCAAGTAACATTTGCTATCAGTAATTCTATGTCCACAAGTCTTTACAGATACTTATTTACACTACTACTCCGTAACCAGTGGCGACGCCAAGGGAAGCAGGTGGGAGAGGGCATTTCCCCACCCCACCCTTTATAATCTGCTCTGCCCTAAGTTTGCCCCCTCCCCCAATATTTATTTTCAAAATGTTTATTTGTCCGTAACCTCAATGAACTCATAACCTCATCTGTAGATATTCCTAGTCCTTCCTTATCCACCCAATCCAACCCCGTGGGTTTTCTCCGGGTCCTCCGGTTTCTACCAACTGCTAAAGACCCCTACGCGTAAGCGAATTATTGAAATAAAATTGAACCCCGTGATAGTCCCGAAATGACCTAGTTTGTTAAACCCCATCTCTCTCTCTCTCTCTCTCTCTGCCATATCTAGTCATTCACGCACATCTATGTATTCATTGTCTGTCACCTAGCTATAGTCATTCACTCACATGAAAACATTTCTTGCCCTTCCCACACACCCGCTCCCCACCTACCCGCAAAATGAGAGCAAGCCGCTGAAGTGTGTGTGTGTGGGGGGGGGGGGCAAGATTATTATCCGTCATTTCCTTGCATCTGTAGCCATTCCAAGGGATATTTGGATGATATTTTCATCTAAATAAACGTTCGGAACGGACGTATTTGGGGCTGAGAAAAGGCACTTTCAGCAGTAAAAAAGAGCGCTGTCAA
The DNA here is from genome assembly GCA_036850965.1 of Patella caerulea. NCBI lineage: Eukaryota > Metazoa > Mollusca > Gastropoda > Patellidae > Patella > Patella caerulea. The sequence continues at coordinate 3,215,710 of JAZGQO010000007.1, forward strand.
AACTTGGGGGAGGGGGCCTTGAATCCGCCTCTGCGTTGGACCATCAATAGACAATATCTATGACCTTTATGAATTATGTGGAATTATCTTACATCATTACATATCAATGATTAAAAGTTTTTCAAATCTTTACTTCGATTTCCTTACAAAATGAAGTAAAAAATAACAGACAGGTTCAATCAATCCAAGGTTGTTTGATTATTTCCCTTGTTTATGGCTGTCTCGTGAAAACTGGTTTATTATTCAATATATTTGAATGGTCCAGTAAAAACAGAGTTAATAATCATATGGCACACTACTGGTGTTTGTTCATCGACCAAATACTGTTTATTTTATAAATACGAGTGGTAGAAGAGAATCTCAAATCATGTCACATCACACTAACCTCAGTTTACATAACAAATTGGAGCTACAATGACAAGTGGGTAAGACACTGGCTCGCTAGCTTGGAGGTTGCGTGTTCCATCCCTGCATTGGCCGAATACGTTCATCAGAATGCTGCCCATATTTTACCTAGTGTAAAATGAAATTCCACTCAAATATCTTCTAAGCTCATTTTGGCTGAATTTTGGGATTTTCTGTAAATGGTTTCGTGTGCCCTTCATGATCCCTTTCAGAGAGACTGTTCCGCAATTATCTAGGATTGTCACATACATCACGGTGGAATAACTCTATCTGCATACAACTTGATACTGAATATAATACGATGCAATAATGATTACAAACGTTTTCTTTCGAGCAGAAGCTGCAGAAGTGCCACATATATCAACGTTGCCTTACAACTGCCCTGGCACGCTTTTGTTTATGAAACGCACAGACTTCATCGAATCCAGCCAGGGTGAGTAGGAGCTAAATCGGGTGCGACGATACTAGACCTCGTGTACAAATGGGCGTGACAAACGAAATAAAGTTAAATGAAATGGGGATTATCGTCCTTCTATTCGGCTCCGAGTGGGCTAATGAAAACGGGCATACCCAATCCAGTGTTCTATGAGGGCAATTTGGTACGCCTGTCAAGGGTTCTTTTACGTGGACGCCAATATGTAGACGGAATCTTTATTGTTCGTCCCATCCGAACGTCCACACATTATGCCTTGCCAGGTCATTCGTCGAAGGAAAAATAACACTTTTCTTATAGAACACAGCATGGCCAATGTCTGATGTTATTAGTCCATGTTGGTGCAGATTAATTGTAGGATGTTAAACCCCATTTCATTTCAACTATTTAATGATGTCGGGACTTGACCCTGGCGTCAGATTTAATATTGGTAAAACGGAGAAAAAAGTTAAAATATACATTTTGGGAGATAAGATAAAGAGCTGGCAGTTCTTACTATAATGGTCCAATACCAAATAATGTAAAGGCAATTTGATCCTCTCTGAACCGAGAATTTATGATTGAATATTAGGCCTAGATCATTATTACCAAAGTCGCTACGATAAAAAAAAACTGTCTCGATTATCCATTTTATGATTAAATCATGAATGAAAGTTGAGCAGCTAATCGGATCCTAATCCTGTAAATATCGCAAGCTGGCGATGACATCGAGAGTTAGTTATGATCTGGATAAGTTGATTAAATAACAATGTGAGGTGCCACGTTCAACCCACTGTGGCCCCTCAGACATAAATACAAATGGTAACATAGAATTTAGTTAGAGAATTATCTTTTATTCTTTGATTAGAAAATATTTTATTTCATTTTACAGGCCGTGATGCTACATTTGAGAAAAAGGAAGATAATCCAAATTCAACTGGGCTTATTCAGACTGTTGACGTCACATCTTACATGGATTGTTTGATCCTTTGTATTGAAATGACTGGTTGTAGTTACGTCACTCTAATTTCTAACTTATGTACAATCTATTAGCACCATGGATGGATTAACGTAGAGGGGCGGGGGAGTGAAATAGGATTAAACGCCTTGCTGTTGGGGGGTTGGGATGGCGTAGTGGTCTAGAGTGCTGCGCTTGAACCTCTAGCTGGCCGGTCACCTCTGGCTTGCGAATGTGGTTTCGAGCCCTGGTGTGAGCGTATGTGGCATGGAGATAGAGGCGCCTTCTCAAACTCGTGGGTTTCCTCCGGGCACTTCCCCCCCCCCACTGCCAAAGACCCCTACGCGCAAGCGAATTATTGAAATAAAATGAAACCATATGTTGGTCCCAAAATGACCTAGTTTGTGTCGAATGGACGTTAAACCCCACTTCTCTCTCTCTCGCCTCGCTGCTTCTGCCTCATATCGGATTCAAATAGACGTGTGTGTGTGAGGGAGGAGGGAACGTCCACTCGGCAAACCTCGACAGATTCCGGAACATACATCTAGTCTCGACTGTATGACAAATTCCGCCATATTGGAACTACTTTAAAGGTCCTGGATGAAATATGGCTGCGCCCATGGTGTCTTGTTTGTTTGTAATAGCGTCAAGTTTTCCTGTTAAAGTAAACCGGTAGCCGCATCGCAAATGTATTGGTGTAGGTACATATCACTTACTGTCATACATCCGAGCAGACTAGATGTAGGTTAGGTTCCGGAATCTGTCGAGGTTTGCCGAGTGTCTCGGCTGTATGACGAATTCCGCCATATTGGAACTACTTTAAAAGTCTCGGATGAAACATGGCTGCGCCCATGGTGTCTTGTTTGTTTGTAATGGCGTCAAGTTTCCTGTTAAAGTAAAACGGTAGCCGCATCGCAAATGTAAGGGCGTAGGTACTTATCACTTACTGGCATACAGCCGAGACGAGATGTAGGTTCTGGAATCTGTCGAGGTTTGCCGAGTGCGGGGGACCAGGAAATCCCACCGTGTTTGACAGGTGACCCCACACGTTGTCACTATCACAGCGGCCAGAGAGAGATGGGTCATTTCGGGAATAAAATATGGTATATAGTCCAACTCGCATTTCTTATTTTAACTTTGTCGTCTTGGAAACAAACTTCAAAGCCCAACAAGATGATTATAATCCGAGGAGCAATCTAAAATACTTTTATCGGTTTAAAGGGAGGTAACTGCGTTAATATTGCAATTTCCTGCCAAATAAAGATACTTATGCGCCGGCATTTGACAATATAAGGTTGTTATTTGATCATATTGGGTAGTATTGGGTGGTACTGGATTATTATTGGCTTGTTTTGGGTGGTATAGGGAGGCAAATGGAACAGCCACACATCGGTCTGGCTCTCTGTGAAAAAAAGTCAAATGTCTATTTTTGCACCATTATGTTGTAGTATTGGCTAGTATGTGGTGATAATGGAGCGGTATTCGGGTGGTATTGGATACCTCGTTTCACCTACATGCCCACAAAGACGCGGTGCTGCCTACTCGTATTTCAAGAGTGCTTTTACATGCATGCCATCGTGTACACGGCTTTTCGTCCTTTCTGAGTGACTGGATCCTGTTCATTACCAGACTTTCCGTCCTTCATCACTGGAGAATTCTATTGAAATTTTTCTGCCAACTGCGTAACACTACAGATAACAGACGATCAGCATAGTTGGTAGATCTTTATTGAGAACATGGAATAGACATAGATCGGATGAAGCTCTATTCATGTCTGTTTAAGCTAACAGTAAACTCTGACTTATAAAGCATACAATCAATTAAGAAAAATGATACACGAGCGATGGATATATTTAGTATTGTTTATTTATGAGATTATATAATCTGTAACTGTATTGCATATTTCCTTTGAAGTCACAACGTTCTGCCGGGTGTTAAACACATAGATCATGTGCATCCTCTGTTAAGGTGCCCCACCCTAAATGAATATCTCCAAATATCTCGACAATTACACCACAATACTAATATATTTAGAAAGCCTTAAATCTGTTTCACACATTTATAGTCACTAAATAAACGACCATGCTGTACTTCATAAGCTATGATCATTAAACCATACATAAATAATACTGAAAAATGGTTTGGAGTGGCGTCCATAACATCCAGACACTTTTGAGTAAAAGATAGGTTACGTCCCCTTGTTTTGAAATTAGTCTCGCTTAACTAGTCTACCGATCATTCTACGTCTAATTGACGGGTCGGGATAATCAAGACTACTTTTTTTTTACGAAAGATGGAACAAGAAATTGAATTTAGAAGTACAAACATCAGGCAACTCAACAATATTTTTAAGAACCTTGTAAAAGTAAAATGAATTTACTGCTAGTATCATATTCTTGCTGTACGGATGTTGAGTCAGAGATATTATTTGTACTTAACCAAAATATGCAGCTTCTAATGGTACAGCTAATTATAAGGCAATTTAAAAAATAAAACGATGCCGTAATAACCAAAAAGTTAAATATTATTGCTATTCAGAATCGTCAATAATAGATTTTTTACGCCTGTAGTAGTGTTTGGTGTTTTGAACATTTCCGCATGCTGTTGCTATTTATACTATAGCCTCAACGAGTGTGCGAGACTGTTAGAAATCAGTAGTAAGGCATTCAGCTAAAACGTGCAGGATCAACGTGTCAAGAGCAACTTTTCAGTTGGCACGTGGGGCACCCTACCAGTGTACTCATTCCGTTCTACTCCACTATATCCTGGGTTAAGCCATAGGGACTCAGACTAGTAATTATTTGCCCATTGACTTCAATGTTAAATGCCTGTAACATCACAGGCTGTAGTTTTTTTCTCAACATTCCGTTGCTTCCAATCTTTTTAGGCACAATGGGGACCACATTTGGCAATCTCCTCATCATAAGTTTGTAGGGGGTTGACCGTTTAGATTTTTTGCTACGGGGATTTTAAGTTGATTGGGGTGAAAATCTCACTTCTGACACAATGATTGCTCCGCAGAAAGACATTTTACACCCCCTATCCCTCCGCTGTAATATCCTCAGTATTACCCAAAACTGCTATGAAATTGAAAATTTGATGCCTTTCCTCCAATTCTAGACCAAAAAGTCAACCCAAAAATGCAGGAAGAGGGGAGAAAAAAAAATAAGGGAAAAATTGTCTATTTATAAATCGCACTACATTCGTAAATGAAATGAGGGGAAATAATTACTAGTCTTAGTCCTATATACCCCACATGTTGCTGCTATTTGAATAAATCTTTTGTAATCTAATAAACAAACATATATGCAATTCCCTGGCCAAAGATTATGAAAATCCATGCATTTTCAGATGAGCAGTGCTGCATTCTGCAAACACTATAATACATCAGAAAACTGCGGAATTTCAGAGAGAAATTTCAAAGGACATGAATTTTGAATTCCACACAACATTTTTATTGTTGAACATAAATGCATTCTGTAATGAGATGAGATAAATTCAATGTAAATCAAACATGAAAATACGTTAAAACAGCAATCATGATGCAATATTAGACTTTTTAACACTTTCATCAAAAACCACACAGTTTTTCGCAGTTAACGTAGTTTCAAGTGCCAAATCATGGTTAAATCTAAGATGTTGAAACCTGCAGTGCCTATCAATTTTAAACTGTCTCCTATATAGCTGTATTTCCATAGGATAAGTAAGTTGAAATAATCTGATTGTGTAACACTACAACAGCTTTTTCAACCCCACCCCCCAGTATGAAATCGTATAATTTGAAAGCACATGAATTTTGAATTCCACAGAACATTTTTATTATTGAACATAAATGCATTCTGTAAAAAGATGAGATAAATTCAATATAAATGAAACATGAAAATACTTTAAAACAGTAAACATGATGCAATATTAGACTTTTTGACACTTTCATCAAAAATCACACAGTTTTCTCTGTTAACACAGCTTCAAGTGCCAAATTGTGGCCAAAGCTAAGATGTTGAAACATGAAGTGCCTATGAATATCAAAATATCACCTATATAGCTGTATTTCCACAGGATAAGTTAGTGGAAAAAATCTGATTATGTAACACTACAACAGTTTTTTTCATCCCCACCCCCCAGTATTGAATCAGATACACTGCTGACCAATCATAGGTCACCCTGTTCACTCTGGTCTGTCAAATGATTTACAATGGTGATGGTGCCTACAACTTTCCTGGCAAAGAGATATGAACAACCGTCAACACACAGGCCATTTATTGGCATTTATGTTATCTTCCAATATGAGAGGTCATGATCAACACAAGGGTGTTCTGTTCAAGCTCGGAAATGAAATCATCATCAAAAAGCAAAGTTTACAGGGGTCCTCGGCTGGAACCCAAACTGATTACGATTTGCCTTCCACTTTCACCACCGGTGTCATAGAGATCAGGGATGAAATTGATATGCATCATCATTCTACTAAAGCCAGTCCACAGGAAGTCATCAGGTTTTGAGATGTAGACCTGAAATGTTAAATTTGGACAATAATGAGCATTCTGGGGTGAATACTATCCAGGTAAATGGATCATTGACCTCCAGAAAATGGTCAAAATGTGCAATTCTGTCATTCAGTTACATGCCAAGGGGAGAAGAAAACCCCATGCAGTACCAAATTTCCAGCCCTTTAGTCAGCAGAAGTGGGGATCAGGTTGGATGTACTTCGTAAAGTGTATGAAATGCACATTTATCTCACCTGTTTTGCTTCTTTTTTTCTTTTTAAAGCTTGTGTTGAGGTCAATCAATCCACTGTATGAATGAAACATTAGCCTTGGCACCTGAAATGATAGAAAGTTGGGGATAAATATGCAATAAAAAACTGTGGGATAATAAGAAAGGAAAAAAAATGGTCTCAATTGGAAATAGAAATAAACCTCTTTGTTTCTAGCAAGCATCCCGTCACTGGACCTACAACTAGTAACCAGTTCACAGTCAGTAGTCAGTAAAAAAAGTAAACTCTGAGTGTCACATAAGTCTAAGGCAATCTCAAAGGTAGATACCATCTTTTGAAGTTTGGTCTAAATGTCAAGGTCAACTGCAGATTTGGTCAAAAGTCACACAAGTGTGAATTTTGGAGTGTACCTGTTAACATGTCATTGTGTGTAGGCAAAACATTTTAGGTCTAAATATTAAGGCCAACTGCAGACTTGGTTCAAGGTCACCTGTAAATTGGGTTGTGGGCGCATGATTTTTGTACAAAATTGTGGGTTAGGGCTAGGGTCAGGACCGGGTTTTGGCTTGGGCCTAGGACACATGCTTGTTGACGAGATTGTAGGTTAGGGTAAGGGCAGGGTCTTGGGTTAGGGTTAGGGTCAGCTCTGTTTACATCTCGGGACCTTTTGGCCAAATCTGCAGCTGAATAGGCCTTAATGTTGAGACTTAAAACCACGTTTTGACACCATAGCGAACGAAATTTTAACATCTACACCTCAAATTCACCCTCGGCCAACAGATACCCCCCCAACAATGGCTATTTTGATATGCAATAGACACAAAACTTACTACTGAGCAATAAAAAAACAGTATTCTTACCATTTCTGACACTTTCCGTTCAAAACTTCAGGAAATAAGTGGCTGAGAAAATATCTGTCTTCATTGCACGTTGTGATACCAGGACTCAGACTAGTAATTATTTGCCCATTGACTTCAATGTTAAATGCCTGTAACATCACAGGCTGTAGTTTTTTTCTCAACATTCCGTTGCTTCCAATCTTTTTAGGCACAATTGGGACCACATTTGGCAATCTCCTCATCATAAGTTTGTAGGGGGTTGACCGTTTAGATTTTTTGCTACGGGGATTTTAAGTTGATTGGGGTGAAAATCTCACTTCTGACACAATGATTGCTCCGCAGAAAGACATTTTACACCCCCTATCCCTCCGCTGTAATATCCTCAGTATTACCCAAAACTGCTATGAAATTGAAAATTTGATGCCTTTTCTCCAATTCTAGACCAAAAAGTCAACCCAAAAATGCAGGAAGAGGGGAGAAAAAAAATAAGGGAAAATTGTCTATTTATAAATCGCACTACATTCGTAAATGAAATGAGGGGAAATAATTACTAGTCTTAGTCCATAGGGTTTCTACAATTACGTATTATCTGCCCTGGCGGCTTGTGATATTTTTATCGTCCAATCACATAAAGCGTTACTTGGAAAGGTAATAGGCGAAGGGAAGTAACTCTTAACAAAGAATCCCCCACACATGGTGACCTCAGTCCGTTCTTGCACACTTTGCAAATAATATGTCATTGGGAAAAATACCTACCGCGTAGTAGAGTGTAATCAGTGTCATTTAAGAATTTCACGACAGAACTTCCCCTGCCATCTTTTTCTGTGCATATCAATTCTTTTATATTAAATCTTTTACAAACTTTCTCATAATCGATCAAACAAGCCGCCATACTGTTTGTAAACAATGTAGTTCTATGACGTAAAAAAATGACGCTAAAGAGTCTACGTAGGACTGGTTTGTAAACTGTTTTTGGATTGGTTCGTACACTCTAACTACAATCAGATAGTTTGAAATCGTAGAAACCCTATGGATTAACCCAAGGTATAGTGGAGTAGAACCGAATGAGCACACTGGGTAACCGAGGATGAGATCATGTGTAGGTTATAAAGAACATATTGTATAAGTAATATGTTTAATGAGATCGTGTTTTTTGTCAAAACGAGCAGAGGTCATTCATTTGTTGTCCGTAAATAACATATTGAACACATTAGATGTTTTAATAAGTCTATGCCTAGCAGAAGTTGTATTGAGTTGAAAACGGCAAATATTATATAATATCAAATCAAGCAAAGTTGTACGTAAAGATAACTTTTGTCACATTCCGTCCTCACCCATGAGTTATGTACTAAAAGAAAATAACAAACACAATTCTCACAGATGGGACACCGTCTTCATCTGTATCCATTGATGGTGCACACAATAAAATTACATCACACACGAATGAAGAAGAGCACAATGATATAATAAGAGTACACATGATATAATAAGAGTACACATGATATAATAAGAACACACGCGATTATATATTTATATCACAAGTCTGGAACAACATTAGTCCTATAATTTTTTGTAGGTCGATAGCATTTCCTGTTATACCATTAAATTCTGTTAGTGACATTTATACTATTAAATTTGGAAAGAATTAATACAGCCAAGAAAAACGAAAATGAGCGAAGATTTCATCTTAATCCTTCAAATAAAAAATACCGCAAAATAAAATATTTAAAAAAAAATTATAACATATATGCAATGAAAACATTTAAAGCTTAATTAATCATGCCAACTATACTCGTAAGTAATTGTTTTAAATTAGCATTAGGATCTTTGTGGGTATCAGAATTATATATCGCAATATCAACAGCATCAACGTCCATGCTTTCTTGAACATAATTATCAAGACATGTCTCTAGCTTATCTTTACGCCACGTTTCTAATTGATCGTCAACGTATGTTTCGGATTTCTCATCAGACGTGTTAGGCACATATGTTTCAGATGCAACCCGATCTCTGTTTCGAAGGCGTTTGGCTAATTCCATGAGCGGAATATCGTCTTCGCCAGATGAATTATCACGTTCACGTCTATATTGGTCAGTGATATCAGAGGGTTTAGGGTCAAAGACATTTACATGGTCCATATCATCATCTGAAGAATCGTCAGGTGGAACAACATAATTAGCTTGCCTTAACTTTGGAATCTTATCAGTTGGGATGTCCCAGTTATCTAAATTTGCTTGACGCAAATGTTCGTGTTAGCTTCGAAATGACACAGTTTGTGTTCTTTTGTCAAGGTAAACGGTCAATTAGCATTTTAACTGTTTATTCAAATTCTGGCAATAGCCCAGGATGTTCTAGTATAGATATAAAAAGATCTAAGGAACAATTCGGTCCACTCCCAGACTTCGGTCTCGGGAGAGACCTAGAGGGAATTCGGGACGGACCTCGGGAGAGGAGTCTGCCCTCGGATCCCGGGAGAAGTTAGGTCTTCTGAGACCTAGGAAGAACATCTTCATATAGACATCTATATAACTAATCACGATGGCTTTAAAATGTAAATATGTTATGCAGTAATAAAATATCAGCTTAATAAAAAAAAAAGAGTTATGCATTATATTACATACTCTATTGTTTTTTTTTTAAATCCTATCTATTCTCACGCTTGTACAATTTGACATCAATCGGTTTATTGAGTGTCACGAGTAGAATTAAAGTAGAAGTCCCATATTTCACCGACCACCTTTAATACAAAAACAATCGATCGATGTATATAAATTCAAGACGAAACTGTGAAGAGATAAAGAATTCGATGCCACAGAAAACCATTCAGATAACTAAGATTGGACGGTACAGGGTTGGGTGGGGCGAGTCATGGACAGTGTCTAGTCATTCGGATGGGAAAACACACGACAGTTGAAATTCGATGACTTGTGCCGCTGTCCGGTTAAATTGGAACCAAACCCCATTTGACTATATTTCATATCTAAGGGGTCGTGTAACCGAATGGTTAACGCTTTGAGTTTGACCAGCCTTGTTTCCTCACACGACGAATTAGTGAACCCAAATTGAACAATATGTTAGTCCCAAAATGACCTAGTATGCGTAGAGAGGTCGTTACCACCCCACCCCCCCTTTCTTCATTTCTTACCTGGAACCCCTCCTTTAATATTGCTATAGCAACTTAATATGATCGTCTACTGTTTTTCATTATTTAACATCGTGTCATTGTAGAACACACCAGTCTGTCAAGCGGGACATAGTGTTAATGTCGAGTAGGTCCGTTTCTTACTTCAACATCCAGTGCCATGATGTTTAAACTTCTGATATGTTGCGTCTTTGTCGCTGCTTTTAAGCAAAACTTCGTAGATGGTCTGAACTCAAATCTAAAGATAGCTAGTGAACTCCGAGCTATGAAACAGTTAGCAAGGGATGACGTCAGAGATCAGGGTCAGAAGAAGCTCAGTGAAGATAAAATCCCGATGCTAAAAGATAGATTGGCGAGCAAGAAGAATAAATATGGAGAGGATGAAATCGGCGCGGAGGTTGAGAAAATGGCAGATAACTCCCGAGACGCCTTGCACAAACTACCTCACGTGGTACCAAATAGACAAGGGGACAAGCTGGGAGAGGTGGTAAAAGCCAGGTACCGGATAAAGAGGTCAGTGGAGGCCCAGGCGCAAGGTGGAGGAAATGGTGGAGGATATGGAGTTGCCGGGAGAGGATTTATGAAAGGACATCGAGGACATCGTGTACATCATTGGGGACAGAGTTAGAAATGAACAAGTTTACATTAAATTTGCATTTCTATCTTCAGTTTTAGATACAGTTTATAAATTGGAATATTTCACTTTGTTGTGAAAAGGTACAGCACACATTTCTATTTTATTTGTAAATAGTTTGGACAAATTATCAGTCAATTTTCTGTGAAATCAACAGTCCACAATTATTCTAACAATCAGAAATATTGTTATTTGTAAAATTGGCGGCGTTGGGTGGTTGAATGGTTAGCGTGCGCGCGCTGTATCATACAGCCTGCCATTGAGTGAGTCAACTGGCGTGGTTTCGAATCACCGATTGTATGTAGCAAGGGGTAGGTTTCGCCTGTCCAACCCCGTGGGTTTTCTCTGGGTACTCCGGTTTTCCCCGACTGCTAAAGACCCCCACGAGCAAGCGAATTATTGAAATAAAACCAAACCATATGTTAGTCCCGAAATGACCTAGTTTGTGTCGAGTGGACGTTAAACCCCATTTCTCTCTATATATTTTTGTAAAATTAATAGAGTACATCTCAGTACTAAAAGAATTGGTAAATTTATTTTGAGAATTATTATTACATTTGTAAACTCTGACAAATTAAAGAGGTCATCGATCTCATGTGCACATTTTAAGTGAGTCTTATTATATTCAATGCAACCTTGGGTTTGTTGTGGCTGAGTGATACTGAGATTTGCATTTAAAAAAAGCGACATAAATCATCTTGCGATCAAAGTCGATCGTGAGAAAAGCCAGTAATTGAACTATTGAATATGTTCTATTATCCGGTAATCGAGTTCAATCGTTGCAGCGACATAAGCGGTTTTGCGACTAAATTCATCTTATTGTGGGGATTCTAATTCGGTACATGCAGGACATGGGTTGGATTCTTTGAATTACGGACGAAAAGAAAAGAATGTGTGTTATAAACCCTGAATGACTCTTCGTATCTGTTATGCCAGATAATCCTTTCCATGGAGACAACTGAGAGTAAAGCCATAGAAATATAGACTATATTTCTATGAGTATAGCCACCCCGGAGGCAGACCACCATTAATTTCCCCATTGACTTCAATGTTAATTCTCGATTCTTTTCCCACCTCCAACTTTTCCCCAAATTTTCGTTGGGCTGAATGCTTTTCACGGCAGACTGTGGAAGAAATGACAACGTCTTTGCACTAAAATTTGTATGAGGTTGACCACCAAAATTTTGAGATACACGAACTTGAAGAAGCATACTAAAAACATGTAACTAGTTCCCGACATTTCACCGTAGCCAACCTGATAACTCCGTTATCTTTCCGCAACAAAATCATGAATATTTACAAAAACCTGGCAGAAAATATTAATTCAAACCGTCTTCGTCCATTCTAGAGTAATTTTACTTTGTGTTGTTCCCGTCGTTGTTTGAGTGGAATAAACCCAGTCTCCGCGTAGAAGAAAGCATGGCTAGCAGTGCATCAAGCTGAAGAGATTTAAGATTATTAGATAAGTAGTCTGTGCAACCGTCCCAAATAACATCCAGGTGTTCGTACACTGTTCGGCGACGATTCTAGTTCGGAAAATACTTGGTGTGGTGATTAAAATAGAAATCTACCCCTTTATACATTTAGCTGACTGATTAAATGCATTCATTGCCAAGGAAAAATTGTCTGACATGGGTCATTCGAAACTCTCATGTCCGGTATTTAGTTACACATGGTATCCCCAATGTTTGATCCAGGGTGTTTGGGGGCAGTAATTTGACTCCTGCAGACATCCATACCTGAAAATATTAGTTTACACCGTAAACGTTCCAATACTCAGATATTGGTACCTTGTTCGTTTGACCAAAGCGCTCTGGGCTGCCGGTCTATATGGATTGTCCCACTGGTCCTACCTCAAAGAGACTGACACCATACGCAATTCAGAACTTGGGGTCAGTTTAAGAGCAACTCTTACATTAGTCCGGCAACCAAACTCGATTTTAAGCCTTAAAGCTGAACTCCGGTTACAAAAATACCGAAATAATTAAAAAAAAGAAAGATAACGCCCTCCAGCCGCCATATTGGTTTCCAATTTGTGATATAAATATGGCGGAGGCTTATGGCCACAGATCACTAATTATTTCCCCATTGACTTTAATGTTAATTCCCGTCTCTTAGACCGGCTGTAACTTTTTCCCAAATATTCGTTGGGTAGAACGCTTTCTGCCACAGATGGAGCAACATGTGGCAAACTCTGGCCCAAAAGCATGTATGAGGTTCACCATGAAAAACTTGAGATACACAGGCTGCAAGTCCAGACAACTAAACAAGCAATTTTCGGCCCTCCCTTTCAACGTAACCAACCTCACAACCCTTGTATCCTTCCGCCTCAAAATCATGAATATCCACCAAAACCTGGCAGAAAATGTATTTTTAAACCCTTTTCTTCAATTCTACACCAAAAAGTCAACAAAAATCGCCATGCAAAAGGGGGAAAAGGGGAAAGGGAGAGAAGGACTAAAAATAACTTTCGCCCTACATTCGTAGGTGACGGCCCATGAATATTTAGTGATCGGTGTCCTTATGACCTGAAAAGGTTAGCCGATCTCACTTCCAGTTTGTTTCTTGTCAGCCAGCTATACACTTCCGGCGTTATTCTCTCGCACGCTTCACTGATCGTTCTATTTTTCCCAACACAGTATACCAAATTATTGAAGATTGCATAATGTCTGATCAGGTAAGACTGTAAATAATTATATGATCTTGTTTGGGAGATGGATTATGACAGTTAAGAGGACTCGATACTGCCACCGGGTACTTAGGTGTTTGTAATTATTATGCTATTATCTTTGGTGTCTTGGGTTGCTCAGCGTTGTAGATCGTGTTAGCATAAGTAAATAATTCATGTGTTGACTAACGTTACAGGTCCCCTTTTGGTATCTACTGATAGTTGATGAACGGTATCGTCTATGAGTAGTCGTCGACAAATGGTATCGTGGATGTATGATCTTTCCGATGGGTGGACAGTTTGTTCTGTGAATGGTATCGTCTATGATCAGTCGCCGGTAAACCGTGTCGATGTATGGTCTTTCCGATGGGTGGACAGTTTGTTCTGTGAATGATATCTTCTGTGAATAGTCGATGCATGGTCTTTCCGATTGTGGACAGTTTGTTCTGTGAATGGTATTGTCTACGAGTAGTCGCCGGTAAATGGTATCGTCGATGTATGATCGTTCCGATGAGCACCCCAAGACAACAAAGTTAATAGCATAGTAATATTTTCTATTTTCAATCACCTAATAAGTACTCATTGGCAGTATCGAGTCCTCCAGTCCAACTGTCATAATCCATCTCCCAAACAAGTTGGATTGCAAGGTTTATATACTACCCGTATGTACGTGCATGGAAGGTAAACAGTTTGGGCGAGCCTGAATATATGGTTTAATCTCACTGTGCCACCTAATCAACTAGTGTTATAGGGTAGTGGTGTGAAAATTTAAATAAACAAAGGATTATAGACCGTATCCTTATTAGTACTGTTCACCTAGTTAAGATTTAATTATTTTAATTCTCAAGGAGGTCAAAATTTAGTTAATTTGGCACAGTAAAATGAAGAAGATCGGAAAAAGCCACCCAAGTATATTTGAATTTATTAACATTGCGTTGAAAATACCATAGTTCAATTGAATAACCGTGGACGATTGCCCCCTAAAAGGTGAAAATAAAAGGGTAGAAGAATCTATTCATGATCCAAATCGAACTGTTAAATGGAGTAAAAATGCGCAATTGAATATACTGACGTCATATCACATTTAGCAGGGTTATGATTTATGGTTGATACATGTATTTGTTGTTACTTCAATGTAATTTATTGTGAATAAAGTTGTTAATCAGTCTAAACCTAATAGTTTTAAAAAGCGGACTATACTTTTAACACCATTGTATTCGGCAATTCCCTTGTTTGATTAATCCCCCCATCAGAACAATAGCGGGTGGCACACTGAGATGTCCCCGAATATATTACAGAGAGATAGTTTGAAATACGACCGTGGCAGTAGGGGACGTTCTGAAGTACAGAAACCAGTTGATATTCTCTTCTGACGGACACTTTTTATTTATAGGTCAATTATGGCACCATTCTCACGAAAGAGAATGGGATTGTTTGTTCTGTGAAGTGGCGTTTTATTTACATTGGGACCATACCCCATCAGCTGAAACAGGAATCAAAGTTGTCCGCCATAATGGAAATAAATATGTCTATCGGAGTCAGTAGGGGGCGTTCTGAAGTACAGAAACAGGTGATATTCTCTTCTGAAGGACACTTTTTACTTACAGGTACATTGTGGCACCATTCTCACGAAAGAAGAATTTTGTCCGCCATACTTGAAACAAATTAGTCTTCTACTGGGATATCGTATGTGTTCAGCCTTGAACCGGTTCTGGAGTAGGAACCCAGGGGATTCTTTGTTCTGAAGTTGTCTCTTATTTACTTTGGGACCACACCCTATCAGCCGAAGCATGAATCAAAGTTGTCCGCCATATTTGAAATAACCCCACGTACCCGGGTCATTGAAATCAGAAACCAGGGGACTTTTTGTTCTGAAGAGCACTTTTCAAGTTTGCTTTAGCAACGTGACCATATGTAGCGAAGATTAACATTGTCCGCAAAAATTTTAATTAAATGGACTTTTTCCACGAATTCGGGGGCGTACGGCCCCTAAACCCAGGGGATGTACAACTTAAGAATTCCCATTCTTATCATCGGCCATCATGGTGCCTCGTTTAGGCATAGTGCCAATTTTGTCCGCGATTTTAGAAATAAAGGCTAGCTAGCTCCCGCACTAATAGGCTTTTGATGTTTTTTTTAAATTATACGTGTATTTTTGATACCACTATTTTCTCGTCGTATAATTAATACGCTTATATCATAACATTTGAACATTTTAAGCGACTCTAATGCATAAAATTCAAATCATATAATATATACAAAGATTTAGAGCATAACGAGTTTGAATAATACATACTATATCACCTTACTTGAAAACAATACATACCATAGATCACCTTACATACCATAGATCATCTTGTATTTAAAGATGAATATATCAAAATCACAATCGAACGCAGGCATTTCTTTAGGCCTTAAAATAGTTTATGTATTAGACATTTAGTAACATGGCTTAAGACTATAATTAAATCTCGATGCCATTGGGTGATCTAGATTTTCAACGGATTTAAATTGATTGGCAATAAATGATTTAATTAAAAACTTCATAATCGAGGGGAAAATTCAGCGTTTTAGCAAAATCCTACAAAATGCATCTTCAAATATTGTAATACAATATCATTCGAGATTTAAATTAATATTTTAATTTTATATTTTACATCTTTGGACAATTTTAAGTGACAGATTAATTGTAAGATTTTATCTGTACAGGTGTTGAGGTTTGTGTCATATCATTATGTAAGATGTAATGGGTTGTACAAACATGTATACTCGGAGAGTCTATATGATATAGTATTTAGGTTCAACGGGTATTAACTTTTTTGCAAAATCTTAAATAAGGCATCTTCAATTATATTGTTTGTATGTTGTGTTTTTTGTGAATCCATTTATTCTCACCCTTGCAACAATTGGACACCAATCGCTCTATTGAGTGTCTCGAGAAGACATTAAAGTAGAAGTCCTATATTTCACCGACCACCTTTAATACAAAAACAGTCGATCTATTCATATAAATTCAAGGTGAAACTGTGAAGAACTAACGAACTGGATGCCGCAGAAGACAATTCAGATAACTAAGATTGGATGGTACATGGTTAGGTGATTCACAGAGAATCACTCACGGATTATCTCTGTAACAGATGATTGTCCACATCACATGCGCTGACTGCACGTGGCGGTAGTCATTGACTCAACGGCTCGTGCAATGTTTACATAACACCTAACTGCTTAGGGAAAAATGATTGTCCACATCACGTGCGCTGACTGCACGTGGCGGTAGTCATTGACTCAACGGCTCGTGCAATGTTTACATAACACCTAACTGCTTAGGGAAAAATGATGCATTTTACTCATTTTAATACCCATCAGAGATCAGGGTCAGAAGAAGCTCAGTGGTGATAAAACCCCGACGGTAAAAGAAAGATTGGCGAGCAAGAAGAATAATTATGAAGAGGATAAAATCGACACGGAGATTGTGAATAAGGTAGATAACTCTCGAGACTACCTTGCACAAACTATCTTCGTGGTACGTATTAGAAAAAGGGACAAGCTGGGAGAGGTGGTACAAGCCAAGTATCGGATAAAGAGGTCAGTGTAGGTTCAGGCGCAAGGTGGAGGACGTGCAGGTTATGGTAGTGGACGTGGACGTAGAGGATTTGGTGCGGGATAAATTGGGGGACAGGATACGAAATTTACATCTTTATCTACAGGTTTAGATACAGTTAATATAGAGGAAAATTTCGCTTTGATATAGTGGATATATGTTTAAAATATCAGTTAATTAAATTAAATTTAACATTTCTATCTATATTTGCAATGAGTTTGGACAAATTATCTGTCAATTTGCTGTAAAATCACACAGTCCACAAGTTTCTTAACAGATAGGAAGATTGTTATTTGTAAAATTAATCGAGGACATCTCAATACTAAAAGAATTGGTAAATTTATTTTCAGAATTACTTTTGTAAACTCTGACAAATTAAAGATGCAGTTTGTTAGAAAAGTCGTCTATCACATGTACACCATTTTAAGTGGGGAGTATTCTATTGGATGCGACCTTGGGTTTGTTGCAGCTGAGTGATACCGTGAGTTGCATGTAAAAGCAATCTTGTGATCTGATGTGACTGTGAAAAACGGCCCTTGAACTATTGCACATGCGTTACTATCCTGTGATCGGTCGCAAATAGTTGTAGCGATATCAGCGATTTCATGTAATTGTTGGGATGCAGTTTCTGCACACCCAGTACATGGGTTGGATCCTTTGAATTACGGATGAAAAGAAAAGAATATGTATTAATTATAAACCCAAAATGACTCTTCGGGCCTGTCATGTCAGATAATCATTTCCAGGGAGACAACTCAGAGTATAGCTACCCAGATGTCCGTACGCTGTTAGAGGACGATTCTAATTCAGAAAATACTTGGAGTGATGATTAAAATAGAAATTTAACACTATATACATTCAGCTGACTGATTGGTAAGAACAATTTTTCTGGCATGGGTCATTCGAAACTCTCGTGTCCGGTATTCGAAATGGTATACTTAGTAGAGTAAAAATTGTTCATTGTTATCTGTTTTATGTGGTACACCCAGCCTTTAATCGTTGGGCGTCTGGTAGAAGCCGGGGAAGGGGAAGCCTATGCAACGAAAACATGTCTGGTATGTTCTGTTATGTACTCAATGCGATGTACTTGTTTATTTCAAGCTGGTTGCATGTGACATCCACTATGTTTGATCAGATTTATTTCCAACATAATGTGCATGGGGGTCAACATTTTTGGGTGTCTGGCATTGATTATTTTATTCTCAGTTGAGTTTAATTGTTCATTTTAACTTTTTTTCATATGGCACCTTCAATGTTTAATTGAGCTCAAAATTTAGGATCCATTTTGGGTTTCCGGTGGGGCTTAAACAGTGGACAATTTGTCTGACAGGGTCTGTTCTGTATTCAGTGGGATGTTCCTGTTCATTTCAATAAGTTCCATATGGTGTCCCCAATTTTTAATCCAGGCTATTTTTGGGCCGTAATTGGTCCAAGCAGACATCCATACCAATATTCATATATTGGTTCCTTGTTCGTTTGACCAAAGTGCTCTATATGGATCGGTCCGCATACGCAATCAGGGAATTAGAATCGGTTTAGTAGCACTTCGTACTTGTTCGTTTGACCAAAGTGCTCTATATGGATCGGTCCGCATACGCAATCAGGGAATTAGAATCGGTTTAGTAGCACTTCGTACATCTGCATTGAACAGTTTAAACGTTGAGACTCCGTGTCTTCAGTGCACAATGTGATAAACTGACCCTGCAGTGTGCTTCCGGTCCAAATAATATTCCTATAACATGTTTAGACCATGAACAGTTACATCTGATCAAAACTAACGTTATTCCACCATTCGGTATTCGCATTCAACCCTTCTGTCAGAGACTGGTATCAGCCATGACAGTATAGCAAATACCATTTTTTTTGGAAGGTCGTTTTCGATATTTCACAACATACAAATGAGATGAAATAATGTCCTATTGATTTGTTCCGACTGGACTAATGTAGACGGACATACTCCATACATACATGTAACACAATTTCATTCGGGAGTTAAATTTGTTAACTTTCCATTTATAGTAACATTCCAATATCACCAGCTTATGGAGTGTGTGTGTCTCAGCTAATTAGTTACGCGAAAGCTTGCTCTTTTTATTCTTTAGATCGAGGCATTTGTCATCTAAGCTTCAACTACAAGGATACTTGCGCACTAAATTTATAAAAACCTTTAACAAGTTCTATGACCGTCAGTGACTTTATTGGTAAATATAACATGTCTCTCTCAGCTATTACTCTAGATATATTTAATTGACGCGTATCCTATTCATTATCTCCCTGATTATATCTAAAACTGATCATCACGTGCATTTTGCATACCGAAAGCCCATTGGCCAATCACGCTATTTCGTCTAATAGTTTGGATGCAACTATGGCGGGTGTGGTGCCAGGCAGGGTAAGCTTACTCTTCCGGACACCACTATTACCACTGTTCGTCGTGTGTTTTGTACACGTTTAACAGTCAATTTGCTGATTACACTATTTTGCCTTTTATGACTTCGAATTTTGTTTAATGGTTTGGATTATTCGCATTTGGTTTTATTTTATTGTATTAAGTGACAGATTAATTGTAAACTGTGCCATGTGTAGAGGTTTCTGATATAAGATGTAATTTGTTGTACAAACTTATATACTCGGCGTGCCTTTAGACACAGGTGAGTCAGGTCTGCTCTCAGACCAGGGTAGTGAGGTCTTCTGAGACCTAGAGGGCACAACTTTAGACAGACTTTACTATATCTAACCACAATGACTTTCATATGTAGGTTTGTACATGTAAATGTTATCCAGTATTAAAATATCTTTTAAATAAAAACAAGAGTTATGTATTCTATCACAGGTCACAATTTTTATCCGATTTCAATGAAACTTGAAATATAGCTTTATCACCCTAAGATCTCAGTTCCTTGCGACATTGGCATGTATCGTACGATATCTTCATGGATTATGGCTCCTGTTTGGACGACAAAGCACGTTTTTAGCTTGTGAACACTGTAGAGGTCACAAGTTTGAATCGATTTTGATGAAACTTGAAATGCATGTTTAGAACCCACAGACCTTGATTTCTTTCGATATTTGCGCATATCGGATAGTAACTTCCTGAATTATGTCCCCTGATTGTGCGAAATTATTATTCGATTTAAAAAAAACTGTGAATATATCACTGATATATCCTAATTAATGAAGGCTGATTTCGAATTTCGTGAAAACCAGACCAAAATTGTCGGACAAAATGTCCGCCGCATGTACGCGAAAATTGTAAAAATATGGTATATCAAGGTTCTGGACCCTGGAGAGGTACCAATTTAAATCCGAATTCAATGAAACTTGAAACGCATGTTTATAACCCCAAGATCTTGGTTCCGTTGGATATTTGCGAATATCGTATTGTAACTCCCTGAATTACGGTCACTGATTTTACGAAAAATCGCCTTTATTAGCTTGTGGTCCCTCTAGAGGTCACAATTATTATCCTATTTTAATTTTAAAAAAAAAACGTTTGATTATATCACAGTTACATCGTAATGAATGTTGGGTTCGAATTTCGTTAAAATCGGACCACAACTGCCGGACAAAATGACCGCCGCTTGTACGCGAAGTGTATGGCACTCTAAACCACAACCCCCTTAATTATTAGATTGTGTAATAATATGTACTTAAATCAAAATGAGTGAACGAGCGACAGATTGTTGTATAAAAAAGAGTTATGATTTAGTAAACATTCAATGCTTGGTTGACACCGGAAATCTCGTGGGAAAGTCTCCAATAAGTTTCCACTGTCCTTATAAAGGTGTGTTTCGACGTCATTAGGATATTTGACCAATCTCTATAATTATTTACATCATATTTGACCAATTAGGTAATTGAACAGTAAAACCGAAAGCTACCTGACTATTATATCTTTGGGCAATCGTCAGACAGCAGCTTTTTTTCCGGAAGGGAAAAGATGTCATGTAGCAATTTCTATCAGCATACTCACCCAAGCCAGTCTGGCTGGATAGGGTTTGAGAGAAAGACATTACTGCATAAAGGGTGAAACCGAACTTTTGCACTGTTATTCCTGATGATATTTAAATAAAAAGAGAATACACAAAGTGAAGGGGAAGCAAAAATCGACAAGTGAAAATATTAGAGGATGTGTAGTAAGAAAAGATGCATGGGTCAAACGCAGGATATGACGACATGTTTTTATTGTTATCCGCTCTCCACGTCGGACAGAAAGCCATGGTGCTACAATACTTTAAGTTTGGGGATATCAAACTTCCAGTTGTCAAACTTGTACAAACTTTGAGAGAGACAGAGAGAGAGAGAAATGGGGTTTAACGTCCACTCAACACAAACTAGGTCATTTCGGGACTAACATATGGTTTAATTTTATTTCAATAATTCGCTTGTGCGTAGGGGTCTTTAGCAGTGGGAGGAAACCGGAGTTCCCGGAGTAAACCCACGACGTTGAGAAGGCGCCCTATCTCCATGCCAAATACGCTCACACCAGGGGTCGAAACCACAGCCGCAAGCCAGAGGTGACCAGCCAGCTAGAGGTCGAAGCGCGGCACTCTAGTCGACTAGGCCATCCCAACCCCCCCACAAACTTTGAGCTCTGTAGTGAGAAGCATTCAGCCCAACGAAACATTGGTGAACCGTTGGTACTGGCTAAAGTAAACAGTTGAGTAATTCATGGTGGACTGCATGCTATATAGACACCACGATAAAAAAAAGTAATATGCTAAGACGCTGACCCAGATAGATATGATCTAGTGATTTTAAACATGCTTATAGTTGCATGGTGTTATACATGTATAATAATAACACTTACAGCTGTATGGTTTTATATGATAAAACATTCCATTCAGGTATCACACACAAAAATAAACCCAGTTTCGCTCTTTGGGTGGAATAGAATAAGTGCGGATACATTATTAGATTTAAAGGAATTCGGTGGGGTATTTATACTGCGCTTTGAGCGCAACTCTTAGTTGTATATACCATTTAAAAGTTGTAGAGTTCAATGTCCTTGTTCTAAATAGCTGACTAAGGCGATACAAAAAATATATCCCGGTTCTCATATACCGCTGCAACAATTGAATGGGGTCGCCTAATACCACCGTATTTTGGTCCAGGAACTAGGTATGACGTCATATCAAAATCGATGCGAAATGATCTAAGGAACGGGCGCGCTAACTTCCATGTCGATCCTTGCCCGTAAACATCAAGATGAGTTGGAGTCAGTCCCTGGTCCAAAAATTAAAATATTTGAAATGATTACCAATAATACAAGCGGGAGCCAAAACCACGCCACTTGAATCGAGAGAGTTTATGATCTAACTGCACGCGCCACCCTATTCATCCATTCCCCACCACCATCAGAACATGGAGGACGTTAGTGATTGTCCACAAGAATAAGTAAGTATATACACCCTTTAAATTTGATGTGAGTATGACTCTGGCTCGCTAGCCCGCAGGTCGTGTGATACCAGAGAAAGTTCCTGTCAAAGGTGCATGACAAGAACAGCTGTCTAGTCGTTCGGATGGGTAGACCATAGCATACTGCATGACGTATTCCCGTCATCATTGGCAGAGTATACGCAGAACAAAAACAGGTTAAACCCCATTTTATTTCATTTCTTCGCTAAGTTAACCCTTGATTAAGACTGCTACTTTCTGCTCCAAGATTTGTGATGGTCTTGTCTTTGAATGAATGTATAAGAACTAGAACAGGTTCCTCTCCCGCGAGAATATATGGAGCTAAAAATTGTTCGCCAACTCAAAAAGATAAAAAAAAAAAGTGGATCCGTACCTGTAGAATATTTTTACCGCATGGCCTAAATAGCGACCCAAATAAAATCGCCATGCAAGCTTATATAAAGTACATATAAACCACATTTAATGTAGCGTAATAATGGATACACCACAGACTTCATACACAGGAATGTAAAGACGTTTTAAACAGGTGATGAATTTTAAATTTTATGATATAGTTTTATATTTAAATATTTAATTTTAATGAATATATTCACCTATGGGTATTTTATTTTACTTTTACGACCATTATAGTCTAACATATTTAAATGTTAATTTTATTCTTTTTGTTTACAAGAGTGCATTTTTACCTGGATGTAAAATATATTTTCACCACAGTGAATAACTTTTAATCGGGGTTGTATCTGCGTCTCTGTCTGTCTAACAGCCAGCAAACTCCTGAATGACGAATCTTCAATAGGAATGCTCCAATTCCGTTTGGTATTAAAGAGGATATATGAAATTGAAAATTCTTCGGTCTAGGCTACTCGCTATGCAATAAGCCCGCCTCCATTTTTTCTTTAAAAAAAAAACCCAAAAAACAATCCAATTTAAATCTCGCATGGAGATTATCTAGAATTGGTATTGTGATTTTGTTATTGAGTTAGTGGTTTAGCTTAGATTCTTTAAGTAACCTGTTTTTAATATTTCAGAATCAGTGATCTGTCAGTAAGGATGAGTTTACTTCTAATATTAGCCGTGGTTCTACTGGTGGCTTACCTGACCATAAACTGGTTCAAAGATCAACAAAAAACACCTCTACCCCTCCGGTCCACCATTTCTAGAATGTTTACAGATTACATGGAGAATGTTACGAAAAAATGATACTCATCTGATCGCCGAGGATCTTAGGAAACGATACGGAGAGATATTCAATATCCGATTGTTTTCAAGTAACCTTGTGATCTTGAACAGTTCCCGATTAATGCGCAAGCTGTTCGCATCGGGACAATATCGTGACGTCACAAATGACCGACCGAAGACATTTTTCGGGGAACATATCTGCTACGACTGTCGACTGATGACTTTGCGCAATTACAACGAAATGCTCATGAAGGTTCGCAAATTGGTCCATGGAACTATCAAATTGTATGGAGACGGTATTAAGGTATTCGAGGATATGGTAAATGGAGAAATAAAGATTCTGCAAAAGGAGCTTGAAAATTCCACACTAAGGGCGTCGTTCGACTTGGATAATGCTTTAAAAGTTTCACTTATCAGAGTCATCCATATATTCGTGAGTATAATGCTCCATTACGACCTCCGGTAATTATGGGTGGGGGGGAGCTGACCGCATTGTTTAGCAGGTGTGTGTTATTTCAAAAGATCTGTCGTTGTGACATGGTTTTTATTTCCCGCTTCTACCTGACACGGAGATTGATCGGGATTTTCGAGTCACATGTTTCCTTCACTGAATTAGAATTAACAATGTGTCAGTTAAGCACACACCTACTATAGGACTGTTTTAACAGCATTATAACCCCCCGGGGCACCCAGACAACAACTCACCGGAATAAAAATATAAACGGTCGATAAAATTAATAATACATTTATTGTATTGTAATCTGATTAAAACACAGATCATATTTCGTTTCGTTTTAATAGTTCAAAATTTCATTTTACCTGTCTTTACAACACTAGCCGATTTTAACTTGTCTTTACTACACTAGGATCTGGAAGAGTTGTTATCATTGACGTCTTCTGAACGGTTCGAGAAATTGGCCAATGAAATGGTCTGTTAGGACGAGCTTTAGGCATTATTGGTTAATCAAATGTCTGACGTCATAGGTCAAAAGCCGCTCGTTTGACCTCTGACGTGACATATCGCTCTAACTGGTCAGATCTGCATGTAGTGTAGGCCATCGAAAGTATAAAACAAACGAAATGGAATTTAGATCAGTATTTTAATCCGATTGGGGGGGTTGGGACCTTCAACAAAAACAGTCCGACCCTAGAGTCGTAAAGAGTCAACTGGGGTGTTTTCGATTTCTTGGGTATATATGACAAGGTGTAGGGTTTCTTCTCACTGGGGGGGGGGGGGTGGGATGGCCTAGTGGTCTAGAGTGCCGCGCTTCGACCTCTAGCTGGCCGGTCACCTCTGGCTTGCGACTGTGGTTTCGAGCCCTGGTGTGAGCGTATGTGGCATGGAGATAGGGGCGCTTTCTCAACCTCGTGGGTTTCCTCCGGGCACTCCGGTTTCCTCCCACTGCTAAGGACCCCTACGCGCAAGCGAATTATTGAAATAAAATGAAACCATATGTTAGTCCCGGAATGACCTGGTTTGTGTCGAGTGGATGTTAAACCCCATTTCTCTCTCTCTCTCTTTAATCCGATTGATTGTATTGGCACCTTCAACAAAAACAGTCCGATCCTAGAGTCGTAAAGAACAAGGATTTACATTTATCATTTAATTAACCAACGTCTTACACTGAACACTTGTCTTGAGAGCAAAGCTAAAAATTAGATGCGAGAATTAAATGCTCGAAATGTTAATCCTAAAGAAATGTCCGAGGTGGCGTTTAGATATATAACCTAATCCAAATGTATCCAAAATCAGCATAGCAGTGACACATAATTCTGGTACCTGATATATAAGATCTATGTACCAATATTTATTATAATTGTATAAAATTAATCGCAAAACCAATTTTTAGTATACTTATGACATAAATACTTTGTCTCATGATTTACTGGTACACAGTTCTTTAACTGAACAGTAAACTTAATATTATTACTGCTGTAATGTGATAGGTCATGACCCTAAACAATGTACTCCCCCCCCCCGTTCTCAACGCCATATTTGTATTGGCATAAGAAACTTATTTATACAGTTAATGTTATGCTAAATATTTAATACTGTTGTGAGGTGATAGGTCATAACCCTAAACAGTGTACCCCCCCACTCGACGCCCCCATCCCCACCCCACCCACTTTCCTCCCAATGCCACATTTTTTTTTTTTTTTTGTTTGTTTGTTTGTTTGTTACAATTAATTGTATGCCAAATATTAAATACGCTATTAGCTCTTCTGGAATTGCTATCAAATTTCGCAGTTTCGTTAACCTGCCTCAATTACCTAATATACACATACCAACCTATTAAGCAAGCTATGGCAGTATACCTCTAATAATTTTAACAATGAAAAATACTACTAGTTTCTCAAATTTATATTGATGAATTTATAATAACAATCGATAGCTTTTCCAAATGAAGATGGTATCTAATAGCCGTATTAAAGTTGTTTCGAGTATAGTAGATTAATACGGCAAGATGATACGTTCTGATAAACATTGGTTAATTTGGTTTGATATACTTTGAACACTTGTCTTGAGAGCAATGCTAAAAATTAGATGAGAGAATTAAATGCTCGAAATGTTAATCCTAAAGAAATGTCCGAGGTGGCGTTTAGATATATAACCTAATCAAAATGTATCCAAAATCATCATAGCAGTAACACATAATTCTGGTACCTGATATATAAGATCTATGTACCAATATTTATTACAAAAATGTAAATTTATAATTGTATAAAATTAAACAAACTTGTGCAGTCTGGCTCTAATGATAATAACATGACAACTTTTAATTTATCAAATTTACAAATAAGAGCATTGATATATCTACAATAGCAGTCGATGGCTTTTTCTATTGAAGATTGTATCTAATAGTCGTATTAAAGTTGTTTTGAGTATACTTGAATAAAAAGGCAAGATGATACGCTCTGATAAACACTGGTAGTTTGGTTTGACATGCTAAACACTTGTCTTGGGAACAATTGCTAACAATTAAATGTGAGAATAAAATACTCGAAATGCTTTTCTTAAAGGGTAAGTCTCAGATTGGGTTTGGATGTTACACATTCTTAGCCCCATGCAACTATCCTAAACTATGCTTTACGTTTTAAAATACATGTAAATGGCACATAATATCCCAACACTGGGCTATATGTGTCAATACATTTCAAAACAAGCAAATGAAAAAGTGACATATACTGGAAAAAGATATCCCAACACTGTGGGTACCTGGAAACACAAGACTACATGTCTATACTGAAATAGAATGTCAGGCCATTTGACTAACAACTTAAACTAATGATACTGTAGGTGCCTGGGAGAAAAAAAAAAAAAAAAAAAAGACTATATGTCTATACTGTATTACAGTGTCCAACTACCAATAGTCGCATGTACCAGGACATTCGTCTGACTACTTTAAACAATGACTACGCTGCAGCTAGCGAGAAAATTAATTAGTCATAAACGTAAACAAAACAAAAATTTGATCTATATCTCCGAATACACCACAATATTTATACTTTAGCGGTAGTCAAATATTTTAGGCAACCCGAGACTGGGCCTTTAAATTTAACAAAGAAAGACATTATACGGTAAAATATATTTATATGGAAAATGAAATAATATCATGGGATTGGGAGTGTACCGCTACAAAATATCTCTAAAACTTTTAGCGAGGTAAAACTTGTAATCACAACCCGCAATGATGGTTTGCATATTACATTGTTTATTTTTTGTGTTTTTGTATATACTTTTAATTCTTATATTTTATATCTCATTATACCTGTTTAATACGGATGTACATTCAATGCATAACTTGATTATTAACATTTGTAACTGTAAATATGTTATTGTATTTGATTTATTACGTACCCTACAACCCCAACCTTATTATAATTATTTTGGATTAATGCCCGTAACCTATTTTGAATATTTTGTATTAATGCCATTAACATGTCATATTATACCATATACTTTAGCCAGTGCCCTAACTTATATTCTATTGATACTTTCAGGCGATGTAGAACTTCATCCTGGCCCAGCCCCTAATAACTTATTAATAGTACATCTGAATGTAAGGAGCATTCGTAATAAGATAGATTTGATAGCGTCTCAGCTGGATAGGTATGATATTCTCTCGATATCTGAAACGTGGTTAAATAGTAATATTATAGATAGTTCAATCTCCATTTCATCATACCATACACCTATTAGAAAAGATCGCACAAGTAACACACAGGGTGGTGGTATTGCAGTCTATATTAGAAATTCTCTTTCTTATAAAAGACGCTGCGACTTAGAAGTTGGCAATACAGAGTGCGTTTGGCTTGAAATCAGTTCCATTAACATTAAATTTCTTCTCGGCACTTTTTACCGTCCTCCAAAAGCTTCTGCTGCTGATAATAACAAAATTTTAGAATCTTTTCATTTAGCTCTGTGCGATAATATTAACAAATGTTTCATAGTAGGCGATTTTAACATTGACATGTATACCAAAAGTAACTCATTCATTCATGATGCCATTAATATGTTTGATTTAAGTCAACTCATTAACGAACCCACGAGGTATAGTGAAACTGGCGCTAAAACTTTATTAGATTTAATATTAACAAACGTTCCAGATTTTATTAAAAATTCAGGTTGTCTGGATAACTTCTGCAGTGATCACTGTCCGGTGTATTGCCAACTTATATTTCGCAGCCAACATAAATTATGTTATAAACGACTAATTTGGGATTATACAAAAATTGACTATGATTCTTTAAAAAACGAAATTCTTAAAACAGATTGGAACACATTACTAATACAACCGTCTTTAGATGAATCATGTAGTAGTTTTACAAATGTTTTAATGAAAATTGCTAAACAAAATATTCCAAACAAACTTGTAACCATTAGACCAAGAGACAAACCGTGGATGAATAACACAATCAGGAAAATGAGTAAACTAAAAAATAAAATTCATAAAAAAGCTAAAAAGTCAGATTTGGCAGACCACTGGGTAGAATTTAGAAAAATCAGGAATGAATATATTAACCTTATTAGAACCTGTAAAGAACAATATTACTCGAATTTGGATGATAAAATTAACGATAAAAATAATTTTGGCTCTAAAACCTGGTGGAAACTAATAAATTCATTTGTAAAAGACAACGGTTCATCAAAAGACGAAATACCACCTCTCACTGTAGACAATGACACAGTATTCTAACAAAAAGGAAAGGCAAATGCACTTAACAACTACTTTATAAAGCAAACACAACTAAATGACACAAAGCACCCTCTTCCCACAACACAAAACACAGAAGCAACACTGACTAACATCACATTAACTCAACAAGAAGTAAAAGATATGCTTTTATCAATAGATGTATCTAAAAGTTCTGGTCCTGATAATATTAGTGGAAAATTACTAAAAACAGTTGCCTTAGAAATCTCATCACCTCTCTGCTCTTTATTTAACTTGTCAATTCAGAACGAGACCTATCCAAGTCCATGGAAATTTGCAAATGTCTTGGCCTTACACAAAAAAGACAGCAAAAGTGAATGTTCAGATTATAGACCCGTATCCTTATTATGCTTAATTTCAAAAATTTTTGAAAAATGTATATACAAGCATATCTTTAACTTCTTTTTAGATAACAAAATAATAACAAAGTGTCAAAGTGGTTTTATGAAAGGAGATTCAACTATCTATCAACTTATTGATCTTAATCATTTCTTTTCAAGAGCAATCGATTCCGGCAGCTACACGAGAACGGTGTTCTGTGACATCAGCAAAGCTTTTGATAGAGTCTGGCATACCGGACTTTGTCACAAGCTAGACAGTGCAGGGATCCGAGGAGGACTTCTTAATTGGATGAAAAGTTACTTAAGTAACAGAAAACAGTGTGTAATTATAAGTGGCGCCTCCTCCGACCCCTCCATTGTCCCTGCTGGTGTTCCGCAGGGCTCCGTTCTCGGACCACTATTGTTTTTACTTTATATTAATGATATAATTGAAAATTTACAATCCAACGTAAAATTATTTGCTGATGATACGACATTATATTTATTAATTGAAGATTCGACAGAAGGCGCGGAAATTTTAAATTCAGATATTGAGAGAATTAACGAATGGGCATCAAAGTGGCTGGTTACCTTCAATCCCACGAAAACTGAATCACTCACAATTTCGTCACGCAGGCCTTTCGATTCACCACCACTATTCATGAACGACATTAAAATAAAAGAAGTACAAGAGCACAAACACTTAGGTTTATTTTTTCAACACAATTCTAAATGGGATTTCCACATCAACAGTATTTGCAAAAAAGTTAGTAAACTTATTAATTGCTTTAGATCCTTCAAATATCGTCTAAATAGAAAATCTCTTCACACTATCTACTCCTCGTTTATCTTACCTCATTTTGATTATGCAGACATTATCTGGGATGGGTGTACTGATCAGTTATCTAACCAACTAGAAAAACTTCACTTAGACGCACTGCGCACCATATGTGGCGCTGTGAAGGGAACCAGCCATGCATTAATTTATAAAGAAACGGGTACTATAACTCTCAAAGAGCGGCGCAAACGACACAAACTAGTAATGCTTTTTTAAAATAATAAACCATCAAACTCCCGAATACCTATCCAGCAACTTAAAAAAGAAACCACAAAGATATTCATTAAGAGTAGATAATGTTCCCGAGTTCTATTGTAAGACAACGTTATACTACAACTCTTTTTTCCCATCCGCAACTAGACTCTGGAACACTTTAGATTCATCTATCAAAACATCAAAATCTCTATCTACATTCAAAAAACAACTATGTAAATTTGACAACTCCGTTCCTTCCTATTATTTTATCGGCAAACGTAAGTTCCAAATTATTCATTCTAAATTTAGACTTGGATGTAGTGACCTGAATGGACATCTCTTTCTTCGCCATATCTCCGATTCGCCTTTTTGTTCTTGTGGACATCATTTCGAAGACGTCTATCACTTTCTTCTCGTTTGCCCCTTACATTCAGATATCAGACTGAATACGATTCATTGCCTAACTCATTCCAACATCAACATTACTACTTTACTCTTTGGAAATAATGAACTCTCGGATGCTGAAAATATTAATATTTTTAAACAGGTGCATAGGTTTATTGAATATTCGAAACGTTTTAATTAATTGAAGCCTCATTGTTAATTAATACTCCTAATTTATGTAATATTTATTATAATAACAGGGTAGCAATACATGTATATATTATTAATTTATTAATTCATAAAATTTATAATAGGGTACTTTACTTTACTGTACTTTACTCATTTATAAATGTAACGCTTATTACAATGTAAATATGTTATAACTTTGTTTTGGAGAGGGGTGATATAGGCCTTGTCCTGTTCCCCAATCCTTTCAGTTACCTGAATAAATATTGTTTAAAAAAAACAAAAAAACGCCCTACTTGTTTGGTAATTTGGGTGGACAGATTTGACTTTTATTTATCATTTAATTAACCTACACCTTACTTGAGCAGATTGGGCCTTTATTGTGGGTGCCAAGCAACGTTACCATAGCCGTTATGTGTGTTTGGGTGTTATTTTTTAGTTCACCAACGAAAGGCCTACAGATTCCAAAGAATGTAAATACATTTGTGAAACAATTGAAAATTTTGATTATTTCGACAATGAAATGTTCAACAGTTTTCTCTTCAATACCTGTCCATGGGTTCGTTTTTTACCAGGACGAGGGCATCGACTTTATAAAGGTGCGCTAGATGCCAGACACAGATTAAACAACTTATACCTGAATCCTAGCATTGCTAAAGTAAGATTTTATTTAGCTTAAGGTCTTCCGATAATTTTATTAATGTTACCATGTGTCTCTTTTATTAATGTTACCGTGCGTTTCTGGTATTAATGTTATTGTGTGCTTGTTTCATTAATGTTACCGTGTGTTTCTGTTATTAATGCCTATGTGTGTTTCTTTTATTATTGTTAACATGTGTTTTTCGTATTAATGTTACTGTGTGTTTTTCGTATTAATGTCTACGCGTGTTTCTTTCTTTTATTAATGTTACCGTGTATTTTTTTCTTTTACTAATGTTACCATGTGTGTTTCTTTTATCAATGTTACAATGTGTTTCTTTTATTGATGTTACCGTGTATTTGTTTCTTTTATTAATGCACAAGTGTGTTTCTTTTATTAATGTCACCATGTGTTTTTTTTTTATTAATGTTACCATGTGTTTCTTTTATCAATGGTATCGTATGCTTGTTTCTTTTATCAATGTTGCCGTAGGTTTCGTTTATTAATATCCACGTTTGTTTCATTCACCAACGTTACCGTGTGTTTCTTTTTTTAATGCCCACGTGCGTTTCTTTTATTAATGTTACCGCGTGCAACTTTTATTAATGTCCACGTGTGTTTCTTTATTAATGTTCACGCATGTTTCTTTTATTAATGTTATCGCCTGTTTGTTCATTTTATTAATGCTACATTGTGTTTCTTTTCGTAATATTACCGTTTTTTCTTTTATTAAAGTCCACGTGTGTTTCTTTTACTAATGTTACCATGTGTTTTTTTTTGTTTTATTAATGTTACCGTGTGTTTTGTTTCTTTTATTAATGTTACCACGTGTTCCTTTTATTAATGTTACCGCGTGTTTCTTTTGTTAATGTCTACGTGTGTTCTTTTATTAATGTTACCGTGTTTTTTTAACTAATGCCCACGTGTGTTTCTTTTATTAATGTCGTCGTGTGTTTCTTTTTTCAATGCCCACGTGTGTTTCTTTTATATTCTTTTATAAATGTTACTTTGTGTTTTTCTTTTATTAATGTAACTAAGTGTTTCTTTTATTAAAGTCCACGTGTGTTTCTTTTACTAATGTTACCATGTGTTTTGTTTCTTGTTTTTATTAATGTTACCGTGTCTTGTGTTTCTTTTATTACTGTTACCATGTGTTCCTTTTATTAATGTTACCGCGTGTTCCTTTTATTAATGTCTACATATGTACTTTTATTAATGCCCACGTGTGTTTCTTTTATTAATGTTACCGCGTGTGTCTTTTATTAATATTACCGCGTGTGTCTTGTATTAATGTCCACGCGTGTTTCTTTTATTAATGTTACCGTGTGTTTGTTTTTTTATTAATGTCCACGCGTGTTTCTTTTATTAATGTTACCGTGTGTTTCTTTTATTAATGTTACGTGTGTTTCTTTTATTAATGTTACCGTGTGTTTTGTTTCTTTTATTACGCTGTCTAATTTTGTATTGATGTTAACGTTTGTGTTTCTTTTGTTGGTGTTAATCGTCGGTTTAACATCATTTGACTTACAATTCATTAAACAACTATAAATTGAAGAAAGCCAGGTGATCCGTATGTGCTTCGAGTTGACAATCTTACTTCGAACGCTTACCCATTGACATAATATCAACCCGATTAGAAGACAGATCTATGTTTCGTTTCGTTTTTTATACTTTCGATGGCCCTCTACTACATAAATATCTTACCAGTTGTAGTGGAAGGTCGCGTTAGGGTTCATACGAGCGTCTTTTGACCCTGTGATCAGCGTTGATGTTTCTAGTAGGATACCCACAGTTCTTTTCATCAAACGACGAGAACTCCCGTAACAGACCGTTTGATTGGCTAATCCCTCACGTCATCAAGAACGCAGGTTATATAACCACTCTCCCGGTTACAGTAAAGGCAAATAAAATGAAATTTTGATCTATAAAAAACGAAACGAAATAGGATCTCTGTTTTATTCAGATTGACAAAATATTTAAAAATTCGCCAAAAATTCATATTTGCTATTATTCACAGCACTGGGGCTGGTTCTAGGATACACGAGAAATATTTCGATACATTATTTAACACATGACAATATAAATAATTCATTTTACGTGAATGTATGATTTATAATTTTTTTTATTGTTTTAGAGGATGAAATCAAGCGGCGGAGGTTTACTTGGAAAACTTTTCAATGAAGCCGAACACGATCAGGATATTGACGACAGCATTATTAAAGGAGTCCTTGTTGAAATGGTAGCCGCTGGATATTTAACAACGAAGGGGGCTTTAAGTGGATTTTTTCTGTTGATGCTCTACTATCCAGAGATTCAACGCCGTATTCAAGAAGAAATAGACGACAATATTGGCGGTGACAGAGAACCAAGTCTGGATGATCGAGGAGTAATGCACTATACAAACGCCGCCATATTAGAATGTTTGAGATTCATTAGTCACGTTCCAATTGGAATTCCACACGTGGCCAGAGAAGAGATAGAAGTGGAGGGAATGAGGATTCCAGCGAACACAACTGTAAGTACAGGCCTTGTAGGCCTTGTCATTTTCCGATCAGATTCGGATTAACCAATTTCAAGGGTCAAGTCCTAGCCAAACTCATCTGAGTCGCACCAGTTGAAGACCACTGTGGCCTTTTGCTTATAGTACGTTTGCTCCATACGCGAGAAAGGGGTTCTTATGGGTTTGAATATTTTATAAAATGAAATACTCGATATACACTTCAGTATCAGGGAGCTCAAAGATATTTGTGAGCCTTAGTCCCATGCCCTACTATACCTGTTATTAAACCCGGCATTTGTGATACACAAGGAGGATCGTACACTAGTTTACACACCGACGTACTTAAAGGGGCGTTACTGGAGATTAGGTCAAGAGTTGACAGTTCTCGCCATAATAACTTTTAAAAATCGATAACGTACATAGAATGTGTTGCAAATTTCAGCCAAATTGTTCCACTCTGAACCAAAGGAGCTCTTGTATATCATTGTTGTTGTACATTCCAGATGCTTACAAATTATTGGTCAGCGAATCGCTCTGATAAGTATTGGGATAAACCTAACGTTTTCTCACCTGAAAGGTTTTTAGATGGTGATGGGAAACTTCTTCCAAGTGAACATATTTTACGAGCACAGTAAGTTCATCTGAAGACGTATCAGCGACTGGGTGTTATGACTAATGTACCGATTTGTATACGCCCAAACGTGTAGCGGAGCCACGTTGGCTTAGTGGGCAAGACGCTGGCTCACTAGCCTGGTGGTCGCGTGTTCGATCCCTCCATTGGCTGAGCGGGGTCATCGGGATTTTCCAATGTGGTTTCTCCTTGTCAGTGACGCCGATAGGGTGTCAAGTACAGTTGTCTCGTCGTTCAGATGGGACAAAAATCCCGAGGTCGCGTGTATACATTTGCGTGCACCCTAAAAGATCCCTTGGCTGTTGGATTTTTACATAAGAGTAGGTCATAGTGCCTCTGCCGGGGACAAAATGTCCCTGATAGCACAACGTATAGCGCATGCCCGTCTTTATTGGTCTAGTTCGGAGCAAAACAGCAGACGTTAAACTGCATTTCTTTTCATTTCAATTTTTCAAACGTGTCGTTGATTGTATATAGTTGGCGCATCCGTTTTGTCAACATGTGAGTACGAAACCCGTCGGTATTCAGCGTCCCGCGAATTGCCGTTCCAGAGTTAAGCACCGTTTCCCGAAAACTCTGTGATTGTGATGGAGGCTTTAGTTTTCACAGATGTTTGTCAAATTTTGGGGGAAGCACTGGCGTCATGAGAGGATGAAACCTGTCGATGCTTACGGTTTCCCGTATTTCCACTCGCGGTTGAAAAAAAGTAGGTCATTTCGGGACTATGATTAAATTATATTTCAATATTACGCTTAGGGCAGGGGTCTTCAGCAGATGACAGGGAACCGGCATTTCCAGAGGAAACTGGGCGGTAAAAAGCATTTTCTATGTAGACTCAGCAGCTGTTGGCCACACATGTTCGGACACAATAATTTTACTTCTAATTGAAGTAGAATTTTAAAAATTAGATGGGTGCTTTGACTGGTTGCGATGGTGACCATTTTCTACTCAGGTAAAACAAATCCATAGGTCGGTACATTGGGACAAAGTGATTCTGCTTCTAATTAATATAGAGGGATTAATAATTCTATTGTCGGATGTTTTATAAAACGATAAACGTGTAGGTAATTAACTAGTGCTTTTTATCTATTCTTGGATTGAAGCAAGGCACTTTAACCTCACTGGTGACATGTTCCTTTTCAGGTTGATACCATTCGGAGTTGGAAGAAGACAATGTGTCGGGGAATCATTCGCCAAGTCTCGTATATTTCTGTATGTGACGTCATTACTGCAGAGGTTTGATTTTTTGCCAGGCGACAATGAATTGGCACCTTTAGATTCTACAACATGGAAAGCTGATATTGTCATGCAGCCGGACTTCCTAAACTGCATCGTGCGTATGAGATAAACTCCCTTAAATGTAACTGAGACCACTCATCTGTTTCTACTATCTTAAAGATAGATTATATGACAGCTAAATCTTTCTATTGCACGTCAAGACTATTTAACCCTCTATTAGCTGGCTTAACCCTTAGACTTATTAACAAACTTCAACGAATACAAAATACTGCTGCCAAATTAATAACCTTGACGAATAGATATACAAGTATAACGGTAAAGTGCCCATGAAAAAACCTGTGAAGGGGCGCTATATAATTTTTGTAACAATAATAATAATAATTTCTTTTGGCGTCAAATATTAAATAAATTTGATTATACCGGTGTTTTAGGATATCTTTTTTTATACGCCCACATTTTCATCGCACATGTCCGTCAGTCCGTCTGTCTACAATTGTTTGTGAACACTCTACAGGTCAGATTTTAATGAACTTGAAATGCAGGTTTATCTCCTTAAGATCTCGGTTCGATATTGGCATGTATCCCTGATGGTAGGAAAACTGTAGAGGTCCGAAAACCGTAGATCTCACAATTAGGGACCGATTTTGAAGAAACTTGAAATGGATGTTGATAACCCGAAGATCTTGGTTCCTTTGGATATTTGCGCATATGGGATCGTGACTTCCTGAATTATTGCCCCCGATAATACTGTGGTCACTCTGGAGGTCATAAGTATTATCAGATTTTAAAAAAACGTTTGATAATATTACTGTTAAACCGTAATGAAGGTTGAGTTCGAATTTTGTGAAAATCGGACAAAACTACTGCCTACCAAAATGGCCGCCCCTCGTACGCAAAGAGTGTAACCATCTGGTATAATTATGGACACTCTAGAAGTCACAACTTTGACCCGATTTTGATGAAACTTGAAATATATCTTTATAACCCAAATATCTTGATCCTGTCGATATTCGCGCACATCGGATCGTAGCTTCCTGAAATATGACACTTGAGTGTTCGAAAAAAAAACGCTTTTTGTTTAGCTTGTTCTCTATCCATCTCTTGCAAATTGTGGGTGTATCTTGCCTGGCCAAAAATCTTACAAATTGTGCACGTTATGAAAATGGGGCGATAATTTTCTGGTAATTGTGAATCACCCTTGTCTTTTAAGGCGGCTGTGATATGTGAAGTTTTCCTTATGTTTGAAGTTATTTAGTTGTGAGGCCCAGGTTAAATAGACGAGTTAATGGAATTACACTGGCGGGAGCTGTAAGGGTGCTTTAAGGTACACGGGATATCGTTTTTTTTTCGCACCTTCCGTTCTCGCTCACTGACAATGGGTAACCAACCAAGCAGAAAAATCCAGATGAACCTTCGCGGCCCATAGCTCCCCTTATTTATTATCAACACCATACCTTCCTTCCCCTTTCTCAATAATTCATACACGCTTCGCATCTTACGTTGTCCGTTTTTCGTTCCATCCGATCGACTAGACAGCTGTCCTTATCAGACTCTCCATCGCAGTTTATATTAAATTGATATAACAATATTAAAGGTGGGGTCCCAGATCAGAAGTGGAAAGAGAGAGAGGGAGTGAGCGAGAGACGCCATCATGAAATGAAATGGGGTTTAACGTCCTAATGTTCTGTTCCGAACTGGGCTAGTAAAACGGGAATTCATTTTGCTCGGGCAGCGGCGCTACGGCCTGCTCTTGTATCGGATTCCAACTGCCAAAGTATCTTTTAAGTGCACACCAATGTGTACACGGTACCTCACTTTTTCGTCCTATCCGAACGAGGCCCTCCATCCTTGCTCACTGACAAAGGGGAACCACGTCGGAAAATCTGGATAAACGTTCTCGGCCACTGCAAGGATCGAACCTCCAGGCTAGCGAGCCAGCATCTTAGTCATCGTGGTCCCGTAGAATAATGGAATAACGTTAGTTTTGATCAGATATAATTGTTCATGAAAGGGTTTAAACATGGTGTTATAGGAATATGATTTGGGCGGGATGCAAGGCATTGAGGACACGTTTAACTGTCCACTGGAGATGTACGAAGAGCTGACTGATGCCAAGTCCTTGATTGCGTATGGTGTCAGTCTGTTTGTAGTAAGATTTGCGGTCAAACGAGCAATTTAATGCACTAATATCTGAATATTGAAACGTTTACGGTGTAACATAACATTTTCAGGTACGGATGTCTGCAGGGACCCAATTGCTGCCCCAAAATAGCCAGGATCAAACATTACGGATACCATATGGAACTAAATTGAAATGAAAATGTACATCCCTCAGAACAGAACAGGTTCTGCCAGACAAATTGCCTGCTGCGCTCCACATATCAAAATGTACAATTAAACTCGACTGAAAATAAAATACTCAATGCCAGACACCCCAATGTTGGGCCCCAGGGAGACAAATTTTCTTTTCTTCCCATTCGTAATTCAAAGGATCCATCTCGTGTCCTGGATGCACACTCAGTATCCCCACAATTAAATAAATTTAGTCTCAAAACCGCTGATGTCGCTGCAACGTTTGACATCGATCACAGGATAGTAAAACGTTTTAAGAATCGCCTCAGATTGCAAGATCTCATGTCGCGTTTTCATTCGACTCACAGAATCACTCAGCCGCAACAAACCCAAGGTCGCATTGAATAGAATACCCCCCACTTAAAATGGTGGACATGAGATAGATGCCTTTTCACAGCCGCCTTTAAAGTTTCATCAAATTCGGATCAAACTTGTGACTTCGAGAGTCTCCACAACTATACCAGAAGTTTTTACACTCTTTGCGTACGAGGGACGTCCATTTTGGTAGGCAATTTTGTCCGATTTTCATAAAATTCGAACTCAACCCTCATTACGGTTTAACAGTGATATTATCAAACGTTTTTTTTTAAAATCAGATAATAATTGTGACCTCCAGAGGGACCAAAAGCTAAAATAGGACAAGATTTAGTATTATCACGGGCAAGTTACGATCCGATATGCGCAAATATCCAAAGGAACCAAGATCTTTGGGTTATAAACATGCATTTCAAGTTTCTTCAAAATCGGTCCAAAATTTTCGGCTCTACGGTTTTCGGACCTCTACTGTTTTCCTACAATCAGGGATACATGCCAATATCGAATTGAGATCTTAAGGAGATAAACCTGCATTTCAAGTTCATTAAAATCTGACCTGTAGAGTGTTCACAAACAATTGTAGACAGACGGACGGACGGGGTAGACGACAGATACATCCACATGAAATATGGGCATATAAAAAAACCCCTAAATCCCCGGTACAACTTTATTAAAAAAATTAATTTATTATCTAAAAAATGATTCAACAATAAACCAACTTCTTGAGATATATATATTATAATCATAAGTAAACTAGATAACGGGAAAGAACTTAGGTTTGTATTCTGCGATACTTCTAAAGCGTTTGATAAAGACTTGCACATGGGAACTATATATAAGCTGCGAAAATATAGTATTAGTCTAAATTTATGGGATTGGATATATAAGTATTTAAAAAATCGTAAACAGCGTGTTGTACTTGAAGGTTTTCTATCACCTTATTTGTCAGTTGAATCTGGGGTTCCCCAGGGTTTAATACTAGCTTATACATAAAGATATTTCAGACAACCTAGTATAAGTTCAACTTTTGATGTTTGGAATTCTGTAAATAGCTTCGGCTAATTTGTAATATGTTGTATGAAAATATTTTGTATCTATGGATCATATGATCTTATTACTGAATAAAGCATTATCATTATCATTATTATTATCATTATCAATATTATCATTATCATTATCAATATTATCATTATCATTATTATCATTATCATATTAGAATGTAATTGTATGCATTATGACCACCGAGCGTTCGAAAAGTCACAATTGGGATTCAAGATTGAGTTCGAATTTCAAAAAATCCGACCAACAAAATCGCTGGGCTTATGATGACGTCAAAATGTCAGCTCCTAGTACACAAACAGTCTAAAGGTGTGTAATACAAAGTTGTGGAGACTTTAGAAGTCACAATTTTTATTCGACTTTAATGAATCATAATACAAAGATTTCGATTCCTTTCGATATTCGCGCATATCGGATAGTAACTTTCTGGATTATCGTCCCTGTACAAAAATCTTCTTTTTTTCGCCAGTGGACCATCTAGAGATCACAGTTTTTATATTGGATAAAAAAACTGATCGTGAATATCGGGTGAATATCGGACCGAAGCTGCTCGAAAAAATTCTGCTGAGAGAGAGAGAAATGGGGTTTAACGTCCACTGGACACAAACTAGGTCATTTCGGGACTAACATACGGTTAAATTTTATTTCAATAATTTGCTTGCGCGTAGGGGTCTTTTAGCAGTGGGAGGAAACCGGAGTACCCGCGGAGAAAACCCACGAAGTTGGACAGGCGACCGTATACTCTTTGTCACGTATAACCAGGGATTCGAAACCACGCCAGCTGACTCAATGACAGGCTTTATGATACAGCACGCACACGCTAATCATTCGGCCATCCAACCTCCCTCATGCAAAACATTAAATCCAGTTGAACTGTACTTTATATAAGCTTGCAGGGGAACTATATTTGGGTCACTATTTAGGCCATGCAGAAGAAATATTCTGCAGGCGCGGATCCAAAGGGAAGCGCACCCAGTACACGCCCCCTCTTTTTTGAGGTGGCGAACAATTTTTATCTTCATATATTCTCGCGGGAAAGGAGAACAAAAATAGTTTAGGTTGGAAATCGTAATTTACAGTACTAGTATGAAATTACTCCTTGTGGGCATTTTTTCCACTCAAAAATCACGGGCCGGGTTTCGCACTCCCAAGTGAAATAAAGTGGGGTTAAACGGGCATACTGTTCTGCGCAGGACAATTCGATGAGCCAAAGTCATCCACACATCAAATTTTAAGGCTGTGCACAATTATTTATTCTTGTGCGCAATCATCGTCCTCCATGTTCTGATGAGTAATGGATGAATAGGGTAGCGCGTGCATGTTAGATCATAAAGTCTCTCCACGCAAGAGGCATGGTTTTGAACCCCGCTTGTATAATTGGTAATCATTTCAAATATTTTTATTTTTGGACCATACTCCAACCCATCTTGTTGTTTATGGGCAAGGGTCGACATGAAAGTTAGCACGCCCGTTCCTTAGACCATTTCGCATAGTACGGCGACATCAGGCGACTTCATTGCAATGTTGCGGCGGTATATGAGAACCGGAATATTATTTGATGTCGCCTCAGCCAGCAGCTATTTGGAACAAGGACACTGAACTCTATAACGTTTAAAGGGTATGGCCTATCTTACTTTTTGTAGCGCTATGACCATATTCGTTGCGTACGGAGTTTAGCGCGTTAAGAGTGCACTATATTATATTATTATACTATTCAAAAAAAGTAGGGGATATTTGATGTTGGGGGCATACTACTAAAATATGCAAATGACTACGAAAAAAGTCACTATAGAACCTAACAGAAGAAACATTTCCAGTTACATGTGACGCCCAAACGCACCAATAGCTACCGCATGGAATGCAGGTGATGTTGGGATCATCATAGGGGTCCAACCCAAGATTTGCACGACTCTGACTTTGAATGTTACAGTCATTGTGGCATTGAATTCCAGGGTGGAAACATCAGTTTAATTGTTTTAGTGACCAGAAAACAAATTTTGATATGCGTCGGCTTACCCAAAATGAAAGGTTACGTGCCCTTGGCATGCTACAGATCGGCACAACACAGGCGGTTGTGGCGCGGACGATGAATGTTTCTCAGTCTGTCATAAGCAGGCTATGGTCCAGATACCGTGATACACAATCTGTGCAGGACAGACCACGCTCAGGTCGACCAAGGGCGACAACTCAAGCCCAGGATCGATTTATCCGTACCTTGGCCTTGAGAGATCGTGTCATCACAGCAAATCAGATCAGCGCTCGTCTTCAAACAGACACTGGTGTGAGAGCGAGTGGCCAGACGATTCGGAATCGACTGCATAGGGGTCACCTTCGCGCCCGACGTCCTTGCGTGATCCCTTGTTTGAGAGATCATCACATTCAGGCAAGACGTCGTTGGTATAGGGATCGTCAACACTGGGATAGTCGACGCTGGAGCAATGTGATTTTCAGATGAGTCAAGGTTCACTGTTGATTTTTTTGGACAGACGTAGGAGGGTGTGGCTTCGTCGAAACGAGCGCTTCCAAGACGTTAACGTCATCAGACATGATCGATTTGGGGTGTGGTGCTATTATGGTGTGGGCAGGCATCACTGTTGCTGGAAGAACGGCTTTACATGTTGTTGCGGGGCGTGTTACAGGCCAGTACTACCGGGACAACATCTTGGCAGTCCATGTTGTGCCGTTCGCACGACGTCATGGCCGCCGTTTCATCTTCCAGGATGACAACGCAAGATGTCACAGGGCCAGGATCGTTACAGGTTACCTCCAACAACAGAACATCACCACATTACCTTGGCCAGCACTAAGTCCCGACCTCTCCCCCATCGAGCATTTGGAATAAATCGATGAATGTGAACTTCATTTCATTTTGTCATTTGTTTCTTCGTCAGTTTCATTAGGTGACTTTAATAACACTTAAAAATCAAATATCCCCTACTTTTTTTGAATAGTATATAAAACTAAAAGTTACGCCCAAGGTGCAATATAAGTACCCCTCTCCACCTCTTTAAGTCTGTTGTGAGCTACAGGAATGCTGTGTTTTATTCATGGACACAAAAACAACTCGACTCACAATTCGGATCAAAATTAGCGTAAGCCAGCAAAAGTGTGCAATAACATTGAAAATATCTAGTTATTGCACAGGTACGCCCCAGTGAGTTTAGTAGAGGTAAAACAATCTGCTTATTGAATTGAAACTAAAAGAACAAAGGAAGATCTCCTGCCCATGTTATAATCACATTTATTCAATATTTGACGCCAAGGTTATCAATCTGGCAGCAGTATTTTGTATTCGTTGAAGTTTGTTAATAAGTCTAAGGGTTAAGCCAGCTAATAGAGGGTTAAAATAGTCTTGACGTGCAATAGACAGATTTAGCTGTTATATAATCTATCTTTAAGATAGTAGAAACAGATGAGTGGTCTCAGTTACATTTAAGGGAGTTTATCTCATACGCACGATACAGTTTAGGAAGTCCGGCTGCATTACAGTATCAGCTTTCCATGTTGTAGAATCCAAAGGTGCCAATTCATTGTCGCCTGGCAAAAAATCAAACTTCTGCAGCAATGACGTCACATACAGAAATATACGAGACTTGGCGAATGATTCTCCGACACATTGTCTTCTTCCAACTCCGAAGAGTATCAATCTGAAAAAAAACACGTCACCAGTGAGGTTAAAGTGCCTTGCTTCAATCCAAGAATAGAAGAATAGCACTAGTTAATTACTTACACGTTTATCGTTTTATAAAACGTCCGACAATAGAATTATTTATCCCTCTACATTAATTAGAAGCAGAATCACTTTGTCCCAATGTCCCGACCTATTGATTTGCTTTACCAGAG
The DNA here is from genome assembly GCA_036850965.1 of Patella caerulea. Classification (NCBI taxonomy): domain Eukaryota; kingdom Metazoa; phylum Mollusca; class Gastropoda; family Patellidae; genus Patella; species Patella caerulea. The sequence continues at coordinate 3,259,398 of JAZGQO010000007.1, forward strand.
TAGAAAATGGTCACAATCGAAACCAGTCAAAGCATCCATCTAATTTTAAAAATTCTACCTCAATTAGATGTCAAGTTATTGTATCCGAAAATGTGTGGCCAACAGCTACTAAGATTACATTGATAATGCTTTTCACCGGCCAGTTTCCTCTGGAAACATCTGCTGAAAACCCCTGCCCTAAGCCTAATATTGAAATAAAATTTAATCATATATTAGTCCCGAAATGACCTAGTTTATTTTGACCGCAAGCGGAAATACGCGGAGCGCTAAGTATCGACAGTGCTTCCCCAAAATATCTATTAACACTAAAGCCTCCATCACAATCACAGAGGTTTCGGGAAACTGTGTTTAACTCTGGAACGGCAATTCGCGGTTTCGTACTATATGTAAACTATATGTAGTCCAACGATACGTTTGAAAAATTGAAATGAAAGAAATGGGGTTTAACGTCCTACTGATCTGCTACGAACTGGACCAATGAAGACGGGCTTACACCATACAGCGTGCTATCAGGAAAATTTTGTCCGCGGCAGCGGCACGATGACGTTTTATGGTGCACGCAAATGTATACACGGGACCTCGGGATTTTCGTCCCATCTGAACGACTAGGCAACTGTACTTGTTACCCCCTCCGCGCCACTGACAAGGGGAAAACACGTCGGAAAATCCCGGATCACCTTTCTCGACCAATGCAGGGATCGAACACGCGGCCACTGAGCTAGTGAACCAGCGTCCTACCCACTTATTAGCCAACGTGGCTCCACAAAACGTTTGGGCGTTTACAAATCAGTACATTAATCATAACACTCAGTCGGTGCTACGTTTTTAGATTTAATTAGAAGAAATACAACGATGAACTTACTGTGATCGTAAAATATGTTCACTTGGAAGAAGTTTCCCATCACCATCTAAAAACCTTTCAGGTGTGAAAACGTTAGGTTTATCCCAGTACTCATCAGAACGATTCGCTGACCAATAATTTGTAAGCATCTGGAATGTACAAAAACAATGATATGCTAGAGCTGCCTTTGGTTCAGAGTGGAACAATTTGGCTGAAATTTGCAACACATTCTATGTGCGTTATCGATTTTTAAAAATTATTATAACAAGTACTATCAACTCTTTATCTAATCTCCAGTAACGCCCCTTTTAGTAGATCGGTGGGTAAACTAGTGTACCATTCACCTTGTGTATCACTATCAATGCCGCGTGTAGGGCATCGGACTAGGGCTCACACGTATCTTTGGACTCCCTGACACTAATTTGTCGTATCAAGTGTATGTCGAGTATTTCATTTTATAATATATTAAAACTCATAAGAATCCCTTTCCGGCGTATGGGGCAAATGTACTATAAGCAAAAGTCGACTGTGGTCCTCAATTGATGGGACTCCGGTGAGTTTAGCTAGGACCCTGAAATTGGTTAATCCGAATCTGATCGGAAAAAAAATGTAGTGCCGCATGACAAGGCCTGTACTTACAGTTGTGTTCGCTGGAATCCTCATTCCCTCTACGTCTATCTCTACTCTGGCCACGTGTGGAATTCCAATTGGTACGTGACTAGTGAATCGCAAACATTCTAAAATGGCGGCGTTTGTATAGTGCATTACTGATCTATCATCCAGACTTGGTTCTCTGTCACCGCCAATATTGTCGTCTATTTCTTCTTGAATACGGCGTTGAATTTCTGGATAGTAGAGCATCAACAGAAAAAATCCACTTAAAGCCCCCTTCGTTGTTAAATATCCAGCCGATACCATATCAACCAGGACTCCCTTAATAGTGGTCTCATCAATATCCTTATCGTGTTCGGCTTCATTTAAAAGTTTTCCAAGTAAACCTCCGCCGCTTGATTCCATCCTCTTAAACAATATTTTTTAATAAAACATATAATAACGTAAAATGAATCATTTATATTGTCATATGTTAAATAACGTATCAAAATATTTCTCATGTACCCTAGAACCAGCTCCAGTGCTGTGAATAGTAGCAAATAGGTATTTTTGGGGAATTTTACATATTTTGTCAATCGGATTTAAACAGAGATCCTATTTCGTTTCGTTTTTACTGGCCTTTACTGTATTAAGAGTCCGGGAGTGTGGTTATATAACCCGCGTTCTTGATGATGTTAGGTATTAGCCAATGAAACGGTATGTTGCGGTGAGTTCTGTTGATAAACAGAACTGTGGGTATCCTACTAGAAACATCAACGCTGATCACAGGGTCAAAAGATGCTCGTATGAACCATAACGCGACCCTCCACTACAACTGGTAAGATATTTATGTAGTAGAGAGCCATGAATAGTATGAGACAAATTAAAAGGTATCACATAAAGTATTCATGTACACAAATAAAAACAAATATCACAGTATGTTAAATAATTAAAAATAAAAATCAACTTCATGTACACAAATATTTAAAATGAAAGATAACATGATATAAATGTATATATTTACAATTAAAATTGTTTATAAAAAGCTGCCTCTATTAAAAAGTCTAGGATTTGACAGTATAGATCCGGTTGAGCAAGCAATTGATTTAAAGACTGGCAACGGAAGTGTCCTTGAGAAACTTGCACTCGATGAGAATGTGTTTGACTGTCAAATGAATATGGCAGTGTTGACATTCTGGTTGAGGCTCTCGCTTTAAGATGAAAATATGAGTTAAAAAGGTATGACCAATACGAGAGCGACACAAAATAACTTCATCCCTCATGTTAGTTCTATAGGAGCTTGACCAGTATCCTAATAGAAGCTTAACATGATGAAGTTTGTTTGTGCCTGCAAGATCCCAAGATCGTTGCCAGTGGCCATAATAAACGGATTAATTGATGATTTAAAATCTTGATATGGTATTACAAACGGAAATGGGGGGTGGGGGTCTAAAGCAGCTTTGGCAGCAAAATCTGCTTGAAAACTCGTAAGATAGTAGCAGACGATAAACATCTGCTACTAATTAGTGTTCAAGCTTTTTATTGTAAATTGCTTGAAGTGAAGGTAATGTGCTGTTGTTGATGAGATGATTGTATGAACACCAAAGTGAGGACAGAGAATCAGTGAAATATTTGCTGTTATTGATGAAATGATTGTATGAACTCCAAAGCCTGAAGAATGGCGGACAGAAGTGGCCTCGGATGGTGTCACGGTAGTCGAAGCTACCCGATCGCCATCTTTCGAACCATCTGTATATAATGGAGCATAATCACCATATTTAGACCTTAGCTCTCTAAAGTGAGACTGAAACACCGTTTAATATGGGGGATAAATGATAATTTCTTATCAAATATCAGCCCCAAAAAATTTGGTTTCATCCACAACAGGAAGGCGATTGCCATCCATTTTCGGTTGCCCATTGTTGAAGTGAATTCAAACAAAACTGCAACTTACGTTCGATTATCCGCATGTCTGTAGAACCATAGCACACCCGAAAGTAAGTCATCAACATAGAGAGCACCATTTGTACCTGGTTTAAGTCAGGCTGCGATAGAGTTAATTTAAATGGCAAAAAGTGTTGGAAATAAAATACTTCCCTGGGGAACTGCCATTTCCTGAGGAAATGGGTCAGAGAATATTGATCCCAGTCGTACCTTAAATGACCTATCTTCCAGGAAATTTTTAATGAAGATAGATAAACGACCTCGTGGGCCGAGGTTATGTGGAGGTCGCGCATGATACCATGTTTCCACGTGGTATCAAATGCTTTCTCCAGATCGAAAAATATTGCAACTAAATGTTGCTTCTGGATGAAAGCGTCCCTGACGAACATTTCAAATCGAACGAGATGTTCAAGAGTGCTCCTTTTGGACCGAAATCCACATTGGTGGTCTGTAATGAGGTTGTTGGACTCAAGGTACCACACAATGCTTCGATTGATCAATCGCTCCAAGGTTTTGCAAATATAGCTAGTTAAAGCGATCGGACGATAGTCGGTAGGATCCGTATGATCTTTACCCGGTGTAGAGATGGGAATTATTGTAGCTTCATGCCACGAAGGAGGAAACTTCCCACCAACCAAAATCCGGTTAAAAAGATCCAATAAAATTCAAAGAGTTGGAAAAGGTAAATGGACCAGTTGCAGTATCCCGAGCTCGCTTTAGCGAATCACGGAGCTCTGCAATGGAAAAACGATCATTATAGCATTCATCATTACGGGACTTGAAATTAAGTCGCCTTTTCTCCTGTTGTTGTTTAATGCCTCGAAAGGCATCGGAGGAGAAATTGTATGATGAATTAAATGAAAATGTACTGTTCAGAGAATTAGCAATATCAGGAAATGTTGTCAATGTGGATTATCAACATTTAGATGATTAACTGATAAAGCACCACTTTTACCTTTAATCCTACTCCATACCGACTTAGATGTGGACACGATCACGCTCTTTCAGAGCAGATTTGCAATCGTCGTTAAACCATGGTTTATTGAAACGTTTTGGTTCAGTCGTGGTTTTTGGAATCGCCTGCTCAGCTAAATCTTGTAGGATTGAAGTAAATAAGGCCACGGGCTCATCTGCAAGATCCAAAAAGAGCCCAATCAGCCTTCCACCCCGGGGTCCTTCGACCGGAGAGAGACCATTATTATCAATCAAGATAGGAAAGTGGTCACTACCACAAAGATCGTCATTTACTCTCCACGTTAAATCCCGAAACAGGACCGGAGAGCAAATGGTAAGATCGAGGGAAGAAAAAGAAGCTGTGACAGGATGTAGATAAATAGGCGAGTCATCATTTAATAAACAAAAATTACAGGGATCCTTTTAGTCGCCTCTTACGACACGCAGAACATATAATATACTTATCACCCCCTACACCCCCGGGGGGGGGGACAAAGATGAAAGAAATACACAACGTTAACGTTAAGCCCCGGTCCCAGTGGCCGATGGACACAAAACGTATGCAAAGAGTACATAGCGGACGAGCAAACTTTCGGGGTGGCTCCATCCGTTTTCATCCGCTCCAGAAATGGACCAAAATTTGCGAAAATAGAACGGAAAAGAACAAACGTGGGGAGTATGTAGCGGGGATGTTAAATTGATGTTCATCGGAAGTCTAGAGGATGGAAGTGGATGGCAGCTCCGAAGGGGTTGTCGGTGATAATTTCGAAGCGGATGCATAGCGAAAAGAGCGGAAGCATAGCGGGTGAAGCGGATGCATTCTTTATATACGAGATGCATACGCTTACATCCTTTCTTTTTCCGTGCTACTAACGATGTATAGCCGTTCCATGTATCTTATCTTTCCTCCCTCTTTCCATTTTCAGCTGGAGCGGATGTGAATTGCGAGGATGCAAAGAGGATACAGTTGACGTTTAACGAATGATAACGGACATGGAACGTTTGTTGCTCTTATATGTCTCGCATTTACCACGTACACGGCAGAAAGTTCATCCGTTATAAAAGTTTTGTGCAGCTCAAAACTTTTTGCGCGGATGAAATCAAAGTGAACGGATGCTCGATGAATAGAGCGTATGAAACACGTATGCAATGAGTACACAACGGATGCATGGCGTTTTCGAACGGAGGGCACGTTTTCCCCTGTTTTACATCCGTACGTGCAGTGGGACCGGGCCTTTAATAATATAAAACCACGTACCTTAACAATAATAAAAAAAAATCCTCACGTTTATATTAATAAAAGAAACACACGTAGATATTAATAAAAGAAACACGCGGTAACATTAATAAATGAAACACACGTGGGCATTGAACAAAAAAAACACCTGGATATTAATAAAAAGAAATACACGGTAAAATCAATAAAAAGAAACACACGTGGGCATTGAACAACAGAAACACACTGTAACATTAATAAAAGAGACACATGGTAACATTAATAAAATTATCGGAAGACCTTATTAAGCTAAATAAAATCTTACTTTAGCAATGCTAGGATTCCGGTATAAGTTGATCAATCTGTCTCTAGCTTCTAATGCACCTTTATAAAGTTGACGCCCTCGTCCTGGTAAGAAACGAACCCATGGACATGTATTGAGGAGAAAACTGTTGTACATTTCATTGTCGGAATGATCATAATTTACAATTGTTTCACAAATGTATTTACATTCTTTGGAATCTGTAGGTCTTTCGTTGGTTAACTGAAAAATAACCATCAAAACGCACATAATGGCTATGGTAATGTTGTTTGGCACCTACAATAAAAGTCAAATTACCAAACAAGTATGGTGTAGGTTGATTAAATAATAATCTTAAACCCCGTGACGTCAGACATTTGATTAACCAATAACGCCAAAAGCTCGCCCTAACAGACCAGTTCTTTGCCTAATCTCTCACACCGTTCAGTAGTACAAGTTAATGATAACAACTCTTCCAGATCCTAGTGTAGTAAAGACAAGTTGAAATCGGCTAGTGTAGTAAAGACAGGTAAAATGAAATTTTGAACTATTAAAACGAAACGAAATATGATCTGTGTTTTAATCAGATTACAATACAATAAATGTATTATTAATTTTATCGACCGTTTATATTTTTATTCCTGTGAGTTGTTGTCTCGGTGCCCCGGGGGGTTATAATGCTGTTAAAACGGTCCTATAGTAGGTGTGTGTTTAACTGACACATTGTTAATTCTAATTCAGTGAGGGAAAAAGTTGAAATAACACGCACTCGTTAAACAATGCGGCCACCCAAACCCCCAAAATTACCAGGGGTTCTAATGGAGCATTATACTCACGAATATATGGATGACTCTAATAAGTGAAACTTTTAAAGCATTATCCAAGTCGAACGACGCCCTTAGTGTGGAATTTTCAAGCTCCTTTTGCAGAATCTTTATTTCTCCATTTACCATATCCTCGAATACCTTAATACCGTCTCCATACAATTTGATCGTTCCATGAATCAGTTTGCGAACCTTCACGAACATTTGGTTGTAATTGCGCGAAACCATCATTCGACAGTCGTAGCAGATATGTTCCCCGAAAAATGTCCATGGTCGGTCGTTTGTGACGTCACGATATTGACCAGATGCGAACAGCTTGCGCATTAGTCGTGAACTGTTCAGAAACACGAGGTTACTTGAAAACAACCGGATATTGAATATCTCCCCGTATCGTTTTCTAAGATCCTCGGCGATCAGATGAGTATCATTTTTTCGTAACATTCTCCATGTAATCTGTAAACATTCTAGAAATGATGGACCGGGGGGTAGAGGTGTTTTTGGTTGATCCTTGAACCAGTTTATGGTCAGGTAAGCCACCAGTAGAACCACGGCTAATATCAGAAGTAAACTCATCCTTACTCACAGATCGTTGATTCTGAATTATTGAAAACATGTTACTCAAAGGAGCTAAACCCCTAACTCAATAACAAAATCAAAATACCAATTCTAGATCATCTCCGTGCTAGGTTTAAATTAAATTTTCTGGGTCAACAAAATGGCGGCGGGCTTATTGCATAGCGATAAGCATAGATCGACGAACTTTCAATTGGAGAGTTGCTATTGGAGATTGAGGGGAAGAAGAAGAGAGGTTTGGACGAGTTCAGGCGCTGCCTTGGCAGAGGGGAGCCATGGTAGATTTGATATAGTTATGCACTGTCCTGATACACACTAAAACAAGACGCACAATAAAAATATTTTACTACGACTGTATCATACTACTCCGATTAAAAGTTATTCACTATGGTGAAATATATTTTACATCTAGGTCAAAATATACTCTTGCCAACCAACAGTTTAAAATTAACATTTAAATGTTAGACTATAATGGCCGTAAAATTAAAATATATATTTATTTACAAATGATCATTTTAAAATTAAATATTTAAATATAAAACTATATTATGAGATTTAAAATACATCACCAGTTTAAGATGTCTTTATATGCATGTGTATAAAGTCAGTGGTGTATCCATTTTTACCCTACATTAAATACAGTTTATCTGGACTTCATATAAGCTTGTAGGGCGGTTTTATTTGGGTCGCTATTAAGGCCATGCAGTAGAAATATTGTGCAGGCGCGGATCCAGAAGGGGGGTGCACACCCCCTCTTTTTTTGAGGTGGCGAACAATTTTAGCTCCATATATTCTCGCGGGAAAGGAGAACAAAATAGTTTATACAGGTCACAATTCTATGGAATACAATTACTGCTTATTACTGAGCGACGTTTCGACTAGGCTTCTCTAGTCGTTATCAAGCAATGATAAAATCTAAAAAACAAGACAAGTCAATATATACATGTGCATAACAATACATTCTTAATGCTGACAAAACAGGGATCTCCCTTTGCACGTACCTAAAAGAAATTTAATTTAATTAAGGATTATAAATTTGAAATGCTATTTACACCATTCGATAATACCACTTAACTGAAAATAAAAACAAACTGACTAAATAGGTAATTTGTTGTGGAGTATATACAATGATATGTAGGTTTTAATCATGACAAACGTTCTAAGAGAATGGGATTTGATCAAATGCTATCAACCACCCCTTTCACTGAAATAAACTCAAATTCATTAATCATTTGACAATAAAAACAAACTGACTAAATATGTAATTTGTTGTGGAGTATATACAATGATATGTAGGTTTTAATCATGACAAACGTTCTAAGAGAATGGGATTTGATCAAATGCTATCAACCACCCCTTTCACTGAAATAAACTCAAATTCATTAATCATTTGAGTTTATTTCAGTGAAAGGGGTGGTTGATAGCATTTGATCAAATTCCATTCTCTTAGAACGTTTGTCATGATTAAAACCTACATATCATTGTATATACTCCACAACAAATTACCTATTAATCAATTAGTCAGTTTGTTTTTATTTTCAGTTAAGTGGTATTATTGAATGGTGTAAATAGCATTTCAAATTTATAATCCTTAATTAAATTAAATTTCTTTTAGGTACGTGCAAAGGGAGATCCCTGTTTTGTCAGCATTAAGAATATATTGTTATGCACATGTATATATTGACTTGTCTTGTTTTTTAGATTTTATCATTGCTTGATAACGACTAGAGAAGCCTAGTCGAAACGTCGCTCAGTAATAAGCAGTAATTGTATTCCATAGAATTGTGACCTGTATACTCCAGTTCAATTACTAAATGCCATTGAAACAGTTCAAAATAGTTTAGGTTGGAAATCGTAATTTACAGTACTAGTATGAAATAAGTCCTTGTGGGCATTTTTTCCACTCAAAAATCACGGGCCGGGCTTCGCACTCCCAAGTGCGTGCAGCACGCCCCCATCCCCTTTCTGAAAATCCTGGACCCGCCCCTGTTCTGGTTCTTATACATTCATTCAAAAACAAGTCAACACAAAATCTTGGAGCGGAAAGGAGCAGTCTTATTCAAGGGTTAACTTGCGGAGATGCTAATTGTAGGCCGGTTGGGGAGGTTCGTATGTTGAGGGGGAAACCACCTGCGGGCTAGCGAGCCAGAGTCATACTCACATCAAATTTCTAGGTTGTGCATAATTACTTATTCTTGTGGGCAATCACTGACGTCCTCCATGTTCTGATGGGGGGTGGTGGTGAAAAGTCTCTCGGTTTTGGACCAGGGACTGACTCATCTTGTTGTGGTACGCGCGTTCCTTGAACCATTGTGCATCGTTTTTGATATGACGTCATACCCAGTTTCCTGACTCAATTCAAGTGTTGCGGTGGTATATGAGAACCGGGATATATTTTTTGTATCGCCTTAGAGAGCTATTTAGAACAAGGACACTGAACTCTACAACTTTTAAAGGGTATATAAAACTAAGAGTTGCAGCCCAGACCCATCCCTTTAAATCTAATAATGTATCCGCACTTATTCCACCCAAAGAGCGAAACTGGGTTTATTTTTGTGTGAGATACCTGAATGGAGTGTTTTACTCATGGTCACAAAAACAACTCGACTTACAATTCGTATCATCAACATCGCAGTTCGCCTTCTTTTATTCAATATTAAGCTATCGACATAGCGTTTAGAAATGATACTTTGTTACGTAACATTTATTTATAGCTATTACTTTACCCCCCCCCCACACACACACACACACACGCCGTTATCATATAAAACCAGCTGTAAGTGTTAGTATTATATAACAGCATGTAACTGTGAATATATTATGATCACTATTTATCTGGGTCAGCGTTTTAGTATATTACGTTTTATCACGGTGTCTATATAGCATACAGGCGACCATGAATTAACCCACTGACTTCAATGTTAATTCTAGTCTCTTTTACCAGTACCAACGGTTCACCAAAGTTTCGTTGGGCTGAATGCTTTCCACAACAGTGCAACAAATGACAATGTCTTTTCTCAAAGTTTGTACAAGGTTGGTAACTGAAAGTTTGATATTCCCAAACTTGAAGTATTGGAGCCCAATGGATCGTTCTGTCAGACTTTGAGGGCCAACAACAATAAAAACCGGTCGTCACATCCTGCGTTTGACCCAAGCATCCTTTCTTACTACATATCTTAGTAGCCCGGTGATCGTCTACTATTTCCACTTGTCATCTTTTGTTAAGGTTCTTCTCACCAACGAAGAATCAAGAAGAATAAGAAAAGCATGGACCATATTTGAAAATTTGTCCTTCACGTTGTGTATTCTCTTTTTATTTAAAGGAGCTAAAACGCTAACATTTGGGACCTAGAAATTGGGTCGCAACACATATAATACTGTAATATGAATGTATATAAACTGATTTGCATTCAATGGTTTCAAATCAGTTATCGGCGAAATAAACCAGCAGTGTCAACCGAAAGCATTTCTTTTAGCATCTAGTTATTCCAGTCTACATGCGCCGTTTTATTTGGTACAATGTTTCTAGACTCGCTCCTCGAGTCTCTTGCTAGAACTGGTACTGAAACGCATTATGGTACACGATTAGTGTACCAATGGTAAAATATTTATTTTGTCAGAAGCCCATCTTTTTTCGGCAAGATCACATCATCAATCTTGATTCAAATTGACAAATTATAATTCGTGTTTTCAATGTTGAAGATTTTGGACGATATTGAGTTAAAGACTTAGCTCCTTTAAATATCATCAGGTATAACAGTGCAATAATGACTTTCTCTCAAACCCTATCCAGCCAGACTGGCTTGGGTGAGTATGCTGATAGAAATTGCTACATGACATCTTTTCCCTTCCGGAATCAAGCTGCTGTCTGACGATTACCCAAGGATATGATGGCCAGGTAGCTTTCGGTTTTGCTGTTCAATTATTTCATTGATCAAATATGATGTAAATAATTATAGAAATTGGTTAAAATCCTAATGACGTCGAAACACACCTTTATATAGACAGTGGAAACTTACCGGAGAAGTTTCCCACAAGATATCCGTTGTCAACCTGGCATTGAATGTTTTCCAAATTATAACTCTTTTTTATACATCAATATGTCACTCATCCACTCATTTTGATTTAAGTACATATCATTAGACACTAAGAATCTAATAATTAGCCAAAGATGTAAATAAATGTAATACTGCTCACTAAAAGAGCAAAAATTCTAGCAATATTGCTACAGTATAACAGGAGTTTATACGTGCATGACAATGGCTACATGCGACCTCGGTTTTCTTCCCATTGCAGAGAAGGTTCTTCTCACCAACGAAGAATCAAGAAGAATAAGAAAAGCATGGACCATATTTGAAAATTTGTCCTTAGAGCTGCTTACATCAGAAGAAATAAACTGTTCACAATTTATGTTTTGTTTTAATGTTAGTCACTCAAATTCAATATGATCTATATCTACACCTTTATTTGTAAGAATGTCTTTAAAATGTCCTATGAAAAATGTAATTTCTCTCTGACAATAATTCTTCAGATTACATTTTGTCTTGTCCAACATGAAACGTTGATTATATCAAGAGCTTTAAACAATAGATTGGATGCCAACTCCGAAAACCTTTCTTTCGGACAAGAACTGGTTTTGGCTTTAATCTCTGCTACTTGTTTTGAAATGATTCTACAATACGACTCCTACAGTTTATCGATGTCACATTCTGACAGTAAACAACACCATGGTCCTCTGTTTGCCGTGTATGTTGTACACGGTGAACAGTCCATACGTGCGTGCTGTCTATCTAGAGAGCGCATGGCGTCATTATGTACAAGTAAAAGAGCTGTCTCTGTGCTGTGGCCCTCGCGGTAGGCCGAATGAAATTTACCATAAAGTCACTTCTTCAGACAGTTATCAAGGAATATACAGTTCGAAACTGGCCTATAATTCTTCAAAACTTCCTTGTCTAATCCAAGTTTCTGGATTAAAGGGCTGGCAACTTTACAGCTTTCAGGAAACCAGCCTGACGCCTGACACAAATGACTTATTCACAATAGAAGTCTAAAAGAGTGCTATAATGAAATAAAACCAAGTACGAACTATCCAAACCATTAGACAAAATTCGAAGTCCTAGGGAAAACAGTGTAATCAGCAAATTAACTAAGTCGACATGGGATTAATGGGCAGGCTGTGGTGGCTTTTTCCGCACCACGGTCATAACTTCTTATAATCAAACCTAGTCATGGTATACACGTGGTCAAGTTCTGCATTGAGATATTCAGGTTCACATATATCGTGGGCTCGTCTGACTAAACAGGAAACGACAGAAGCTTTAACATTCCTGGGTCATCTTCTTCCTCCAGGATGACGAAGGTATCATCGACATTAGGAAAATAACAAATTGGCGTTATTTGGCGTTCTTCGAATTGTGTTAGATAGATCTGAGATTAATGGTGATAAAGGGGGAGAGAGAGAAATGGGGTTTAACGTCCACTCAACACAAACTAGGTCATTTCGGGATGGTGATAAAGGGCTTCCCGTGGATCTGTTCATAAGTTTCATCTCCCCAGGTCAAGTAGGTGGAGTTAATGCACATAGTGACTAAACTGACAATATTCTCTGTTGACAAGTGGGTATCCAACGGTTCTTCAAGTTTGTTGATTCGTTATCGTAGGGCTTCCATAGCTTCATCCCGGGGCACATTGGTAAATAAGTCAACTTCGTCATAAGATACAATTTGTTTTGGATTACTTATATTTCTAATCTTTTCGCAAAACACGGTGGAATCTGTAATGAATGAGGACGCGGCCTAGCCTAATGGCGAAAGAAGCTTGCTGAGATGCTGGGCAACATTGCAGAAAACAGAGTCCCTTGAACATATTAGTAATCTTGATTTTATTTTGTTCTTATGTGTCTTGATAGTGGCCCGGGCATACGGTGGTCGTGGATGACTGCATCGGAGTTGGTAAAATTGATTTTTGGTGATCTTCACCCCTTCTCTTATTTCTTCTAGTTTGCTATGTAGTTGTTTCTCTAGTTTGGTGGTAGGATCCTTTCTCCGATGTTAGTCCCGAAATGTCCTAGTTTGTGTCGAGTGGACGTTAAACCCCATCTCTCTCTTTAATACATTGTTACTCTTAATACATCATCTCTGAGTGGTGTGTATGGAATATACCTGTGCAGATAATTCATATATCGATACAAAAATAAAACCTAGGGACTATAAATGTTGTGCAACGTAGCGTGCAAATTTTCACAGGCAACTGTATATGTAGTAAATAATTACCTGCTACGAGGTTGATATTAGAAATATTCCGAGACCGAGGCGAAGGTCGAGTGCTATTTCTAATATCGAACCGAGGGTGAGTGGGGTATTATTTGACATACACTTATAATAGTGATTTAAACTTTTGGTTAAAACACTTCTTGGTTGAAATTAGAAAAAAAGGATGGCGAGAAATACCCACCGAATTCAATATTCAGTTTAGTAATGGGATTGATGTCTTATTTACGTCTAAATGTATTTACTGTGTTTGCTTAATATGACGTCATCGGGGGGGGGGGGGTGATATGGGATATCGTCCCAGGGATGATATCACATATCACCCTCTGCTCACCAATCCTCGGCACGATATCTCTCTATTATCGCTTATGGAACATCAAAGACAAAACACGGTGAAGGTGTGTGTGTAACAGGTAATTGTCGGCCATCATTTTAATCGTATAAAATAAGATATTAACTGGGCTTCAATTCAAGCTAATTGAAATCACGGAAGGTAAGTGGAATCTTGTTTTGCGAATTCAAAGCTGGTGGAATAGGTGAGTACATGGTACGAGTTACAGAAGGCAACATATTGGTGGAGACGAGAAGCTTCTTTTGAGATTACCCCTATTTCGAGTGACAGTGTCAATTTTGAATCGGAAAGGAATGCATGAGCAATGCTTGATGTCTGTTGGTAATCATCATTTCACCGGCTACACGGGCATATAATTAATTTGATCAATTTTATGTTGCAGGCATCTTTGAGATGGCTAATCTGAAAACGGCGTAATTAATTGCAAAACTGGTTTCAAGTGCGATTCGGGACATCTAAAAGGTCTAACTAGCGCCCGTCACCTCACTCCATAACAAGCGGTCGGCTGTTGGCTATGCGTCCTGCTTGTGCAATGATTGTGTAAAATGTCTTCATTTATGGTTCATACTTCTGTTTACTACCTTTAACATGTACAACCACCCTCCTCCCACACCGTCTTATAAACAAGTCATTTGCGTTCTACATCAAAGTCGTACATTTATAGTTCATACTTCTCTCACACCGTCTAATAAACGAATTATTTACGTTCTATATCTAAGTCGTATATATTTACTCCCCGTTAAGGGCAAGGTAAAGTGACACCATTTTGTCACAACACCTGAAATGATGAAAAAATTATTTCAAAAAACAAAACAAGGGCCCTTGGGTATAAAAGTCTAAAATAAAAAACATTACTCACAGACCATTTTTTTACTACCACTGGCCCTTTAAACTCATTCTAGGATCACTGAGGCCTAAATTTATGGTGAAAATATCGCAAAATGTCCAACAAACGCGGTTACACCTACAACATTTATTTTAACTTTCTGACGTTACTTATTACGCTGAACTATTGTGCCATGGTGTGTACAACAACCGTCAAGACTCGCTTTTTCAATTAACCCCTCTCTATTAATGTAATACGTATTTCATTACGTTAGGTACATACTCGCATGTGCTTTAGCCATTTTGTTATTTCGTCTCCACCTTCTTGTCCAGAGACCCTCCGTTGACATATCACTGAAGCACGAAAAATCGCCAGGTTGATCAAACCTCCTGACCGAATACAAATCGTGGGGGATCAATTATTTACATACCTATGTATTTTTTAAAGCCCTAACCTTTTCTTTTACTTTCTGATCACCCATCAAATACAATACATAGTTCCGAAAACAG
This sequence comes from Patella caerulea, assembly GCA_036850965.1. NCBI lineage: Eukaryota > Metazoa > Mollusca > Gastropoda > Patellidae > Patella > Patella caerulea. The sequence continues at coordinate 3,274,598 of JAZGQO010000007.1, forward strand.
TGCAAATGACCTTCACCTTATACAGACATTACTCCGCGTTCAGTGAGTTTCTGTCTTAATTTTATAATTCGCTTTAGTATGTGTCATATTATGTGTTATAATGTTTGAAATGGTTTGTTGCCTCTATTACAATTTGTTGATGAAGTGTAACTTAGGGAATTCACATTGGCTGCATCGGACTATTGCCATTCGCTGCAGCACTTCCAGAAGATGTCATTTGGCCCTCAAATGTCAACAATTACGAAATTTCGCAAAAACTTTATTTTGTGAATATTTTGAGAGAAATGATTTGTAAGGAGAAAAATTGAAAGGTACTGTAGCATCATGTTGCATGGATGTCACTTGTAATCGGATAGCCGATCTCTGGAGAAGTGTTTTTTTTTTTCGAAGGGTGGAATGAACTGTCAAAAAAGTTTGTACATGTGGTTTCGTCGTCAAGTGACTTCAAATTCGTTGAATAAATTTTAGTTTCATATTGGTAAGTACACACTGCATTCTTGCATTGCAACTTATATTGTGGTGATATCCATTTGAGAATATAATAGTTTTTAATGGCTTGTCCTGTATTTAGTTTGGGACTACGGAACGCCATAGGTAGCACGTGCCAAAGACGACAGTCTTCAGTTTATTTGACTAATTATTTTACTGAGCTTTTTGAAATTAAACCTTTGCATTAGGTATATTCATATTGTCAACTTGAAAATTAATTGTTGGATAATTTCAATTTCTTCTAGTGCTACATTTTGTGGGTTTTGTGTATGTTAAAATTATCACGTTTTAGCCTATATTATTACTAATTAATTAGGTCTAAATTATTTTCTGTGGCTTAGGTATACTTTTAAGACATGGTTTGTAGGGGTTTTAATGTTTAAAATTCTTATATAATTATGTGTCGTTTATTTAAGATTTGTTTCATATAAACTCTTCATTGATATAACCACTGTTACATTTTTATTCTTATTTTACAGAATTCGACAAGATAATCTACACAGATTATGGCAGGCTTGTTGCTTTAATTACAGGAGATAAATATTTGAGACTTAAAAATTGACACAAATGGGTAACACCGTATATAATAATGTAATATGAATGTATATAAACTGATTTACTAAAATTTCAAATCAGTTCTGTTCTGTTTTGCGAAATATGCCAGATGTCTCAATTGAATGGCAATCTCTAGCGTCTGGTTATTCCAGGCTACAATGATAGTATTTATTGTACATTTGGTCTCCAGATAAGAATATGAACAAAAAAAACCCCCTCCAAAACAAACATTCCTATTCAAATAAAATATGTGAAAATGTGTGGATTTAAAATCTTCCAAACTGATGGCAAATGTATCTACCATGGTGGCTGTCTTTTTTTAAATCTAGCATGCCTAAAGCAACCATCATGCCAATAAAAACAATTTCCTATCATGACAGTAAAGGGGGGTTGGGGTGGCCTAGTGGTCTAGAGTGCCGCGCTTCGACCTCTAGCTGACCGGTCACCTCTGGCTTGCGGCTGTGGTTTCGATCCCTGGTGAGAGCGTATGTGGCATGGAGATAGGGGCGCCTTCTCAACGTCGTGGGTTTCCTCCGGTTTCCTTCCACTGCTAAAGACCCCTACGCGCATCGAATTATTGAAATAAAAGTTGAAACCATATGTTGGTCCCAAAATGACCTAGTTTGTGTCAAGTGGATGTTAAACCCCATTTCTCTCTTGACAGTAAAGTTACACTTTTGCAACATGATGTGTGTTGTGCATGGGCAGGGTGCAACGTACTAACCCTTCTAGAAGACATGTACATTGTACATCTTTGAATGGATAAGATTCATTTCTGTCAGCATCTAATTAACTAGAACATCTGATATCACCTCCCATTGGAAGTTTGCAAATAATGCTGAATGCTTTACACCTGTACATGTATATTGATGTTTGATTATAGAATTTTTGTATGTGTTGGATTTAGAAAATGAATTGAAAAAGACACCTTTACATTATTTATTTTTCAGAAATATAGGAATACTTGTCTAATGAATGCCAGGAACTGAGATATAATTTAGGATTTGTTGACTTTAATAATAGGTGCATATAACAAATTGTAAATAATGTGGATTATTCCATTTGATGTACATACCTGTACATTACTAGATGAATGCTATTTGAGTAAGGGGAGTTGGATGGCCGTATGGATAGCATGTGCGTGCTGTGTCATAAAGCCTGTCATTGAGTCAACTAGCTTGGTTTTGAACCCCTGGTTGTACGTGACAAGGAGTAGGGTCGCCTGTCCAACCTCGTGGGTTTTCTCCGGGTCCTCCAGTTTCCTCCCACTGCTAAAGACCCCTATGGGCAAGCGAATTATTGAAATAAAATTAAACCATGTTAGTCCCAAAATGACCTAGTTTGTGTCGAGTGGATGTTAAACCCCATTTTTTTTCTTTTTAAGTAAATTGGGTATCCGAAAGATTAACATGTGCACATTTGATCACAAGATCTGTCATTGAGTCAAGTGGCATTATTTAAGTTCTCTGCTTGCATGTGACAGGTAGTAGGGTCACCTGTAAAACCTAATGGATTTTTTCCCAGTCTTCCTACTGCTAAAAACCCCTACATGTTATCAAATTATTGAAATAAATTTAAACCATGAGTAAGTCCCTAGTTTGTATCCAAAAGTCATTAAACCTCTCTGTCTGTCTCTCTGTCACTCACAAATAATACATTTATCAAATTCATAAAAATCCCCCCCCCCCCACACACACACACACATACCCCGAAAAAAGGCTGCTTCTATTGCAATTAGATGTTATATCAGGAATATGAAGGCTATTTGTACAATGTAGAACACTGATAAATGCCTCACATTCATATCTTTGTGAAACTCATATCATAGGGCCTATATTGCTATTCACTGTGGTACACCATACATCTGCAGAGAAAGTAGTGCATGAAACAAAATGGCCTTTTGTTTACAAAATATTTGAAAACTTTGAGGTCCTATAACTAAGTTTTGATAATTTTTTTTTCAGTTTTCAAGTCTTGATGGTTTGAGTTTGATTATCTGAGCAACTTTTGGCCGGTTTAGTTTTCCTGTGTTCTTTTTTATAAAGCTTGTAGCTGCGCAGCCCTGACTTAGGAATTTCCTTTATTATTTGGTAAATATTTTATTTCAAAGTTATTTTTTGGGATTTCCATCCATTTTTTATTGTTCTGTATCATCTCAGGCACATGTAGATACCAACATATCAGCATTAAAGCTTGTGTAAGTCCCTTTTTGAGAACCCCCCATTTCAGGTGTTGTGACAAAATGGTGTCACTTTACCTTGCCCTTAACCCATTATTTATCTTAAAACAGGTAATTTGATAGACGTCTTGTTTTTAAATGAATAAAATGTAGGGGCTATAGACGCTGTGCAACGTAGCGTGCAGAATATATACGTGTATATAGATTTGACGTCAGCATATTGGCATTATTTTATGCTCCGGTCAGATATACACAATCAATTTGGTTAATGTTTTTAGTGTGGGGATTGACTAATAGTTAATTTATTTCTGTTCTAAACAAGAATTTAACACAATTTTTTTTAAAGAATAGCCAAATTGAGCAAAATGGCCATTCATTGTATACGTGCGAAAAAAAAGGCCAGCTACTATTTAATTTTCGTACGTTAGTTACGTATGGCTAATAGACGTCAGAGAAGTCAAGTGAAATCTTGTTTTGTTAATTGGGGGAATCGGAGGGAAGGGTGTTGCTACATTGTAGAAGTTACAGACGGCAACATATTGGTGAAGGGATGACGTTCTTTTGAGATTACTATGGTGGCCTACAGTCTGAATAGCATTTTTTTCTAAATAGGCTAAAAAAGAAAAAATTTTGTTTAAATTGAAAGGAAAAAAAAAAAAAAAAAATTAAACTACATTTGCCTAGCGTCTTAATAGTGTCTTGATTAACCAGACGCTCAGTGTGAGATATCTCATTGCCGAAAGTAATAATCGTCGTAAAGTGTACCAGTTCCCGTAGTCGTAGATCAATAACTTTTTATTTTATCGACCTTTATCTTCTCCAAGGAGATATATATTTATCCGTTCGACGCCATTTGCATTTGTTGACTATTTAGACTCGAATAACAAGACACTGCTACGCGCCTAACGTCAATTTGTTTCACAGAGAATTACTTACGAAATACCTCTGTCACAGATGACTGTCTACAACACGCGCGTTGACTTCGTGTGGCGGTAGTCATTGGCTCAACGGCTCGTGCATTGTCTACATCATACCTAACTGTTTCGGGCAAATGATGCATTTTACTCATTTTAATACCCATTTACTCTAAATAGGAAATATTTTTTAACTACAAATACTTCAAACGTCTGTATTTATTTTTCTTATACTTCAAAAAAAAAGTTTGGCCTAACGCTAGCAGTTCATAATAATAATAATTTTCGTATATTTTAATTTTTGCGCTAAGCCACCATTTTCCGTAAACAACTATTTGGCGATGACCAATTTGATTGGCGTTTACGTGTGAATAACGTTGTGACCTCGATGCCGACCCTGACTTGAAATTCTCCACCAATCTCGGAGTCTTTGCGTTTACGCTTGCCGTCGCCATATTTCTTGCAGTATTATAAATCCAATGATCGAAGTGAAAGCAGAGACGATGCCCTTCATAAAAGATAGCCGGATCAAAGTCGTAGGTCATGTTACAGAAAACTGAACTCAAACTTTTCAAAATCAGTTTTTGGACTTTTGACCTTGGAATACTATAATATAGTATTTTAAAGGCTACAATATGGTCTTGGACTATCGACCTTGACCTTGGTCCTGTCACACACCGGTGATTCAGAAAACGGCCAAACGTAGAAGGCCCGTGTTCCCAAGGTCAAGTGTCTAAAAACAAACTTTGAAAAGTTTGAGTTCAGTTTTCTGTAACATGACCTACGACTTTGACCCGGTTACCTTTTCCGGGCATTGTCTCTGCATTCACCTCGAACTGCTCGAACATTGAATTTGATAATACAGCAAGAAATAGGCCGACGGCAAGCATAAACGCAAAGACACCGAAATTGATGGAAAATTCCAAGTCAGGGTCAGCATCAAGGTCACAACGTTATTCACACGTAAACGCCAATCCAAATGGTCAACGCCAAATAGTCTTTTACAGAATGGTGGCTTAGCGCAAAAATTAAAATATACGAAAATTATTATTATTATTATAAACTGCGAGCGTGTAAGCGCAGAGTGTCGAAGTCCGCCTGAGTGTCTTGTTATTCGAGTCTAAATAGTCAACAAACGCAACGGGAACTAGTACAGGTGCGAAAGTGCTATAGCGCAGCAGTTTTTCTGATTTAGACTTGTTTACACTTTACGACGAATATTACTTTGGGTAAAGGTGCGAAAGTGCAGTAGTGCCGCAGTTTTTCTAATTTAGGCTTTACACCACTGATCTATCAGTGGTTTACACTTTACGACGAATATTACTTTCGGAAAGGAGATAACTCACCCTGAGCGCCTGGTTAATCAAGACACTATTAAGACGCTAGGCAAATGTAGTTTAATTTTTTTTTTTTTTCTATTTAAAATTTTTTTTAATTTTTTTTTTTAGCCTATTTAGAAAAAAAAGCTATTCAGACTGTAGGCCACCATAGATTACCCTTAATTCGAGTGACAGTATCAATTTTGAATCGGAAAGGAATATAGCAATGCTTGAAGTCTATTGTTAATCAACATTTGATCAATTTTGATTGCTGGCAGCTTTTAGATGGCTAATTCTGAAAACGGCGTAATTAATCCCAAAAATAATTTCGTTTGTCAGATCCGAATCGAGATTACATGGTACTTACAATAGGGAAGTAACTCGATCCTTGACAAAATGCCTTTATGGAGTATTTACTGGATATTAAGAGCTGTTGATTCTGTATTCCTTCTTCTGATCATTTTGTTTCTGACATGGTATTTATATCTATGGACAAGAAACTCAGCCCGTCGTCAGGCTGAATCAGAAACAGAATACCAGGCTGTAGATACCGAAACAGATAATATCAATGTGAATAGCTCAAGATATGGAATTGACGTAATAAACGGTAAGTGCATATAGTCAGGTTCGAATTTATCCTATACTCAAAGCCATTAAAAAGTAAAAATGCAATGCCTAATTTATGAAATATTTCTGGTAAACGTTTTCGTGGGCTTTCCTATCTTATGTACAGGGACTCTTATGGATTTGAATATGTTATTTAGATGAAATACGAGTCTTCACTTGAAAAGGGTTATACACCGTCACGCTACACAACAGATTATTTTCAGTGGACACTTCGATACCAATGAGAACCCTAAAAGCCTACGCCTATATAGATCGTGTCCATTCATTTTATTTATCCTTGAATTTATCAGTATAACATAAAGTAAGTTGTACATCTAAATTACGGAGGAATCTCCTAGACTCGATTAGAATAAAGCCACAGATGTGGAATTTATGTAATATGAGTATTGGTTTTTGGGTTCAAGATTACATGCAGTTTGTTGATATTACATTATTTTATTTACTCAGAAAAAAGCATTTCTTCTCCACAAGTTCAAAGACGACACCAAGAACGCGAGCGCATGATTCAACAATTCAAAGAAGAAAAGAATAGCGAATTTGCTAAACTGAAACGACTTACAGAAAGCAAGAAAACCGAGAAACTCCAAGATATGGACAGAAGAATTATGAAGTTGGAGACATCGAGTTGTTCAGGGAAACAGACCAAAGATTCTACGTCTATTAAAAAACAAAGTAAGACGAGTCAACAGCATTAAAGAGATCGGATTGTTTGTTCGAACGATGTTTATTTCCAGAATTGTTCCAACATTTAAACTATTTAGATATAAAATAGACGAAATTAACGATTCGGCTTAAAGCTGAACTCCGGTTACAAAAATACCGAAATAATTAAATAAAAAAAGGTTAACGCCTCCAGCCACCATACTTCTTTCCAATATGTGAAATAAATATGGCGGACATGGAGGCTTATGACCTGGAAAGGTTAAACGATCTCACTTCCAGTCTGTTGCTTATCAGCCACCTGTACACATCCGGTTTTGTTCTCTTCACGCTTCACTAGTGATTGCTCTATTTTTCCCAACAGTATACCAAATTATTGAAGATTGCAAAATGTCTGATCAGGTAAGCCTGTAAATAATTATATGAACCGCGTCTACTACAATATAGCCTAAGCTTTACTCTAAAACAAAAGATGCAAAAAAATGACTTACCCCGACGTGAAATTTTCAAGCAAAACAAATCAGCAACACAAACTACTGATTCTTCATATTATTATTATTATTATTTCCACGGCTTCTTGTGAATATCTTACACATAGATGTAAATCACCAATACAGTTATGGCAGCATAATGACCAGTGTAATTATAACTTATACTGTGCAATAAACAGATAGTTTAGATTAGATTTTCGCAAGCCGCAATGCCATGTCTGCTGTTGCATAACTACATTTTGGGGGGGCGGCTCTCAATGGGGAGTATTTGACAGTGCTAAATTTATTGATGTTACGTTTTTTGTTATATATATTATTTTACTAATTAGATGACGTTACAATAAAGTCATATAACCATTTTGTTGATCAGTTTGGGCCTAATATTGGATGCTTTGTTTTGCTTCAGCTTTTTACTATTATATAATTATTTGGTACATCTATAGGTGCCTTGCTGTCCTTGTGACAGGAGAGGAAAATGCGGAAGCTGTGTTTGTGCTAAAGCAAAAAAGCCATGTAGAGACTGCAAAAATGTTACTTGTAAAAACAAAACTACAACAAAGAAGGTAATAAACACATGTACTTTATTGTCAGTTTCGTCCTAAAGTTGGACATAATAGTATAACCCAATATTTTTTTTTATAATTGTTGAATATAAGATGGAATAGCAATGCAACTGTTATTCAATTTCAGACCAGTAAATCATCAACCACCAAACGTTTCAGCCGTAGGCAACTAATAGCTCCAGAAATTCTTCTTCTACAGAGGAACCATCCAGGAATGACCTGCGACAGATCAGCTGTGAGGAGATATAAAAGGAAAATGAAGAATTATGTGCTAAGCTACATGTAAGTGTAAGGATCTATTTTATACCAAATTCCGACATTTGCAACAATTTATAGGCTTCAATCATAGAATGAGTGCATTTGAATTATATATTCTACTCTAAATGTATATTACTGCCACATTCTTTTATTTATTTATTCTTTTTATTTTTGTTGTCAGGAAAAGGTGGACAATTTACCAGATAAAAACGTCAAAGATGCTATGAAACAAATGATTCAAGACAATCCCCAGTTTGTAAAAGACTTCATAATGCCAGGACCATCATCTTCGTCTGATATAAGTGAAAAACCACAGTTTTGTATTTGCGGGAATTGTAAGCAGTTTGAAGATGAACGAATGAACATTTGTTGCAATGACCACAACTGTGTGACATCAAGCCCAACATTTGTGAATGTGTGCTTGAGGAGAGATGTGCTTGAAGTTGCTAATATTCTCAACTGGTCATTCCAAACTAATTTAGAACCTGACTTTAGAAACAATATTTTCCGAAACCAAGCTTACAGAAATTTTTGTTTGTGGCAATATGGTAAATTAGGCCAAGGTCAACGACGCCCCGTTCCATCCTGCACATGTGTGGCAATACGAACTAAGTTTCCAGATGAACATGGTTTTTATTCTGGATATCATTCTGCCAATACCGATTCGGAATAAAGATAATTTTACGTCACTGTTTTCTTTTTTTTTTCATTTTTGAAAATAGCTCTGATCCATTGGTGTGTATTTGATAAGTTGGGCGCAATTTCATCAAGCTTCTTTTACTACGACTGTAGCTCGATTCTACAGACATATAGAGCTGGTGCATGCAATCTGTAATCAGTTCTGAAAAATACAATATAATACACAGTGGCGGATCATGGTGGGTGGGGTACTCGCGCAGCAATTATATATTTTATTTCCAACAAAAATTTCACACTTTTTAGAAGGAAGGATTGTATTATAACGAAGTTAGGCAACATGATTTCAACTCCCGTTTTGAAAATCATAGATCCGCCATTCTTATATAATTATGCTTTTATGCAAACACATTCGATGATTGTTAGAAAAGCAAATAAGGTTTCTTACCTGGGATATATGAATATTCTTTTTGTCCCAGCTTTGCATAGGTAATCCATTGTTTGGTTTTTCTCGAGAACTGGCCTCCAACAATTGTCTTCTCCAGTTGATTTTATCTAGCTTTTCTTGAGGTATGCATATTGTGGTCGATTATGGCTAATTGGTTTCTAAGGGTATATGAATCAAAAGTGAATGATAATCGTTTTGGACAGTAGGGTGTGGGAATAAAAGTTTTCAATTGCCCATGTTTGACGACATCGTGTATAGTACTATAAAGACCCTAGAAACATCTTATCCTTATCTGTCTGCAAAAAAATAAAATAAAAAAAACATGTATACAGATAACTCAATATAAAATTATGCAATATAAACTGAATTTTTAGTAAACTGAATATTCTGATCAGGTCTACCTAAGATTTTTGTAAGCTGGACTTGAAACATCTAACCATTTCTTGCCTTCTGATGCCTGAGTTACAGTACCATGTCTGCATCTAAAATACATGGCAATTTACAGTACGTGTAAGAATAACGATTTACATAAAATTTCTGGTGGGACAAAAAATCATTTTGTGCTTATACTAGCACCATTATTGTATATAATTATGCACACATTGCAAAAACACCCTTTTCAAGGTGGCTGTGACCCACACTTCTGAAGTGTAAAAGTGAAATTACATTTATTACCTGCCAATTAGCCAATCATGTCTGTTTGCTATATGATGTAGCAAGCCAAACCATTTTCTCACCAATCTGTTAGCGTCTCCTTGGGCCTTGGAACAACAGTACCACAAATGGTTGATAATAGGCCTTATCCATGGTATGATGTCCCTGTTCGATGCTTTCTTAGCTATTTCAGCTAATCGTTTCGCAAGTGACTTTGCCTTATGCCAGATATCAAGATTGTGGTGTATATGCTTGAATTCTATTGTGCCTGAAATAGAAATAAGCGTAACCTTCTTATGCATCCAAAACCACAAACATATAGAGATAACTTATACAGGAAGTAGCATATTGTGTGCTTTCATCAATTTCTAATCTAGATATCATAATTTCCACTAGTTATCTTGACTCAATTGGGGAACAAACACGATTGTAAAATATTGAGTCAAATACTAAATCATTGATGAAACTTCAACTACTAGCTTTGGAAATCTTTTCAGCTGAAGTAAAACAATCAGCAATGCAGTTATTTAAGTGTTTTATCTTGATATAGTTAGATAAATCATAATAATTTAGTTATACCTAATATATTTATGATGGTTGAACTTGCATCAGAAACAAGTTCCACAAGGTTGAATCTGTCACTCGTAATGTATCTTAGGCCTTTGGTCACCAGATATCGTCCCATGCGGGGACTCTTTCTTCTCTCTACATCTCTTGAATCGCCTATTTCCATATGAATAATTTTACGGCTTTCTATTTCCATAAATACGGCCGTTGCTTTGTTGGCGCAGTATCCTATAACAGAAACACATAATATAATACTTCATTCCTACACAATGTGTAGATAATCTTGTTTTATACATACGACTGTAAAAGTGTAGTTAGGTACCTTGATTGATGTGGCAAGTGAATGCATAATTCACAATATAATTGCAAAAAAACTACCTGGTGAATCATATCTGACATCAACGGCTACGACTACATCCTTCCCTCTAAATGATTCTGCAATACACTCCATATGTCGGTTGAAAAACGTTTGTATTGCTTGCTTGAAAACCATTTGATTGTTATAAAATTGTGACTTGCTACCAATAGCCAGTCTGATGAATGAGCATGATGTATGTATTGGTTCCCATGTCAACCCAGATAGCAGAATCATCAGTTGCACTAATATAGCAGCGACACTCTTACTGGCATAGAACTCGGTAGAAACCCAGTGGTTATCATGGCCATTCTGTAAAGCAGGGAATATGAAAATTACAATCATATTTTAAAAATATTTTTTGATAGATATTAGCTTGTAAATGCTAGTGTTTATTGTGCTTATGCTTAGAAATCGTTCTTTTACTTTCCTGAATGAATGTTCCTTGAATTGTACCATTACAGTCTGGACATCGAGTTCTACTTATTAGCTCTTTTATTTTGTGTTCGGAAACTATGAACCTTTTCATGGTCAGGAGGTTCTTTTCTTGAAAGCGTAGGTCACTTCTAAAACAGATTATTATTATTGTTACTATTTTATTATTATTACTATTTTATTATTATCATTATTTGAAAGCACAACAACTTACATATTATCATAGTCCAAATCCTCCTGATCCGAATTATCGTCACTTATGGTAGTCTCATCATCCATCGTCTGATGTTTCACAGCAGAAGGCCCAACGGTAGAGCCACAATTGATATCTTTAGGCCCATCGACATCATAAGGCATTGAAGGGTCAGTGAGAAATTCATGGATATCAATTTCTTCCACCTTGGTAAAACAGAAAAAAAACGTAACATCAATAAATTTAGCACTGTCAAATACTCCCCAATGAGAGCCGACCCCAAAAATGTAGTTATGCCCCTTGATCGTCAACAACAGCAACAGCAGACATGGCATTGCGGCTTGTGAAAATCTAATCTAAACTATCTGTTTATTGCATAATATTAGTTATAAACTATCTGTTTATTGCACAGTATAAGTTATAATTACTGTTGTAATTTTTGGGTATCTATCTGCCTCTAGATTGGGTTTAGACCCATCTATTGACCTCACCAGTGATGGCCAAGTATTGGTAAGGCTTGATGGGTCAAGGGGTGTTTCACTGTACAGCTAATTCTATCTTCAGTATATCTGAGTATAGATAAAAGGGTACTTATCAACCAATGGTCGGATAGTCGGATCAATCTAAGTCAACTTCTAATTTCTGTCTTATGCCTGTCTTCTAAATCACCACAACACAGCTGGGTTACACCATCCAAATCACAACATGATATAGAAAAGTGAGAGAGGAAATGTGTATATCAAACTGGCCTTTTATCTCTTATTCAATGCACATGCATTGGACCAGTCCACTATTAAACCTGGCCCAGTCTATTATAGACATAAGGTAGACTGGGCAATTCTACAACATTACCCTGGACATTATGCTGCCATAACTTTATTGGTGATTTACATCTATGTGTAAGATATTCACAAGAAGACGTGGAAATAATAATAATAATATGAAGAAGACAGTAGTTTGTGTTGCTGATTTGTTTTGCTTGAAAATTTCACGTAGGGGTAAGTCATCTTTTTGCATCTTTTGTTTTAGAGTAAAGCTTAGGCTATATTGTAGTAGACGCAGTTCATATAATTATTTACAGGGTTACCTGGTCAGACATTTTGCAATCTTCAATAATTAGGTATACGGTTGGGAAAAATAGAGCAATCACTAGTGAAGAGAACAAAACCGGATGTGTACAGGTGGCTGATAAGCAACAGACTGGAAGTGAGATCGTTTAACCTTTCCAGGTCATAAGCCTCCGTGTCCGCCATATTTATTTCACATATTGGAAAGAAGTATGGCGGATGGAGGCGTTAACTTTTTTTATTTAATTATTTCGGTATTTTTGTAACCAGAGTTAAGCTTTAAAGGGACAAAACTCTTCTACTTTTCTACACGATACTTAGAGTTAAGCCCCCTAAACTATACGATTCCAAACATTGTGTATAACGGAAACCTTTCCCGTCTGGACTAATACAGAATTTCTAGCTGTATATATGGCAACAGCCGTCGGATCCTTAAACCAGCGGAGGGACGAAAAGGGTGTTATATTCTGTTTTGTTCGTCATGGTATTTTATATCCCTCTTACAGCAATTGGTCCGATCTTTTGATTACATGGACGTATGTCAGTTCGAGGATATCTAGCACATCCAGAATGAGACTGCGTAAATCAAGTTGTAAAACTAATAATGTGACCTTTCTTTCCTTATCAGAAAAACAATACGGGAAAATGCTCGAAAAGGACTACGACAACATACAGACCAATTTCATGTTCCTAATTGAGAATATACAAGATCCTACATGTCTGTGTCTCTCGTTGTTTTCAAAAGGGGTTTTTAATAGTGATGATGTCGGAAAAATAAAGAAATGTCTACAAAATGAAAGCCCCCGATATGCAACAGAAAAACTTCTTTTCATTTTACTTGATTCTGGTAGAAATGCTTACCAACCGTTTTTAAAGTGTTTAGCTGACGTGGGATATAATCAAGTTATTGAAAGGCTTCAACAAACTCCAGGTAAGCTAATCATATCACCATAGTGTTTTAACAGGGTTTCCCTTTGAGATGATCTTAGTATAAGAGCGTGTATGTATGGGCGGGGGAGGGAAGAGTGGTTAGAGAGTTTGCGCTGTATCATACACTGCGCTGTATCATTCAAATGGCGTGGTTTCGATTCCCCGGTTGAACATGACAAGGAGTAGGGTCGCCTGTCCATTCTCGTGGTTTTAGTCTGGCTTCGCTGGTTTCCTCCCTCTCCTAAGACACCTATGTGCATTATTGAAATAAACTATATTTTAGTCCCGAAATGACATAGTTTGTGTCGAGTGGACGTTAAACCCGATTTCTCTCTCTCTCCCTCTCTCTTTCGCTATCAATTATCGACGAATCTACCTTCTGTATGTTTTAGGGGAGTCGGGCAATCAACAATGCGAGGAAGTAAGATTAATAGAAGAAAGGAGGGCACTAATGGAGTGGGTGAACGAAAAGGAAAACAGTCTTCGGGAAGTAATAAAAGAAAAAGAGCTCGATCTCCAGATTTCAAAGATAAAAAATTATCGTATTAAGAAGAAGCTTGATAAACTAAGAAAAAAGATGGCCAAGATGGAGAATGAAAAACAGAGTGAGAAAGATGAGCGGTTACAAGAAATTAGTCGGCTAAGAGCGAGAGAAGATGAACTTCTAAAGAACCACGAAGAAATAAGAGAAAACCAACAAAGAATCTCCCACCAGATACAGAATTTGGAGGCACATGTGGGAGATTTAAAAGCAGCAACAATCAGTAGAGAAAATGAATTGCCTAAGCTGCAGTCTGATGTAACAAATCTTTTCACGTTACTGCAAAGAACTGCGACGGCAGAAGACGGTAAGTTTTTTTTTTTTTAATTTAGTGTTCTCAATACAAATTTACTCCATGGAGTTCATGGCTATCATTCAATATCTCGTGATTTAATAACATCAGTTTGAAATTGGTGTAGTTTTAGAGATTACATAATATATAACTAGTTTTCCCTATTTTGTATATCATGAGGCCCGCCAAATTCACCTCCAATTGCTAGTGGGGCATATTCGCTTTAGACCCAAGAACTCTTTGCATTCTTAATTTTGGATGCTGCTCAATTTCTTGTGCTTGGCAATTCCTCAGAAGCAGACATGTCCTAATATATTTATTTTAAAATGTCTTATAGAAAGCTCCAACCTAGGAAACAGCGAAAATCTGGACAAAGATGAACATTTTGAAACGTTTGGTAAGTTAAATGACACAAACAAGCTTCTCCGAAGCTTTCTGCTGATTGTAAAACAAGGGATTATAAAAAAGATTTCAATTTATAGTCGTGTAGAACTTAATTGCCTTTCCGGATATCACCACTGACATTGGTCTTGGGATGTTGGGAGAAATGTAATGAGGTTTGGCGTCCTACTGTTCTGTTCTGACTGGGCTAATGAAGACGGGCACATGCCATACAGTGTGCTATGAGGGAAATTTTGACCAGCCAATATATACACGGAATCTTGTTTTTTCGTCCAAGCCGAACGACTAGACAGCTGTCCTTGTCACCTTCCTGCGCCACTGATAAGAAGAAACCACGTCATAAAATACCGATGCCCTTTCTCGGCCAATGCAGGAACACGCGAACTCCAGTCAGCTCAGCGTCTTACCCACATACCCGCCTCCTACAGAACCAACAAGGGGAGGGAGAGGGGGTGGCGCTCTAGCATTGAATTATTCATAATCTTTTAACCACATTTTTATCTTATTGCGAGACCCTTAATCTTTTTAGAGCATAATTTGTCGTGTACACATTGGCATGAACTTAAATGGATAATTAGCAGTTGGAATTCGATGTAAGAGTAGACCCCCTAGTATTACGTATGCTCAATTATAAGGAAAGTTGAAATGAAAATAGCTGGCAGGCCATCGCTTTGTGGGTCAATTTTTTCTCAAAGCACGTTTTACAGTTGGAATTCGATATAAGAGTAGGCCGTATTGGCGCATGCCCCTCTTCATTAGCCAAATCTGAGCAGAACAGTAGGACGTTAAACCCCATTTCATTTCTTATATGTGATAGTTGTTTATGTATATAAATATATTGTATGTTTAATTTGTCTCGTTAAAGTCGTGGCTAAGTTGGTAAGACGCTGTCTCGCTAGCCTAGAGGTCGGGTGTTCGATCCTTGCATTGGCCGAGGAAGTTCATCCAGATTTTCCGCGTGGTTCCCCCTTGACAGAGATGCAGGACGGTGGGCCTGACAAGGGTAGCTGTAGTTGTTCGGATGGGACGTAACACCGAGGTCCTGTGTACACATTGGCGTACACGTAAAAGATCCCTTGATAGTTGGAACTCGATATAAGAGTAGGCCGTAGTGCCGCTGTCCGGCACCGGGCAAAATTTCCCTTATAGCACACTGTATGGCGTATGTCCGTCTTCATTAGCCCAGGTTAGGAGCAGAACAGTAGGACGTTAAACCCCATTTCATTTCGTTAAAATCACCATATGTTTTCCCGGTTGGAACCATAATACTCCATTTTATTTCATACATTTCCCGGGTGAATAATTCTTGTTTACCATAGAATTATGTTTAGGTGATTAACTTGACATTATGATCTATTTTAGATGTATGTTCTCATTGCAAGAGTCCACTAAAACGTCATCCAGTTATTAGCACTGTCCCTGATTTGGGTTCTACGGCTGAAGTTATTCTAGGCGGTAATGTTGACGAAGAACAGGATACCGGGACGAACTTTCGTACGTTAGATGATGCGTGCCCAGAGGAGGATTTAAATAATCTAAATGATTTTGGTACTATTGATGAAGCTTTGCTACGCCGTAATGCCACGACAATGATGAACTTTATTACATTAGTTCAAGGGGTGACAACCATTTTGGCCCACGTCGCACGTAGATTAGAATAGAAGCGTGGTATAATTATAAAGCTCAAAGTGAGAGTTATCAGTTATAACATGGTTTATAAACATAGTATTACTATTCTCCATCTAGTATAGTAGTTGTCTCCCCTTCAAATCATATCTTAATTCGATTTTCAGAGTTAAGCCACAAATTTTAATACATCCATACTTTTTATATACATGTTAAAAAAGTCAAAGTTTTCTATTAATGTCAATTTATTAAAATCAAACTTTTGTTTAAGAAAAACAAACTTTGCTATAAAGTCACACTGTTCTATAAATAGGAACATTTTGTCTGCACATTAAGGAAATTTGACGTGAAAAGAAATGATCCAACTGGACTAAAAAAAAGACAGATAGGAACCCAATTGTCTTAATAAAATTTACAACACCGCATGGTTCTCATGTTGTAGCGAAATACTTTCAGTATAAAACTTATTTATTAATTGTAGTATAAGACATTATATATTAATAGTGTTATGTAACAATATTTATTGTAATATAAAACATTATATATTAGAGTGCTGTGTAATAATATTTATTGTATTATAAGAAATTATACTTTCTGTATTAAAGCGGGAATTTCATATTTTCCAAGAAAGTCAAAACATATTTATTTCTATGTCTTTTGCTTGTAGGCTGTCAACTCACTATTATACAATCATAGACATTATATTCCACTCTTACAAATCCTTCACATCGGAAATAATAACAATTATCTCCCTTGTTTTTCCATCATCCCCATGCAATAGCTATCTTCAAACGTTTGAACTTAAAGTTGAAAATGATATTTTTGCCAATTTCTCAACTGGCAATAGTGAATTATAGGATTATTGTTTAACAAGGTAGGACTGTTTATAGATATCATCTATTTTAAGGCTTTATTTTAATATATTTTAAAAATATAACTTAAAAATATGAAATTGCAGCTTTAAACTTATTTATCTTAATTGTATTATAAGACATTATATATTAGAGTGTTGTGTAATAATATTTAATGTATTATAAGAAATTATACTTTCAGTATTAAACTTATTTATTAATTGTATTATAAGACATTATATATTAGAGTGTTGTGTAATAATATTTATTGTATTATAAGAAATTATACTTTCAGTATTAAACTTATTTATTAATTGTATTATAAGACATCTGTTTGCTTTGGGTTGAGTAAGTGTGTTTGTGGATGAGGTGGAGTATATATATTCATACCGTTTTATTTGTTTCTACTGGCTTTGGAACTAACCCCAATTGTAAAATACGGTTTTCCTTAGTATTTGTAGTTTACAACCATATGAGCTTTAGCATTGGAACTATGGGAAACTAGGGGGTGCCGGGGCAGCGTACTTCTGTGCGATTATGTCGAGAGCTTTAGAAGAAGTTTGGGCAACACTCTCAGGTCAAGTACGTTTTCGTATGTATGAAAATGGAAATGAAAAGATATGGTTCTACTTTTTTGTGGCAACAATAATAACAAGCGATATTAATGCCTACTCTGGCGTGGGTGGACGCCAACGTGAATACAGGGCTTCGGTATTTGGTCTGATCTGAACGGCCAAACGTTGTCGATTGCAAACACCAGGATCAAACACAAGATCTCCAAGTTTATCGAGCCGAGTTTGAGATCATAGGTTTAGGGTGGTCATCGTTTCAACTCTGTCTATAGCGGGTTAAAGAAAGTGCCAGATTCAGGTGAAGAGAGATCGCCGAGTATTCCACCTTTGACGTCCCCGCCCCTCCCGCACGCCCAACACCACGACTTACCACAGCTCGGGCTTCGCCTGTTTTACGAGACAAAGAGTAAGATCGCCCGTCTAATCTCGTGGGTTTTCTCCGGGTCCTCTCATTTCATCCCATGCTAAAGACACCTACACGCATAAAACTGAACCATACAATAATATGTTAAATCCGAAATAACCTAGTTTGTGTCGAATAGTCGCTGGAAACCATAGAGTACAAAACGTCGAGTCCTGATTTTAAATTTTTTATTGTGTCTAAGACCATCGCAGACAGGTTAATAGTTGTTGAACGAAGAAGGTTTTGGGGGTTTCCGTTAACATTCCGTCAGCAGCCATACCAGCCACGATGTTGCTAATAGATTGTACATAAGTTAGAAATTAGAGTGACGTAACTACACCCAGTCATTTCAATACAAACGATCAAACAATCCATGTAAGATGTGACGTCAACAATCTGAATAAGTCCAGTTGAATTTGGATTATCTCCCTTTTTCTCAAATGAAGCTTGACGACCTGTGAAATTGAAATCAAATCTTTTCTAACTAAATTGTATGTTACCATGTATTTATATGTGAGGGGCCACAGTGGGTTAGACGTTGGCTCGTTAACCCAAAAGTCTCGCTAGTCTGGGGTTCGGGTGTTCGATCTCTGCATTTGCCGAGAAAGTTCATCGTGATCAGGACGGAGGGCCTGATAAGTAGAGCTGTCTAGTCGTTAGCATGAGATGAAAACCGAGGTCCCGTGTACACAATGGCGTGTACATAAAAGATCCCTTGGCAGTAGGGAGTCAATATAAGAGTAGACCATATGGCGTATACCCGTCTTCGTTAGTCCAGTTTAGGAGCAGAACAGTAGGACGTTTAAACCCATTTTATTTCATATTGGAGCCATGAATGTGTATTTCGTTTCGTTTTTTTTATACTATCTACACTACACGAAGATCTGACCGGTTGTACTGGGCAAAACTTCCTTCATATGCAAATCTTCATTTGCCCCGTTGATGCCGCAAAATAGGGGCCTAAACCCATTTATCCTTCCTCCGTTTCAGTAAAATTCAAAGTAGGGTCTGATATTTAATTTCTCGCTCTTATCTTACAAACTCAAAGATGACTACATGTTCATATTGTACCCCTTCTTAGTTGTAAGTCCTCGACATGGATATATACATACCTTGGCTAGATTCGATGAAGTCGGTGCGTTTCATGTACATGAGGGAGCTAGGGCAGTTAAAAGGCAACGTTGTTATCTGTGGTCTTTGTGAGCTTTCTGTTCAAAAGAAAATATTTGTAATCATTATTACATTTTAGGTAGTTTGGGGACAGACAAAGTATTATACTATATGTCAACAGAGGGGAGTGTGGGTGGGGGGATAAGTAGTGGTCCACAAATGTCTACCAGTGCGTGGGGTAGGTAGACTGCAATTGGGGGCACAAAATAATATATGTCTACAGAAGGAAGTGGGATGGGATAAGGAGTAATCCACAAATGTTTAGGGCAGGGTAAAGGCGGGTGGGGAATAGACAAGGAAAAAAACTGTCTTCAGAGGAAGCAGAACGTGAAGAAGGCTCACCTGTATATTCACAAACGTATGGATACGTTGTATCGCAATGAACTCCCGTCCATCTGAAGCCATTTCCATTAGAAAGCCCACACACGCAAGATTCTCCAATATTTGGCTCCCCAATTCCCCATCCTTGAAAGTCTACAATTTCACCATTGTCCCACCGAAAAGTCCCAGTACTTCCTGATCTGTAAAGACCTATCCATGCTTCAGTTAGCCTACAATGGAAAGAAGGTGCCAAGAAAACATAATAATCGAAAAAAAGAACCCTAATAGCTTGCCTCAATCTGATTATAACGCAGATCCTATCATCTTATGACAGCTTGTGTTCTACAATCTCCGATGTCCTTTAATTGACCATACTATTGTTTAATTTAATAAAGGCCCAGCGGCTGGCAAATATATAGTGGTCAAGTTTGATAATACGCTGGTTGCGTTTACTACTGTATGTTCAGTTGTCACACATAAACTGTTCTGTAACATTCTATGTAATTATCGTAAGACAATATTGAGTTCTTTTGTTCAGTATCATTAATGAATGTACCATTTTAGTATACATTGTCTTAGGGTTTTGGATGTAAATCAGACGAGCTTTGGTAGCTCACAGATAAGGGTTACTCATACATTTAGTATACCATTCTCTCGTAATCTGGAAAAAACAAATAACTCTGTTTAATGTAGTTTTGAGTAAACAAAGGAAAACTGTTTTGTTAAGCTACTGAATATATAACCAATTTGATTTTGTCTTTTTAGATGAAGATAATTAGAAGCACTTTCAGTGAAGGAGAAAAAACCCTATAATTATATACATGTGTACTGAGTCCAAATATGGGTCTCACTCAGTTTTCACCAAAATTTGACTTGCTAGGTTTTTCCAGATTACGGGAGCATTGTGTATGTTAGAATAAAATGTTTAATTTAGATCATCTTTGATTTCTGTTAACCCAAAGTATGTTATAAATATATTGAAAGGTTATGAAGACAAGTGAGTTTGCGTCTAAGGTGCATTTGTGGGGTTTGGAGTATTGGCAGTTCGGTACAACACGTCCTACGACTATCCACGGAAAACGCGTCCCGGAGGTTCGCAGACAAAAATCTGTTTCATGGGTAATAAAAGTTTATGAAACTAAAAAGATAATAACTTGTTATTCTACTTACTGCCCACTTATCTGGTGAACGATATTCCCAATAAAATCATTTTTGGTCAGACTGTCTTTCTGAACTAAATTCATTCCATGGAACTGACAACACTGGCTGGCATTTTGACGGGTTAACGTTGGTTCGTGCACATAAACCACATAACCTAAAACTATGTAGTGAAAACAATTGTGTGAAAGGAAATATAGCCTGTTATGGCCCCAGCTCGCCATTGATTCTCCCATTGACTCTAGATTTTACCTCAAAGTGGAGTGGGAATTTCCTACCACAAATACCTCTTATTTCACCCCATGCTAGACACCTACGCGCAAGTGAATTTTCCAAATAACACTGAATCATAAATGTTAGTGAAAAATTATGGGTAGCCTGTCCAACCTCGTGGGTTTTCTCCGGGTACTCCGGTTTCATCCTACTGCTAAAGACCCCTACGCGCAAGCGAGTTAATGAAATAAAATTAAACCATGTTAGTCCTGAAATGACCTAGTTTGGGTCGAGTGGACGTTAAACCCCATTTCCCCCCTCTCTCTAGCTCTGTCCTCCCGAAATGACCTAATTTGTGTCGAGTGGACGTCTAACGTTTACCATGGCAACTTCTGATGCACAAACTGGTAGTAGCATACTACTTTATTCATCCTTCCAGAGTCAATTCTGTGAAAGAAATCTAGTCTGTTATGGCCCCAGCTCGCCGTGGATCGGGCCCGTATCTAAAGGGGGGCGCGGCGAGCATTTCACGCGGGGGGGGGGGGTAGATACGGGCCCGATCCATGGCGAGCTGGGGCCATAACAGACTAGATCTAGTCTACGCCCCCCCCCCCCCGCGTGAAATGCTCCACCCCCCGCTCAGAAATTGCTAACAATCATTAAAGTATACACACAGTTCATTATATTAACCTAAAAAAAACTACGCTTCTGGGAGGGGCCTTTTTGAAATCCGGGCCATTGCTATCTCTAACAACAATGGTTAGATTTTCATAAGCTGAAGTTCATTTTGGGGTTCCTATGACGTCATCAATTTTTGTGTAGTTGGCATACGTGACGGGGCATACGGACACGGTAGCACCCATCAAACAGTTTATATCATTGAAAAACATCGCCCAAATGGTGAAAATCGTAACTCATATGTACACGACGCGAAAATCAGCCCAAATTTTGAAACTACATTGACGCAACGTATCAGTATCGGGTTGGACAAATTCTTCTTACCAAAAGTCTCTAATATTTTTACAATAAACAGCGTCGAATTAAAAACATTTGCTGTGTTATTATTAAAAGTGTGTTGGATACCAAATGTGACAAAGTGATCTCTACATCATATTGAAATATAAATATACAGATAGAACTTTCTGACCTCTGCTGATTTTTGATCATTAATGATATTGACGTGTTCAACTCGACACAACTTCTTCAAGGCACGGACTTAATAAAACATCTAATGTGTTCAATATGTTATTTACGGACTACACACGAATGGCCTCTGCTCGTTTTAACAAAAGGCACGATCTCATTAAATATGCAGTGCAGTTACAGATACTATAATCTCATAAATAAACAATGCCAAATATGTACATCGCTTGTGTATCACTTTTCTTAATTAACTGTATGCTTTATAAGCCAGAGTTTACTGTTAGTTTCAGAAGACTTGGAATGGCGCTCCTCCTGGAGTATGCCTATTTCATGCTCTCAATAAAGGTCTATCAATTATGCTGATATTCTGTTATCTGTATGTAGTGTTACAGATATCAGATTTGGATGCCGTGACCGTCCTGGGTCGTATCCGATTTGGCGCAGTGAATCAGTGAACCAGACAGAACGGGATCCAGTCCCATGAAGCCGCAGGCAATCTTGTTAGACAGAATTCTCCAGTTAATCTGCAAGTTGAAAAGATTTTGGTTTCATTAGTAATCAACCGGGATTGTTAATTACAATTAGTCAAGATATCAGATTTGGTTGCTGTGACCGTCCTGGGTGGTATCAGATTTGGATGCCGTGACTATATGAACCTGGGCTTGAATCGCCATACCGGCGGGAAGTCTTACCAGTGATAATGCCAATAATTACAGCCACAGCCATCAGTCATGGAATCACTGACGTCCAGGTTCGTAACCGGGAGGAAACCCATGGAAGAAAAAGATTCCAGTCGTTTTTACGGTAGGTACATATTTCCTTGTAACTGACAATGGAACGCCAAAAATGACCAAGGGGTAATTTTAAAATTGTTTAAAGATTAGGGATTTGATCAATATAAAGTTTTCGAAAAAAATGGCAAACTAGTAAATAATTTAGTTAAGTAAATAAGAGTTAGGTTTACATATGGGTAAAAAATTTCTATAAACGTCGGAATAGATAAGAATTCTAAAATTGAAACGGTATAACGACGCAAAAAGAAATACAATGCAGCCTCCGTTTTATAAGGTTATAGATCGTAATAATGTAATGTAGTGTTATGTCCAAATAATGTATATATATGTGTTTAACCAGGTTTGGTTAAGGTGTGGATCTGTGTAAAATCCGTTTTTAAGTTTAGGGTAAAGGAAAATGCCCAAGGAAAATTTAAAACTTAATGGCCCTTTGTGTGGGTTGGTATTAGGTTTTAAAAAAATGTTTAAATTGAAACTGGGTGCATTGCAATATATAGCGAGTAGCTTATGCAATATAACTGTTTCTGAGTTATTCGTGTTGTTTTGTTAAAAAAATTATAAAGGAGAATAAGTTTTAAGTAATATTCAAACCAAAAACAAAGTATAACGTGGTAAAATGGATAATTTAAAGTTGAATTTGAATGTGCGATTAGCTGTCGAATACATTTTGAATTACCTGATATGCCATGAGTAGTGTTGCGTAAAACTATACTAATGTATTGGAAACGTCAAGAATTGTAAATTGTTATTTTGTTATATGTGATAAATGTCAGGAATGTCATAACTTATGGATTATGGTTATCTATTTTATTTTACAACCAGGAGTATAATACAATTAGGGTCTTGAAATAAATACTGAACCCTTGGATTCTAGAAGCTGTTTCTCGTTTGAATGCAGAACGAAATGTTAATAGGGAGTATCTATATGGACATCTCACACAGGCGCATGTCTGTCTTATCTGTTCTCGGCGTGTAAGATAGCACCTGTTGGCTACAAGCTTGTGATATACACCTAGTTCTATATAGTACCAATGTTAAGACGGGTTATAATCTTAACTTGTCACTGTCAATTAGTAAAGCCGACTACTAATGAGTTTCAATGTTATTAATGACTTTAGGTGATAAGTACTAATTAATACTGCTAATTTTTACTTCGAGGCAGATTAAGTTCTATTGTTAATAGTTTATTCAATTAAAAGTAAATAGAATTAACGATTATTAATACAGGTTATTCCCAATGAAGTAAATACAATTTTGATTTTAAATAAACTTAAGTGTAAGAATATGATAAAGTATTATGACATCCAATTGAAATCAATGTTGTAAATTAAGGGTAATGTAATTGTAATTGGTCTAATTTAGCAAGTCCATTGATCATTTATGGGATTTATTGTACCTTATCTTAACGTACCCCAACGTTGAACCAGACCAGGGCATCAAAGTATGTCAAAAGCTATGACCCTCAAGCCCAGTTTGCAGAAGTGCCTACGTGCATCAAATTAACTGTGCAAGAAAAGAACAATTCTGAACATGACATGAACTTATACAGTGGTGGAAAGAGTGAAATTATTGACATTGAAACAGTGGTTTTTTTTTTTTTTTTTTTTTTTGGTTTTTTTTTCGGTTGGAACGTATAATCGAGTATTTATATTGAACTTATATTATTGTAGCATGTTTATCAATGTAATTGTTTTTATAGAATTAGGACTTGAATTTGTGATGTCCATATTAATTCTTTTCAAGTGTTGATATTGATGTTGTATTGTATTTAATGTATGTTAGATAACGATAATTTAGGGGATGGTGTCGGGTAAGACCGAGGACGAGAATACGCTCCATGGAACAGATGTTTCCACACCAGCACCAAGAAATAAACAAGTGTCATTCACTTTGTCATAATTAATCAAGAGGAATGCCGGAATGTAATGGTATAATGGTATCGTCCTACAAAAGTCTAGGACCTAGTGTTCCGAAAATATCATATAACTATATAATCGCGTGTGTTTTCATTACTATTATTATATCGTGTGTGCTCTTCTTAATTCGCGTGTGATTTAACTTAATTGTGTGTACCTTCAATTGATATGAAGACAGTGTCCCACCTGTGAGAATGGTATTAGTTATTTATTTTTAATAAATAACTTAAATGGGTGGGGATGGAATGTGACAAAGTGATCTCTACATCATATTGAAATATAAATATACAGATAGAACTTTCTGACCTCTGCTGATTTTTGATCATTAATGATATTGACGTGTTCAACTCGACACAACTTCTTCAAGGCACGGACTTAATAAAACATCTAATGTGTTCAATATGTTATTTACGGACTACACACGAATGGCCTCTGCTCGTTTTAACAAAAGGCACGATCTCATTAAATATGCAGTGCAGTTACAGATACTATAATCTCATAAATAAACAATGCCAAATATGTACATCGCTTGTGTATCACTTTTCTTAATTAACTGTATGCTTTATAAGCCAGAGTTTACTGTTAGTTTCAGAAGACTTGGAATGGCGCTCCTCCTGGAGTATGCCTATTTCATGCTCTCAATAAAGGTCTATCAATTATACTGATATTCTGTTATCTGTATGTAGTGTTACACAAAGTCATTCTTTCTTCAGTTGAACAACACGTGGGCTTATAGGGATAGTAGTCTAAACGCATAAACACAACAAAGAAAGAATTCTTATTTAACGTTTCCCTATTCAAAAACTCTGAACTATTTCTATTAATCACACGGTCAATAGATTCAACAGAATATTTCTATATTTGGTTTAATACAATAATCTTTTATGGTATTATTTCACTAATAAAGGAGCTCATAATCTTAACCTTGCTTTGGCTATACGTGACGAATTGCACGTTGAATACATGACAGTACTTGTGTATATTGTCAACAGTTTGTCACAAAGACTATTACACAATATGAGGACGAATCTGACATCCAGATAGATAATCCATGCAATTTAATGTTCTCTCTAACTAGAGTAATAATACTCAAACATAAATTAACGTGAAGTCCAAATTAATTCTACGCGAGATAAACACTGAATTATGTTTTTAAAAACAAATTTAGCCAAGGTTTGTGGAACGACGTCAGATAGATGCTAAAAACTAGTGGTTGACCCAAAGTAACACCGCAAGTGGTAGACCACCGCTTTCGGACCTATATTACTCCTCTTCCGGGCTACCCCTTTACACCAGATTCCAGCCTCATGACAGCCCTAGTATAGCCGCCAACCCCGAACAGACAGACAGACAAACGACAGACAGATAGACGACAGTCACAAATATAGATAACAGGCTTTAAAATCTGCCTACCACTCATATTAGTCGTTTACATAGAACGTCAGGGCTTGTTCAGCTCTTGCACTGTGTTTAAAAATACTGGTGGACATTTTCTGTGTTATATGCGAACTGATTTTCATACGACTCTAAACTAATTATCGGCCATTCTTGGATTTAACATTATTCGTACATTAGATACAATACATATCACAGTTTCCCCAGTCCTGGCAATGTATTTCAAAACAATTATTGTACTCTATTATCTCTCACAATTTACACTATATGTGTTGTCATATCTGTAATAGTTCAAGGTCTTCACAACTGGCAATGATCCTTCTAATTTTCCCTCCAGGCACCACCTACCAAATGGTACTACAATAGACTAAAGTATGCCAATTGAATACAGACAATAAAAACTGAAACAATTCGTTTAAATTTTATGGTTAGTCGAGAATATGTTATAACCTATTAACCATCAAATACCACTTCTTCCGCCGTTACCGGTACCAGCAGCAGTTTACTGACTTATTGCTTGCTATTTGCACAAGAACACGGCTCTAAAAAATAAAGGCATCGACAGTTCTTTCTTGCTGTTAAAGATACATTTTCCGGAAAGTGTTTATCGGGGCCCGATTCCTAGAAAATTCTTAAGCACGTTCTTATACTTAGATTTTAAGTAGACTTTGCAATTAAGTAAACTTATCTTATTTTGTGTTCCCAGAAAATTCTTAAGAACGTTCTTGTGCTTAGATTTTAAATAGACTTCAGTGTAAGCACCAGCACTTTATTATGTGTTCCAAGAAAAAACATTTGGGACCTTGATATTGACACAAGTGGGTCGTAACGCATATAATACTCTAAAATGAATGTATATAAACTGATTTACATTAAATCGTTTCCGTTTTTACTCCAATTTCAAATCAGTTATGGGCGGCGAAATAAGCCAACAGTTTCAATCGAATGCAAATTTTTAGCGTCTAGTTATTCCAGTCTGCATGCACCATTTGATTTGGTGCAATATTTCTAGCCTCGTTCCCAAAGTCTCTTTCTAGAACTGGGCTGAAACGCATTATGGTACACGATTCGTGTACCAATGGTAAAATATTTGTCTTGTCTTAAATATTGCATATCAGAAGGCCATCTTTTCCCGTTAAGATCACATCATCAATTTTTATTTAAACTGACAAAAAATTCGTGTTTTCAATGTCGAATATTTTGGATGATATTGAGTTAGAAACTTAGCTACTTTAAAATCAGGCTCTCTCTCAATCATTCCGTCAGTTTGCATGTGCTTGCGTTTTGTTTTTTTTTTTGTTTTTTTTTTGGGGGGGGGGGTAGCTTATAGACCTATGGCGGACATGTCAAAGGCATCAGGGATCACGTGGTTAAGGGGGTAAGACGCTAGCCAGAGCCGATTCCTAGAAAATTCTATAAAGTAAGCACAAAGTTATTGCTTCACTTTTGCTTACGTAAGAAACTTTATAAAATACCGTCTCTAGAAAATTCTCAAGACCGTTCTTACGTAAGCACAAGTTAAGTACGAGTCTAAGCAAATTGTGACTGGTAAATTGAGAGTACCATGCTCTCTAACGTCATAAAAACATTTTTGGTATGCGAATTACACTATAAATTCGTCTGCACCGCAGAGTTTCTATATATAGCTCTATGGTCCGCATAGAATTATAAATAGACCAATGACGTTAACTTTCCGGCAAATAGTCGATTTAGATGTATTTGATAAATGAAATGAAATGAATTACGGTTTAACGTCCTACTGTTTTGCTCCTAAACTGGGCTTATGAAGACGGACATTCGTCATACTGTGTGCTATGAGGGAAATTTTGCCCGGACAGCGGCGCTACGGCCTACTCTATCGAATTCAATCAAGGGATCTTTTTGTACACGGGACCTCGTTTTTGGTCCCATCCGAATGACAAGACAGTTGTCCTCCGTCCTGCATTCACTGACAAGGAGAAACCACCTCGGAAAATTTGAATGAACCTTCCCGGCCAATGCAGGGATCGAACACCCGACCTCAAGGCTAGCGAGCCAGCGTCTTACCCACTTAGCCACGTGATCCCCTGATGCCTTTGACTTGCCCCCCATAGGCCTACACATATAAAATGTACCACAAGCTAAAAAAAAATAGGTTGCCAGGCAACGAAACGTACGCCCACACAGCAGCTAAATCGTCCGGGCAGTCAACAAGAAAATCATTAGAATTTGTTTGGTTTTTATAAAGTTCTGCTCCATGCTAATGTAAAGTATACGAATCATTTAATATTATGGAATAAGCTGTCACCTCCACTGGATACGAAACATTTAATATTATAGCGACTTTTCGTACAATCAGGGGCCATAATTCAGGAAGTTACGATCAGATATGTCCAAATAACGAAAGGAACCAAGATCTTTATGTTATAAACATGTATTTCAAGTTTCATCAAAATCAGTTCAAAATTGTGACCTCTATAGGGTCCACAACCTTGATATAACATATTTTCACACTATTCGTGTACAAACAGCGGCCATTTTGTCCGTCAATTTTGGTCCAATTTTCACGAAATTCCACATCATCTTTTATAACAATGTAACGGTGATATAATCAAACGTTTTTTAAATCGGATAGTAATTTTGACCTACAGAGGGGCCACAAGCTAAAAAAGGCAATTTTCCGGTCAATCACTGGACATATTTCAGGAAGTTACGATCAGATGGGCGCAAATATAGAAAGGACCCAAGATCTTTGGGTTATAAACATACATGTAAAGTTTCATCAAAATCGGTTCAAAATTGTGACCTCTATAGCTTGACATAACATTTTTTCACACTATTCGCGTACAAACGGCGGACATTTTATCTGTCAATTTTGGTCCGATTTTCACGAAATTCGATCCCAACCTCCATTACCATGTAACGGTGGTATAATCAAACGTTTTTTTTAAATCGGATAACAATTTTGACCTCCAGAGGGACCACAAGCTAAAAAGGGTGATATTTTGGACAATCAGGGGCCATAATTCAGGAAGTTACGATCCGATGGGCGCAAATATTGAAAGAAACCACGACCTTTGGGTTATAAACATACATGTCAAGTTTCATGAAAATCGGTTCAAAATTGTGACCTCTATAGGGTCCACAACCTTGATATAACATTTTTTCACACTATTCGCGTACAAACGGCGGCCATTTTGTCTGTCAATTTTGGTCCGATTTTCACGAAATTCGAACTCAACCCCCAAAACTATGTAACGGTGATATAATCAAACGGTCTTTTGAATCGGATAACAATTTTGACCTCCACAGGGAACACAAGCTAAAAAGTGTGACTTTTCGTACAATCAGGGGCCATAATTCAGGAAGTTACGATCAGATATGTCCAAATATCGAAAGGAACCAAGATCTTTATGTTATAAACATATATTTCATGTTTCATCAAAATCAGTTCAAAATTGTGACCTCTATAGGGTCCACAACCTTGATATAACATTTTTTCACACTATTCGGGTACAAACGGCGGCCATTTTGTCTGTCAATTTTGGTCCGATTTTCACGAAATTCGAACTCAACCCCCATAACTATGTAACGGTGATATAATCACACGTTTTTTTTTTGAATCGGATAGCAATTTTGACATCCACAGGGAACACAAGCTAAAAAGTGTGATTTTTCGGACAATCAGGGGCCATAATTCAGGAAGTTACAATCCAATATGCGCAAATATCGAAAGGAACCAAGATCTTTCGGTTATAAACATGCATTTCAAGTTTCATGAAAATCGGTTCAAAATTGTGACCTCTGTAGGGTCCACAACCTTGATATAACATATTTTCACACTATTCGCGTACAAACGGCGGCCATTTTGTCTGTCAATTTTGGTCCGATTTTCACGAAATTCGAACTCAACCCCCATAACTATGTAACGGTGATATAATCAAAGGTTTTTTTGAATCGGATTACAATTTTGACCTCCACAGGGAACACAAGCTAAAAAGGGTGATTTTTCGGACAATCAGGGGCCATAATTCAGGAAGTTACGATCCGATATGCGCAAATATCGAAAGGAACCAAGATCTGTTGGTTATAAACATGCATTTCAAGTTTCATCGAAATTGGATCAAAATTGTGACCTCTACACTGTTCACAAGCTAAAAACGTGATTTTTCGTACAATCAGGGGCCATAACCCATGAAGTTACAGTCCGATACATGCCAATATCGAAAGGAACCGAGATCTTACGGTGATAAACCTATATTTTAAGTTTCATTGAAATCGGATAAAAATTGTGACCTGTAGACTGTTCACAAACAATTGTGGACGGACGGACGGACAGGGGCGACAATATACGTCCACATAAAAATGTGGGCGTATAAAAACAAACCCAAAACGCAAGTACATGTACATGCAAACAGACCGAATAATTGTGAGAGCGCCTGATCTTTAAGTAGCCCGCGTGTGTGTTGTTTACCAATTTGGAAATTAATAAATTGTGTTTAGGGTAGACGCGAAATTTTCTATAGCATTCTTCTCGAGAATATGTTTCTAAAGGATTTACTGTCTTTCAATTGACTTTTAGGTATCAAAAGATGTAGCAAATGCCGTCGAATAAATCCACGGTCAGCCATATTGTTTGAGGCAGAAACAGGCTTAAAGGTTGGTAAGCAAGCCCTATACCTTGCTTGGGCCTTGTGCGTAGATTGACAATTTTAAGAACGAAATTGTGCTTAAGTTTTTTCTTGGAACACAAATAACGTGCTTGTGCTTACACTGAAGTCTACTTAAAATCTAAGCACAAGAACGTTCTTAAGAATTTTTTGTTAACACAAAATAGGACAAGTTTACTTATTTGCAAAGTCTACAATATCTACGTGTAAGCGCAAGAACGTGCTTAAGAATTTTTTAAGAATCGGGCCGCGGTTAGATGTTCGATCCCTGCATTGGCCGAGAAGGTTCATACGCTTGTCAGTGATGCAGGCTGAGGACCTAACAAGGACAGTTGTCTAGTCGTTCGGATGGGACGAAAAAATAAGGTCCCGTGTAAAAATTGGCGTGCACGTCAAAGATCACTTGGCTGTTGTAATTCGATATAAGAGTAGGCCGTAGCGCCGCTGCCCGGTCAAAATTTCCCTCATAGCACACTTTATGGTGTATGCCCGTCTTCATTATCCCAGTTTAGGAGCAAAACAGTAGGACGTTAAACCCTATTTCATTTCATGTCATTTGTCAAATACATCTAAATCGACTATTTGAAGTTAATGTCATTGATCTATTTAAAACTATGTGATGCAGACGAATTAACGCTGTAATTTGCATACCAAAATTGTTTTTATGACGTTAGAGAGCATCTTAGTCTCAATTTACCAGTCACAATGTGCTTAGACTCGTACTTGGCTTGTTCTTACGTAAGAACGGTCTTAAAAAAAGTTTCTAGAGACGGTATTTCATAAAGTTTCTTACGTAAGCAAAAGTGAAGCATAACTTTGTGCTTACTTTTAAGAATTTTCTAGGAATCGAGCCCGGGTGTTGGGGTTTTTTTTTGCAATAAAAGTTTGGCACAAATTTGGTGTATATGGAAAGTATAAAAACCCAATCTTACTAGAAAAACACCCATAGGACAAGCACTGGGCACAAATGGTAGGGTATCACTAAGTGGCAACCCGGCTGTTGTATGCCAGCTTATTGTGTGCTGTGCTAGCTTGACCGAGGGAATGGTTGTTATTTCTTGATCCAATGGTTTGGCGGTTTGGGGAACATTGAGGTGTGTCAACATACAAACGAAAATAATTAAGAATTTGTTTAGGCTTCAATTTGTATGATAAATGAACAGTAAGTAATGAAAACTGCAATTTGAATAATGAATCCTCCCTCGATGAAATGAGGTGACAGACATGACTGACTTCTAGCAACAGTTTTTGTTAGGTATCTCCCCACGAATACATAGTTTTGAGAGGGCATTGAAGCAATGTTTTGATAGATTAATTAGTTCGAATAGGTGCTTAGTCCAAATATATCACTAAATCACCCAGATTGTACCGGGAAAGTTTTCTTAAGGGCGTCCGAATTATCTCAAAAAGGCAAATATCTGTATTGCTATTACATCTGTAGATCTAAATGTTAAAGAGCGTTTAATTCTATACCTCTTGATATTGCTATTATATCTAAATGTTAAAGAGCGCTTAATTCTATACCTCTTGAAATCTTTAACTAAACAACAAAAGGTCTACAAACACACATATTATGAATGTAAATAGACTAGACCTGCATGCAGGAATGACGGGTTTCACTTTTGCCATGTTACACTTGAACTTGTGTCACTTTTGGTGCTACGTTACCCTTGAACATATGTCCTTTCCGGTACCAATGAAACCAATATACAGGTTTCCACATAAGCATTGCACACATCAAATAAAATGGAAACAGAATCAAACAAATCCAGCAATTTTATTTTATACATTTGTTACATGTAATTGATCCTGACAAAATAACAGTACTTCCGGTGATAATGTAAATGTTCCCTTAGTCTTATGAAATCAGAAATGGCATAAGGCATCATATGGTGAAAATTTTATGTAAATCGAATAATAATTTCCACTTTTATAGACCAAAAACCTTGAAAAGTGACGTGTAGAAAATCGTCTATTTCTCGGCAACCGTACAAGTTAGAAACCATTTTTTGGTATTTATATGACCGTATGGGTTTAATCTATTTGTTGATTGGAATCAAATATCATAATTGTATAAACATTACAAATCAGACTCATTTGAATAAAATATCGGTTTTGAAGGCTTAAAATACAGTTTTTGCCAAAATGACGCTACTTCCGGTGATAATGAAAACGTTAAATTAGTTTTATAACATCGTCTATGACATTAGGCTTCAAAGGGTGAAAATTTTATGAAAATCAAATAATAATTGACACTTTTATGGGCCAAAAACCTTCAAAAGTGACTTTCAGAAAATCGCCTATATCTCGACAACCGAACAAGTTAGAAACAATTTTATGATATCTATTTGACCGTATGAGTTTTGTTAATATGTGAATTTAAACCAAAAGTTAATTTTATTATTACATGTGACATAATTCTTGGTTGAAAAAAAGATCGATTTTAAAAGTTAAAAATTGAGTTTTTGACTAAATGACGTCACTTCCAGTGTCAATTTTAAATAGTAATCAACATGATATGACGCACACTTGCTTTTTGAATCAAATGATGTCACTTTTGTGAATATCCATTAATAATTGACTATTTTACAGGCAACATTACGAAAACAGTGACTTATGCAAAACTGCCCATTTCTCGGCAACTGCTTATATTAGAAACTAATTTTAACATACATTCTCTTCGTATGGATTATAGTGACAGGTTTATCAAAGTTAAGTAAAAAAATTTTAAAATCTGAAAAGCCTGAATGGGTTGTAAATAGGTCAATTTTACGCCTTTTTTCACCCCTTAATCCAATTTGCTAGATAACACTTTTGGTAATAAAAGAAATAACAATTGGGACAACGAAGCATATGAACTTTGTTTTATACAAATCGAACAATAAAAAATTAATCTAGGACTGAAAAACTGAATTAGCTAATGGCGGCCAAGGAAAATTACTGAGACAAATTTTTTTAACATTTTTGCGCTAGTCAGATGACTCTTTAATTCTGTGCACAACACGACTAAAAAATATTTATAAATAAAAACGTTAAATCGAATAATAATTGCCACTTTTAAAGACCAAAAAACTTGAAAAGTGACTTGTAGAAAATCGGCTATTTCTCGGCAACCGTACAAGTTACAAACCATTTTGTGGTATCTATATGATCGTATGGGTTCATTCTATTTGTTGATTGGCATCAAATACCATAATTTGAAAAAGATTTCAAAACAGACTCATTTGAATAAAATATCTGTTTTGGAGGCTAAAAATACAGTTTTTGCCAAAATGACGTTACTTCCGGTGATAATGAAAATCTTAAATTACTTGTATGAAATCCCAAATGGCATTAGGTATAACATGGTGTGACGTTTATGAAAATCGAATAATAATTGACCCTTTTATGGCCCCGAAACCTTCAAAAGTGACCTGTAGAAAACCGTCTATTTCTCGGCAACCGAACAAGTTAGAAACCATTTTATGATATCTATATGACCATATGAGTTTTGTTTATATGTGAATTTAAACCAAAAGTTAAAATTATTAATACATATTAAGTTATTCTTGGTTGAATAAAACATTGATTTAAAAAAGTGTAAAATGCATTTTTTGACCAAATGATGTCACTTCCGGTGTCAATTTTAAATTGTAATCAACTTGATATGACGCTACGTGCTTTTTGAATCAAATGATGTCACTTTTATAAAAATCCAATAATAATTGACTATTTTACAGGCAAAATAACGAAAACAGTGACTTATGCAGAACTGCCCATTTCTTGGCAACTGCTTATATTACAAACGAATTTTAACATACATTTTCTTCGTATGGATTATAGCTACAAGTTTATAAAAGTTACGAAGAAATATTTTAAAATCTGAAAAGCCTGAATAGGTTGTAAATAGGCCAATTTTACACCATTTTTAGCCTCTTAATCGAATTTGCTCGAAAATGAAATCGAAATTAAAAAAACTGCTTCCTACATTTTTTGCGCCTTGAAAGGGCACACTCTTTGAGTCATATAATTTTTCAAAAAAATAATATTTGTTTATGAAGATCGTAAATAACTGTCAAAATTGTAGTTTTTGGTAAAATTATGCCACTTCCGGTGCCGACAGATAACACTTTTGGTAATAAAAAAAAGAAACAATTGATACAACGAAGCATATGAACTTTGTTTTATACAAATCGAACAATAAAAAATTAATCTAGGACTGAAAAACTGAATTAGCCAATGGCGGCCAAGGTAAATTACTGAGACAAAATTTTTTAACATTTTTGCACTAGTCAGATGACCCTTTAATTCTGTGCACAATACGACTAAAAAATATTCATAAATAAAAAAGTTTTTTGTAAAATTTTAAATTTTCGAAATTTGGCGCCTAATATCTTCGAAGATTTGCCGAAAATCAAAAATCGAAAGTAGCGTAGCTATGTGCCCTGTCTCAGGCTATGCCAAAATGTATCGAAAGTTAAAATCCAATGATTATTGTTAAAATTACTGCAATATTTTTAAAAACGATAACTTCGGTGATTTCGGACATTTCGCATTGTCGCAGAACGTTCAAAATAGCTTTATCTTCTAAGTCACACCCACTTTCCCAGTAAAACCGAAGAAATCGTAACGATGCGACACGTAGTTGCTGAGATCTATTCAAATTGGAATCTGAATAATAATAATAATAATAATAATAAGAACTAGACCTGCATGCAGGAATGACGGGTTTCACTGGTGCCATGTTACCCTTAAACATGTCACTTCCGGTGCCAAGTTACCCTTGAACATATGTCACTTCCGGTACCAGCGAAACCACTAAACAGGTTTCCAAATTAACATTGCACACAAATAAAATGGACGCAGAATCAACAAAATCCAGCAATATCAATTCATTTTATACATTTGTTACTTGTAAATGATCTTGACAAAATTAAATTACTCCCGGTGTTAATGCAAATGTTCAATTAGTCTTATGAAATCAGAAATGGCATACGATATCATATAGTGAAAATTTTATGTAAATCGAATAATAATTGCCACTTTTAAAGACCAAAAAACTTGAAAAGTGACTTGTAGAAAATCGGCTATTTCTCTGCAACCGTACAAGTTAGAAAGCATTTTGTGGTATCTGTATGATCGTATGGGTTCATTCTATTTGTTGATTGGCATCAAATACCATAATTTGAAAAAGATTTCAAAACAGACTCATTTGAATAAAATATCTGTTTTGGAGGCTAAAAATACAGTTTTTGCCAAAATGACGTTACTTCCGGTGATATTGAAAATCTTAAATTACTTGTATGAAATCCCAAATGGCATTAGGTATAACATGGTGTGACGTTTATGAAAATCGAATAATAATTGACCCTTTTATGGCCCCGAAACCTTCAAAAGTGACCTGTAGAAAACCGTATATTTCTCGGCAACCGAATAAGTTAGAAACCATTTTATGATATCTATATGACCATATGAGTTTTGTTTATATGTGAATTTAAACCAAAAGTTAAAATTATTAATACATATTAAGTTATTCTTGGTTGAATAAAACATTGATTTAAAAAAGTGTAAAATGCATTTTTTGACCAAATGATGTCACTTCCGGTGTCAATTTTAAATTGTAATCAACTTGATATGACGCTACGTGCTTTTTGAATCAAATGATGTCACTTTTATAAAAATCCAATAATAATTGACTATTTTACAGGCAAAATAACGAAAACAGTGACTTATGCAGAACTGCCCATTTCTTGGCAACTGCTTATATTACAAACGAATTTTAACATACATTTTCTTCGTATGGATTATAGCTACAAGTTTATAAAAGTTACGAAGAAATATTTTAAAATCTGAAAAGCCTGAATAGGTTGTAAATAGGCCAATTTTACACCATTTTTAGCCTCTTAATCGAATTTGCTCGAAAATGAAATCGAAATTAAAAAAACTGCTTCCTACATTTTTTGCGCCTTGAAAGAGCACACTCTTTGAGTCATATAATTTTTCAAAAAAATAATATTTGTTTATGAAGATCGTAAATAACTGTCAAAATTGTAGTTTTTGGTAAAATTATGCCACTTCCGGTGCCGACAGATAACACTTTCGGTAATAAAAAAAACGACAATTGATACAACGAAGCATATGAACTTTGTTTTATACAAATCGAACAATAAAAAATTAATCTAGGACTGAAAAACTGAATTAGCCAATGGCGGCCAAGGTAAATTACTGAGACAAAATTTTTTAACATTTTTGCACTAGTCAGATGACCCTTTAATTCTGTGTACAATACGACTAAAAAATATTCATAAATAAAAAAGTTTTTTGTAAAATTTTAAATTTTCGAAATTTGGCGCCTAATATCTTCGAAGATTTGCCGAAAATCAAAAATCGAAAGTAGCGTAGCTATGTGCCCTGTCTCAGGCTATGCCAAAATGTATCGAAAGTTAAAATCCAATGATTATTGTTAAAATTACTGCAATATTTTTAAAAACGATAACTTCGGTGATTTCGGACATTTCGCATTGTCGCAGAACGTTCAAAATAGCTTTATCCTCTAAGTCACACCCACTTTCCCAGTAAAACCGAAGAAATCGTAACGATGCGACACGTAGTTGCTGAGATCTATTCAAATTGGAATCTGAATAATAATAATAATAATAACTAGACCTGCAAGCAGCACTGAACCGGCTTTCAGGAATCATACAGGAAGTTTCTTATACCATAGCCGATCCATTGAGCTACCAAACTATACTTTAGTTGTTTTGCTTCAGTGACACCCTCTATCATATGTAAAAGTAATATTTGCTGGCGAAAAGACCGGTCAAAATTGTAAATTATGGCAAAATTACGTCACTTCCGGTACCGAAAGAAATTTTTATAGGTGAAAAATAAGTCGAAAATTCGCAACACACAAAATACAAACTTTGTTTTATACATATTGGGCAATAAATAATTACCCTATAACCCATAAACTGAAATTAAGAAGGTAAAAAACTTAAAAGTGACCCTGGGAAAATTGGCTATTATTCAACAAGGGAACATGCTAGAAGGCTTTTTTTGATATCAATATGATGGTATTGATTCAATCTTACTGCCCATTAGAGTCAGACGTTATCAAGTTAAACGAATAATAAATATAAATCCCTTCAAAAAAATGTTTGTTTTGAAGGCTAAAAATACGTTTTTTGCAAAAATTACATTACTTCCGGTGATATTGAAAATGTTAACTTAGTTCATAGAAGCCATAAATGGCATAAGGCATCAAATGGTAAAAAAATTATAAAAATCGAATAATAATTGACACTTTTATAGACCAAAAACCTTGAAAAGTGACTTATAGAAGATCGCCTATTTCTCTGTAACCATACAAGTTAGAAACCATTTTGTGGTATCTGTATGGTCGTATGGCTTCATTCTATTCGTTGATGGGAATCAAATATCATAATTTTAAAAATATTATAAGGCAGACTCATTTGAATAAAATATTTGTTTTTTGGGTTAAAAATACAGTTTTTGCCCAAATGACGTCATTTTCGGTCACAGTGAAAATGTAAAATTGGCTTGACCTAGTCCAAATTGGCATTAGGCATCAAATGGAAAAAAAATATTGCAAATCGAATGATAATTCACTCTTTTATAGGCAAAATAACGTGAAAAGTGATGCATGCAAAATTGCATATTTCTCGGCAACTGCTCATATTACAAACTAATTTTCGCATACATTCTCTTCGTCTGGATTATTGCTACGAGTTTATGAAAATTACAAATAAATATTTCAAAATATGAAGACGCTGAATGAATTGTAAA
Source organism: Patella caerulea (assembly GCA_036850965.1). Lineage (NCBI taxonomy): Eukaryota > Metazoa > Mollusca > Gastropoda > Patellidae > Patella > Patella caerulea. Next base: position 3,313,169 of record JAZGQO010000007.1, read on the forward strand.
TAACTGAATTTTACACTTTATTTTACATTTTATTCGAAATTGCCCGAAAATGAAATTGAAATTAAAAAATCTGAGCTAAGGATTTTGTGCATCTTTGCAGGGTGCATCCTTTTAGTTATATCAGTTTTGAAAAAAAAAAATATTTGCTTTCAAAAAGTGGTACCGAACTGTCAAAATTGTAGTTTTTGTTAATATTACGTCACTTCCGTTGCCGACAGAAAAATTTCACCGTAACAAAAAAAATTACCATTGGGACCACGGAGCATATGAACTTTGTTTTATACAAATCAAACAATAAATAATTTTTCTGGGTACGAAAAACTATATTAGCCGATGGCGGCTAACGCAAATTACCGAGACAATTTTTTTTCTCATTTTTGCTCGAGTAGGATGATATTTTAACCCTGTGTAAAATACCATCAAAAAATATTCATAAATAAAAAAGGTTTTCGTAAAGATATAAATTATTTTCAAAATATCGGACATGTTTTCGACTACTTCCGGTTTAACGATCGTTGTCGTGATAGCTTTATTAACTTCTTTGGATACTTAACTTTCTGTACCAGAAGTGTCAGAAACATCCATTAAGTAGTTTTGGAAAAAAAGATAAATTAAAGAGCGTTTACAAAAATTTAAGGATTTTTCAATTTTTTTCAAAGTTTGATGCCATTTTTGGACCACCTATTTTATTTCAATGGTTTTCATTTTGGATTCACTATATAGACAACCGATAGGACTTTGAGTAAGAAAAGTTTAAGAAAAATCGTAGGCGTCGTTTTCAAGAAAAGGGCGTCTCAGAATGTTAAAAAATCGGAAAATACTAGATTTTTGGCATGCAATAATTTATTTCCTTACCATGGAAATCATATTATTGAGATACCATATGATGGTCCATTAATAGTTCTATCCAGCGACACTTTAGTTCTTTTGGTCCGCTATTACCTAAGGGAGAAATCATGTTTTTCACAAGTGCGACAATATTTTTAACATTTTTTTTTATTTTTTGAATACTTCCGGTATGGTTATTATTTTCGGAATAGTTTTAATAGCCAGTTTGGGCACTAAAATAGCCACAGGGCTCTGTAATGATATATTACATTATCTGATCAGATAAAATGCCCCTGAGAAATCCTACGTTCAAAAGTGCCAAAAATGCAAAAAATGTAAAATATCGAAAATTAAATTTCAATAATTACATACATATTATACACCGTTAGAATCGTAATTAGGTCAGCTATCTGAATATACAACCTTTTTTTAAAAATCTCTTAAAATAAAAAAATAGTAGAGCATTTTCCAAAATTTCATGATTTTTCGACTTTTTTCGATTTTCAGTCCCTTTTTTATCCTATTCCAGACATTTCAAAGGCTTATTGGATGGCTTCATGCAAAAGACTTCCAAAAGTTCTCTCGATAGAAAAAAATTAAAAAAAATTGTAGGTTAAGTTTTTGAGATACAGGCGTCCAAAAACGCTCCAAATCCGAAAATACTTGATTTTCAGCGTGCCATATTTTGCTGCCTGATCATAGAATCCGTATGAATTGGGTATCATACGATAGTACAATCCTAGTGCAGTCCAATGGTACCCTAATTTCTTTAATCCATTGATATCGGGCGGAGAAATCGCGTTTTTCCCCAAAATATCCATTTTTTGCATTTTTTTCAAAATATTGCCCATTATTTCGACCACTTCCGGTTTAAGGATTCTTGTCGAAATTGCTTTATAAGTTGGTATTGGACTATAACTTCATGTTCCAGAAGTTTCAGAAACGTCAATTCTGCCATAAACCGAAACCCGAGCTCACAAAATGGGAAGAAAATTCGAAAAAATTCGAAAAATAAAGGGCGATAACTCTGAATGAAACTTATATTACTGGAATCGGATGGACTTCAGGTATCCAAAAATGTAGGTCAAATTTGAAAATTTTTAAAAATAACAAAAATTGTCTCGTAAACAACATCTTTTCAATTTTCAAACGATAAAAGTCATAGACGAATGTTCGAAATTGAAAAATGTGAGATAGCCATTGTCTCAGAAAAGATTCAGGGATTCCAAAAATGTAATTTGTTTGAAAATGGATAAAGAATTGGCGAAACTATGGCCAATTTTCAATTTTTAGACAACGTACAAAGTTCGGTCACTTCCGGTATGCGCAGAAATTTCGAAAATATTTTATCAAGTAGCCACCACATGGTTTCCCAATAGAAAATCTAATTCCAGATCGATATCTGTTTCGATCATAGAGATCTAGGCCCTCGCGGTAAATAATAATAATAATAATAATTTTAGTAATCTCAATAGGCTTTCAGACGAAAGTCTGAAAGCCTAATAACTAGACCTGCATGCAGGAATGACGGGTTTCACTGGTGCCAAGTTACTCTTAAACATGTCACTTCCGGTGCCAAGTTACCCTTGAACATATGTCACTTCCGGTACCAACGAAACCACTAAACAGGTTTCCAAATTAACATTGCACATAAATAAAATGGACGCAGAATCAACCAATCAATCCAGCAATATCAAGTCATTTTCTACATTTGTTTCTTGTAAATGATCTTGACAAAATTAAATTACTTCCTGCTTTAATGAAAATGTTCTATTAGTCTTGTGAAATCAGAAATGGCATACGATATCATATTATATAGTGAAAATTGTATGTAAATCGAATAATAATTGCCACTTTTAAAGACCAAAAAACTTGAAAAGTGACTTGTAGAAAATCTGCTATTTCTCTGCAACCGTACAAGTTACAAACCATTTTGTGGTATCTGTGTGATCGTATGGGTTCATTCTATTTGTTGATTAGCATCAAATACCATAATTTGAAAAAGATTTCAAAACAGACTCATTTGAATAAAATATCTGTTTTGAAGGCTAAAAATACAGTTTTTGCCAAAATGACGTTACTTCCGGTGATAATGAAAATCTTAAATTACTTGAATGAAATCCCAAATGGCAGTAGGTATAACACGGTGTAACGTTTATGAAAATCGAATAATAATTGACACTTTTATGGCCCCGAAACCTTCAAAAGTGACCTGTAGAAAACCGCCTATTTCTCGGCAACCGAACAAGTTAGAAACAATTTTATGATATCTATATGACCATATGAGTTTTGTTTATATGTGAATTTAAACCAAAAGTTAAAATTATTAATACATATTAAGTTATTCTTGGTTGAATAAAACATTGATTTAAAAAGTTTAAAATGCAGTTTTTGACCAAATGATGTCACTTCCGGTGTCAATTTTAAATTGTAATCAACTTGATATGACGCTACATGCTTTTTGAATCAAATGATGTCACTTTTATAAAAATCCAATAATAATTGACTATTTTACAGGCAAAATAACGAAAACAGTGACTTGTACAGAACTGCCCATTTCTTGGTAACTGCTTATATTACAAACGAATTTTAACATACATTTTCTTCGTATGGATTATAGCTACAAGTTTATAAAATTTACGAAGAAATATTTTAAAATCTGAAAAGCCTGAATAGGTTGTAAATGGGTAAATTTTACACCATTTTTAGCCTCTTAATCGAATTTGCTCGAAAGTGAAATCGAAATTAAAAAAACTGCTTCCTACATTTTTTGCACCTTGAAAGGGCACACTCTTTGAGTCAAATAATTTTTCCAAAAAATAATATTTGTTTTCGAAGTAGGAAAATAACTGTCAAAATTGTAGTTTTTGGTAAAATTATGCCACTTCCGGTGCCGACAGATAACACTTTTGTTAATAAAAAAAATGACAATTGATACAACGAAGCATATGAATTTTGTTTTATACAAATCGGACAATAAAAAATTAATCTAGGACTGAAAAACTGAATTAGCCAATGGCGGCCAAGGAAAATTACTGAGACAAATTTTTTTAACATTTTTGCACTAGTCAGATTACTCTTTAATTCTGTGCACAATACGACTAAAAAATATTCATAAATAAAAAAAATTTTTGTAAAATTTTAAATTTTCGAAATTTGGCGCCTAATATCTTCGAAGATTTGCCGAAAATCAAAAATCGAAAGTAGCGTAGCTATGTGCCCTGTCTCAGACTATGCCAAAATGTATCGAAAGTTAAAATCCAATGATTATTGTTAAAATTACTGCAATATTTTCAAAAACGATAACTTCGGTGATTTCGGACATTTCGCATTGTCGCAGAACGTTCAAAATAGCTTTATCCTCTAAGTCACACCCACTTTCCCAGTAAAACCGAAGAGATCGTAACGATGCGACACGTAGTTGCTGAGATCTATTCAAATTGGAATCTGAATAATAATAATAATAATAATAAGAATAATAATTTTAACAAAAACAATAGTGTTTCACACAAGCTACGCAGTGTGAAACCCTAACTAGATCTGCTACTGTCCCATGCAGATATGAAAGCTTTCATATTCATCGTCACGTGTCATTGATTGTATCAAGTATCCTAAATAAAAGGATAAGAAGAAAAAATTATTAAAATTGGTCAAAAACTCGCGAAGTTACAAGTCTAAATATAGTATGAAACATTGCACCCAGGCATAACAATAATCTGAAAACTAAAGGGAAATAACTGAAACTTGTATTACTGTAATGAGACGAATGAGAAAATGAAATGAAAATGGCGGGAAAAAAAATTAAAAATGGCAGGTTGGACAGGCGACCTTACTCCTTGTCACGTACAACCGGGCATTCGAAAACACGCTAGTTAACTCAATGACAGGCGCGCGTGCTAACCATTCAGGCACCCAACCCCCTTTGAAATCAGACACGTGCAATATGTCATACTGGAAGAATAAGAAGTCGCTCACAACAAAATGGTAAATTAATGAGTTTAGGTCAAAAGGTTGAGCTACTGTTTTAGAGTACTTAATAGTTTTAAAGAGACACGTTAAGGGTTGTTCATAGTTAAATGAAAGTTTAATTTTAAATAAGACCAATAAAATTAGGATTTAATAATGCCAGACTAATATTTCCAATATGTTTGGTTATAAGTAGGAAATCGTGACGACTTCTTAAGCATGTTTTAAACAAAGGATCATGTTTGTTTAAACAAGAATGGCACTCTGCAATAAAAAAAACTGGCAAAAGCAAGATTTCTATGCAGAAATTAAATAATTGCTAGAACCAGAAAAATATTTATCCACTATAATAAATAAGCAACATAGAGAAAATGGAATGAAATTGAATGGGGTTTAACGTCCGACTGTTCTGCTCCTAAAATGGGCTAATGAAGACGGGCATATGCCATAAAGTGTGCAATGAGGGAAATGTTACCCGGGCAGCGGCGGTTACGGCCTACGAGGTTGGACAGGCAACCATACTCCTTGTCACGTACAACCAAAAAATCGAAACAACGCCAGTTGACTCAATGACAGACGTTATGATACAGAGCGCACGTGCTAACCATTCAGCCACGCAACCTCCCTAAAATCGGCAAATTGCTGACCTACAGCGAGAAACATTTCAACCGGGCCAAATTTTCTATTGTAACAGTTTAATTTGCACGGTACCTTTAGTTATCAACCGAATATTACAAAACTTTTAAAAATAAGCTCCCCCTGACCAGCTTAAGCGTTCACAATAAACGTTTGCCCCTTAAAATCGGTAAATTGCTGACTTTAAAGTGAGAAACATTACAACCGGGGGCAATTTTCTGTTTTATCACTTTTACAGTACCTTTGATTACCAACCGATTATTACAAAACTTTAAAAATAAAAGAGAAAGAGAGAAATGCGGCCTAATGTCCATTCGACACAAACTAGGTCATTTCGGGACTAACATATGTTTTTTAATTTTATTTAAAAACTCCCCTTGCGCTTACAAGTCTTTAGCCGTTGGGAGGAAACCGAAGGACACGGAGAAAACCCACGAGGTTGGACATCATACTTCATGTCACGTCCAACCTGGAGATCGAAACGACGCCCGTTGACTCAATGACAGACGTTACGATACAGTGCGCACATGCTAACCATTCAGCCATTCAGCCTCCCTGAATTCAGAAAATTGCTGACTTATAGCAAGAAACATTTCAACCGGGCGAAATTTTCTGTTTTAACAGTTTAATGTGCACAGTACTTTAATTACCAACCGATTATTACAAAACTTTTGAAAATAAGCTCCAACTGACCAGCTTAATCGTATGCAATAAACGTTTTCGCCTGAATTGAAAGTTCTGCGTGGAGAAAGTTCATCTCGATTTCCCGGCGTGGTTACCCTTGTCAGTGAGGCAGAACGGAGGGCCTGACAAGCACAGCTGTCTAGTCATTCGGATGGGACGAAAAACCAAGGTCCCGTGTACACATTGGAGTGCACGTAAAATATCCCTAAGCAGTTGGAATTCGATACTGTTGAATAAGCTCTATACGATGACTAAATGTGTAGATTGTAGTCACCCACAATGCATGTTTCGCTTAACAATGAAAGGGTGCCGTTTTCAATGTTCGATCCTTTTGTTCTTCTACTCCTGATATGTTGGACTGTTGATCGATGGTTTCATATAAAAGACTACCAATAGAAGAAGTTCCCAAAAAATATTATGTTGACTTAACGAGAAAGACCTCTAAACATGCTCCAAATTGTAAAAATACGACTTTTTGGATTTTCAATCTCTTTTTTTTCGGCTATCCCTGATATTTAGAAAAAATAATACAATGATTTCACACAACAGGCTAGCTATTAGACTCTCTATTGACAAAAGTTTCACCGCCCTCCCTTCATTATAACCGAAGTTATCGTGCCCTAAAGAATCAACAAATTAGCATGCTTATCTCTGCTTACCCTAAGCAGAAAATGCTGATCTTTAAACTCAATCATAACATTGACCTAGTGAACGTCTACACCAAGTTTGAACATTCTAGCTTAATTAGAAGGAGAGTAATTGTGTTCCAAAGTCCCGACCCTTCTATTTTTCATTTTCAATTCAAAATGGTGACCATCACGTGACAGAAATCAAAATTCTATTCGCGACATTTTTTAGGCCTTCCTACAAGGATTCAGAAAATATAACTCCCGAGTCTGTAAGTAAAATAGCAAAAAAGCCTTATTGATTTTTCACTTTTAAATATGGCGGCACTTCCGGTTCGATCGACAAACTCCATATTTTGTTTACAAATCAGTAATTACTTATCTAGTATCCAAAAAAAAAATCAGGTCATTCTGACCTATATTTCGATGATTTTTTTGAAAATTTTGATCCTTAATTTCGTCAAGGGGAGATAATTTAGAAAATTTCTAATTATATTTTTGAAGTCACATCGGTAAGATCTACTTAGATACTAAATTTCATGAAAATCGTACAACTATTAAAGAAGTTGTCAAATTGGTCTAAACTTCCGGTTCGAAATCACAGCGACGAATTTTCGAAATTCGAAAATGTGAAACTGCAGATGAAAATGATTTTTTTAAAGGTATTCAAAGAAAAAAGAATTAGTAAAATCGGTCAAAAAATAACAAAGTTACGACTATGCATTGTCATTTTTTTCGTTCGTAAAATTCGGTGATTTCGGATTCGTAAAACGTTTCGAAAATATATTTAATCAAGGTTCGCACCCCATTTTTGGGGGGGTAGGTCAAAATTTCAGAAAGATCCCATGGATAGATTCTGAGAAATCCGATTTGCAGAAAACACACAAAAAAAAAAATAATAATAATAACTAGACCTGCATGCAGGAATGACGGGTTTCACTGGTGCCACGTCACTTTCGGTGCCACGTTACCCTTAAACATATGTCACTTCCGATACCAATGAAACCATCAAACAGGTTTCCACATAAGCATTGTAAACATCAAATAAAATGGACGAAGAATCAACCAAATCCAGCAATATCAATTCATTTTATATATATGTTACTTGTAAGTGATCCTGGCAAAATTTCATTACTTCCGGTGATAATGAAAATGTTCAATTAGTTTTATGAAATCAGAAATGGCATAAGGCAGCATAATGGCGAAAATTGTATGTAAATCGAATGAGAATTGCCACTTTTATAGACCAAAAACCTTGAAAAGTGACTTGTAGAAAATCGTCTATTTCTCGGCAACCGTACACGATAAAAACTATCTTTTGGTATCTATATGATCGTATGGGTTCAATCCATTTGTTGATTGGAATCAAATATCATAATTTGAAATATATTACAAATCAGACTCATTTGAAAAAAATGTCTGTTTTGAAGGCTAAAAATACAGTTTTTGCCAAAATGACATTACTTCCGGTGATACTGAAAATGTTAAATTAGTTCTATGAAATCATAAATGACACAAGATATCATATGGTGAAAATTTTATGAAAATCGAATAATAACTGACACTTTTATAGACCAAAAACCTTGAAAAGTGACTTAAGGAAAATCGCCCATTTCTCTGCAACCGTACAAGTTAGAAACCATTTTGTGGTATCTGTATGATCGTATGGGTTCAATCTATTTGATCAATAGAATCAAATATCACAATTTGAAAAAAATAACAAATACGACTCATTTGAATAAAATATTGTTTTTTGAAGGCTGAAATTTAAGTTTTGAGCAAATGACGTCATTTCCGGTGGCAGCGCAAGGGGTAAAATGGTTTGACATAGTCCACTATATCATTAGGCATCCAATGGCGAAAGAAAATTGAAAATCGAATAATAATTGATTCTTTTACAGCCAAAATTACGTGAAAAGTGACTCATGCAAAATTGCCTATTTCTCGGCAACTGCTTATATTACAAACTAATTTTCACATACATTCTCTTCGTATGGATTATAGCTACAAGTTTATAAAAGTTGCGTAAAAATATTTTAAAATCTGAAAAGCCTGAATGAGTTGTAAATAGGTCAATTTTACGCCTTTTTTCACCTCTTAATCCAATTTGCTAGAAAATGAAAAAGAAATTGAAAAAACTGCTTCCGACATTTTTTGCGCCTTTAAAGGACACACTCTTTGAGTCATATAATTTTTCAAAAAAATAATATTTGTTTTCAAAAAATGTACCTAACTGTCAAAATTGTAGTTTTTGGTAAAATTATGCCACTTCCGGTGCCGACAGATAACACTTTTGGTAATAAAAAAAATGACAATTGAGACAACGAAGCATATGAACTTTGTTTTATACAAATCGAATAATAAAAAATTAATCTAGGACTGAAAAACTGAATTAGCCAATGGAGGCCAAGGAAAATTACTGAGACAAAATTTTTTAACATTTTTGCGCAAGTCAGATGACTCTTTAATTCTGTGCACAACACGACTAAAAAATATTCATAAATAAAAAAGTTTTTTGTAAAATTTTAAATTTCCGAAATTTGGCGCCTAATATCTTCGAAGATTTGCCGAAAATCAAAAATCGAAAGTAGCGCAGCTATGTGCCCTGTCTCCAGCTATGCCAAAATGTATCGAAAGTTAAAATCCCATGATTATTGTTAAAATTACCGCAATATTTGTAAAAACGATAACTTCGGTGATTTCGGACATTTCGCATTGTCGCAGAACGTTCAAAATAGCTTTATCCTCTAAGTCACACCCACTTTCCCAGTAAAACCGAAGAAATCGTAACGATGCGACACGTAGTTGCTGAGATCTACTCAAAACAAAAGAAGAATAATAATAATAATAATAATAAGAACTAGACCTGCATGCAGGAATGACGGGTTTCACTGGTGCCGAGTTACTCTTAAACATGTCACTTTCGGTGCCAAGTTACACTTGAACATATGTCACTTCCGGTACCAACGAAACCACTAAACAGGTTTCCAAATTAACATTGCACACAAATAAAATGGACGCAGAATCAACCAATCAATCCAGCAATATCAAGTCATTTTATACATTTGTTACTTGTAAACGATCTTGACAAAATTAAATTACTTCCGGTGTGAATGAAAATGTTCAATTAGTCTTATGAAATCAGAAATGGCATACGATATCATATAGTGACAATTTTATGTAAATCGAATAATAATTGCCACTTTTAAAGACCAAAAAACTTGAAAAGTGACTTGTAGAAAATCTGCTATTTCTCTGCAACCGTACAAGTTAGAAACCATTTTTTGGTATCTGTATGATCGTATGGGTTCATTCTATTTGTTGATTGGCATCAAATACCATAATTTGAAAAAGATTTCAAAACAGACTCATTTGAATAAAATATCTGTTTTGAAGGCTAAAAATTCAGTTTTTGCCAAAATCACATTACTTCCGGTGATAATGAAAATCTTAAATTACTTGTATGAAATCACAAATGGCATTAGGTATAACATGGTGTAACGTTAATGAAAATCGAATAATAATTGACACTTTTATGGCCCCGAAACCTTCAAAAGTGACCTGTAGAAAACCGTCTATTTCTCGGCAACCGAACAAGTTAGAAACAATTTTATGATATCTATATGACCATATGAGTTGTATTTATATGTGAATTTAAACCAAAAGTTAAAATTATTAATACATATTAAGTTATTCATAGTTGAATAAAACATTGATTTAAAAAGTTTAAAATGCAGTTTTTGACCAAATGACGTCACTTCCGGTGTCAATTTTGAATTGTAATCAACTTGATATGACGCTACATGCTTTTTTGAATCAAATGATGTCACTTTTATAAAAATCCAATAATAATTGACTATTTTACAGGCAAAATAACGAAAACAGTGACTTGTACAGAACTGCCCATTTCTTGGGAACTGCTTATATTACAAACTAATTTTAACATACATTTTCTTCGTATGGATTATAGCTACAAGTTTATAAAAGTTACGAAGAAATATTTTAAAATCTAAAAAGCCTGAATAGGTTGTAAATAGGTGAATTTTACACCATTTTTAGCCATTTAATCGAATTTGCTCGAAAATGAAATCGAAATTAAAAAAACTGCTTCCGACATTTTTTGCGCCTTGAAAGGGCACATACTTTGAGTCAAATAATTTTTCCAAAAAATAATATTTGTTTTCGAAAAATGGTACCTAACTGTCAAAATTGTAGTTTTTGGTAAAATTATGCCACTTCCGGTGCCGACAGATAACACTTCCGGTAATAAAAAAAATGACAATTGAGACAACGAAGCATATGAACTTTGTTTTATACAAATCGAACAATAAAAAATTAATCTAGGACTGAAAAACTGAATTAGCCAATGGCGGCCAAGGAAAATTACTGAGACAAAATTTTTTAACATTTTTGCACTAGTCAGATGACTCTTTAATTCTGTGCACAATACGACTAAAAAATATTCATAAATAAAAAAGTTTTTTGTAAAATTTTAAATTTTCGAAATTTGGCGCCTAATATCTTCGAAGATTTGCCGAAAATCAAAAATCGAAAGTAGCGTAGCTATGTGCCCTGTCTCCGGCTATGCCAAAATGTATCGAAAGTTAAAATTCAATGATTATTGTTAAAATTACTGCAATATTTTAAAAAACGATAATTTGGTGATTTCGGACATTTCGCATTGTCGCAGAACGTTCAAAATAGCTTTATCCTCTAAGTCACACCCACTTTCCCAGTAAAACCGAAGAAATCGTAACGATGCGACAAGCAGTTGCTGAGATCTACTCAAGACAAAAGAAGAATAATAATAATAAGAATAATAATTTTAACAAAAACAATAGTGTTTCACACAAGCTTCGCAGTGTGAAACCCTAATAATAATTTTAACAAAAACAATAGTGTTTCACACAAGCTTCGCAGTGTGAAACCCTAATAACTTTAACAGAAACAATAAGCTTTCATATGTAATATGAAAGCTTAATAATAATAATAAGAATAATAATTTTAACAAAAACAATAGTGTTTCACACAAGCTACGCAGTGTGAAACCCTAATTAATTTGTTAATAGTAATTCCTAAACAATAATTATGTTTGGTGAAATACGCTAACAGTCCAGTTTGGACGGCAGTCATTTTCGGCTGCTTAATCTATTCTACACGTTATTTTCTGGTGTGAATCATCAGCCATTTCTTATCAATTTCGAATTGTCTTCTGGGATACGCCTTTCTTTGGTCATCTCAAATGGCTTTCCAGACCATTGTGTCCATACAGTACATCACTCGCGTACTTATTTTAAAATGTCCACTCTGTCTGAAATATTGTATACTAGGGTCCCATATATTCACATTAAGATATTGATATCCATATTGATTGAAATAGACCACTATTGAAATGTAATTCGTGTTTTTAATTTCCAATATCATGGGTAATATTGAATTAGAGGTTTGACCCCTTTAAACGTTTCCCTAAATGATTGTAATTTATTTTGAAGGGTACTGACAAAAAGGCGATCTTGTCCGTTCTTGAGAATGATTAGCAGGACCCACAGAAAACGCGCACTTCTGCGCAATATACGAGAATCAATACGCATTGAAAATAACGTCTTATTGGTTTAACTCATTCAAATATTCTCTACAATCTGCTCGCGTTATGATGCCTATACAGTTAGTAATCATTTTATTTCGAGTCTAACATACACCCACCCCCCGAATTTATATTTGGTATTCACTTGCTCGAACCTGTCTTTCTTCCCCAAACACATTGTCACAATAATGTAATGAAAGCTGTGCGTATAAAATACAACTTTAATTCATAATTTTGAATTGAACGAGTTTGTAAAGAATAAATTTTAATGGCTATTTATGGGTTATACAGATATTGTGTATTGGAGCTTGCATATTCTAACAAATACTTTTTGACTATGGGGGTGGAAAGGTTATCCTTTCATGATTTTAGTTGGACTGATTTGAAATGTTTGAAATGTATAAAGTCTTACACTTAACTGTTACGCGAGAGAGAGAGAGAGAGAGAGAGGGAGATGGGGTTTAACGTCCACTCAACACAAACTATGTTATTTCGGGACTTACATATGGTTTAATTTTATTTCAATAATTCGCTTGCGCGTAGGGGTCTTTAGCAGTGGGAGGAAACCGGAGTGCCCGAAGGAAACCCACGAGGTTGAGAAGGCGCCCCTATCTCCATGCCACATGCTCATACCAGGGTTCGACACCACAGCCGCAAGCCAGAGGTGACCGGCCAGCTAGAGGTCGAAGCGCGGCACTCTAGACCACTAGGTCATCCCAACCCCCCTAACTGTTACGCAATCAGAGGACTGAAGACACGGCATACAAGTGGGCTGGTTATACATGTTTGATCGTGTTGTAAAAGCCAGACTTCAACTTATTGGAAAGGTAAGAATTTCCCCTCATTTAATTATTTCTAATGAAATGGAACCGGACAGACTAAAAGAACCAGAACTGGAATCGGACAGACTTGTTTTGTAACAGAAGGGACTCCCAACAAATTTAGACAGTAAAATAGACCATTAACTATTTTAATTCCTCCCAAGTCTATTAGTAATTTTAATTCCATCTATTACACAGGAAAGAAATTCTGAATTGATTCATATTTAAATCTTCAGTTCATTTGTACCATTTATTAATAACCAATTCTAAACGGCGAGCACTGGGACACGGACTAAAGAGGGGGTGGGGCTGGAGCTCGGAATTCTAGAGCAAGGAATTAAGGCGAGTGCCACAATCTCTCTTTTAAACATGTCGAATGAAATTTAAAATTTGCTGACGTTCATGATAAAATTGGTGCCAGTGCGGATCCAAGAATGGAGTAGATATGTGCCCTATAAAGATTCGTGGATCCGTACATGACGTCATGGGGGCCCCAGATGCACTGTTACACAATTATTGTACCACTTCAACTAAACAGAGCTTGGTACCTGTATGGTTTTTGATTAATTAATACTTTTTGAGATTAAGCTCACGATAAGAGGAACTTCCTTTCCTAAACCGTTCCAATGATGTATTTCAAATGCCATGTGAAGACAAGTCCAGATACGGCCATTTTAGCTTCTTCTAATTGCTCAGGCGGTGTTGATGGAAATGTGTTGGTTTTGCTCTACCAGGTCTCGATTTCTAGAAAATTCTTAAGTTGTGCTTAGATTTAAGATAGTATTTGCATTTAGGTAAACTTATCTTATTTTGTGCCACCAGAAAATTCTATTTAAGAACATGCCTGTTTTTATTGTAATGTAGACCACAGGGTAAGTACAGACACGTTCTTGTGTGTTCCAAGAAAATACTTATGCATAAATGTTAAAACTTGTTATTCGAAGTACATTTCCCATGCAAGGTACACGGCTTACTTACCAATCGTAAGTTTGTTTCTTCTTCAAACACGATGGATGGCCGTAGAGATATTCAACGGCATTTCCTACATCTGATGCCAAAGAGACAATTAAAAGACAAAGAAAATCCTTTAAAGAAATATACGCGAGAAGAATGCTATATTAGAAATTTTCGCTTACTACCCTGAAACCATTTCTAAAATCACTGTAATCATGATTTCACCTGTACATTGATTAATCATTTCTCAAATGTAAATACATGTATTCATACCTGGCAGGGGGGGGGGGTTAAAATAGGCTATGCCTGTTCTCCAATACCTATTCAGAAACAAATCGAAATAAAACTAGATCTGCTTCTGTCCCATGCAGATATGAGAGCTTTCATATTCCCTGTCACGTGTCATCGATTATATCAAGTATTTTAAAAATAGAACAAGAAAAAAAATAATTATCAAAATGGGTCGAAACCTCGGAACGTTACAAGTCTGAATATAGTGACAAATATTGCACCGGACCAAAAATTAATCTGCGAACTGAAGGGAAATAACTGAAACTTGTATTGCTGTTAATCGGAATGACTTCAAAAAGTTTAAGAAAATGGATCAAGCCGTTTAAAAACGGAACGGAAGAGAAAATGAAATCAAAATGGCGGGAAAGAACTTTAAAAAAGGCAGGAAAAGATCGAAAATTAAATGAGATAACCTTTGAATCAGATTGGCCACAGATGTTCGAATATTTAGAATAAAATTGAAAATTTCAAAAATTAAAGACATAAATTGTCCTGTAAACAACATTGTCGGCACATAAAAATTTGACCTTGATCCCGGATATCCTGAAATGTATTAATTTCAGTAATTGGAGACGCATAGAACATATTAAAGCCTATTTTGTTGATTTTCACGTCCGTTTAAGTGGATTTTTCACCGTTTTTCATATTCAATTCAAAATGGAGACCATCATTTGACCGAAATCAAAATTCTGCTCTGAACGTTTCTCGGGCATTCCATAAAGGATTCAGACAATGTAACTCCCATGTCTGTAAATGAAATATCGCAACAGCCTGAGTGATTTTTAACATCTCAAGATTGTTGCACTTCCGGTTGAACGATAGAATTCATATTTTGTGTACGCATTAGTAATGTACGAACTGGTACAGGAAAACAAATTCTCTTTGAAAATTTGATTCTTATTTTTTCGAAGGGGGGTGGGGATAACTTTGAAAATTTCTAATGACATCGTTGAAGCTGGATCAACCAGATCTACTTAATTCCAAATTTCATGAAAATTTTACCAATATTCAAGAAGTTGTCACGTTCGTTTTACTTCCGGGAAGAGATGATGATGACATAATCTTCGAATATGGATATTTCACATTTCAAGATGGTGGTACTTCCGGATTGAGCTACAAACTCCATTTATTTGTGTACAAATCAGTAGTTCGTAGCTAGTACAGAAAAGAAAAAACCGAGTTGATCCAACCTATTGTTCGTCGATATTTTTTTTGGAAAACTTTGATCCTTAATATCCCCAAGGGGAGATAAGTTAGAGGGTTTCTAATGGCATCGGTATGATCTACTTACCTTCGAAATTTCATGCAAATCGTGCATCTATTAAAGAAGTTGTCAAATTAGCTTCCGGAACAAAATCACAGTGACCAATTCTCGATAATCTGAAACTGCAGAAAAAAATAGTTTATATATTGCTTAAAAAGACAAAGCGTAAGCCCCCCCCCCCAAAAAAAAGTAAAACTCAACATTTTATTCATTTACCAATTGGTAAACAACACATACACGGGCGCTCTCACAATTATTCCGTCTCTTTACGTTTCTTTTAGCTTGTGGCGCATCTTATATTAGCAACGAGGTAGCTAAAAACGTTGAGATATACTGATCTGTTTGTTTTTAGCACGGGACAATAAGTGTGCTGTATCTTCTAAATTAAATACATGTAGGTAAATATTCTATTTGACAAGGCATATATGGCGAGTGGGTAATCATACTCTTCCTCGTATACTAAATCTGTCAGCAATAATTACGTTTAAACAAATAATAATAATAAACTAAAGCATAATTTTATTTGTCAGATCCTAGTGGAGTTTGCATGGTACTAACTTGATCCTTGACCACCATCAGTGAGACAAAATGTCTTCATGGATTATGTACTGGATATTAAGAGCTGCTGAGTCTATATTCCTGCTTCTGTTCACATTGTTTCTGACGTGGTATTTATATCTATATACAAGAAACTCAGCCCGTCGTCAGGATGAATCTGAATCGGAAAACCAGACTGTAGATACCGAAACAGATAACATCAATGTGAATAGCTCAAGAGATGAAGGAAGTGACGTAATAAACGGTATGTGCATATAATCAGGTTATCCTTCTTGTGGTACTTAGACCAAACTCATCAGTTGGTCCACCAGTCGAAGACCAACGTGGGCCTATACCGTTTGTACATCGGACCATACGCCGAGTCAAATACTCATTGTAGATGAAATCCCCAGTGTGCACTTAAAACAGGATTATACACTGCACGCTGTACAACAAATTACTTTAAGTGGGCCACAAATACCCATTAACACCAAAACCTATATCCTATTAGTAAATTGTGACCTACATGTAGTATGGAACCAGGATTAGGTGTCCAGTTTATTTCTCCTTCAATTTTGAAGTATAAACACAATACGCTATCCTAAGGGCCAATTACGCAGGGAAATCCAGACCCGATTCTATAAGCTAGTCACAACTAATGTGGGTTATATAAATGACAGACAACATTCTGCATTATAAACGCTCTTGTTTAATTTAGATAATATATGTATCGGTTTGCGGGTTCAAGATTACGTTCTGGTAGTGCAAACATGTTTTTAAAATAATAAGCAAAAGCTTTAATTCTCTCTAAACAGAAAATGACTCTTGGCACCAAGACGATTTACTTATGATCCCACCAATGCGAGATGAACTGAATCGTGAAATGGTAACACTGAAACGTAGACTGGGGGAAGTATCATTGATAATTCAACAATTTAAAGATGGGAAAAGGGAAACCGATCGCTGGCTTAAAGACATTGACCAAAGAGTTATGAAGTTGGAGGCAGCTAGTAATCGAGGGAAACAGATCGACTGTCCTGCATCTGACAAAATACCAGATAATAAAATATCAATCACCAGGCCCCGAGTTGATAATGAACTACACTATAATAACTTAGAATCAGACCCTGTTTGACAAAGCCACATAAATGTTCATAAACCTTTCCCTTGCAAAAGTTATTGTTCAATTGCCCAACCAATATCATTTTTCAATTATTTTCTTTGAATCAACTAATTTTAACTTATATAGAACGGATTCTTTTTGATACTGGTTAATCAAGTTGTTATTTTCCCAGAACAATCAATATCAAATGCAGTTTGTTTTATACTTCCAGAAAAGGACTTCTCTTCTCAAAAAGATCGAAGATGGCACCAAGAACGCGAATGCATGATTCAACAATTCAAAGATGAAAGGGATAACGAAATTGCTAAACTGAAACAACTAATAGAAATCACGAAAACCGAGAGACAATGTGAATCAACGGATACAATCGAGAAACTCCAAGACCACATTAAAGATATGGACAGAAGAATTATGAAGTTGGAAACATCGAGTAGTTCAGTGAAACAGACCAAAGATTCTACGTCTATTAAAAAACAAGGTAAGACAAGTATTAAAGAGATCGGATTGTTTGTTCGAACAATGTTTATTTCCAGACTTGTTTCAACATTTAAACTATTTAGATATAAATTAGACGAAACTAACGATCCGGGTTAAAGGGAAAAAACCCTCTACTTTTCTACACGATACTTAGAGTTAAGCCCTTTAAACTATACAGTCCGCTGTGATGACGAACAAAGGATTCCAAACATTGTGTATAACGGAAAACCTCCCGTCTGGACTAATACAGAATTTCTAGCTGTATATATAGCAACAGCACTCGGATCCTTAAACCACTCTTTAAATAATTGGGGTTTCACCCCAAGACACAACGAACGGGATCCAGAAGTGATCATCCTGACGGTTATTGGTAGTCGGGTGCTTGATTGCATCCCTGAACCTAGGTCGGAAATGCGGCGGACCCTAGGGCCCGATTCACAGTCAAACCTTAATTTACGTACCACACCTTAGTGAACGGATCCTTAAACGGAAGCGCTAGGTCTAAATGGATTTGCGTGTTTGTTTGTCATGTTTTTTTTAATTACATGGACGTATTCAAAACTTCGTGTTTTGTTCGCCATGGTATTTTATATCCCTCTTATAGCAATTGGTACTACAACATACAGACCAATTTCATGTTCCTAATTGAGAATATACAAGATCCTACACGTCTGTGTCTCTCGTTGTTTTCACGTGGGGTTTTTGAAAGAGATGATGTCGGAAAAATAAGGAGATGTCTACAAAATGAAAGCCCCCGAGATGCAACAGAAAAACTTCTTTTCGTTTTACTTTATTCTGGAAGAAATGCTTACCAACCGTTTTTAGAGTGTTTAGCCGAAGTGGGATATAGAAAAGTTATTGAAAGGCTTCAGCAAACTCCAGGTAAGCTAATCATATCACCATAAGGTTTTAACTGGGTTTCCTTTTGAGATTATCTTAGTATAAGAGTGTGTGTGTGTGGGGGGGGGGGGGGGGGGTAGAGCGTTTGCGCTGTATCTTAAGGTCTCTCGTTCAACTGACGTGGTTATGATCCCCCGGTTGTACTTGACAAAGCGTAGGGTTGCCTGCCCAACTTGTTGGTTTTTTCCCTCCCTATGTTAGTCCCAAAATGACCTAGTTTGTGTCGTTAAAACCCCAAGTCTCTCCCTCTCTCTGGTATGATTCATTTTATGTTTTATATTATCAGATGATGATGGTAGTTGGTCTGTAGGGCCGAGTTTAAATACTTGTAGGGCCTTGACCAAACTCAGCAGATGGACCCCAAATTTATCGAAATATAGGTCATATGTAGGCCTATACTGATAATACAGCGACCCCATGTTCAAGACCCTATGCTAACTCTACACGACCATTTATGGTTTTAAATGTATTATATAATGAAATGATCAGTGTACACGTGAAACACTGCACATAAGGCAAATAGGGCATCAAGACTGAATCTTATTATACCCGTAGAATATTTTAATGAAACAAACTTAACAAATTTAACAAAAGCAATTAAACTTACAATTGTTAACGAAATCTACCCTGGGTGTGTGTTTCAGGGGAATCAGACAATCCACAAAGCGAGCAAGTAAGATTAATAGAAGAACGGGAAGCACTAATGGAATGGGTGAACGAAAAGGAAAAAAGTCTCGGGGAAGTGGTAAAAGAAAAAGAGAACGATCTCCAGATGTTACAGGGAAAAAATGAACGTATCAACAAGGAGCTTGATGAACTAAGAAAAAAGATGGCCAAGATGGAGGATGAAAAACAGACTGAGAAAGATGAGCGGTTACAAGAAATTAGTCGTCTAAGAGCGAGGGAAGATGAACTTCTAAAGAACCACGAAGAAATAAGAGAAAACCAACGAAGAATCCTCAACCAGATACAGAACTTGGAGTCACGTGTGGAAGATTTAAAAGCAGCAACAATCAGCAGAGAGAATGAATTGCCTAAGCTACAGTCTGATGTTACAAATCTTTTCACGTTACTGCAAAAAACTGCGACGTCAGAAGACGGTAAGTTTTTTTTTTGTTTTTTTTTCAATTTAGTCTTCTCAAAACAAATTGGGCTCCTTGTTTTGTTATTTGTTTCTACAGTAGTTTATACATGAAGTGGTTTTACAGTACCACCCTCAAACCTCGTGGGTTTTCTCCGGGTCCTCCGATTTCCTCCATTATTGAAATACAATTAAACCACATGTTAGTCCCAACGGGCATACGTCATACAGTGTGCTATGAGGGAAATTGTGCACGGGCAGCGGCGCTACGGCCTACTCTTATATCGAATTCCAACTACCAAGGGATCTTTTACGTGCACGCCAATGTGTACACGGGACCTTGTTTTATTTTCGAACGACAAGACAGCTGTGGTTGTCAGACCCTCCGTCCTGTATCACTGACAAGAGGAAACTACGCCAGAAAATCTGGATGAACTTTCTCGGCCAATGCAGGGATCGAACACCCGACCTCCAGGCTATCAATCCAGCGTCTTACCAGCTCAGCCATGTGTTCCCCCGATTCGTGTTAGACCCATTCTTAATTTTGGATGCTGCTCAATTTCTTGTGCTCGGCAATTCCTCAGAAGCCTAGTATATTTATTTTCAAATGTCTTATAGAAAGCTCTAACCTGGGAAACAGTGAAAATATGGAAGCAACGCCGGATTAACCATGGGGCACCATGGGGCACAGGCCCCAGGGCCCACCACCTTAGGGGGCCCCCCACAAAAATCTCAGTTGCGCGCCTCGAGCATGGTCGGACCGAGGACTCCAACGTCCGATGACCTAGTGACGAGGCCCGTCCGATGCTTCGAGGGCCCTCCATCGGAAGTCCTTGGGGCCCCCTCAATCCATGGTGTGTTGCGATCGACATCCGAGAAATCGGTGTAATCCGGTGATGGGTGTAACACATGTTTTGTTTTTTATTGTCGTGAGATGTTCTATCGCACCGACCATCGTCTAACTCGAATTATCGTATAACTCGAACAAATTACACGTCCCCATCATTTCGAGTAGCGCGAATTTTGCCTCAGATTGACGTACGTTTGTATATAAACTGTAGTTGTTGTTGTTGATATTTGTTGTGGGTATAAGCTGAATTTGATGAGATGCACACCATGATCACACGAAATATTCATATTTCGTGATTAAATCTCGTATTACCGAATCAAGTAACCCCGTTATTTATCACTGAGCGACTTCAAAATTAGGTTTGATGTCGTTCTGCCCACTTACAGTCCCCTCCTCTAGAAATGTCATCATTTCATAGCACTCGCATGGATTGGTCCACTGAAATAACGCCAGAATGCGCTAATTTGGTGGCAGAATTTTATTTTTTTCTGGGGGAAGTACTTCTAAATGGCTCCAGCACAAGTGCCTGAAATGCAAGGAAATCACGTTTCTGGTCTCCAATTTCTGAAAATTTCTTTGGGGGGGGGGGGAGAAAACCCCCCTATGCGGGGCTTCGCGCCTTCGGCGCTCGCGGTCAGTGATCAGGGGCCCCCACATGTTCCAGGCCCAAGGGCCCCCACTATGGTTAACCCGGCGTTGTATGGAAGATGAAAATTTGGAAACGTTTGGTAAGTTGAATATCACAAACAAACTTGTCCGAAGCTTTGTGTTGATTGTAAAACAGGAGATTATGAATGTCAAGTGGACATTAATTGCCTTTCTGGAACATGTTTCATGAACATCATTCCAATATCTCCAGATGCATCAATCTACTAAATGATGGGTTGTGTGGTTACTCAATGCATTCACAGGATATCACCAGTGACAATGGTCTTGGGATGTTGGGAGAAATCAAATGAAATGGGGAGTAACGCCCGACTCGGGTAATGGAGACGGACACATGCTATAGAGGGAAATCTTAACCAGACAACAGCGCTATGGCCTACTCGTATGTCGTATTCCAATTGATTGCCAACGGATCTTTTACGGACATACCAATGTATACATCGAATCTCGATTTTTTGTCCAAGCCGAACGACTTGACAGCTTTTCCCCCTGCGCCACTGACAAGGGAAAATGACGTCGTAAAATCCCCATGGCTTTTCTCGGCGTCTTACCCAAATAGCCACCTCCTACAGAACAAACAGGAGCGGAGAGTTGTTTTATGTCGCCTTCGTGTTTATCGTATTGCCAGTCAAGTTCTTTTAGAGGATATTTTGTCGTGTACACACTGGCATGCACTTAAAATGATCCTTTACAGACCCTAAAATGACATATGTTCATTTATAAGGAAAGTTGAAATGAAAAGAACTGGAAGCTAGGCCATAGCGCAGCTTTGTGGGCCAATTTTTTCTCAAAAAATGTTTTACAATTGGAATTCGATATAAGAGTAGGCCTTGCTATTATATTTTATGACTAGTGGAAGGACACTGGTGTTGAGGAGTAGATTAATACCGTTAGGGGATATGGTGTTAAGTTTCTTAATCCAGAAATCTTCCCGAATTAAACGGTATTGCCTCGTGTCTCCACTAGTCTTGGGGATACTTTCAATTGGGGTGATTATTAAGTCCGAAATAGAGTGGTTGTTTTGGTTGAAATGTTTAGATACCGGTTTCTCCGTTATTCTCCTGATATCTGATAGATGGCCAAGCATTCTATCCCGTAAGGAATTTTGACTCTCGCCGACATACTGGAGGGGACATGACTTGCAGAAAATTAGGTAGATTAAGTTGGAAGATTCGCACGTGAGCCTATTGTTAATCGGAAATTTCTCATGAGACGTGTTATTTTCGAAAAAATTGGTACGCTTTAAATATGTGCAGATTGTGCATCGCATGCTCATGCACGGCATAGCACCGAATTGTTGGAATGGTTTAACAGGAATTATGTTTGGGCTTTGATGTCTGCTAAAGTGGTGTTTTTAATCTTCCGTAGAAATCGTTTCGAATAACCCCGTTCCCGGAGTTTGTCGAAGACTAGAGTACACGCGCTCTCAAAATCGGTCAGGCGCGTACAGATACGATGAAAACGGAGGATTTGTGATTTAATGATGCCCGAAAATGTGTGCTTAGGGTGAAGTGAGGATTTAAATAAAAGCTGATGGGTATCGGTATCTTTAAAGAATACCTTGATATCTAAATTTCCTGTAATGGTCAAATTATCGCTCTTGATACTGTCGTGTCCAAGAAATCAATACTATTGTTGCTAACGGAAGCTGTTAATTTGATGGAGGGATGGTGATTATTGAGGATATCAAAGTACTGCCAGAATTCTTCCTCCGTAAAGGGCCAAACTATAAAAATATCATCTAGAAACCGTCCGTAGAAACTTGGTAGTGTTTTGTTCGTCATGGTATTTATATCCCTCTTACAGCAATTGGTCCGATCTTTTGATTACATGGACGTATGTCAGTTCGAGGATATCTAGCACATCCAGAATGAGACTGCGTAAATCAAGTTGTAAAACTAATGATGTAATCTTTCTTTCCTTATCAGGAAAACAATACGGGAAAATGCTCGAAAAGGACTACTACAACATACAGACCAATTTCATGTTCCTAATTGAGAATATACAAGATCCTACACGTCTGTGTCTCTCGTTGTTTTCACGTGGGGTTTTTGATAGAGATGATGTCGGAAAAATAAGGAGATGTCTACAAAATGAAAGCCCCCGAGATGCAACAGAAAAACTTCTTTTCGTTTTACTTAATTCTGGAAGAAATGCTTACCAACCGTTTTTAGAGTGTTTAGCCGAAGGGGGATATAATAAAGTTATTGAAAGGCTTCAGCGAACCCCAGGTAAGCTAACCATATCAACAAAGTGTTTTAATCTGGGCATTCCCTTTGAGATGATCTCAGTATAAAAGTGTGTGTGTATGGGAGGGGGGGGGGGGGTGGAGCGTTTGCGCTGTATCTTAAGGTCTCTCATTCAACTGACGTGGTTTCGATTCCCCGGTTGTACTTGACAAGGCGTAGGGTTGCCTGTCCAACCTGTTGGGTGGGTTTTTTCCTTCCTCTGTTAGTCCCAAAATCACCTAGTTTGTGTCGTTAAAACCCCACGTCCCTCCCTCTCTCTGGTATGATTCATTTTGTGTTTTATATTATCAGATGATGATGGTAGTTGGTCTGTAGGGCCTTGAGTTTAAATACTTGTAGGGCCTTGACCAAACTCAGCAGATGGACCCCAAATTTATCGAAATATAGGTCATAGTTGAAAACCGATGTAGGCCTATACTGATTATACAGCGACGCCATGTTCAAGACCCTATGCTAACTCTACACGACCATTTATGGTTTTAAATGTATTATATAATGAAATGATCAGTGTACACGTCAAACACTGCACACGGCACGGCAAATTAATTTCAGTCGGCTCTCAGATATAGGCAAATAAAGCATCAAGACTGAATCTTATTATACTCGTAGAATATTTTAATGACACAAACTTAACAAATTTAACAAAAGCAATTAAACTTTCCTTTGTTAACGAAATCTACCTTGGGTGTGTGTTTCAGGGGAGTCAAGCAATCCACAAAGCGAGGAAGGAAGATTAATGGAAGAACGGGAAGCACTAATAGAATGGGTGAACGAAAAGGACAAAAGTCTCCGGGAAGTAGTAAAAGAAAAAGAGCACGACCTCCAGATGTTACAGGGAAAAAATAAACGTATCAACAAGGAGGTTGATGAACTAAGAAAAAAGATGGCCAAGATGGAGGATGAAAAACAAATTGAGAAAGATGAGCGGTTACAAGAAATTAGTCGTCTAAGAGCGAGGGAAGATGAACTTCTAAAGAACCACGAAGAAAACAAACGAAGAAACGGTAAGTTTTTGTTTGTTTTTTTTTTTTGTTTTTTTTTTTTAATTTAGTCTTCTCAAAACAAATTGGACTCCTTGTTTTGTTATTTGTTTCTACAGTAGTGTATACATGAAGTGGTTTTATAGTACCACTCTCAAACCTCGTGGGTTTTCTCCGGGTCCTCCGATTTCCTCCATTATTGAAAACAAACAAAAACTTACCGTCTTCTGCCGTCGCAGCTTTTTGCAGTAACGTGAAAAGATTTGTAACATCAGACTGTAGCTTAGGCAATTCATTCTCTTTACTGATTGTTGCAGCTTTTAAATCTTCTACATGTGACTCTAAGTTCTGTATCTGGTTGAGGATTCTTCGTTTGTTTTCTTCGTGGTTCTTTAGAAGTTTTTGTTTGTTTTTGTTTTTTTTTTGAATTTAGTCTTCTCAAATCAAATTGGACTCCTTGTTTTGTTATTTGTTTCTACAGTAGTATATACATGAAGTGGTTTTATAGTACCACTCTCAAACCTCGTGGGTTTTCTCCGGGTCCTCCGATTTCCTCCATTATTGAAATACAATTAAACCACATGTTAGTCCCAACGGGCATACGTCCTACAGTGTGCTATGGGGAAATTCTGCACGGGCAGCGGCGCTACGGCCTACTCTTATATCGAATTCCAACTGCCAAGGGATCTTTTACTTGCACGCCAATGTGTAGACGGGACCTTGGTTTTTTTCGAACGTCAAGACAGATGTCCTGTATCACTGACAAGAGGAAACTACGCCAGAAAATCTGGATGAACTTTCTCGGCCAATGCAGGGAGCGAACACCCGACCTCCAGGCTATCAATCCAGCGTCTTACCAGGTCAGCCATGTGTTCCCCCGATTCGTGTTAGACCCATTCTTAATTTTGGATACTGCTCAATTTCTTGTGCTAGGCAATTCCTCAGAAGCAGACGTGCCCTAGTATATTTATTTTAAAATGTCTTATAGAAAGCTCTAACCTGGAAAACAGTGAAAATATGGAAGATGAAAATTTGGAAACGTTTGGTAAGTTGAATATCACAAACAAACTTGTCCGAAGCTTTGTGCTGATTGTAAACCAAGGGATTATAAATAAGATTTCAATGTATAACCAAGTAGACATTAATTGCCTTTCTGGAACATGTTTCATGAACATCATTCCAATATCTCAGGATGCATCAATCTTATAAATGATGGGTTGTGTGGTTACTCAATGCATTCACAGGATATCACCACTGACAATGGTCTTGGGATGTTGGGAGAAATCAAATCAAATGGGGTGTAACGTCCGACTGGGATAATGGAGACGGACACATGCTATACAGTGTGCTAAGAGGGAAATCTTAACCAGACAACAGCGCTATGGCCTACTCGTATGTCGAATTCCAATTCATTGCCAAGGGATCTTTTACGGACATACCAATGTATACATGGAAACTCGATTTTTCGTCCAAACCGAACGACTTGACAGCTTTTCTCCCTGCGCCACTGACAAGGGGAAATGACGTCGTAAAATCTCGATGGCTTTTCTCGGCGTCTTACCCGCATAGTCACCTCCTACAGAACCAACAGGAGGGGGTGTGTGTTTTATGTCGCCTTCGTGTTTATCTTATTGCCAGTCAAGTTCTTTTAGAGGATATTTTGTCGTGTACACACTGGCATGCACTTAAAATGATCCTTTACAGACCCTAATATGACATATGTCCATTTATAAGGAAAGTTGAAATGAAAATAACTGGCAGCTAGGCCATAGCGCAGCTTTGTGGGCCATTTTTTTCTAAAAACATGTTTTACAATTGGAATTCGATATAAGAGTAGGCCATATTGACGCTGTCAAATCAGAACAATAGGACGTTAAACACCATGCGATAGTTGTTTATGTATATAAATATATATTTGTCTCGTTAAAATCACCCTGTTTGTCGCCATGGTTACCGGCTGGAGCTGAGGTACCATAAAACTCTATTTTATTTCATACATTTCCCGGTTGTTTACCATAGAATTATTTTTAGCCAAATATCATGACATTATGATCTCTGTTTAGATGTATGTTACCATGGAAACGGCCAACAACAAATTCATCCAATTATTAGCACTGTCCCTGATCTGGGTTCTACGGATGAAGTAATTCTAGGCTGTAATGTTGACGAAGAACGGGATACCATAGCCAAGACAAAGACGAACTTTCTTACATTAGATGATGCGTGTCTAAAGGGGGATTTAAATAATCTAAAGGATTTAATTGAATCTGGTCATGATATCAATAAGAAGGGCATAGTAGGCATGACACCAATATTATATTGCAGCAGGTCACACATTGAACCCGTGCCTAAAATTAAAATGATATTAGGTAAAAATGGTAATATAGATGATCGAGATAAAGACAATGACAATGTGTTACACCAAGCTTGTACGTTTGGTAGTCTAGAAACTGTACAGTTTTTACTAACACAGGGTTTAGACATTCATAGTAGGGGTTTTAATGATTCGACACCAATACTGATGTGTTGTTCGTCACAAACCGAACCCTTGCCTAAAATTAAACTGATACTAGATAAAGGTGGTAATATACATGATATAGATAAAGACAATGACAATGTGTTACACCAAGCTTGTACGTTTGGTAGTCTAGAAACAGTACAGTTTTTACTAACACAGGGTTTAGACATTCATTGTAGGGGATTTAATGGTAGAACACCAACACTGCAGTGTTGTTCGTCACAAACCGAACCCGTGCCTAAAATTAAACTGATACTAGATAAAGGTGGTAATATAGATGATCGAGATAAAGACAATGACAATGTGTTACACCACGCTTGTACGTTTGGTAGTCTAGAAACTGTACAGTTTTTACTAACACAGGGTTTAGACATTCATTGTAGGGGTTTTAATGGTAGAACACCAATACTGCAGTGTTGTCAATCAGAAATTGAACCCTTGCCTAAAATTAAACTGATACTAGATAAAGGTGGTAATATAGAAGATATAGGTACAGACAATGACAATGTGTTACACCTAGCATGTAGGTTTGGTAGTCTAGAAACTGTACAGTTTTTACTAACACTGGGTTTAGACGTTCATAGTAGGGGTTTTAATGGTAGAACATCAATACTGCAGTGTTGTCAATCCGAATTTGAACCCGTGTCTAAAATTAAAATGATATTAGATAAAGGTGGTAATATAGATGATATAGATACAGACAATGACAATGTGTTACACCTAGCTTGTAGGTTTGGTAGTCTAGAAACTGTACAGTTTTTACTAACACAGGGTTTAGACGTTCATAGTAGGGGATTTAATGGTTTGACACCAATACTGATGTGTTGTTCGTCACAAACCGAACCCGTGCCTAAAATTAAACTGATACTAGATAAAGGTGGTAATATAGATGATCGAGATAAAGACAATGACAGTGTGTTACACCTAGCTTGTAGGTTTGGTTGTCTAGATACGGTACAGTATTTAATTGGACTTGGTTTAGATGTAAAAAGTAAAAACAGATCGAATCAGACACCTGTAGATTATTGTAAGTTTCCGTCTGTGCCTGAGTCATACGAAAAGATTAAATTATTAGAAGAAAAGTTAAAATTGTGAGTCGTGTGATATTATTTATCGTTTATTTCTGTCATTTAACTGTATTGTCATTCTATTCCCCATCTAGTATAGTAGTTGTCTCCCCTTCAAATCATATCTTAATTCGATTTTGAGAGTTGAACCACAAATTTTAATACATCCATACTTTTTGTATACATGTTAAAATAGTCACAGTTTTTTTTATTAATGTTATTTATTAAAATCAAACTTTTGTTAAAGAAGAAAAAAACTTTGCTATAAAGTAACACTGTTCTATAAATGGGAAAAATTTGTCTGCACATTAAGGAAATTTGACATGAAAAGAAATGATCTAACTGGACAAATAAAGACAGCTTGGAAAGTTCAAGCTTCAGGTCAAATAGTATTATGTTATATTTGTTGCTAGGGTCACACTAATTCTAAACCGGTGTATGCCCTGTTTATGGTCAACCCAATTGTCTTCATAAGATTTTGGACACCGAATGGTTCTCATGTTGTAACGAAAATACTTTTAGTATTTAACTTATTTATTAATTGTAATATATTAATATTGGTATGTAATAATATTTATTCTAATATAAGACATTATATGTTATATTATAATATATATATCTCATGTTGTAACGAAAATACTTTTAGAATTAAACCTATTTATTAATTGTGTTATAAGACATTATATAATATTGTTATGTAATAATATTTATTGTAATATAAAAAAATATATATATTAGTATTGTTATCTAATAATATTTATTGTAATATAAGACATTATATATTAACATTGTTATTTATTTATTGTACTATAAGACATTATATATATACATTGTTATTTGCATAGAATATACTCGGTAAACTGATTTATTAGAAAAGAAAACCGATCTATTTGTTGGTTTTTTTGGTTGGGGGGGGGAGTAAGTGAGTTTGTGGATGAGGTGGGTTATATATTTATACAGTTATATTTCTCCTGGCTTTAGAGCTAATCCCAATTGTAAAATACAATTTTCTTTTGTATTTTTAGTTTATAAACACATACGAGCTTTAGCATAGGATCAATGGGGAACGAGGGGGTGCGGGATCAGTGTACTTTCGTGCTATTGTGCTGAGAGCTTTAGAAGAAATTTGGGTAACACTCTCAGGTCAAGTATGTTTTAGTATGTATGAAAACGGAAATGAAAAGAAATGGTTCTACGTTTCTGTGGCAACAAGAATAATGGCGCAAGCGACACTAAGACCTACTTTGGCGTCGACGCCAACGTAAACACAGGATTTCGGGTTTTTGGTCCCATCTGAGCCGCTATACGTTGTCCGTTGCAAAGTCTTTTCTCCATCACCATTGACGGAATATGTCGGCCAGCACCATTGACCAGGACACCCCGACCAGACGGAATGTCTCGTCCAACACCAGGATAAAACACAAGATCTCCAAGTTTATCGAGCCGAGTTTGAGATCATTGGTTTAGTGTTGTCATCGTATCAACGCTGTCTATAGCGGGTTAAAGACATAGTATCGGATTTCGATGAAGAGGTACGAGTATTTCACCCTCGATGCCCCCGCACCCCCACATGTCCAACACCATAACTGATTACTGCTCGGGATTCGACCGTTTTACCCGACAAAGACTGAGATCGCCCGTTTAATCTCGTGGGTTTTCTCCGGGTCCTCTCATTTCATCCCATGCTACAGACACCTACGCCCATAAAACTGAAAAAGTTTAGAATTTACCTACTTTGTGTCGAGTAGTCGCTCGAAACCATAATAGAGTACAAAACGTCGAATCATGGTTTTACATTTTTTATTGTGTCTAAGACCATCGCAGACAGGTTAACAGTTGTTGAACGAACAATGTTTTGGAGGTTTCGATAAATATTGGTTCCCCAGTCAGCACCCATACCACCCACCACGGTGCTAATAGATAGTACATAAGTTAGAAATTAGAGTGACGTAACTACAACCAGTCGTTTGAATACAAATGATCAAACAATCCATGTAAGATGTGACGTCAACAGTCTGAATATGTCCAGTTGAATTCTGATTATCTCCTTTTTTCTCAAACGAAGCTTCACGACCTGTAAAATTAAAATAAAATCGTTTCTTACTAAAGAATAAAAGATAATTCTCTTACTGAATTTTATGAATCATGTATTTTTATGTGAGGGACCACAGTGGGTTAGATGTTAACCTAACATGTCTCGCCAGCCAGAAGGTCGGGTGTGCGATCCCTGTGTTTAAATCAGATTGGTGCATCCAGGAGATCTCATGTTGGTGGAAACGGTACCGCCCTGGCAAAACTTCGTTCCTGTGCCTATCTTTACGTGGGAGGGGGGTCCACCCGGTTTCCTCCCACTGCAAAAGACTCCCTACGCGCAAGGTTTCTGTCGAGTGGACGTTAACCCCCACTTCTTTCTCTCCAATCTTCATTTGCCACGTTGATGCCGAAAAATAGGGGCCTAAAGTCATTTATCTTTATCCTTACTCTGTTTCTGTAAAATTCAAATTAGGCTCTGATATTTAATTGCTTGCTAATACAAATCCAGGGATGACTTCATATTGTATCCCTTCTTAGTTGTAAGTCCTAGACATGAATATATACATACCCTGGCTAGATTCGATGAAGTCTGTGCGTTTCATGTACATGAGGGGTCTAGGGCAGTTAAAGGGCAACGCTGTTATCTGTGGTACCTGTGAGCTTTCTGTTCAAAAGAAAATATGTGTAATCATTATTACATTGCATACACGGGAAGGTAGAGAGCAGCGAACAAATGTCTACAAGTGGGTAGATCGGGGGCAGACAAAAAAATGTATGTCTACAGAGGGGAGTAGGATGGAGCAATAGGTAGGGGGATAGGTAGTGGTCAACAAATGTCTACCAGTGCGTGGGTGGGTAGATTGGGGGCAGGCAAAATAATATGTGCCTACAGAGGGAAGTGGGATCGGATAATGAGTAGTGCACAAATGTTGAGGAGGGTGGGGAGCGGACAAGGAAGAACTGTCTACAGAGGAAGCAGGATGTGGAGAAGCTCACCTGTATATTCACAAACATATGGATACGTTGTATCGCAATGTACTCCCGTCCATCTGAAGCCATTTCCATTGGAAAGACCAAACACGCAAGATTCTCCAATATTTGGCTCCCCAAATCCCCATCCTTTAAAGTCTACAATTTCTCCACTGTCCCACTGAAAAGTCCCAGTACTTCCTGATCTGTAAAGACCGATCCATGCTCCAGTTAGCCTACAATGGAAAGAAGGTGCCAAGAAAACAGAAATATCGAAAATATAACCCTAATAGCTTGCCTCAATCTGATTATAACCCAGATCCTATCATCATAATATAACAGCTTGTGTAATACAATCTCCGATGTCCTTTAATTTACCATACTATTGTTTAATTTAATAAAGGCCCAGCGGCTGGCAAATCTATAGTGGTCAAGCTGGTTAGGTTTACTACAATGTGGTCAGTTGTCACACACCAACTGTTCTGTAACATGCTATGTAATCATCGTAAGATAATCCTAAGTTCTTTTGTTCAGTATCATTAATGCATGTACCATTTTTGGTATACACTGGATGTAAATCAGACGGGCTTTGGCAGCTCACAGAGAAGAGTTTCTCATATATTTAGTATACCATTGTGTATGTTGGGAATAAAATGTTGAATTTAGATCATCTGTGATTTCTGTTAACCCAAACTATGTCATACATATTGAAAGTATATGAAACCAAAAAGATAATAAATAGTTATTCTACTTACTGCCCACTTTCATCCTATTGCTAAAGACCTCTACGCGCAAGCGAGTTATTGAAATAAAATTAAACCATGTTAGTCCTGAAATGACCTAGTTTGGGTCGAGTGGACGTTAAACCCCATTTCCCCCTCTCTCTAGCTCTGTCCTCCCGAAATGACCTAATTTGTGTCGAGTGGACGTCTAACGTTTACCATGGCAACTTCTGTTGCACAAACTGGTAGTAGCATACTACTTTATTCATCCTTCCAGAGTTAATTCTGTGAAAGGAAATCTAGTCTGTTATGGCCTCAGCTCGCCATGGATCGGGCCCGTATCTAAAGGGGGGCGCGGCGAGCATTTCACGCGGGGGGGGGGGTGGTAGATACGGCGAGCTGGGGCCATAACAGACTAGATCTAGTCTACGCCCCCCCCCCTCCGCGTGAAATGCCCGCCACCCCCGCTCAGAAATTGCTAACAATCATTAAAGTATACACACAGTTCCTTATATTAACCTAAAAAAAACTACGCTTCTGGGAGGGGCCTTTTTGAAATCCGGGCCATTGCTATCTCTAACAACAATGGTTAGATTTTCATAAGCTGAAGTTCATTTTGGGGTTCCTATGACGTCATCAATTTTTGTGTAGTTGGCATACGTGACGGGGCATACGGACACGGTAGCACCCATCAAACAGTTTATATCATTGAAAAACATCGCCCCAATGGTGAAAATCGTAACTCATATGTACACGACGCGAAAATCAGCCCAAACTTTGAAACTACATTGACGCAACGTATCAGTTGGACAACTTCTTCTTACCAAAAGTCTCTAATATTTTTTATAATAAACAGCGTCGAATTAAAAACATTTGTTGTGTTATTATTAAAAGTGTGTTGGATACCAAAGTTATTCTTTGTTCAGTTGAACAACACGTGGGCTTATAGGGATCGTAGTCTAAACGCATAAACACAACAAAGAAAGAATTCTTATTTAACGTTTCCCTATTCAAAAACTCTGAACTATTTCTATTAATCACACGGTCAATAAATTCAACAGAATATTTCTATATTTGGTTTAATACAATAATCTTTTATGGTATTATTTCACTAATAAAGGAGCTCATAATCTTAACCTTGCTTTGGCTATACGTGACGAATTGCACGTTGAATACATGACAGTACTTGTGTATATTGTCAACAGTTTGTCACAAAGACTATTACACAATATGAGGACGAATCTGACATCCAGATAGATAATCCATGCAATTTAATGTTCTCTCTAACTAGAGTAATAATACTCAAACATAAATTAACGTGAAGTCCAAATTAATTCTACGCGAGATAAACACTGAATTATGTTTTTAAAATAAATTTAGCCAAGGTTTGTGGAACGACGTCAGATAGATGCTAAAAACTAGTGGTTGACCCAAAGTAACACCGCAAGTGGTAGACCACCGCTTTCGGACCTATATTACTCCTCTTCCGGGCTACCCCTTTACACCAGATTCCAGCCTCGTGACAGCCCTAGTATAGCCGCCAACCCCGAACAGACAGACAGACAAACGACAGACAGATAGACGACAGTCACAAATATAGATAACAGGCTTTAAAATCTGCCTATCACTCATATTCGTCGTTTATACAGAACGTCAGGGCTTGTTCAGCTCTTGCACTGTATTTAAAAATACTGGTGGACATTTTATGCGAACTGATTTTTATACGACTCTAAACTAATTATCGGCCATTCTTGGATTTAACATTATTCGTACATTAGATACAATACATATCACAGTTTCCCCAGTCCTGGCAATGTATTTCAAAACAATTATTGTACTCTATTATCTCTCACAATTTACACTATATGTGTTGTCATATCTGTAATAGTTCAAGGTCTTCACAACTGGCAATGATCCTTCTAATTTTCCCTCCAGGCACCACCTACCAAATGGTACTACAATAGACTAAAGTATGCCAATTGAATACAGACAATAAAAACTGAAACAATTCGTTTAAATTTTATGGTTAGTCGAGAATATGTTATAATCTATTAACCATCAAATACCACTACTTCCGCCGTTACCGGTACCAGCAGCAGTTTACTGACTTATTGCTTGCTATTTGCACAAGAACATGGCTCTAAAAAATAAAGGCATCGACAGTTCTTTCTTGCTGTTAAAGATACATTTTCCGGAAAGTGTTTATCGGGGCCCGATTCCTAGAAAATTCTTAAGCACGTTCTTATACTTAGATTTTAAGTAGACTTTGCAATTAAGTAAACTTATCTTATTTTGTGTTCCCAGAAAATTCTTAAGAACGTTCTTGTGCTTAGATTTTAAATAGACTTCAGTGTAAGCACCAGCAATTTGTTATGTGTTCCAAGAAAAAACTTAAGCACAACTTCGTTCTTACAATTATCAAGCAAGGTATAGGGCTTGCTTACCAACCTTAAGCCTGTTTCTGCTTCAAACAATACGGCTGACCACATTTTTTGATATCTAAGAGACATTTGGAAGACAGAAAATCCTCAAGCAATATATTCTCGACAAGAATGCTATAGAATATTTCGCTTCTACACTAAACAATTTGATTTATTTACAACTTGTAAACAACACAAACGCGGGCCACTTTAAAGGAGCTAAATCGCTAACATTTGGGACCTTGAAACTGACACAAGTGGGTCGTAACGCATATAATACTCTAAAATGAATGTATATAAACTGATTTACATTAAATCGTTTCCGTTTTTACTCCAATTTCAAATCAGTTATGGTCGGCGAAATAAGCCAACAGTTTCAATCGAATGCAAATTTTTAGCGTCTAGTTATTCCAGTCTGCATGCACCATTTGATTTGGTGCAATATTTCTAGCCTCGTTCCGAGAGTCTCTTGCTAGAACTGGGCTGAAACGCATTATGGTACACGATTCGTGTACCAATGGTAAAATATTTGTCTTGTCTTAAATATTGCATATCAGAAGGCCATCTTTTCCCGTTAAGATCACATCATCAATTTTTATTTAAACTGACAAATCATTCGTGTTTTCAATGTGGAAGATTTTGGATGATATTGAGTTAGAGACTTAGCTACTTTCAAATCAGGCACTCTCTCAATCATTCCGTCAGTTTGCATGTGCTTGCGTTTTTTTTTTTGTTTTTTTTTGGGGGGGGGGTAGCTTATAGACTTATGGCGGACATGTCAAAGGCATCAGGGGATCACGTGGTTAAGTTGGTAAGACGCTAGCCAGGGCCGATTCCTAGAAAATTCTTTAAAGTAAGCACAAAGTTATGCTTCACTTTTGCTTACGTAAGAAACTTTATAAAATACCGTCTCTAGAAAATTCTCAAGACCGTTCTTACGTAAGCTCAGTGAATGCAGGACGGAGGACAACTGTCTTGTCATTCGGATGGAACCAAAAAACGAGGTCCCGTGTACAAACTGACGTGCGCGTAAAAGATCCCTTGATTGAATTCGATAGAGTAGGCCGTAGCACCGCTGTCCGGGCAAAATTTCCCTCATAGCACACTGTATGACGAATGTCCGTCTTCATTAGCCCAGTTTAGGAGCAAAACAGTAGGACGTTAAACCGTATTTCATTTCATTTCATTTATCAAATACATCTAAATCGACTATTTGCCGGAAAGTTAACATCATTGGTCTATTTATAATTCTATGCGGACCATAGAGCTATATATAGAAACTCTCAATTTATCAGTCACAATGTGCTTAGACTCGTACTTGGCTTGTTTTTACGTAAGAACGGTCTTTAAAAATTGTTCTAGAGACGGTATTTCATAAAGTTTCTTACGTAAGCAAAAGTGAAGCATAACTTTGTGCTTACTTTTAAGAATTTTCTAGGAATCGGGCCCGGGTGTTGTTTTTATTTTTGCAATAAAAGTATGGCACAAATTTGGTGTATATGGAAAGTATAAAAACCCAATCTTACTAGAAAAACACCCATAGGACAAGCACTGGGCACAAATGGTAGGGTATCACTAAGTGGCAACCCGGCTGTTGTATGCCAGCTTATTGTGTGCTGTGCTAGCTTGACTGAGGGAACGCTTGTTATTTCTTGATCCAATGGTTTGGCGGTTTGGGGAACATTGAGGTGTGTCAACATACAAACGAAAATAATTAAGAATTTGTTTAGGCTTCAATTTGTATGATAAATGAACAGTAAGTAATGAAAACTGCAATTTGAATAATGAATCCTCCCTCGATGAAATGAGGTGACAGACATGGCTGACTTCTAGCAACAGTTTTTGTTAGGTATCTCCCCACGAATACATAGTTTTGAGAGGGCATTGAAGCAATGTTTTGATAGATTAATTAGTTCGAATAGGTGCTTAGTCCAAATATATCACTAAATCACCCAGATTGTACCGGGAAAGTTTTCTTAAGGGCGTCCGAATTATCTCAAAAAGGCACTGAAAAGAGAATATCTGTATTGCTATTACATCTGTATATCTAAATGTTAAAGAGCGCTTAATTCTATACCTCTTGAAATCTTTAACTAAACAACAAAAGGTCTACAAACACACATATTATGAATGTAAATAGATTAATTTGTTAATAGTAATTCCTAAACAATAATTATGTTTGGTGAAATACGCTAACAGTCCAGTTTGGACGGCGGTCATTTTCGGCTGCTTAATCTATTCTACACGTTATTTTCTGGTGTGAATCACCAGCCATTTCTTATCAATTTCGAATTGTCTTCTGGGATACGATTTTCTTTGGTCATCTCAAGTGGCTTTCGAGACCATTATGTCCATACAGTACATGACTCGTGTGCTGATTTTAAAATGTCCACTGTGTCTTAAATATTGTATACTAGGGTCCCATATATTCACATTAAGATATTAACATCCATATTGATTGAAATAGACCACTATTGAAATTTAATTCGTGTTTTTAATTTCCAATATCATGGGTATAATTGAGTTAGAGGTTTGACCTCTTTAAACGTTTCCCTAAATGACTGTACTGACAAAAAGGCTATCTTGTCCGTTCTTGTGGGTGATTAGCAGGGCCCACAGAAAACGCGCACTTCTGCGCAACCTACGAGAATCAATACGCATTGAAAATAACGTCTTAATGGTTTAACTCAATGAGATATTCTCAATAATCTGCTCTCGTGATGATTCCTATACAGTTAGTAACCAGTTTATTTCGAGTCTAACATGCACCCCCCCCCCCCCGAAATTATATTTGGTATTCATTTGCTCGAACCTGTCTTTCTTCCCAAAACACAATGTCACAATAATGTAATGAATGCTGCGTGTATAAAATATAACTTTAATTCATAAAGAATAAATTTTAAGGGCTATTTATGGGTTATACAGATATTGTTTATTGTAGCTTGTATATTCTAACAAATACATTTTGACTATGGGGGTTGAAAGGTTATCCTTTAACGATTTTAGTTGGCTGATTTGAAATGTATAAAGTCTTGCACTTAACTGTTACGCAACCAGAGGACTGAAGACACGACACACAAGTAGGCTGGTTATACTTGTTTGATCGTGTTGTAAAAGCCAGACTTCAACTTATCGGAAAGGTAAGAATTTCCCCTCATTTAATTATTTCTAATGAAATGGAACCGGACAGACTGTAATAGAACCAGAACTGGAATCGGGCAGACTGGTTTGGTACAGAAGGGACTCCCAACAAAATTAGACAGTAAAATAGACCATTAATTATTTTAATTCCTCCCAAGTCTATTAGTAATTTTAATTCCATCTATTACACAGGAAAGAAATTCTGAAATGATTCATATTTAAATCTTCAGTTCATTGGAATCATTTATTGATAACCAATTCTAAACGGCGGGCACTGGGACACGGACTAAAGCGGGGTGGGGGCTGGAGTACGCTCGGAATTCTAGAGCAAGGAATTAAGGCGATTGCCACAATCTCTCTTATAAACATATCGGATACAATTTTAAATGTGCTTACGTTCAAGAACAAATTGGTGCCAGTGCGGATCCAAGAATGGAGTAGATATGTGCCGCATAAAGATTCGTGGATCCGCACATGACGTCAATGGGGACCCCAGATGCACTGTTACACAATTATTGTACCACTTCAACTAAACAGAGCTTGGTATCTGTATGGTTTTTGATTAATTAGTACTTTTTGAGATTTATGCTCACGATCAGAGGAACTTCCTTTCTTAAACCGTTCCAGGGATGTATTTCAAAAATGCCACGTGAAGACAAGTCCATATACGACCATTTTAGCTTCTTCTAATTGCTCAGGCGGTGTTGATGGAAATGTGTTGGTTTTGCTCTACCAGGTCTCGATTTCTAGAAAATTCTTAAGTTCTTTAGCACATTCTTGTGCTTAGATTTAAGATAGTATTTGCATTTAGGTAAACTTATCTTATTTTGTGTCCCCAGAAAATTCTATTTAAGAGCATGCCTGTTTTTATTGTAATGTAGACCAC
The DNA here is from genome assembly GCA_036850965.1 of Patella caerulea. Classification (NCBI taxonomy): domain Eukaryota; kingdom Metazoa; phylum Mollusca; class Gastropoda; family Patellidae; genus Patella; species Patella caerulea. Next base: position 3,351,443 of record JAZGQO010000007.1, read on the forward strand.
AGGGTAAGTACAGACACGTTCTTGTGTGTTCCAAGAAAATACTTATGCATACATGTTAAAACCTGTCATTCGAAGTACATTTCTCATGCAAGGTACATGGCGTACTTACCAACCGTAAGTTTGTTTCTTCTTCAAACACGATGGATGGCCGTAGAGATATTCAACGGCATTTCCTACATCTGATGCCAAAGAGACAATTAAAAGACAAAGAAAATCCTTTAAATAAATATTCGCGAGAAGAATGCTGTAATAGAAAATTTCGCTTACTACCCTGAAACCATTTCTAAAATCACTGTAATCATGATTTCACCTGTAGATTGATTAATGATTTCTCAAATGTAAATACATGTATTCATATCTGGCAGGGGGGCGGGGTTTAAAATAGGCTATGCCTGTTCTCCAATACCTATTCAGAAACAAATCGAAATACAACTAAATCTGCTTCTGTCCCATGCAGATATGAAAGCTTTCATATTCCCTGTCACGTGTCATCGATTATATCAATTTTTTTAAAAATAGAACAAGAAAAATATAATTATCAAAATGGGTCAAAAACTCGGAACGTTACAAGTCTGAATATAGTGACAAATATTGCACCGGACCAAAAATTAATCTGCGAACTGAAGGGAAATAACTGAAACTTGTATTGCTGTTAATCGGAATGACTTCCAAAAGTTTAAGAAAATTGATCAAGCCGTTTAAAAACGGAACGGAAGAGAAAATGAAATCAAAATGGCGGGAAAGAACTTTAAAAAAGGCAGGAAAATATCGAAAATTAAATGAGATAACCTTTGAATCAGATTGGCCACAGATGTTCGAATATTTAGAATGAAATTGAAAATTTCGAAAATTAAAGACATAAATGGTCCTGTAAACAACATTGTCGGCACATACAAATTTGACCTTGATCCCGGATATCCTGAAATGTATTAATTTCAGTAATTGGAGACGCATAGAACATATTAAAGCCTATTTTGTTGATTTTCACGCCCGTTTAAGTGGATTTTTCACCGTTTTTCATATTCAATTCAAAATGGAGACCATCATTTGACCGAAATCAAAATTCTGCTCTGAACGTTTCTCAGGCATTCCATAAAGGATTCAGACAATGTAACACCCATGTCTGTAAATGAAATATCGCAACAGCCTGAGTGATTTTTAACATCTCAAGATTGTTGCACTTCCGGTTGAACGATAGAATTCATATTTTGTGTACGCATTAGTAATGTACGAACTGGTACAGGAAAACAAATTCTCTTTGAAAATTTGATTCTTATTTTTTCGAAGGGGGGTGGGGGTGGGGTGGGGATAACTTTGAAAATTTCTAATGACATCGTTGAAGCTGGATCAACCAGATCTACTTAATTCCTAATTTCATGAAAATTTTACCAATATTCAAGAAGTTGTCATGTTCGTTTTACTTCCGGGAAGAGATGATGATGACATAATCTTCGAATATGGATATTTCACATTTCAAGATGGTGGTACTTCCGGATTGAGCTACAAACTCCATTTATTTGTGTACAAATCAGTAGTTCGTAGCCTAGTACAGAAAAGAAAAAACCGAGTTGATCCGACCTATTGTTCGTCGATATTTGAAAACTTTGATCCTTAATATCCCCAAGGGGAGATAAGTTAGAGGGTTTCTAATGGCATCGGTATGATCTACTTACCTTCGAAATTTCATGCAAATCGTGCATCTGTTAAAGAAGTTGTCAAATTAGCTTCCGGAACAAAATTACAGGGACCAATTCTCGATAATCTGAAACTGCAGAAAAAAAATAAATAGTGAAATAGGTAAAAAAAAACACAAAGTTACGATTATACATTGTAAGTTTTTTTCGCTCGTAACATTCGGTGTTTTCGAATTCGTAAAACGTTTTGGAAATGGTTTTAATCTTATATTAGCAACGACAACGTAGCTAAAAACGTTGAGATATACTGATCTGTTTGTTTTTAGCACGGGACAATAAGTGTGCTGTATCTTCTGAATTAAATACATGTAGATAAATATTCTATTTGACAAGGCATATATGGCGAGTGGGTAATCATACTCTTCCTCGTGTACTAAATCTGTCAGCAATAATTACGTTTAAACAAATAATAATAATAAACTAAAGCATAATTTTATTTGTCAGATCCTAGTGGAGTTTGCATGGTACTAACTTGATCCTTGACAACCATCAGTGAGACAAAATGTCTTCATGGATTATTTACTGGATATTAAGAGCTGTTGATTCTATATTCCTGCTTCTGTTCACATTGTTTCTGACGTGGTATTTATATCTATATACAAGAAACTCAGCCCGTCGTCAGGATGAATCTGAATCGGAAAACCAGACTGTAGATACCGAAACAGATAACATCAATGTGAATAGCTCAAGAGATGAAGGAAGTGACGTAATAAACGGTATGTGCATATAATCAGGTTATCCTTCTTGTGGTACTTAGACCAAACTCATCAGTTGGTCCACCAGTCGAAGACCAACGTGGGCCTATACCGTTTGTACATCGGGCCATACGCCGAGTCAAATACTCATTGTAGATGAAATCCCCAGTGTGCACTTAAAACAGGATTATACACTGCACGCTGTACAACAAATTACTTTAAGTGGGCCACAAATACCCATTAACACCAAAACCTATATCCTATTAGTAAATTGTTACCAACATGTAGTATGGAACCAGGATTAGGTGTCCAGTTTATTTCTCCTTCAATTTTGAAGTATAAACACAATACGCTATCCTAAGGGCCAATCACGCAGGGAAATTCCAGGCCCGATTCTATAAGATAGTCACAACTAATGTGGGTTATATAAATGACAGACAACATTCTGCATTATAAACGCTCTTGTTTAATTTAGATAATATGAGTATCGGTTTGCGGGTTCAAGATTACGTTCTGGTAGTGCAAATATGTTTTTAAAATAATAAGCAAATTCTCTCTAAACAGAAAATGACTCTTGGCACCAAGACGTTTTACTTATGATCCAACCAATGCGAAATGAACTGAATCGTGAAATGGTAACACTGAAACGTAGACTGGGGGAAGTTTCATTGATAATTCAACAATTTAAAGATGGGAAAAGGGAAACCGATCGCTGGCTTAAAGACATTGGCCAAAGAGTTATGAAGTTGGACGCAGCTAGTAATCGAGGGAAACAGATCGACTGTCCTGCATCTGACAAAATACCAGATAATAAAATATCAATCACATGGCCCGAGTTGATAATGAACTACACTATAATAACTTAGAATCAGACCCTGTTTGACAAAGCCACATAAATGTTCATAAACCTTTCCCTTGCAAAAGTTATTGTTCAATTGCCCAACCAATATCATTTTTCAATTATTTTCTTTGAATCAACTAATTTTGTCTTATATAGAATGGACTCTTTTTGATACTGGTTAATCAAGTTGTTATTTTCCCAGAACAATCAATATCAAATGCAGTTTGTTTTATACTTCCAGAAAAGGACTTCTCTTCTCAAAAAGATGGAAGATGGCACCAAGAACGTGAAAGCATGATTCAACAATTCAAAGATGAAAGGGATAACGAAATTGCTAAACTGAAACAACTAATAGAAATCACGAAAACCGAGAGACAATGTGAATCAACGGATACAATCGAGAAACTCCAAGACCACATTAAAGATATGGACAGAAGAATTATGAAGTTGGAGACATCGAGCAGTTCAGGGAAACAGACCAAAGATTCTACGTCTATTAAAATACAAGGTAAGACAAGTATTAAAGAGATCGGATTGTTTGTTCGAACGATGTTTATTTCCAGACTCGTTTCAACATTTAAACTATTTAGATATAATTTAGACGAAACTAACGATTGGGCTTAAAGGGAAAAACCCCTCTACTTTTTTACACGATACTTAGAGTTAAGCCCTTTAAACTATACGGTCCGCTGTGATTACGAACAAACGATTCCAAACATTGTGTATAACGGAAACCTTCCCGTCTGGACTTTTACAGAATTTCTAGCTGTATATAGCAACAGCACTCGGATTCTTAAACCACTCTTTAAAGAATTGGGGTTTCACCCCAAGACACAACGAACGTGATATATAAGTGATCATCCTGACGGTTATTGGTAATCCGGCGTCCGTGAATAGGGTTATCGGGTGCTTAATTGCATCCCTGAACCTAGGTCGGATATGCGGCGGACCCTAGTCAAACCTTAATTTACGTACCACACCTTAGTGAACGGATCCTTAAACGGAAGCGCTAGGTCTGAATGGATTTGCGTGTTTTGTTTGTCATGTTTTTTTTAATTACATGGACGTATTCAAAACTTCGTGTTTTGTTCGTCATGGTATTTTATATCCCTCTTACAGAAATTGGTCCGATCTTTTGATTACATGGACGTATGTCAGTTCGAGGATATCTAGCACATCCAGAATGAGACTGCGTAAAATGAAATGAAATGAAATGTGGTTTTATGGCACTTCGACACCAACCGGGCTATATTGCGCAAAACCTACAATGATTTATGCGAGACAAGTTAAATAAATATCACAGAAAAAGTTTTATATGCATAAATAAAAGCAATATCACAGTAAATAAAATAATAAAATCAAATAAATCTTTTATGCATATAAATATTTAAAATATAAAAAATGAAATGATAAATATACAATTAAAATTTATAATAAAAGCTTGTCTCTTTTAAAAAGTCTAACAATTTACAATATAAGCCCGGTTGGGCGAATAATTGATTCAGAGACTGACAACGGTAAAAATGCGATCTAATGTCTTTGAGATGCTTGCACTCAATCAAAATGTGCTTCACTGTCAAAGGAACACGACAGTGTTCACATTCTGGTTGAGGCTCTCGCTTCAAAATGAAAATGTGTGTTAAAAAGGTATGACCAATACGAGAGCGACACAAAACAACTTCATCCCTCCTGTTAGTTCTATAGGAGCTTGGCCAGTCTCCTAAGAAAGGCTTACTGTGATGAAGTTTATTTGTGCCTGCAAGATCCCAAGACCGTTGCCAGCGGTCATTAATAAATGAATTGATAATAAATTTAAAATCCTTATAAGGAATGTAAAATTCGGAAATGGGAAGATCTAAAGCAGACTTGGCAGCCGAGTCTGCTTGATCATTCCCTTTAATATCCATATGACTGGGGAGCCAGCAAAGAACAATGTCCTTGCTGTTGAACTCGTTCGCTAGTAGCAGACGGTAGATATCTACTACTAGTGGGTGATCAAGCTGTTTGTTATGTATTGCTTGCAATGAGGACAAAGAATCAGTAAAAATTATATATTTGAGATTAGATGATGATTGAATGAACTCCAACGCCTGGATAATGGCCCGGAGTTCAGCTGTAAAGATGGAAGCAGCAGGTGGGAGGCGGACAGAAATGATCTCAGATGGTGTCACGGTAGCCGAAGCTACCCGATCATCATCTTTCGAACCATCTGTATATATTGGAACATAATCACCATATCTAGACCTTAGCTCTCGAAAGAGAGACTGGAAAACCGTCGAGCTAGTATCTCTCTTTTTATGTTGAGTAAGATCAAAATCGATCTTTGGGGGAGATACAGCCCACGGCGGAGTCTCAAAGAAAGGGGTATTCGCAATACTGTCAAGGCTTATACCAGCCTCAGACAGAAGGGGTTGTATGCGAATACCAAATGATGGAATGACGTTAGTCTTCCGGAGATATAAATGTTCATGAAGAGGTCTAAATATGGTGTTAAATGAAATGTGATTCGGAAGTGATGCAATTTTCGTAGCATACTGCAGGGCCAGTTTATCACGCCTGTTGTGCAGTGAGGGCTCGTGCGCCTCGACGTATAAACTGTCCACTGGAGATGTACGAAATGCTCCTAAACTGATTCTAAGTCCCTGATTGTGTATGGTGTCAAGCTCTTTGAGATAAGACTCGCGGGCAGACCCATACACAATACACCCATAATCGAGTTTTGATCTTATTACAGCTCGATATAATTTGAGCAAGACCTTACGGTCTGCTCCCCAGTCAGTATTTGATAAGACTCTCAATATGTTGAGGGCTTTCAGACATTTCTTTTTAAGGTTTTTAATGTGGGGGATAAATGATAATTTCTTATCAAATATCAGCCCCATAAATTTGGTTTCATCCACGACTGGTAGGCGATTGCCATCCAAGAAGAGTTCTGGATCTGGATGTAAACCTCGTTTCTGACAGAAATGCATGCAGACAGTCTTGGATTTCGAAAAACGAAATCCATTTTCGGTTGCCCATTGTTGAAGTGAATTCAAACAAAGCTGCAACTTACGTTCGATTATCCGCATGTCTGTAGAACCATAGCACATCTGAAAGTCATCAACATAAAGAGCGCCATTTGTACCTGGTTTAAGGCACGCTGGGATTGTATTAATTTTTATCGCAAAAAGTGTAGCAGATAATATGCTTCCCTGGGGAACTCCCATTTCCTGAGGAAATGGGTCAGAGAATATTGATCCCAGTCGTACCTTAAATGACCTATCTTCGAGGAAATTTTTAATGAAGATAGGTAAGCGACCTCGTAGGCCGAGGTTGTGGAGGTCGCGCATGATACCGTGTTTCCACGTGGTATCATATGCTTTCTCCAGATCGAAAAATATTGCAACTAAATGTAGCTTCTGGATGAAAGCGTCCCTGACGAACGTTTCAAATCGAACCGAAATCCACATTGGAGGTCTGTAATGAGGTTGTTGGACTCAAGGTACCAAACAAGCCTTCGATTGATCAATCTCTCCATGGTTTTGCAAATACAGCTAGTTAAAGCGATCGGACGATAGTTTGTAGGATTCGTATGATCTTTTCCCGGTTTAGGGATGGGAATTATTGTGGCTTCATGCCACGAAGAAGGGAAATTCCCATCAACCCAAATTCGGTTGAAAAGATCCAGTAAAATTAGAAGTGTAGGATAAGGTAAATGTTTTAAAATTTGATAGTGTATCTCATCTGGACCAGTCGCAGTGTCCCGAGCTCGCTTTAACGAGTCACGGAGCTCCGCAATGGAAAAACGATCATTATAGCATTCATCATTACGGGACTTGAAATTAAGTCGCCTTTTCTCCTGTTGTTGTCTAATGCCTCGAAAGGCATCGGAGGAGAAATTGGATGATGAATTGAATGAAAGAGTACTGGCCAGAGAATTAGCAATATCAGGAAATGTTGTTAAGGTGGTATTATCAACATTGAGATGGTTAACTGATAATGCACTACTTTTACCTTTAATCCTACGAATCCTATCCCATACCGACTTAGATGTGGTACGGGAGTTGATCCTGGAGACATAACTTTGCCATGAAGCTTTCTTTGCTTGGCGTATGGTTCTACGGGCCTTCGCCCGGACCATTTGGTATGCCGCAATATTCTCCATGGAAGGATGGTTTTTTAGTCGTCTCAGGATACGATCACGCTCTCTGAGAGCGAATTTGCAATCGTCGTTAAACCATGGTTTATTGAAACGTTTAGGTTCTGTCGTGGTTTTTGGAATCGCCTGCTCAGCTACATCTTGAAGAATTGAAGTGAATAAGGCCATTGGCTCAGCTGCATCTTCTAACTCCTTTGTATCAAAGGAGAAGAGACACAAAGATTCAAATAGAGCCCAATCAGCCTTATGCAACTTCCACCTCTGGGGTCTTTCGACCGGAGAGGGACCATTATTATCAATTATGATAGGAAAGTGGTCACTACCACATAAATCCTCATTTACTCTCCATGTAAAATCCTGATACAGGACCGGAGAGCATATAGTGAGATCTAGGGAAGAAAAAGAAGCTGTGGCAGGATGTAGATAAGTAGGCGAGTCATCATTTAATAAACACAAATTATTAAGATTAATGAAGTCCGCTATTTGTTTACCTCTGTTGTTATCATCTGGACTACCCCAGAGTGAATGATGACCATTGAAATCTCCCGTAATAATAAACGGGAGAGGAAGTTGTGAAACAAGGTCATCAAGATCTCTGGGATTAAGATGTAAACTTGGTGGAAGATATACAGAGCAGAGTGTAATAGGAATATGCAAAGTCACCCGAACTGCAACTGCTTGTAAAGGCGAGTTGAGAGTGACTTTACTCTGAGGGATATCTCCATTAAGAATAATAGAAACATCCCCATGAGCTCTACCATCACCAATTGCATGATGATGGTAACCAACAAATTGTCTAAAAGACAAAGTGTCAGAATTCCGTAAAAAAGTTTCCTGTAAACAAATAGCTAAAGGATTATATTTTTGAATTAAAAGTTGGACTTCATTAAAATTTGGTTTTAAGCCACGACAATTCCATTGGATAATGGAATTTACCATTGTCAGGGATGATTTATTTTTGGCGGTTTACCGCCAAGGGGGAGACTGCGTAAATCAAGTTGTAAAACTTATGATGTGACCTTTCTTTCCTTATCAGGAAAACAATACGGGAAAATGCTCGAAAAGGACTACGACAACATACAGACCAATTTGATGTTCCTAATTGATAATATACAAGATCCTACACGTCTGTGTCTCTCGTTGTTTTCACGTGGGGTTTTTAATGATGATGATGTCGGAAAAATAAGGAGATGTCTACAAAATGAAAGCCCCCGAGATGCAACAGACAAACTTCTTTTCGTTTTACTTGATTCTGGAAGAAATGCTTACCAACCGTTTTTAGAGTGTTTAGTCGAAGTGGGATATAATAAAGTTATTCAAAGGCTTCAGGAAACTCAAGGTAAGCTAATCATATCACCAAAGTGTTTTAATCTGGGCATTCCCTTTGAGATGATCTCAGTATAAAAGTGTGTGTGTATGGGTGGGGGGTAGAGCGTTTGCGCTGTATCTGAAGGTCTCTCATTCAACTGACGTGGTTTTGATTCCCCGGTTGTACTTGACAAGGAGTAGGGTTGTCTGTCCAACCTGGTGGGTTTTTGCCTTCCTCTGTTAGTCCCAAAATCACCTAGTTTGTGTCGTTAAAACCCCATGTCTCTCCCTCTCTCTGGTATGATTCATTTTATGTTTTATATCATCAGATGATGATGGTAGTTGGTCTGTAGGGCCGAGTTTAAATACTTGTAGGGCCTTGACCAAACTCAGCAGATGGATCCCAAATTTATCGAAATATAGGTCATAATTGAAAACCGATGTAGGCCTATACTGATTATACAGCGACCTCATGTTCAAGACCCTATGCTAATTATCCACGATCATTTATGGTTTTAAATGCATTCTACAATGAAATGATCAGTGTACACTTGGAGCACTGCACACGGCACGGCAAATTAATTTCAGTCGGCTCTCAGATATAGGCAAAAAAGGCACAGAGACTGAATCTTATTATACTCGTAGAATATTTTAATGAAACAAACTTAACAAATTTAACAAAAGTAATTAAACTTTCAATTGTTAACGAAATCTACCCTGGGTGTGTGTTTCAGGGGAATCAGACAATCCACAGAGCGAGCAAGTAAGATTAATAGAAGAACGGGAAGCACTAATGGAACGGGTGAACGAAAAGGAAAAAAGTCTCGGGGAAGTAGTAAAAGAAAAAGAGCACAAACTCCAGATGTTACAGGAAAAAAATGAACGTATCAACAAGGAGCTTGATGAACTAAGGAAAAAGATGGCCAAGATGGAGGATGAAAAACAGACGGAGAAAGATGAGCGGTTACAAGAAATTAGTCGTCTAAGAGCGAGGGAAGATGAACTTCTAAAGAACCACGAAGAAATAAGAGAAAACCAGCGAAGAATCCTCAACCAGATACAGAATTTGGAGTCACGTGTGGAAGATTTAAAAGCAGCAACAATCAGTAGAGAGAATGAATCGCCTAAGCTACAGTCTGATGTTACAAATCTTTTTACGTTACTGCAAAAAACTGCGACGACAGAAGACGGTAAGTTTTTGCTTGTTTTTTTTTTTAATTTAGTCTTCTCAAAACAAATTGGACTCCTTGTTTTGTTATTTGTTTCTACAGTAGTATATACATGAAGTGGTTTCTAGTACCACTCTCAAACCTCGTGGGTTTTCTCCGGGTCCTCCGATTTCTTCCCACTGCTAAAGACCCCTACCCCAAGCGAATTATTGAAATAAAATTAAGCCATATGTTAGTCCCGAAATGACCTATTTTGGGTCGGGTGGACGTTATATCCCATCTCTCTCTCTCTCTCTCACCCGAACTATGGGATGTTAGGAGTTAATAGCTATCATTCAATACCTCGTGATTTAATAACATCAGTTTGAAATTGGTGTTGTTTCAGAGATTAGACAATATATGACTAATTCTGCTCTTAACCTGGCGTAATGAAGACGAATATACGCCATACAGTGTGCTAAGAGGGAAATTGTGCACGGGCATCAGCGCTACGGCCTACTCTTATATCGAATTCCAACTGCCAAGGGATCTTTTACGTGCACGCCAATGTGTACACGGGACCTTGTTTTATTTGTTTCTACAGTAGTATATACATGAAGTGGTTTTATAGTACCACTCTCAAACCTCGTGGGTTTTCTCCGGGTCCTCCGATTTCCTCCATTATTGAAATACAATTAAACCACATGTTAGTCCCAACGGGCATACGTCATACAGTGTGCTATGAGGGAAATTGTGCACGGGCAGCGGCGCTACGGCCTACTCTTATATCGAATTCCAACTGCCAAGGGATCTTTTACGTGCACGCCAATGTGTACACGGGACCTTGGTTTTTGTTCGAACGACAAGACAGCTGTGCTTGTCAGGCCCTCCGTCCTGTATCACTGACAAGAGGAAACTACGCCAAAAAATCTGGATGAACTTTCTCGGCCAATGCAGGGATCGAACACCCGACCTCCAGGCTATCAATCCAGCGTCTTACCAGCTCAGCCATGTGTTCCCCCGATTCGTGTTAGACCCATTCTTAATTTTGGATGCTGCTCAATTTCTTGTGCTCGGCAATTCCTCAGAAGCCTAGTATATTTATTTTCAAATGTCTTATAGAAAGCTCTAACCTGGGAAACAGTGAAAATATGGAAGATGAAAATTTGGAAACGTTTGGTAAGTTGAATATCACAAACAAACTTGTCCGAAGCTTTGTGCTGATTGTAAACCAAGGGATTATAAATAAGATTTCAATGTATAGCCAAGTGGACATTAATTGCCTTTCTGGAACATGTTTCATGAACATCATTCCAATATCTCAGGATGCATCAATCTACTAAATGATGGGTTGTGTGGTTACTCAATGCATTCACAGGATATCACCACTGACAATGGTCTTGGGATGTTGAGATAAATGAAATGAAATGGGGTGTAACGTCCGACTGGGCTAATGGAGACGGACACATGCTATACAGTGTGCTAAGAGGGAAATCTTAACCAGACAACAGCGTTTTACGGACATACCAATGTATACATGGAATCTCGATTTTTCTTCCAAGCCGAACGACTTGACAGCTTTTCTCCCTGCGCCACTGACAAGGGGAAATGGCGTCGTAAAATCCGATGACTTTTCTCGGCGTCTTACCCTTATAGTCACCTCCTACAGAACAAACGGGGGGGGGGTTGTTTTGTGTCGCCCTCGTGTTTATCGTATTGTCAGTCAAGTTCTTTTAGAGGATATTTTGTCGTGTACACACTGGCATGCACTTTAAATGATCCTTTACAGACCCTAATATGACATATGTTCATTTATAAGGAAAGTTGAAATGAAAATTACTGGCAGCTAAGCCATAGCGCAGCTTTGTGGGCCAATTTTTTCTCAAAAAATGTTTTACAATTGGAATTCGATATAAGAGTAGGCCATATTGACGCTGTCAAATCAGAACAATAGGACGTTAAACACCATGCGATAGTTGTTTATGTATATAAATATATATTTGTCTCGTTAAAATCACCATGTTTGTCGCCATGGTTACCGGCTGGAGCTGAGGTACCATAAAACTCTATTTTATTTCATACATTTCCCGGTTGTTTACCATAGAATTATTTTTAGCCAAATATCATGACATTATGATCTCTGTTTAGATGTATGTTACCATGGAAACGGCAAACAACAAATTCATCCAGTCATTAGCACTGTCCCTGATCTGGGTTCTACGGATGAAGTAATTCTAGGCTGTAATGTTGACGAAGAACAGGATACCATAGCCAAGACAAAGACGAACTTTCTTACATTAGATGATGCGTGTCTAAAGGGGGATTTAAATAATCTAAAGGATTTAATTGAATCTGGTCATGATATCAATAAGAAGGGCATAGTAGGCATGACACCAATATTATATTGCAGCAGGTCACACATTGAACCCGTGCCTAAAATTAAAATGATATTAGGTAAAAGTGGTAATATAGATGATCGAGATAAAGGCAATAACAATGTGTTACACCAAGCTTGTACGTTTGGTAGTCTAGAAACTGTACAGTTTTTACTAACACAGGGTTTAGACATTCATAGTAGGGGTTTTAATGGTCGAACACCAATACTGCAGTGTTGTCAATCAGAAATTGAACCCTTGCCTAAAATTAAACTGATACTAGATAAAGGTGGTAATATAGAAGATATAGATGAAGACAATAACAATATGTTACACCAAGCTTGTAGGTTTGGTTGTCTAGAAACTGTACAGTTTTTACTAACACAGGGTTTAGACATTCATAGTAGGAGATTTAATGGTCGGACACCAATACTGCAGTGTTGTGAGTCACAAACCGAACCCGTGCCTAAAATTAAACTGATACTAGATAAAGGTGGTAATATACATGATATAGATAAAGACAATGACAATGTGTTACACCGAGCTTGTTGTCATGGTAGTCTAGAAACAGTACATTTTTTACTAACACAGGGTTTAGACGTTCATAGTAGGGGTCGTAATGGTTTGACACCAATACTGCAGTGTTGTGAGTCACAAACCGAACCCGTGCCTAAAATTAAACTGATACTAGATAAAGGTGGTAATATAGAAGATATAGCTAAATACAATGACAATGTGTTAAACCTAGCTTGTAAATATGGTCGTCTAGAAACTGTACAGTGTTTACTAACACAGGGTTTAGACATTCATAGTAGGGGTTTTAATGGTCGAACACCAATACTGATGTGTTGTCAATCAGAAATTGAACCCTTGCCTAAAATTAAACTGATATTAGATAACGGTGGTAATATAGAAGATATAGATAAAAAAAATAACAATGTGTTACACCTAGCTTGTAGGTTTGGTAGTCTAGAAACTGTACAGTTTTTAGTAACACAGGGTTTAGACGTTCATAGTAGTGGTTTTAAAGGTAGAACACCAATACTGCGGTGCTGTGAGTCACAAACCGAACCCATGCCTAAAATTAAACTGATATTAGATAAAGGTGGTAATATAGATAAAGACAATAACAATGTGTTACACCTAGCTTGTAGGTTTGGTTGCCTAGAAACTGTACAGTTTTTACTAACACAGGGTTTAGACATTCATACTAGGGGTTTTAATGGTCGAACACCAATACTGCAGTGTTGTGAGTCACAAACCGAACCCGTGCCTAAAATTAAACTGATACTAGATAAAGGTGGTAATATAGAAGATATAGATAAAGACAAAAACAATGTGTTACACCTAGCTTGTAGGTTTGGTTGCCTAGAAACTGTACAGTTTTTACTAACACAGGGTTTAGACATTCATAGTAGGGGTTTTAATGGTCGAACACCAATACTGCAGTGTTGTCAATCAGAAATTGAACCCTTGCCTAAAATTAAACTGATACTAGATAAAGGTGGTAATATAGAAGACATAGATATATACAATAACAATATCTTACACCTAGCTTGTACGTTTGGTAGTCTAGAAACTGTACAGTTTTTACTAACACAGGGTTTAGACATTCATAGTAGGGGATTTAATGGTAGAACACCAATACTGCTGTGTTGTGAGTCACAAACCGAACCCGTGCCTAAAATTAAACTGATACTAGATAAATGTGGTAATATAGAAGATATAGATAAAGACAATAACAATGTGTTACACCAAGCTTGTAGGTTAGGTAGTCTAGAAACTGTACAGTTTTTACTAACACAGGGTTTAGATGTAAAAAGTAAAAACAGATCGAATCAGACACCTGTAGATTATTGTAAGTTTCCGTCTGTGCCTGAGTCATACGAAAAGATTAAATTATTAGAAGAAAAGTTAAAATTGTGAGTCGTGTGATATTATTTATCGTTTATTTATGTCATTTAACTGTTTTGTCATTCTATTCTCCATCTAGTATAGTAGTTGTCTCCCCTTCAAATCATATCTTAATTCGATTTTCAGAGTTAAGCCACAAATTTTAATACATCCATACTTTTTGTATACATGTTAAAATAGTCAAAGTTTTCTATTAATGTTATTTTATTAAAAGCAAACTTTTTTTTTAAGAAAAACAAACTTTGCTATAAAGTCACACTGTTCTATAAATAAGAACATGTTGTCTGCACATTGAGGAAATTTGACATGAAAAGAAATGATCGAACTGGACAAATAAAGACAGCTTGGAAAGTTGAAGCTTCAGGTCAAATAGCATTATTTTATATTTGTTGCTAGGGTTACACTAATTCTAAACCGGTGTATGCCCTGTTTATGGTCAACCCAATTGTCTTCATAAGATTTTGGACACCGAATGGTTTTCATGTTGTAATGAAAATACTTTTAGTATTTAACTTATTTATTAATTGTAATATATTAATATTGGTATGTAATAATATTTATTGTACTATAAGACATTATATATATACATTGTTATTTGCATAGAATATACTCGGTAAACTGATTTATTAGAAAAGAAAACCTATCTATTTGTTGTTGGGGTTTTTTTGGTGGGGGGGGGGGGGTAAGTGAGTTTGTGGATGAGGTGGGTTATATATTTATACAGTTATATTTCTCCTGGCTTTGGAGCTAACCCCAATTCTAAAATACAATTTTCCTTTGTATTTTTAGCTTATAAACATACGAGCTTTACACAGGCACTTGAAGGGATTAAAATAAATTAAAATAAAACTTCTTACCACTGCTTAATAAATACAAGAAGGTAAGTCACTACGCCATCTTTGTTTTGACTGAGATACCATGAATCGTCTGAATTCATCTCACAATACTCACTAGTTCTAACACTTCATGTCATTTTTATTGCTAACGAGACTTTATTTGATTATTATTCACCTTCCGATGTAATTAAATTGGTCATTTAACACTGTTATTGATAACAAATCAAACTTGAACCGCTATCATTTATCCGCAATCAACTTGCCGAGACCGGAAGTATTCCGAAAATAGGTCAAAAGAAGTCTGTGTCACCCAGTTCCTTTATAAACCTATCATTACTCTATATGTGCATAGGAACTGGGTGATCGAGTTTCGCCTAACAGCGGCCTCGCTTCGTAGGCTTTATCACGTTATAGAACTTACGAAGCCAGGCCGCTGTTGATTGAGACTTGATCAGCCAGTTCCTATGCACATATCGAGTAATGATAGGTTTATAAAGGGACTGAGTGACACAGACTTCTTTTGACCTATTTTCGGAATACTTCCGGTCTCGGCAAGTTGATTGCGGATAAATGATAGCGGTTCAAGTTTGATTTGTTATCAATAACAGTGTTAAATGACCAATTTAATTACATCGGAAGGTGAATAATGATCAAATAAAGTCTCGTTGGCAATAAAAATGACATGAAGTGTCAGAACTAGTGAGTATTGTGAGATGACACCAGACAATATATCATAAAAAAGTCAGAACAAAGATGGCGTCTGCCATCCCTTGATCATATAGGCTAGTTATAGTCAAGCAGTAGTAAGAAGTTTTATTTTAATCCCTTCAAGTCCCTGTGGAGCTTTAGCATAGGATCAATGGGGAACGAGGGGGTGCGGGATCAGTGTACTTTCGTGCTATTATGCTGAGAGCTTTAGAAGAAGTTTGGGTAACACTCTCAGGTCAAGTACGTTTTAGTATGTATGAAAACGGAAATGAATAGAAATGGTTCTACGTTTCTGTGGCAACACGAATAATGGCGCAAGCGACACTAAGACCTACTTTGGCGTCGACGCTAACGTAAACACAGGATTTCGGGTTTTTGGTCCTATCTGAGCTGCTATACGTTGTCCGTTGCAAAGTCTTTTCTCCATCACCATTGGCGGAATATGTCGGCCAGCACCATTGACGAGGACACCTCGACCGGACGGAATATCTCGACCAACACCAGGATAAAGCACAAGATCTCCAAGTTTATCGAGCTGAGTTTGAGATCATAGGTTTAGAGTTGTCATCGTTTCAACTCTGTCTATAGTTTTGGATTTCGATGAAGAGGTACGAGTATTTCACCCTCGATCCCCCCCCCCCGCATGTCCAACACCATAACTGAGTACAGCTCGGGATTCGACCGTTTTACCCGACAAAGAGTAAGATCGCCCGTCTAATCTGGTGGGTTTCCTTAGGGTCCTCTCATTTCATCCCATGCTACAGACACCTACGCCCATAAAACTGAAACATACAATAATATGTTAAATCCGAAATAACCTAGTTTGTGTCGAGTAGTCGCTCGAAACCATAATAGAGTACAAAACGTCGAGTCCTGGTTTTACATTTTTTATTGTGTCTACTATGCCAATCGCAGACAGGTTAACAGTTGTTGAACGAACAATGTTTTGGAGGTTTCCATAAATATTGGTTCCCCAGTCAGCACCCATACCACCCACCACGGTGCTAATAAATCGTACATAAGTTAGAAATTAGAGTGACGTAACTGCAACCAGTCGTTTGAATACAAACAATCAAACAATCCATGTAAGATGTGACGTCAAAATCTGAATATGTCCAGTTGAATTCGGATTATCTCCTTTTTTCTCAAACGAAGCTTCACGACCTGTAAAATTAAAATAAAATCGTTTCTTACTAAAGAATAAAAGATAATTCTCTTACTGAATTTTATGAATCATGTATTTATATGTGAGGGGCCACAATGGGTTAGATGTTAACCTAAAATGTCTCGCCAGCCAGAAGGTCGGGTGTGCAATCCCTGTGTTTAAATCAGATTGATGCATCCAGGAGATCTCATGTTGGTGGAAACGGTACTTCGTGCATGTGCCTATCTTTACTTTGGGGGGGGGGTCCATCCGGTTTCCTCCCACTGCAAAAGACTACTACGCGCAAGGTTTGTGTCGAGTGGACGTTAAACCCCATTTCTTTCTCTCTCTCTCTCTCTCCAATCTTCATTTGCCCCGTTGATGCCGAAAAATAGGGGCCTAAAGTCATTTATCTTTATCCTTACTCTGTTTCTGTAAAATTCAAATTAGGCTCTGATATTTAATTGCTTGCTAATACAAATCCAGGGATGACTTCATATTGTATCCCTTCTTAGTTGTAAGTCCTAGACATGAATATATACATACCCTGGCTCGATTCGATGAAGTCTGTGCGTGTCATGTACATGAGGGTGCTAGGGCAGTTAAAGGGCAATGTTGTTATCCGTGGTACTTGTGCGCTTTCTGTTCAAAAGAAAATATGTGTAATCATTATTACATTGCATACAAGGGAAGGTAGAGAGCGGCGAACAAATGTCTACCAGTGGGTAGATCGGGGGCAGACAAAAAAATGTATGTCTACAGAGGGGAGTAGGATGGAGCAATGTAGAAAGCGGTTAAGAAATGTCTAATACGAAGGGGAGTGTGAGGGGTTGGGGGATAGGTAGTGGTCAACAAATGTCTACCAGTGCGTGAGTGGGTAGATTGGGGGCAGGCAAAGTAATATGTGCCATCGGATAATGAGTAGTGTACATTTGTTGAGGAGGGTGGGGAGCGGACAAGGAAGAACTGTCTACAGAGGAAGCAGAATGTGAAGAAGCTCACCTGTATATTCACAAACATATGGATACATTGTATCGCAATGAACTCCCGTCCATCTGAAGCCATTTCCATTAGAAAGCCCACACACGCAAGATTCTCCAATATTTGGCTCCCCAAATCCCCATCCTTGAAAGTCTACAATTTCACCATTGTCCCACTGAAAAGTCCCAGTTCTTCCTGCTCTGTAAAGACCTATCCATGCTCCAGTTAGCCTACAATGGACAGAAGGTGCCAAGAAAACATAATAATCGAAAAAAGAACCTTAATAGCTTTTCTCAATTTGATTAAAACACAGATCCTATCATCATATAACAGCTGGTGTAATACAATCGCCGATGTCCTTTAATTGACCATACTATTGATTAATTTAATAAAGGCCCAGCGGCTGGCAAATATATAGTGGTCAAGCTGGTTGGGTTTACTACAATGTGGTCAGTTGTCACACACCAACTGTTCTGTAACATTCTATGTAATTATCGTAAGACAATATTGAGTTCTTTTGTTCAGTATCATTAATGAATGTACCATTTTAGTATACATTGTCTTAGGGTTTTGGATGTAAATCAGACGAGCTTTGGTAGCTCACAGAGAAGGGTTACTCATACATTTAGTATACCATTCTCTCGTAATCTGGAAAAACCAAATAACTCTGTTTAATGTAGTTTTGAGTAAACAAAGGAAAACTGTTTTGTTAAGCTACTGAATATATAACCAATTTGATTTTGTCTTTTTAGATGAAGATAATTAGAAGCACTTTCAGTGAAGGAGAAAAAACCCTATAATTATATACATGTGTACTGAGTCCAAATATGGGTCTCACTCAGTTTTCACCAAATTTTGACTTGCTAGGTTTTTCCAGATTACGGGAGCATTGTGTATGTTAGAATAAAATGTTGAATTTAGATCATCTTTGATTTCTGTTAACCCAAACTATGTTACACATATATTGAACGTTTATGAAACCAAAAAGATAATAAATAGTTATTCTACTTACTGCCCACTTATCTGGTGAACGATATTCCCAATAAAATCATTTTTGGTTAGACTGTCTATCTGAACTAAATTCATTCCATGGAACTGATAACACTGGCTAGCATTTTGACGGGTTAACGTTGGTTCGTGCACATAAACCACATAACCTAAAACTATGTAGTGAAAACAATTCTGTGAAAGGAAATATAGCCTGTTATGGTCGCAGCTCACAAAGGATTCTCCCATTGACTCTAGATTTTACCTCAAATTTAAGTTGAGTGGGAATTTTCTCCCACAAATGGAGCAACACGAGGTGACCTCTCATTTCACCCCATGCTAAAGACACCTAAGCACAGGCGAATTATCCAAGTAAAACTGAATCATATATGTTAGTTCCGAAATGAATGGTCGCCTGTCCAACCTCGTGGGTTTTCCCCGGGTACTCCGGTTTCATCCTACTGCTAAAGACCCCTACGCGCAAGCGAGTTATTGAAATAAAATTAAACCATGTTAGTCCTGAAATGACCTAGTTTGGGTCGAGTGGACGTTAAACCCCATTTCCCCCCTCTCTCTAGCTCTGTCCTCCCGAAATGACCTAATTTGTGTCGAGTGGACGTCTAACGTTTACCATGGCAACTTCTGATGCACAAACTGGTAGTAGCAAACTACTTTATTCATCCTTCCAGAGTTAATTCTGTGAAAGGAAATCTAGTCTGTTATGGCCCCAGCTCGCCATGGATCGGGCCCGTATCTAAAGGGAGGCGCGGCGAGCATTTCACGCGGGGGGGGGGGTAGATACGGGCCCGATCCATGGCGAGCTGGGGCCATAACAGACTAGATCTAGTCTACGCCCCCCCCCCCCGCGTGAAATGCTCCACCCCCCGCTCAGAAATTGCTAACAATCATTAAAGTATACACACAGTTCATTATATTAACCTAAAAAAAACTACGCTTCTGGGAGGGGCCTTTTTGAAATCCGGGCCATTGCTATCTCTAACAACAATGGTTAGATTTTCATAAGCTGAAGTTCATTTTGGGGTTCCTATGACGTTATCAATTTTTGTGTAGTTGGCATACGTGACGGGGCATACGGACACGGTAGCACCCATCAAACAGTTTATATCATTGAAAAACATCGCCCCAATGGTGAAAATCGTAACTCATATGTACACGACGCGAAAATCAGCCCAAACTTTGAAACTACATTGACGCAACGTATCAGTTGGACAACTTCTTCTTACCAAAAGTCTCTAATATTTTTTACAATAAACAGCGTCGAATTAAAAACATTTGCTGTGTTATTATTAAAAGTGTGTTGGATACCAAAGTTATTCTTTCTTCAGTTGAACAACACGTGGGCTTATAGGGATCGTAGTCTAAACGCATAAACACAACAAAGAAAGAATTCTTATTTAACGTTTCCCTATTCAAAAACTCTGAACTATTTCTATTAATCACACGGTCAATAAATTCAACAGAATATTTCTATATTTGGTTTAATACAATAATCTTTTATGGTATTATTTCACTAATAAAGGAGCTCATAATCTTAACCTTGCTTTGGCTATACGTGACGAATTGCACGTTGAATACATGACAGTACTTGTGTATATTGTCAACAGTTAGTCACAAAGACTATTACACAATGTGAGGACGAATCTGACATTCAGATAGAAAATCCATGTAATTTAATGTTCTCTCTAACTAGAGTAATAATACTCAAACATAAATTAACGTAAAGTCGACATTAATTCTACTCGAGATAAACATTGAATTATGTTTTTAAAACCAAATTTAGCCGCCAAGGTTTGTGGAACGACGTCAGATAGATGCTAAAAACTAATGGTTGACCCAAAGTAACACCGCAAGTGGCAGACCACCGCCTTCGGACCTATATTACTCCTCTTTCGGGCTACCCCTTTACACCACATTCCAGACTTGTGACAGCCCTAGTATAGCCGCCAACCCCGAACAGACAGACAGACAGACGAAAGACAGACAGATGACAGTCACAAATATAGATACCAGGCTTTAAAATCTGTCTACCACTCATATTAGTCGTTTACATAGAACGTCAGGTCTTGTTCGGCTCTTGAACTGTGTTTAAAAATACTGGTGGACATTTTCTGTGTTATATGCGAACTGATTTTCATACGACTCTAAACTAATTATCGGCCATTCTTGGGTTTAACATTATTCGTTCATTAGATACAATACATATCACTGTTTCCTCAGTCCTGGCAATGTATTTCAAAACAATTATTGTACTCTATTATCTCTCACAATTTACACTATATGTGTTGTCATATCTGTAATAGTTCAAGGTCTTCACAACTGGCAATGATCCTTCTAATTTTCCCTCCAGGCACCAACTACCAAATGGTACTACAATAGACTAAAGTATGCCAATTGAATACAGACAATAAAAAGTAAAACAATTCGTTTAAATTTTATGGTGAGTCGAGGATATGCTATAACCTATTAACCATCAAATACCACTACTTCCGCCGTTACTGGTACCAGCAGCAGTTTACTGACTTATTGCTTGCTATTTGCACAAGAACACGGCTCTAAAATATAAAGGCATCGACAGTTCTTTCTTGCTGTTAAAGATACATTTTCCGGAAAGTGTTTATCGGGGCCTGATTCCTAGAAAATTCTTAAGCACGTTCTTATGCTTAGATTTTAAGTAGACTTTGCAAATAAGTAAACTTATCTTATTTTGTGTTCCCAGAAAATTCTTAAGAACGTTCTTGTGCTTAGATTTTAAATAGACTTCAGTGTAAGGACTAGCACTTTATTATGTTTTCCAAGAAAAAACTTAAGCACAACTTCGTTCTTACAATTATCAATCTAAGCGCAAGTCCCAAGTAAGGTATAGGGCTTGCTTACCAACCTTAAGCCTGTTTCTGCTTCAAACAATACGTCTGACCACATCTTTTGAAACCTAAGAGGCATTTGGAAGACAGAAAATCCTTAAGCAATATATTCTCGACAAGAATGCTATAGAATATTTCGCTTCTACACTAAAAAATTTGGTTAAGTGGGTAAGACGCTAGCCAGAGCCGATTCCTAGAAAATTCTTTAAAGTAAGTACAAAGTTACGCTTCACTTTTGCTTACGTAAGTAACTTTATAAAATACCGTCTCTAGAAAATTCTTAAGGCCGTTCTTACGTAAGCACAAGTTAAGTACGAGTCTAAGCAAATTGTGACTGGTAAATTGAGAGTACGATGCTCTCTAACGTCGTAAAAACATTTTTGGTATGCGAATTACACTGTAAACCCTAACCCTTCTATATATAGCTCTATGGTCCGCATAGAATTATAAATAGACCAATGACTTTCACTTTCCGGCAAATAGTCGATTTAGATGTATTTGATAAATGAAATGAAATGAATTACGGTTTAACGTCCTACTGTTTTGCTCCTAAACTGGGCAAATGAAGACGGGCATACGTCATACAGTGTGCTATGAGAGAAATTTTGCCCGGACAGCGGCGCTACGGCCTACTCTATCGAATTCAATCAAGGGATCTTTTACGTGGACGTCAGTTTGTACACGGGACCTCGTCCTGTATTCACTGCCAAGGAGAAATCACCTCGGAAAATTTGGATGAACCTTCTCGGCCAATGTATGGATCGAAAACCCGACCTCAAGGCTAGCGAACCAGCGTCTTACCCACTTAGCCACGTGATCCTATGATGCCTTTGACTTGGCCCCCATCGGCCTTCACATATAAAATGTACCACAAGCTAAAAAAAAAAAAAACCCAAAACGCAAGTACATGCAAACAGACCGAATAATTGTGAGAGCGCCTGATCTTTAAGTAGCCCGCGTGTGTGTTGTTTACCAATTTGGAAATAAATAAATTGTGTTTAGGGTAGACGCGAAATTTTCTATAGCATTCTTCTCGAGAATATGTTTCTAACGGATTTTCTGACTTTCAATTGACTTTTAGGTATCAAAAGATGTAGCAAATGCCGTCGAATAAATCCACGGTCAGCCATATTGTTTGAAGCAGAAACAGGCTTAAAGGTTGGTAAGCAAGCCCTGTACCTTGCTTGGGACTTGTGTGCTTAGATTCACAATTTTAAGAACGAAGTTGTGCTTAAGTTTTTTCTTGGAACGTGCTTGTGCTTACACTGAAGTCTACTTAAAATCTAAGCATAAGAACGTTCTTAAGAATTTTTTGTTTACACAAAATAAGACAAGTTTACTTATTTGCAAAGTCTACTTAATATCTACATGTAAGCGCATGAACGTGCTTAAGAATTTTTTAAGAATCGGGCCGCGGTAGGGTGTTCGATCCCTGTATTGGCCAGAAGGTTCATACCCTTGTCAGTGATGCAGGCTGAGGACCTAACAAGGACAGTTGTCTAGTCGTTCCGATGGGACGAAAAAATAAGGTCCCGCGTAAAAATTGGCGTGCACGTCAAAGATCACTTGACTCCCTCATAGCACACTTTATGGCGTATGTCCGTCTTCATTATCCCAGTTTAGGAGCAAAACAGTAGGACGTTAAACCCTATTTCATTTCATGTCATTTGTCAAATACATCTAAATCGACTATTTGAAGTTAATGTCATTGATCTATTTATAACTCTGTGATGCAGACGAATTAACGCCGTAATTTGCATACCAAAATTGTTTTTTTGACGTTAGAGAGCATCTTAGACTCAATTTACCAGTCACAATGTTCTTAGACTCGTACTTGGCTTGTTCTTACGTAAGAACGGTCTTAAAAAATTTTCTAGAGACGGTATTTCATAAAGTTTCTTACGTAAGCAAAAGTGAAGCATAACTTTGTGCTTACTTTTACGAATTTTCTAGGAATCGGGCCCGGGTGTTATGTTACAAATTTGGTGTATATGGAAAGTATAAAAACCCAATCTTACTAGAAAAACACCCATAGGACAAGCACTGGGCACAAATGATAGGGTATCACTAAGTGGCAACCCGGCTGTTGTATGCCAGCTTATTGTGTGCTGTGCTAGCTTGACTGAGGGAACGCTTGTTATTTCTTGATCCAATGATTTGGCGGTTTGGGGAACATTGAGGCGTGTCAACATACAAACGAAAATAATTAAGAATTTGTTTAGGCTTCAATTTGTATGATAAATGAACAGTAAGTAATGAAAACCGCAATTTGAATAATGAATCCCCCCTCGATGAAATGAGGTGACAGACATGACTGACTTCTAGCAACAGTTTTTGTTAGGTATCTCCCCACGAATACATAGTTTTGAGAGGGCATTGAAGCTATGTTTTGATAGATTAATTAGTTCGAATAGGTGCTTAGTCCAAATATATCACCAAATCACCCAGATTGTACCGGGGAAGTTTTCTTAAGGGCGTCCGAATTATCTCAAAAAGGCACTGAAAAGAGAATATCTGTTTTGCTATTACATCTAAATGTTAAAGAGCGCTTAATTCTATACCTCTTGATATTGCTATTATATCTAAATGTTAAAGAGCGCTTAATTCTATGCCTCTTGAAATCTTTAACTAAACAACAAAAGGTCTACAAACACACATATTATGAATGTAAATAGATTAATTTTGGTGAAATACGCTAACAGTCCAGTTTGGACGGCGGTCATTTTCGGCTGCTTAATCTATTCTACACGTTATTTTCTGGTGTGAATCATCAGCCTTTTCTTATCAATTTCGAATTGTCTTCTGGGATACGCCTTTCTTTGGTCATCTCAAATGGCTTTCCAGACCATTGTGTCCATACAGTACATGACTCGCGTACTTATTTTAAAATGTCCGCTCTGTCTGAAATATTGTATACTAGGGTCCCATATATTCACATTAAGATATTAATATCCATATTGATTGAAATAGACCACTATTGAAATGTAATTCGTGTTTTTAATTTCCAATATCATGGGTAATATTGAATTAGAGGTTTGACCCCTTTAAACGTTTCCCTAAATGATTGTAATTTATTTTGAAGGGTATTGACAAAAAGGCGATCTTGTCCGTTCTTGAGAATGATTAGCAGGACCAAAAGAAAACGCGCACTTCTGCGCAATATACGAGAATCAATACGCATTGAAA
Source organism: Patella caerulea (assembly GCA_036850965.1). NCBI lineage: Eukaryota > Metazoa > Mollusca > Gastropoda > Patellidae > Patella > Patella caerulea. The sequence goes on from JAZGQO010000007.1 coordinate 3,376,283, forward strand.
ATAACGCCTTATTGGTTTAACTCATTCAAATATTCTCTATAATCTGCTCGCGTTATGATGCCTATACAGTTAGTAATCATTTTATTTCGAGTCTAACATACACCCTCCCCCCGAATTTATATTTGGTATTCACTTGCTCGAACCTGTCTTTCTTCCCCAAACACATTGTCACAATAATGTAATGAAAGCTGCGCGTTTAAAATACAACTTTAATTCATAATTTTGAATTGAACGAGTTTGTAAAGAATAAATTTTAATGGCTATTTATGGGTTATACAGATATTGTGTATCGTAGCTTGCATATTCTAACAAATACATTTTGACTATGGGGGTTGAAAGGTTATCCTTTAACGATTTTAGTTGGACTGATTTGAAATGTATAAAGTCTTGCACTTAACTGTTACGCAACCAGAGGACTGAAGACACGACACACAAGTGGGCTGGTTATGCTTGTTTGATCGTGTTGTAAAAGCCAGACTTCAACTTATTGGAAAGGTAAGAATTTCCCCTCATTTAATTATTTCTAATGAAATGGAACCGGACAGACTGTAATAGAACCAGAACTGGAATCGGACAGACTGGTTTTGTAACAGAAGGGACTCCAAACAAAATTAGACAGTAAAATAGACCATTAATTATTTTAATTCCTCCCAAGTCTATTAGTAATTTTAATTCCATCTATTACACAGGAAAGAAATTCTGAATTGATTCATATTTAAATCTTCGGTTCATTGGAATCATTTATTGATAACCAATTCTAAACGGCAGGCACTGGGACACGGACTAAAGCGGGGTGGGGGCTGGAGTACGCTCGGAATTCTAGAGCAAGGAATTAAGGCGAGTGCCACAATCTCTCTTATAAACATGTCGGATAAAATTTAAAATTTGCTGATGTTCAAGATCAAATTGGTGCCAGTGCGGATCCAAGAATGGAGTAGATATGTGCCGTATAAAGATTCGTGGATCCGCACATGACGTCAATGGGGACCCCAGATGCACTGTTACACAATTATTGTACCACTTCAACTAAACAGAGCTTGGTACCTGTATGGTTTTTGATTAATTAGTACTTTTTGATATTTATGCTCACGATCAGAGGAACTTCCTTTCCTTAACCGTTCCAGGGATGTATTTCAAAAATGCCACGTGAAGACAAGTCCATATACGACCATTTTAGCTTCTTCTAATTGCTCAGGCGGTGTTGATGGAAATGTGTTGGTTTTGCTCTACCAGGTCTCGATTTCTAGAAAATTCTTAAGTTCTTTAGCACATTCTTGTGCTTAGATTTAAGATAGTATTTGCATTTAGGTAAACTTATCTTATTTTGTGTTCCCAGAAAATTCTATTTAAGAGCATGCCTGTTTTTATTGTAATGTAGACCACGGGGTAAGTACAGACACGTTCTTGTGTGTTCCAAGAAAATACTTATGCATACATGTTAAAACCTGTCATTCGAAGTACATTTCCCATGCGAGGTACACGGCTTACTTACCAATCGTAAGTTTGTTTCTTCTTCAAACGCGATGGATGGCCGTAGAGATATTCAACGGCATTTCCTACATCTTCTGATGCCAAAGAGACAATTAAAAGACAAAGAAAATCCTTTAAACAAATATTCGCGAGAAGAATGCTGTAATAGAAAATTTCGCTTACTACCCTGAAACCATTTCTAAAATCACTGTAATCATTATCCCACCTGTAGATTGATTAATCATTTCTCAAATGTAAATACATGTATTCATACCTGGCAGGGGGAGGGGTTTAAAATCGGCTTTGCCTGTTCTCCAATACCTATTCAGAAACAAATCGAAATAAAACTAGATCTGCTTCTGTCCCATGCAGATATGAAAGCTTTCATATTCCCCGTCACGTGTCATCGATTATATCAAGTATTTTAAAAATAGAACAAGAAAAAAATAATTATCAAAATGGGTCAAAACCTCGGAAAGTTACAAGTCTGAATATAGTGACAAATATTGCACCGGATCAAAAATTAATTTGCGAACTGAAGGGAAATAACTGAAACTTGTATTGCTGTTAATCGGAATGACTTCCAAAAGTTTAAGAAAATGGATCAAGCCGTTTAAAAACGGAACGGAAGAGAAAATGAAATCAAAATGGCGGGAAAGAACTTTAAAAAAGGCAGGAAAATATCGAAAATTTAATGAGATAACCTTTGAATCAGATTGGCCACAGATGTTCGAATATTTAGAATGAAATTGAAAATTTCGAAAATTAAAGACATCAATTGTCCTGTAAACAACATTGTCGGCACATACAAATTTGACCTTGATCCCGGATATCCTGAAATGTATTAATTTCAGTAATTGGAGACGCATAGAACATATTAAAGCCTATTTTGTTGATTTTCACGTCCGTTTAAGTAGATTTTTCACCGTTTTTCATATTCAATTCAAAATGGAGACCATCATTTGACCGAAATCAAAATTCTGCTCTGAACGTTTCTCAGGCATTCCATAAAGGATTCAGACAATGTAACTCCCATGTCTGTAAAGGAAATATCGCAACAGCCTGAGTGATTTTTAACATCTCAAGATTGTTGCACTTCCGGTTGAACGATAGAATTCATATTTTGTGTACGCATTAGTAATGTACGAACTGGTACAGGAAAACAAATTCTCTTTGAAAATTTGATTCTTATTTTTTCGAAGGGGGGTGGGGGTGGGGATAACTTTGAAAATTTCTAATGACATCGTTGAAGCTGGATCAACCAGATCTACTTAATTCCTAATTTCATGAAAATTTTACCAATATTCAAGAAGTTGTCATGTTCGTTTTACTTCCGGGAAGAGATGATGATGACATAATCTTCGAATATGGATATTTCACATTTCAAGATGGTGGTACTTCCGGATTGAGCTACAAACTCCATTTTTTGTGTACAAATCAGTAGTTCGTAGCCTAGTACAGAAAAGAAAAAACCGACTTGATCCGACCTATTGTTCGTCGATATTTTTTTTGGAAAACTTTGATCCTTAATATCCCCAAGGGGAGATAAGTTAGAGGGTTTCTAATGGCATCGGTATGATCTACTTACCTTCGAAATTTCATGCAAATCGTGCATCTATTAAAGAAGTTGTCAAATTAGCTTCCGGAACAAAATCACAGGGACCAATTCTCGATAATCTGAAACTGCAGAAAAAAAATAAATATTGAAATAGGTCAAAAAACCACAAAGTTACGATTATACATTGTAAGTTTTTTTCGTTCGTAACATTCGGTGTTTTCGAATTCGTAAAACGTTTTGGAAATGGTTTTAATCCACAGTCACCACCCATTGTTTGGGGGGGGGGGTAGGTCAAAGTTCCATAAAGATCCTAATGTTAGATTCTGAGATATATAAGATTTATGGGAAAATAGTTTATATATTGCTTAAAAAGACAAAGAGTAAGCCCCCCCCCCCCCCGCAAAAAAAGTAAAACCCAACATTTTATTCATTTACCAATTGGTAAACAACACATACACGGGCGCTCTCACAATTATTCCGTCTGTTTACGTTTCTTTTAGCTTGTGGCACATCTTATATTAGCAACGAGGTGGCTAAAAACGTTGAGATATATTGATCTGTTTGTTTTTAGCACGGGACAATAAGTGTGCTGTATCTCCTAAATTAAATACATGTAGGTAAATATTCTATTTGACAAGGCATATATGGCGAGTGGGTAATCATACTCTTCCTCGTGTACTAAATCTGTCAGCAATAATTACGTTTAAACAAATAATAATAATAAACTAAAGCATAATTTTATTTGTCAGATCCTAGTGGAGTTTGCATGGTACTAACTTGATCCTTGACAACCATCAGTGAGACAAAATGTCTTCATGGATTATGTACTGGATATTAAGAGCTGTTGATTCTATATTCCTGCTTCTGTTCACATTGTTTCTGACGTGGTATTTATATCTATATACAAGAAACTCAGCCCGTCGTCAGGATGAATCTGAAACAGAAAACCAGGCTGTAGATACTGAAACAGATAACATCAATGTGGATAGTTCAAGAGATGAAGGAAGTGACGTAATAAACGGTAAGTGCATATAATCAGGTTATCCTTCTTAGACCAAACTCATCAGTTGGTCCACCAGTCGAAGACCAAGGTGGGCCTATACCGTTTGTACATCGGGCCATACGCCGAGTCAAATACTCATTGTAGATGAAATCCCCAGTGTGCACTTAAAACAGGATTATACACTGCACGCTGTACAACAAATTACTTTAAGTGGGCCACAAATACCCATTAACACCAAAACCTATATCCTATTAGTAAATTGTGACCTACATGTAGTATGGAACCAGAATTAGGTGTCCAGTTTATTTATCCTTCAATTTTGAAGTATAAACACAATACGCTATCCTAAAGGCCAATTACGCAGGGAAATTCCAGATCCGATTCTATAAGATAGTCACAACTAATGTGGGTTATATAAATGACAGACAACATTCTGCATTATAAACGCTCTTGTTTAATTTAGATAATATGAGTATCGGTTTGCGGGTTCAAGATTACGTTCTGGTAGTGCAAATATGTTTTTAAAATAATAAGCAAAAGCTTTAATTCTCTCTAAACAGAAAATGACTCTTGGCACCAAGACGTTTTACTTATGATCCAACCAATGCAAGATGAACTGAATCGTGAAATGGCAACACTGAAACGTAGACTGGGGGAAGTTTCATTGATAATTCAACAATTTAAAGATGGGAAAAGGGAAACCGATCGCTGGCTTATAGACATTGACCAAAGAGTTATGAAGTTGGAGGCAGCTAGTAATCGAGGGAAACAGATCGACTGTCCTGCATCTGACAAAATACCAGGTAATAAAATATCAATCACATGGCCCCGAGTTGATAATGAACTACACTATAATAACTTAGAATCAGACCCTGTTTGACAAAGCCACATAAATGTTCATAAATCTTTCCCTTGCAAAAGTTATTGTTCAATTGCCCAACCAATATCATTTTTCAATTATTTTCTTTGAATCAACTAATTTTAACTTATATAGAACGGACTCTTTTTGATACCGGTTAATCAAGTTGTTATTTTCCCAGAACAATCAATATCAAATGCAGTTTGTTTTTTACTTCCAGAAAAGGACTTCTCTTCTCAAAAAGATGGAAGATGGCACCAAGAACTTGAAAGCATGATTCAACAAGTCAAAGATGAAAGGGATAACGAAATTGATAAACTGAAACGATTAATAGAAAGCTCGAAACCCGAGAGACAATGTGAATCTACGGATACAATCGAGAAACTCCAAGACCACATTAAAGATATGGACAGAAGAATTATGAAGTTGGAGACATCGGGTTGTTCAGGGAAACAGACCAAAGATTCTACGTCTATTAAAATACGAGGTAAGACAAGTAGTAAAGAGATCGGATTGTTTGTTCGAACGATGTTTATTTACAGACTTGTTTCAACATTTAAACTATTTAGATATAAATTAAACGAAACTAACGATTCGGGTTAAAGGGAAAAAACCCTCTACTTTTCTACACGATACTTAGAGTTAAGCACTTTAAACTATACGGTCCGCTGTGATTACGAACAAACGATTCCAAACATTGTGTATAACGGAAACCTTCCCGTCTGGACTAATACAGAATTTCTAGCTGTATATAGCAACAGCACTCGGATCCTTAAACCACTTATATTTAAAGAATTGGGGTTTCACCCCAAGACAAAACGAAAGTGATCATCCTGACGGTTTTTGGTAGTCGGGCGTCCGTGAATAGGGTTATCGGATGCATCCCTGAACCTAGGTCGGAAATGCGGCGGACCCTAGTCAAACCTTAATTTACGTACCACACCTTAGTGAGCGGATCCTTAAACGGAAGCGCTAGGTCTAAATGGATTTGCGTGTTTTGTTTGTCATGTTTTTTTTAATTACAAGGACGTATTCAAAACTTCGTATTTTGTTCGTCATGGTATTTTATATCCCTCTTACAGCAATTGGTCCGATCTTTTGATTACATGGACGTATCTAGCATATCCAGAATGAGACTGCGTAAATCAAGTTGTAAAACTAATGATGTGACCTTTCTTTCCTTATCAGAAAAACAATACGGGAAAATGCTCGAAAAGGACTACGACAACATACGGACCAATTTCATGTTCCTAATTGAGAATATACAAGATCCTACACGTCTGTGTCTCTCGTTGTTTTCACGTGGGGTTTTTGAAAGAGATGATGTCGGAAAAATAAGGAGATGTCTACAAAATGAAAGCCCTCGAAATGCAACAGAAAACCTTCTTTTCGTTTTACTTGATTCTGGAGGAAATGCTTACCAACCGTTTTTAGAGTGTTTAGCCGAAGTGGGTTATAGTAAAGTTATTGAAAGGCTTCAGCAAACTCCAGGTAAGCTAATCATATCACCATAGTGTTTTAACTGGGTTTCCCTTTGAGATTATATTAGTATAAGAATGTGTGTGTGTGGGGAGGGAGGGGGGTAGAGCGTTTGCGCTGTATCTTAAGGTCTCTCATTCAACACTGTCGTGGTTTCGATTCCCCGGTTATACTTGGCAAGGCGTAGGGTTGCCTGTCCAACCTGTTGGTTTTTTCCCTCCCTCTGTTAGTCCCAAAATGACCTAGTTTGTGTCGTTAAAACCCCAAGTCTCTCCCTCTCTCTGGTATGATTCATTTTATGTTTTATATCATCAGATGATGATGGTAGTTGGTCTGTAGGGCTGAGTTTATATACTTGTTGGGCCTTGACCAAACTCAGCAGATGGACCCCAAATTTATCGAAATATAGGTCATATGTAGGCCTATACTGATAATACAGCCACCCCATGTTCAAGACCCTATGCTTACTCTACACGACCACTTATGGTTTTAAATGTATTATATACTATTCAAAAAAAGTAGGGGATATTTGATTTTGGGGGCATAATACTAAAATATGCAAATGACTACGAAAAAAGTCACTATAGAACCTAACAGAAGAAACATTTCCAGTTACATGTAACGACCACACGCACCAATAGCTATCGCATGGAATGCAGGTGATGCTTGGGATCATGATGGGGGTCCAACCCAAGATTTGCACGACTCTGACTTTGAATGTTACAGTCATTGTGGCATTGAATTCCAGGGTGGAATTATCAGTTTAATTGTTTTAGTGACCAGAAAACAAATTTTGATATGCGTCGGCTTACCCAAAATGAAAGGTTACGTGCCCTTGGCATGCTACAGATCGGCACAACACAGGCGGTTGTGGCGCGGACGATGAATGTTTCTCAGTCTGTCATAAGCAGGCTATGGTCCAGATACCGTGATACACAATCTGTACAGGACAGACCACGCCCAGGTCGACGAATGGCGACAACTCAAGCCCAGGATCGATTTATCCGTACCTTGGCCTTGGGAAATCGTGTCATCAGATCAGCGCTCGTCTTCAAACAGACACTGGTGTGAGAGTGAGTGGCCAGACGTCCTCGCGTGATCCCTTGTTTGATAGATCATCACATTCAGGCAAGACGTCGTTGGTGTAGGGATCGTCAACACTGGAATAATCGACGCTGGAGCAATGTGATGTTTTCAGATGAGTCAAGGTTCACTGTTGATTTTTTGGACAGACGTAGGAGGGTGTGGCGTCGTCGAAAGGAGCGCTTCCAAGACGTTAACGTCATCAGACATGATCGATTTGGGGGTGGTTCTGTTATGGTGTAGGGAGGCATCACTGTTGGTGGAAGAACGGCTTTACATGTTGTTGCAGGGCGTGTGACAGGCCAGTACTACCGGGACAACATCTTGGCAGTCCATGTTGTGCCGTTCGCACGACGTCATGGCCGCCGTTTCATCTTCCAGGATGACAACGCAAGATGTCACAGGGCCAGGATCGTTACAGGTTACCTCCAACAACAGAACATCACCACATTACCTTGGCCAGCACTGAATCCCGACCTCTCTCCCATCGAGCATGTCTGGGACATGCTTGGATAGGGGTTACGTCAACGTCAACAACGTCCTGCCAATGTCCAAGAACTTGCTGCTGCGTTGCAACAGGAATGGGACAATCTGGACCAAAATGACCATACTCATTAGGAGTATGCCACGTCGGACCAATGCTTGTTTGGCAAACAGAGGAGGATTTACCCGTTACTGACTTTGTTGTGATGCTGTAGTAACTTTGCTGTTTGACCCCGGGTATCATTTTACCCTTATAAAGGTCAGTCTGTGCCTTACTTAGTCTAACGATCATTTGGAATAAATCGATGAATGTGAACTTCATTTCATTTTGTCATTTGTTTCTTCGTCAGTTTCATTAGGTGACTTTAATAACACTTGAAAATCAAATATCCCTTACTTTTTTTGAATAGTATATAATGAAATGATCAGTGTACACTTGAAATACTGCACACGGCACGGCAAATTAATTTCAGTCGGCATCAAGACTGAATCTTATTATACTCCTAGAATATTTTAATGAAACAAATTAAACAAATTTAACAAAAGCAATTACACTTTCAATTGTAAACGAAATCTACCCTGGGTGTGTGTTTCAGGGGAATCAAACAATCCACAAAGCGAGCAAGTAAGATTAATAGAAGAACGGGAAGCACTAATGAAAAGGGTGAACGAAAAGGAAAAAAGTCTCGGGGAAGTAGTAAAAGAAAAAGAGCACGATCTCCAGATGTTACAGGGAAAAAATGAACGTATCAACAAGGAGCTTGATGAACTAAGAAAAAAGATGGCCAAGATGGAGGATGAAAAACAGATTGAGAAAGATGAGCGGTTGCAAGAAATTAGTCGTCTAAGAGCGAGGGAAGATGAACTTCTAAAGAACCACGAAGAAATAAGAGAAAACCAACGAAGAATCCTCAACCAGATACAGAATTTGGAGTCACGTGTAGAAGATTTAAAAGCAGCAACAATCAGTAGAGAGAATGAATTGCCTAAGCTACAGTCTGATGTTACAAATCTTTTCACATTACTGCAAAAAACTGCGACGGCAGAAGACGGTAAGTTTTTGTTTGTTTTTTTTTTTTGAATTTAGTCTTCTCAAAACAAATTGGACTCCTTGTTTTGTTATTTGTTTCTACAGTAGTATATACATGAAGTGGTTTTATAGTACCACTCTCAAACGTCGTGGGTTTTTTCCGGGTCCTCAGATTTCCTCCATTAAAGAAATACAATTAAACCACATATTAGTCCCAACTGGCATACGTCATACAGTGTGCTATGAGGGAAATTGTGCCCGTGCAGCGGCGCTACGGCCTACTCTTATACCGAATTCCAACTGCCAATGGATCCTTTACGTGCACGCCAATGTGTACACGGGACCCCAGTTTTTTCCGAACGACTAGACAGCTCTCCTTGTCAGGCCCTCCGTCTTGCATCACTGACAAGGAGAAACTACGCCGGAAAATCTGGATGAAATTTCTCGGCCAATGCAGGGACACCCGACTTCTAGGCTAGCAAGCCAGCGTCTTACCCACTCAGCCACGTGATCTCCCGATTGTTTAAGAACCAAGAACTCTTTGCATTCTTAATTCTGGATGCTGCTCAATTTCTTGTGCTCGGCAATTCCTCAGAAGCAGACATGCCCTAGTATATTTATTTTAAAATGTCTTATAGAAAGCTCCAACCTGGGAAACAGTGAAAATATGGAAGATGAAAATTTGGAAACGTTTGGTAAGTTGAATATCACAAACAAACTTGTCCGAAGCTTTGGGCTGATTGTAAAACAGGAGATTATGAATGTCAAGTGGACATTAATTGCCTTTCTGGAACATGTTTCATGAACATCATTCCAATATATTCAAGATGCATCAATCTACTAAATGATGGATTGTGTGGTTACTCAATGCATTCACAGGATATCACCAGTGACAATGGTCTTGGGATGTTGAGAGAAATGAAATCAAATCAAATGGGGTGTAACGCCCGACTGGGCTAATGGAGACGGACACATGCTATACAGTGTGCTAAGAGGGAAATCTTAACCAGACAACAGCGCTATGGCCTACTCGTATGTCGAATTCCAATTGATTGCCAAGGGATCTTTTACGGACATACCAATGTATACATGGAATCTCGATTTTTCGTCCAAGCCGAACGACTTGACAGCTTTTTCCCCTGCGCCACTGACAAGGGGAAATGACGTCGTAAAATCCCGATGGCTTTTCTCGGCGTCTTACCCACATAGCCACCTCCTACAGAACCAACAGGAGGAGGGGGGTGTTTTATGTCGCCCTCGTGTTTATCTTATTGCCAGTCAAGTTCTTTTAGAGGATATTTTGTCGTGTACACGCTGGCATGCACTTAAAATGATCCTTTACAGACCCTAATATGACATATGTCCATTTATAAGGAAAGTTGAAATGAAAATAACTGGCAGCTAGGCCATAGCGCAGCTTTGTGGGCCAATTTTTTCTCAAAACATGTTTTACAATTGGAATTCGATATAAGAGTAGGCCATATTGACGCTGTCAAATCAGAACAATAGGACGTTAAACACCATGCGATAGTTGTTTATGTATATAAATATATATTTGTCTCGTTAAAATCACCATGTTTGTCGCCATGGTTACCGGCTGGAGCTGAGGTACCATAAAACTCTATTTTATTTCATACATTTCTCGGTTGTTTACCATAGAAATATTTTTAGCCAAGTAACATGACATTATGATCTATTTTTAGATGTATGTTACCATGTAAACGGTCAACAACAAATTCATCCAGTTATTAGCACTGTCCCTGATCTGGGTTCTACGGGTGAAGTAATTCTAGGCTGTAAGGTTGACGAAGAGCAGGATACCATAGCCAAGACAAGGGCGAGCTTTCTTACATTAGATGATGCGTGTCTAAAGGGGGATTTAAATAATTTAAAGGATTTAATTGAATCTGGTCATGATATCAATAAGAAAGGCATAGTAGGCATGACACCAATATTATATTGCAGCAGGTCACACATTGAACCCGTGTCTAAAATTAAAATGATATTAGGTAAAAGTGGTAATATAGATGATCGAAATAAAGACAATAACAATATGTTACACCACGCTTGTACGTTTGGTAGTCTAGAAACTGTACAGTTTTTACTAACACAGGGTTTAGATGTTCATAGTAGTGGTTTTAAAGGTAGAACACCAATACTGCAGTGTTGTGAGTCACAAACCGAACCCGTGCCTAAAATTAAACTGATACTAGATAAAGGTGGTAATATAGAAGATATAGATAAAGACAATACCAATGTGTTACACCTAGCTTGTAGGTTTGGTAGTCTAGAAACTGTACAGTTTTTACTAACACAGGGTTTAGACATTCATAGTAGGGGATTTAATGGTAGAACACCAATACTGCACTGTTGTGAGTCACAAACCGAACCCGTGCCTAAAATTAAACTGATACTAGATAAAGGTGGTAATATAGAAGATATAGATAAAGACAATAACAATGTGTTACACCTAGCTTGTAGGTTTGGTAGTCTAGAAACTGTACAGTTTTTACTAACACAGGGTTTAGACATTCATAGTAGGGATTTTAATGGTAGAACACCAATACTGCAGTGTTGTCAATCAGAATTTGAACCCGTGCCTAAAATTAAACTGATGCTAGATAAAGGTGGTAATATAGATGATATAGGTACAGACAATCACAATGTGTTACACCTGGCTTGTAGGTTTGGTTGTCTAGAAACTGTACAGTTTTTACTAACACAGGGTTTAGACATTCATAGTAGGGGATTTAATGGTAGAACACCAATACTGCTGTGTTGTTCGTCACAAACCGAACCCCTGCCTAAAATTAAACTGATGCTAGATAAAGGTGGTAATATACATGATATAGATAAAGACAATAACAATGTGTTACACCTAGCTTGTTCGGATGGTAGTCTAGAAACTGTACAGTTTTTACTAACACAGGGTTTAGACATTCATAGTAGGGGTTTTCATGGTAGAACACCAATACTGCAGTGTTGTCAATCAGAATTTGAACCCGTGTCTAAAATTAAACTGATACTAGATAAAGGTGGTAATATAGATGATATAGGTACAGACAATCACAATGTATTACACCTAGCTTGTAAGTTTGGTTGTCTAGAAACTGTACAGTTTTTACTAACACAGGGTTTAGACATTCATAGTAGGGGATTTAATGGTAGAACACCAATACTGCTGTGTTGTTCGTCACAAACCGAACCCGTGCCTAAAGTTAAACTGATACTAGATAAAGGTGGTAATATACATGATATAGATAAAGACAATAACAATGTGTTACACCTAGCTTGTAGGTTTGGTAGTCTAGAAACTGTACAGTTTTTACTAACACAGGGTTTAGATGTTCATAGTAGTAGTTTTAAAGGTAGAACACCAATACTGCAGTGTTGTGAGTCACAAACCGAACCCGTGCCTAAAATTAAACTGATATTAGATAAAGGTGGTAATATAGATGATATAGGTACAGACAATCACAATGTGTTACACCTGGCTTGTAGGTTTGGTTGTCTAGAAACTGTACAGTTTTTACTAACACAGGGTTTAGACATTCATAGTAGGGGATTTAATGGTCGGACACCAATACTGCTGTGTTGTCCCTCACAAACCGAACCCGTGCCTAAAATTAAACTGATACTAGATAAATGTGGTAATATAGATGATATAGGTACAGACAATGACAATGTGTTACACCTAGCTTGTAGGTTTGGTTGTCTAGAAACTGTACAGTTTTTACTAACACAGGGTTTAGACATTCATAGTAGGGGATTTAATGGTAGAACACCAATACTGCTGTGTTGTTCGTCACAAACCGAACCCGTGCCTAAAATTAAACTGATACTAGATAAAGGTGGTAATATACATGATATAGATAAAGACAATGACAATGTGTTACACCTGGCTTGTAGGTTTGGTTGTCTAGAAACTGTACAGTTTTTACTAACACAGGGTTTAGACATTCATAGTAGGGGATTTAATGGTAGAACACCAATACTGCACTGTTGTGAGTCACAAACCGAACCCGTGCCTAAAATTAAACTGATACTAGATAAATGTGGTAATATAGATGATATAGGTACAGACAATCACAATGTGTTACACCTAGCTTGTAGGTTTGGTTGTCTAGAAACTGTACAGTTTTTACTAACACAGGGTTTAGACATTCATAGTAGGGGATTTAATGGTAGAACACCAATACTGCTGTGTTGTTCGTCACAAACCGAACCCGTGCCTAAAATTAAACTGATACTAGATAAAGGTGGTAATATACATGATATAGATAAAGACAATGACAATGTGTTACACCTAGCTTGTAGGTTTGGTAGTCTAGAAAATGTACAGTTTTTACTAACACAGGGTTTAGATGTAAAAAGTAAAAACAGATCGAATCAGACACCTGTAGATTATTGTAAGTTTCCGTCTGTGCCTGAGTCATACGAAAAGATTAAATTATTAGAAGAAAAGTTAAAATTGTGAGTCGTGTGATATTATTTATCCTTTATTTATGTCATTTAACTGTATTGTCATTCTATTCCCCATCTAGTATAGTAGTTGTCTCCCCTTCAAATCATATCTTAATTCGATTTTCAGAGTTAAGCCACAAATTTTAATACATCCATACTTTTTGTATACATGTTAAAATAGTCAAAGTTTTCTATTAATGTTATTTTATTAAAATCAAACTTTTGTTTAAGAAAAACAAACTTTGCTATAAAGTCACACTGTTCTATAAATAGGAACATGTTGTCTGTACATTAAGGAAATTTGACATGAAAAGAAATGATCGAAGTGGACAAATAAAGACAGCTTGGAAAGTTGAAGCTTCAGGTCAAATAGTATTATGTTATATTTGTTGCTAGGGTTACACTAATTTGAAACCGGTGTATGCCCTGTTTATGGTCAACCCAATTGTCTTCATAAGATTTTGGACACCGAATGGTTCTCATGTTGTAAAGAAAATACTTTTAGTATTTAACTTAGTTATTAATTGTAATATATATTAATATTGTTATGTAATAATATGTATTGTAATATAAGACATTATATGTTATATTATAATATATATCTCATGTTGTAGCGAAAATACTTTTAGAATTAAACCTATTTATTAATTGTGTTATAAGACGTTATATAATATTTATTGTAATGATATTTATTGTAATATAAAACAATACATATATTAGTATTGTTATCTAATAATATTTATTGTACTATAAGACATTATATATTAAGAAAACGTACGATCTATTTGTTTGGGTTTTTTTTTGGTTGGGGGGGGGGTAAGTGAGTTTGTGGATGAGGTGAGGTATACAGTTATATTTCTCCTGGTTTTTTGGTGGGGGGGGGGAGTAAGTGAGTTTGTGGATGAGGTGGGTTATATATTTATACAGTTATATTTCTCCTGGCTTTGGAGCTAACCCCAATTCTAAAATACAATTTTCCTTTGTATTTTTAGTTTATAAACACATATGAGCTTTAGCATAGGATCAATGGGGGACGAGGAGGTGCGGGATCAGTATACTTTCGTGCTATTATGCTGAGAGCTTTAGAAGAAGTTTGGGTAACACTCTCAGGTCAAGTATGTTTTAGTATGTATGAAAACGGAAATGAAAAGAAATGGTTCTACGTTTCTGTGGCAACAAGAATAATGGCGCAAGCGACACTAAGACCTACTTTGGCGTCGACGCCAACGTAAACACGGGATTTGGGGTTTTTGGTCCTATCTGAGCCGCTATACGTTGTCCGTTGCAAAGTCTTTTCTCCATCACCATTGGCGGAATATGTCGGCCAGCACCATTGACGAGGACACCCCGACCGGACGGAATATCTCGGTCAACACGAGGATCAAACACAAGATCTCCAAATTTATCGAGCTGAGTTTGAGATCATAGGTTTAGAGTTGTCATCGTTTCAACTCTGTCTATAGCGGGTTAAAGACATAGTATCGGATTTCGATGAAGAGGTACGGGTATTTCACCCTCAATGCCCCCCCCCCCTCCCCACTATAACTGAGTACTGCTCGGGATTCGACCGTTTTACCCGACAAAGAGTAAGATCGCCCGTCTAATATCGTGGGTTTTCTCCGGGTCCTCTCATTTCATCCCATGCTACAGACACCTACGCCCATAAAACTGAAACATACAATAATATGTTAAATCCGAAATAACCTAGTTTGTGTCGAGTAGTCGCTCGAAACCATAATAGAGTACAAAACGTCGAGTCCTGGTTTTACATTTCTTATTGTGTCTACTATGCCCATCGTAGACAGGTTAACAGTTGTTGAACGAACAATGTTTTGGAGGTTTCCCTAAATATTGGTGCCCCAGTCAGTACCCATACCACCCACCACGGTGCTAATAAATAGTACATAAGTTAGAAATTAGAGTGACGTAACTACAACCAGTCGTTTGAATACAAACGATCAAACAATCCATGTAAGATGTGACGTCAACAGTCTGAATATGCCCAGTTGAATTCTGATTATCTCCCTTTTTCTCAAACGAAGCTTCACGACCTGTAAAATTAAAATAAAATCGTTTCTTACTAAAGAATAAAAGATAATTCTCTTATTGAATTTTATGAATCATGTATTTATATGTGAGGGGCCACAGTGGGTTAGATGTTAACCTAAAATGTCTCGCCAGCCAGAAGGTCGGGTGTGCAATCCCTGTGTTTAAATCAGATTGATGTATCCAGGAGATCTCATGTTGGTGGAAACGGTACTTCGTGCATGTGCCTATCTTTACTTTGTGGGGGGGGGGGCAATCCGGTTTCCTCCCACTGCAAAAGACCCCTACGCGCAAAGCTTGTGTCGAGTGGACGTTAAACCCCATTTCTTTCTCTCTCTCCCCAATCTTCATTTGCCCCGTTGATGCCGAAAAATAGGGCCTAAACTCATTTATCCTTACTCTGTTTCTGTAAAATTCAAATTAGGCTCTGATATTTAATTGCTTGCTAATACAAACCCAGGGATGACTTCATATTGTATCCCGTCTTAGTTGTAAGTCCTAGACATGAATATATACATACCCTGGCTAGATTCGATGAAGTCTGTGCGTGTCATGTACATGAGGGAGCTAGGGCAGTTAAAGGGCAACGCTGTTATCTGTTGTACTTGTGAGCTTTCTGTTCAAAAGAAAATATGTGTAATCATTATTACATTGCATACAAGGGAAGGTAGAGAGCGGCGAACAAATGTCTACCAATGGGTAGATCGGGGGCAGACAAAAAAAATGTATGTCTACAGAGGGGAGTAGGTTGGAGCAAGGTAGAAAGCGGTTAAGAAATGTCTAATACGAAGGGGAGTGTGAGGGGTTGGGGGATAGGTAGTGGTCAACAAATGTCTACCAGTGCGTGAGTGGGTAGATTGGGGACAGGCAAAATAATATGTGCCTACAGAGGGAAGTGGGATCGGATAATGAGTAGTGCACAAATGTTGAGGAGGATGGGGAGCGGACAAGGAAGAACTGTCTACAGAGGAAGCAGAATGTGAAGAAGCTCACCTGTATATTCACAAACATATGGATACATTGTATCGCAATGAACTGCCGTCCATCTCAAGCCATTTCCATTAGAAAGCCCACACACGCAAGATTCTCCAATATTTGGCTCCCCCAATCCCCATCCTTGAAAGTCTTCAATTTCACCATTGTCCCACTGAAAAGTCCCAGTTCTTCCTGCTCTGTAAAGACCTATCCATGCTTCAGTTAGCCTACAATGGAAAGAAGGTGCCAAGAAAACATAATAATCGAAAAAAAGAACCCTAATAGCTTGCCTCAATCTGATTATAACGCAGAACCTATCATCATATAACAGCTTGTGTTCTACAATCGCCTTTGTCCTTTAATTGACCATACTATTGTTTAATTTAATAAAGGCCCAGTGGCTGGCAAATATATAGTGGTCAAGCTGGTTGGGTTTACTACAATGTGGTCAGTTGTCACACACCAACTGTTCTGTAACATGCTATGCATGTAATTATCGTAAGATAATCCTAAGTTCTTTTGTTCAGTATCATTAATGCATGTACCATTTTTAGTATACACTGGATGTAAATCAGACGCGCTTTGGCAGCTCATAGAGAAGAGTTTCTCATATATTTAGTATACCATTGTGTATGTTGGGAATAAAATGTTGAATTTAGATCATCTGTGATTTCTGTTAACCCAAACTATGTCATACATATTGAAAGTATATGAAACCAAAAAGATAATAAATAGTTATTCTACTTACTGCCCACTTTCATCCTATTGCTAAAGACCCCTACGCGCAAGCGAGTTATTGAAATAAAATTAAACCATGTTAGTCCTGAAATGACCTAGTTTGGGTCGAGTGGACGTTAAACCCCATTTCCCCTCCCTCTAGCTCTGTCCTCCCGAAATGACCTAATTTGTGTCGAGTGGACGTCTAACGTTTACCATGGCAACTTCTGATGCACAAACTGGTAGTAGCATACTACTTTATTCATCATTCCAGAGTTAATTCTGTGAAAGGAAATCTAGTCTGTTATGGCCTCAGCTCGCCATGGATCGGGCCCGTATCTAAAGGGGGGCGCGGCGAGCATTTCACGCGGGGGGGGGTAGATACGGGCCCGATCCATGGCGAACTGGGGCCATAACAGACTAGATCTAGTCTACGCCCCCCCCCCCCGCGTGAAATGCTCCCCCCCCCTCAGAAATTGCTAACAATCATTAAAGTTCCTTATGTTAACCTAAAAAAAACTACGCTTCTGGGAGGGGCCTTTTTGAAATCCGGGCCATTGCTATCTCTAACAACAATGGTTAGATTTTCATAAGCTGAAGTTCATTTTGGGGTTCCTATGCCGTTATCAATTTTTTCTGTAGTTAACATACGTGACGCGGCATACAGACACGGTAGCACCTATCAAACAGTTTATATCATTGAAAAACATCGCCCAAATGGTGAAAATCGTAACTCATATGTACACGACGCGAAAATCAGCCCAAACTTTGAAACTACATTGACGCAACGTATCAGTTGGACAACTTCTTCTTACCAAAAGTCTCTAATATTTTTACAATAAACAGCGTCGAATTAAAAACATTTGCTGTGTTATTATTAAAAGTGTGTTGGATACCAAAGTTATTCTTTGTTCAGTTGAACAACACGTGGGCTCGTAGTCTAAACACATAAACACAACAACAAAGAAAGAAGTCTTATTTAACGTTTCCCTATTCAAAAACTCTGAACTATTTCTATTAATCACACGGTCAATAAATTCAACAGAATATTTCTATATTTGGTTTAATACAATAATCTTTTGTGGTATTATTTCACTAATAAAGGAGCTCATAATCTTAACCTTGCTTTAGCTATACGTGACGAATTGCACGTTGAATACAGTACTTGTGTATATTGTCAACAGTTTGTCACAAAGACTATTACACAATATGAGGACGAATCTGACATCCAGATAGATAATCCATGTAATTTAATGTTCTTTCTAACTAGAGTAATAATACTCAAACATAAATTAACGTGAAGTCCAAATTAATTCTACGCGAGATAAACACTGAATTATGTTTTTAAAACCAAATTTAGCCAAGGTTTGTGGAATGACGTCAGATAGATGCTAAAAACTAGTGGTTGGCGCAAAGTAACATAATTCCTACACCGGAAGTGGTAGACCACCGTCTTCGGACCTATATTACTCCTCTTCCGGGATACCCCTTTACACCAGATTCCAGACTTGTGACAGCCCTAGTATAGCCGCCAACCCCGAACAGACAGACCGACAGACGACAGACAGACTGACGACAGTCACAAATATAGATACCAGGCTTTAAAATCTGTCTACCACTCATATTAGTCGTTTACACAGAACGTCAGGGCTTGTTCAGCTCTTGCACTGTGTTTAAAAATACTGGTGGACATTTTCTGCGAACTGATTTTCATACGACTCTAAACTAATTATCGGCCATTCTTGGATTTTACATTATTCGTACATTAGATACAATACATATCACAGTTTCCCCAGTCCTGGCAATGTATTTCAAAACAATTATTGTACTCTATTATCTCTCACAATTTACACTATATGTGTTGTCATATCTGTTATAGTTCAAGGTCTTCACAACTGGCAATTACCCTTCTAATTTTCCCTCCAGGAACCACCTACCAAATGGTATTACAATAGACTAAAGTATGTCAATTGAATACAGACAATAAAAACTGAAACAATTCGTTTAAATTTTATGGTTAGTCGAGAATATGTTATAACCTATTAACCATCAAATACCACTTCTTCCGCCGTTACCGGTACCAGCAGCAGTTTACTGACTTATTGCTTGCTATTTGCACAAGAACACGGCTCTAAAAAATAAAGGCATCGACAGTTCTTTCTTGCTGTTAAAGATACATTTTCCGGAAAGTGTTTATCGGGGCCCGATTCCTAGAAAATTCTTAAGCACGTTCTTATACTTAGATTTTAAGTAGACTTTGCAATTAAGTAAACTTATCTTATTTTGTGTTCCCAGAAAATTCTTAAGAACGTTCTTGTGCTTAGATTTTAAATAGACTTCAGTGTAAGCACCAGCACTTTATTATGTGTTCCAAGAAAAAACATTTGGGACCTTGATATTGACACAAGTGGGTCGTAACGCATATAATACTCTAAAATGAATGTATATAAACTGATTTACATTAAATCGTTTCCGTTTTTACTCCAATTTCAAATCAGTTTTGGCGAAATAAGCCAACAGTTTCAATCGAATGCAAATTTTTAGCGTCTAGTTATTCCAGTCTGCATGCACCATTTGATTTGGTGCAATATTTCTAGCCTCGTTCCCAAAGTCTCTTGCTAGAACTGGGCTGAAACGCATTATGGTACACGATTCGTGTACCAATGGTAAAATATTTGTCTTGTCTTAAATATTGCATATCAGAAGGCCATCTTTTCCCGTTAAGATCACATCATCAATTTTTATTTAAACTGACAAAAAATTCGTGTTTTCAATGTCGAATATTTTGGATGATATTGAGTTAGAAACTTAGCTACTTTAAAATCAGGCTCTCTCTCAATCATTCCGTCAGTTTGCATGTGCTTGCGTTTTGTTTTTTTTTTGTTTTTTTTTGGGGGGGGGGGGTAGCTTATAGACCTATGGCGGACATGTCAAAGGCATCAGGGATCACGTGGTTAAGGGGGTAAGACGCTAGCCAGAGCCGATTCCTAGAAAATTCTATAAAGTAAGCACAAAGTTATTGCTTCACTTTTGCTTACGTAAGAAACTTTATAAAATACCGTCTCTAGAAAATTCTCAAGACCGTTCTTACGTAAGCACAAGTTAAGTACGAGTCTAAGCAAATTGTGACTGGTAAATTGAGAGTACCATGCTCTCTAACGTCATAAAAACATTTTTGGTATGCGAATTACACTATAAATTCGTCTGCACCGCAGAGTTTCTATATATAGCTCTATGGTCCGCATAGAATTATAAATAGACCAATGACGTTAACTTTCCGGCAAATAGTCGATTTAGATGTATTTGATAAATGAAATGAAATGAATTACGGTTTAACGTCCTACTGTTTTGCTCCTAAACTGGGCTTATGAAGACGGACATTCGTCATACTGTGTGCTATGAGGGAAATTTTGCCCGGACAGCGGCGCTACGGCCTACTCTATCGAATTCAATCAAGGGATCTTTTTGTACACGGGACCTCGTTTTTGGTCCCATCCGAATGACAAGACAGTTGTCCTCCGTCCTGCATTCACTGACAAGGAGAAACCACCTCGGAAAATTTGAATGAACCTTCCCGGCCAATGCAGGGATCGAACACCCGACCTCAAGGCTAGCGAGCCAGCGTCTTACCCACTTAGCCACGTGATCCCCTGATGCCTTTGACTTGCCCCCCATAGGCCTACACATATAAAATGTACCACAAGCTAAAAAAAAATAGGTTGCCAGGCAACGAAACGTACGCCCACACAGCAGCTAAATCGTCCGGGCAGTCAACAAGAAAATCATTAGAATTTGTTTGGTTTTTATAAAGTTCTGCTCCATGCTAATGTAAAGTATACGAATCATTTAATATTATGGAATAAGCTGTCACCTCCACTGGATACGAAACATTTAATATTATAGCGACTTTTCGTACAATCAGGGGCCATAATTCAGATATGTCCAAATAACGAAAGGAACCAAGATCTTTATGTTATAAACATGTATTTCAAGTTTCATCAAAATCAGTTCAAAATTGTGACCTCTATAGGGTCCACAACCTTGATATAACATATTTTCACACTATTCGTGTACAAACAGCGGCCATTTTGTCCGTCAATTTTGGTCCAATTTTCACGAAATTCCACATCATCTTTTATAACAATGTAACGGTGATATAATCAAACGTTTTTTAAATCGGATAGTAATTTTGACCTACAGAGGGGCCACAAGCTAAAAAAGGCAATTTTCCGGTCAATCACTGGACATATTTCAGGAAGTTACGATCAGATGGGCGCAAATATAGAAAGGACCCAAGATCTTTGGGTTATAAACATACATGTAAAGTTTCATCAAAATCGGTTCAAAATTGTGACCTCTATAGCTTGACATAACATTTTTTCACACTATTCGCGTACAAACGGCGGACATTTTATCTGTCAATTTTGGTCCGATTTTCACGAAATTCGATCCCAACCTCCATTACCATGTAACGGTGGTATAATCAAACGTTTTTTTTAAATCGGATAACAATTTTGACCTCCAGAGGGACCACAAGCTAAAAAGGGTGATATTTTGGACAATCAGGGGCCATAATTCAGGAAGTTACGATCCGATGGGCGCAAATATTGAAAGAAACCACGACCTTTGGGTTATAAACATACATGTCAAGTTTCATGAAAATCGGTTCAAAATTGTGACCTCTATAGGGTCCACAACCTTGATATAACATTTTTTCACACTATTCGCGTACAAACGGCGGCCATTTTGTCTGTCAATTTTGGTCCGATTTTCACGAAATTCGAACTCAACCCCCAAAACTATGTAACGGTGATATAATCAAACGGTCTTTTGAATCGGATAACAATTTTGACCTCCACAGGGAACACAAGCTAAAAAGTGTGACTTTTCGTACAATCAGGGGCCATAATTCAGGAAGTTACGATCAGATATGTCCAAATATCGAAAGGAACCAAGATCTTTATGTTATAAACATATATTTCAAGTTTCATCAAAATCAGTTCAAAATTGTGACCTCTATAGGGTCCACAACCTTGATATAACATTTTTTCACACTATTCGGGTACAAACGGCGGCCATTTTGTCTGTCAATTTTGGTCCGATTTTCACGAAATTCGAACTCAACCCCCATAACTATGTAACGGTGATATAATCACACGTTTTTTTTTTTGAATCGGATAGCAATTTTGACCTCCACAGGGAACACAAGCTAAAAAGTGTGATTTTTCGGACAATCAGGGGCCATAATTCAGGAAGTTACAATCCAATATGCGCAAATATCGAAAGGAACCAAGATCTTTTGGTTATAAACATGCATTTCAAGTTTCATGAAAATCGGTTCAAAATTGTGACCTCTGTAGGGTCCACAACCTTGATATAACATATTTTCACACTATTCGCGTACAAACGGCGGCCATTTTGTCTGTCAATTTTGGTCCGATTTTCACGAAATTCGAACTCAACCCCCATAACTATGTAACGGTGATATAATCAAAGGTTTTTTTGAATCGGATTACAATTTTGACCTCCACAGGGAACACAAGCTAAAAAGGGTGATTTTTCGGACAATCAGGGGCCATAATTCAGGAAGTTACGATCCGATATGCGCAAATATCGAAAGGAACCAAGATCTGTTGGTTATAAACATGCATTTCAAGTTTCATCGAAATTGGATCAAAATTGTGACCTCTACACTGTTCACAAGCTAAAAACGTGATTTTTCGTACAATCAGGGGCCATAACCCATGAAGTTACAGTCCGATACATGCCAATATCGAAAGGAACCGAGATCTTACGGTGATAAACCTATATTTTAAGTTTCATTGAAATCGGATAAAAATTGTGACCTGTAGACTGTTCACAAACAATTGTGGACGGACGGACGGACAGGGGCGACAATATACGTCCACATAAAAATGTGGGCGTATAAAAACAAACCCAAAACGCAAGTACATGTACATGCAAACAGACCGAATAATTGTGAGAGCGCCTGATCTTTAAGTAGCCCGCGTGTGTGTTGTTTACCAATTTGGAAATAAATAAATTGTGTTTAGGGTAGACGCGAAATTTTCTATAGCATTCTTCTCGAGAATATGTTTCTAAAGGATTTACTGTCTTTCAATTGACTTTTAGGTATCAAAAGATGTAGCAAATGCCGTCGAATAAATCCACGGTCAGCCATATTGTTTGAGGCAGAAACAGGCTTAAAGGTTGGTAAGCAAGCCCTATACCTTGCTTGGGCCTTGTGCGTAGATTGACAATTTTAAGAACGAAATTGTGCTTAAGTTTTTTCTTGGAACACAAATAACGTGCTTGTGCTTACACTGAAGTCTACTTAAAATCTAAGCACAAGAACGTTCTTAAGAATTTTTTGTTAACACAAAATAGGACAAGTTTACTTATTTGCAAAGTCTACAATATCTACGTGTAAGCGCAAGAACGTGCTTAAGAATTTTTTAAGAATCGGGCCGCGGTTAGGTGTTCGATCCCTGCATTGGCCGAGAAGGTTCATACGCTTGTCAGTGATGCAGGCTGAGGACCTAACAAGGACAGTTGTCTAGTCGTTCGGATGGGACGAAAAAATAAGGTCCCGTGTAAAAATTGGCGTGCACGTCAAAGATCACTTGGCTGTTGTAATTCGATATAAGAGTAGGCCGTAGCGCCGCTGCCCGGTCAAAATTTCCCTCATAGCACACTTTATGGTGTATGCCCGTCTTCATTATCCCAGTTTAGGAGCAAAACAGTAGGACGTTAAACCCTATTTCATTTCATGTCATTTGTCAAATACATCTAAATCGACTATTTGAAGTTAATGTCATTGATCTATTTAAAACTATGTGATGCAGACGAATTAACGCTGTAATTTGCATACCAAAATTGTTTTTATGACGTTAGAGAGCATCTTAGTCTCAATTTACCAGTCACAATGTGCTTAGACTCGTACTTGGCTTGTTCTTACGTAAGAACGGTCTTAAAAAAAGTTTCTAGAGACGGTATTTCATAAAGTTTCTTACGTAAGCAAAAGTGAAGCATAACTTTGTGCTTACTTTTAAGAATTTTCTAGGAATCGGGCCCGGGTGTTGGGGTTTTTTTTTGCAATAAAAGTTTGGCACAAATTTGGTGTATATGGAAAGTATAAAAACCCAATCTTACTAGAAAAACACCCATAGGACAAGCACTGGGCACAAATGGTAGGGTATCACTAAGTGGCAACCCGGCTGTTGTATGCCAGCTTATTGTGTGCTGTGCTAGCTTGACCGAGGGAATGGTTGTTATTTCTTGATCCAATGGTTTGGCGGTTTGGGGAACATTGAGGTGTGTCAACATACAAACGAAAATAATTCAGAATTTGTTTAGGCTTCAATTTGTATGATAAATGAACAGTAAGTAATGAAAACTGCAATTTGAATAATGAATCCTCCCTCGATGAAATGAGGTGACAGACATGACTGACTTCTAGCAACAGTTTTTGTTAGGTATCTCCCCACGAATACATAGTTTTGAGAGGGCATTGAAGCAATGTTTTGATAGATTAATTAGTTCGAATAGGTGCTTAGTCCAAATATATCACTAAATCACCCAGATTGTACCGGGAAAGTTTTCTTAAGGGCGTCCGAATTATCTCAAAAAGGCAAATATCTGTATTGCTATTACATCTGTAGATCTAAATGTTAAAGAGCGTTTAATTCTATACCTCTTGATATTGCTATTATATCTAAATGTTAAAGAGCGCTTAATTCTATACCTCTTGAAATCTTTAACTAAACAACAAAAGGTCTACAAACACACATATTATGAATGTAAATAGATTAATTTGTTAATAGTAATTCCTAAACAATAATTATGTTTGGTGAAATACGCTAACAGTCCAGTTTGGACGGCAGTCATTTTCGGCTGCTTAATCTATTCTACACGTTATTTTCTGGTGTGAATCATCAGCCATTTCTTATCAATTTCGAATTGTCTTCTGGGATACGCCTTTCTTTGGTCATCTCAAATGGCTTTCCAGACCATTGTGTCCATACAGTACATCACTCGCGTACTTATTTTAAAATGTCCACTCTGTCTGAAATATTGTATACTAGGGTCCCATATATTCACATTAAGATATTGATATCCATATTGATTGAAATAGACCACTATTGAAATGTAATTCGTGTTTTTAATTTCCAATATCATGGGTAATATTGAATTAGAGGTTTGACCCCTTTAAACGTTTCCCTAAATGATTGTAATTTATTTTGAAGGGTACTGACAAAAAGGCGATCTTGTCCGTTCTTGAGAATGATTAGCAGGACCCACAGAAAACGCGCACTTCTGCGCAATATACGAGAATCAATACGCATTGAAAATAACGTCTTATTGGTTTAACTCATTCAAATATTCTCTACAATCTGCTCGCGTTATGATGCCTATACAGTTAGTAATCATTTTATTTCGAGTCTAACATACACCCACCCCCCGAATTTATATTTGGTATTCACTTGCTCGAACCTGTCTTTCTTCCCCAAACACATTGTCACAATAATGTAATGAAAGCTGTGCGTATAAAATACAACTTTAATTCATAATTTTGAATTGAACGAGTTTGTAAAGAATAAATTTTAATGGCTATTTATGGGTTATACAGATATTGTGTATTGGAGCTTGCATATTCTAACAAATACTTTTTGACTATGGGGGTGGAAAGGTTATCCTTTCATGATTTTAGTTGGACTGATTTGAAATGTTTGAAATGTATAAAGTCTTACACTTAACTGTTACGCGAGAGAGAGAGAGAGAGAGAGAGAGGGAGATGGGGTTTAACGTCCACTCAACACAAACTATGTTATTTCGGGACTTACATATGGTTTAATTTTATTTCAATAATTCGCTTGCGCGTAGGGGTCTTTAGCAGTGGGAGGAAACCGGAGTGCCCGAAGGAAACCCACGAGGTTGAGAAGGCGCCCCTATCTCCATGCCACATGCTCATACCAGGGTTCGACACAACAGCCGCAAGCCAGAGGTGACCGGCCAGCTAGAGGTCGAAGCGCGGCACTCTAGACCACTAGGTCATCCCAACCCCCCTAACTGTTACGCAATCAGAGGACTGAAGACACGGCATACAAGTGGGCTGGTTATACATGTTTGATCGTGTTGTAAAAGCCAGACTTCAACTTATTGGAAAGGTAAGAATTTCCCCTCATTTAATTATTTCTAATGAAATGGAACCGGACAGACTAAAAGAACCAGAACTGGAATCGGACAGACTTGTTTTGTAACAGAAGGGACTCCCAACAAATTTAGACAGTAAAATAGACCATTAACTATTTTAATTCCTCCCAAGTCTATTAGTAATTTTAATTCCATCTATTACACAGGAAAGAAATTCTGAATTGATTCATATTTAAATCTTCAGTTCATTTGTACCATTTATTAATAACCAATTCTAAACGGCGAGCACTGGGACACGGACTAAAGAGGGGGTGGGGCTGGAGCTCGGAATTCTAGAGCAAGGAATTAAGGCGAGTGCCACAATCTCTCTTTTAAACATGTCGAATGAAATTTAAAATTTGCTGACGTTCATGATAAAATTGGTGCCAGTGCGGATCCAAGAATGGAGTAGATATGTGCCCTATAAAGATTCGTGGATCCGTACATGACGTCATGGGGGCCCCAGATGCACTGTTACACAATTATTGTACCACTTCAACTAAACAGAGCTTGGTACCTGTATGGTTTTTGATTAATTAGTACTTTTTGAGATTAAGCTCACGATAAGAGGAACTTCCTTTCCTAAACCATTCCAATGATGTATTTCAAATGCCATGTGAAGACAAGTCCAGATACGGCCATTTTAGCTTCTTCTAATTGCTCAGGCGGTGTTGATGGAAATGTGTTGGTTTTGCTCTACCAGGTCTCGATTTCTAGAAAATTCTTAAGTTGTGCTTAGATTTAAGATAGTATTTGCATTTAGGTAAACTTATCTTATTTTGTGCCACCAGAAAATTCTATTTAAGAACATGCCTGTTTTTATTGTAATGTAGACCACAGAGTAAGTACAGGCACGTTCTTGTGTGTTCCAAGAAAATACTTATGCATAAATGTTAAAACTTGTCATTCGAAGTACATTTCCCATGCGAGGTACACGGCTTACTTACCAACCGTAAGTTTGTTTCTTCTTCAAACGCGATGGATGGCCATAGAGATATTCAACGGCATTTCCTACATCTTCTGATGCCAAAGAGACAATTAAAAGACAGAGACAATCCTTTAAAGAAATATTCGCGAGAAGAATGCTATATTAGAAATTTTCGCTTACTACCCTGAAACCATTTCTAAAATCACTGTAATCATGATTTCACCTGTACATTGATTAATGATTTCTCAAATGTAAATACATGTATTTATACCTGGCAGGGTGTAACACAACATTAAGCAGCTGTGGTTTATAGCTGTCGTACAATTAGTATATATATGTGTTACACATGCATTATTTGAGTTAGTTAATTAGTCACTATCTTCTCGTATTATTAGATAATATTATATGATTGTCCGTTTAATGAAGGCTTCTAGTATATATGTATTATAACTTGTGAATGGCTGTGAAATACTAATAAGGTTGTGGATAACACCTTGGCCTTATAAGTTAGAAGCTTAAAAGAGACGATGGAAGACAATCTTATCGAGAGGCCACTTACTGCTCCATAAGACAGAACGAGGGTATGTGACAATGGAAGCAGACGTGAATTTGGACGCTGGTCATTATGACGACAAACTAATGTTATGATCCTGTGTGCTGTATTGGTTGTTAGAGTTATAGATGTATTTGTAATGTTCGTTCCTGCAATGTTATAGTAAAGAAGTCCAATCCACAGTTATTATCTGATTATGTTACAACTCAAACATTTGGTGTCCGTGACTGAAGAACCTGTTGGTCGATGTTGAGAAGAAGACAGAATGCGTGTCAATCAACAGTTCAAAAAAAAAAGAAAAAAAAAGAGAACACAACGTCGAAGCCGTTATAAAAAACCAAGAAAACATGGAAACAAATTATGAAGAAAAAAGAAGTTATTGTACAACAAACACCCGAATAATGAAAACTCTAAAAGATTGAGATTTTAAACATAAAAGAAGAAAGAATTCTGGAATATGAACTTTGTTTAGTAGACTTTTGTAGAACGTGAGTCATTTTGTTTTAAAAGAATATAAACGATTTTTTGTCTTAATTTGAACACATCCTTTGGCATAATATGATAACTATTTGGGTTCGAGAAATAGAATAAGTGTTATTCTTAAACGAATTGAAATATTTTGTGGTTGTCTCAAAGATTTTTGTAAAACGCTAAAGACGTATTCCGTAAAGTTTCGGTTTTGATTAAAGAGGCAATCCCAAAATTAATGTTTTATCTTCCTATAAATATGTTTTATGTATATATTTTCCCCGATAATTAATGGGATGTATTTTATTGGATTCCTAAAAAGAGAGGAACATGTATTTATACCCTCAGAGGCAAGGGTTAGCTCAAGTTAAGAGCATTATGGTACATTTTTAATATGTAATTACCCCAGAGGAAGGGTTTAGCTCAAGTTAAGAGCATTATGGTAGATTTTTACTTTGTGTTGTCGTTTGTTTAGTATAGGAAGATGAATCATTTGAAAATTTGATGCGTTATAAAACAGAAAATATCTTATTGAAGATAATTATATGTGTTCAAAATATTCATAATCGTTTATCTCGAGTAAAATCAATTTGACAAGACCCTTATTATGTATTGTTTGTAGATCGTTATGTTATTCTTATGCATTTATAAATATTTCATCCTGTCAACCTTAACAAGAAAAAAATGATGATTAATTCATAATTATTTTGGCTGTTTCACAGCTTAGGAAAGGGAGGAAATTGTAACACAACATTAAGCAGCTGTGGTTTATAGCTGTCGTACAATTAGTATATATATGTGTTACACATGCATTATTTGAGTTAGTTAATTAGTCACTATCTTCTCGTATTATTAGATAATATTATATGATTGTCCGTTTAATGAAGGCTTCTAGTATATATGTATTATAACTTGTGAATGGCTGTGAAATACTAATAAGGTTGTGGATAACACCTTGGCCTTATAAGTTAGAAGCTTAAAAGAGACGATGGAAGACAATCTTATCGAGAGGCCACTTACTGCTCCATAAGACAGAACGAGGGTATGTGACAATGGAAGCAGACGTGAATTTGGACGCTGGTCATTATGACGACAAACTAATGTTATGATCCTGTGTGCTGTATTGGTTGTTAGAGTTATAGATGTATTTGTAATGTTCGTTCCTGCAATGTTATAGTAAAGAAGTCCAATCCACAGTTATTATCTGATTATGTTACAAGGGGGAGGGGTTTAAAATAGGCTATGCCTGTTCTCCAATACCTATTCAGAAACAAATCGAAATAAAACTAGATCTGCTTCTGTCCCATGCAGATATGAAAGCTTTCATATTCCCTGTCACGTGTCATAGATTATATCAAGTATTTTAAAAATAGAACAAGAAAAAAATAATTATCAAAATGGGTCAAAACCTCGGAACGTTACAAGTCTGAATATAGTGACAAATATTGCACCGGACCAAAAATTAATCTGCGAACTGAAGGGAAATAACTGAAACTTGTATTGCTGTTAATCGGAATGACTTCCAAAAGTTTAAGAAAATGGATCAAGCCGTTTAAAAACGGAACGGAAGAGAAAATGAAATCAAAATGGCGGGAAAGAACTTTTAAAAAGGCAGGAAAATATCGAAAATTTAATGAGATAACCTTTGAATCAGATTGGCCACAGATGTTCGAATATTTAGAATAAAATTGAAAATTTCGAAAATTAAAGACATAAATTGTCCTATAAACAACATTGTCGGCACATACAAATTTGACCTTGATCCCGGATATCCTGAAATGTATTAATTTCAGTAATTGGAGACGCATAGAACATATTAAAGCCTATTTTGTTGATTTTCACGTCCGTTTAAGTGGATTTTTCACCGTTTTTCATATTCAATTCAAAATGGAGACCATCATTTGACCGAAATCAAAATTCTGCTCTGAACGTTTCTCAGGCATTCCATAAAGGATTCAGACAATGTAACTCCCATGTCTGTAAATGAAATATCGCAACAGCCTGAGTGATTTTTAACATCTCAAGATTGTTGCACTTCCGGTTGAACGATAGAATTCATATTTTGTGTACGCATTAGTAATGTACGAACTGGTACAGGAAAACAAATTCTCTTTGAAAATTTGATTCTTATTTTTTCGAAGGGGGGTGAGGGTGGGGTGGGGATAACTTTGAAAATTTCTTATGACATCGTTGAAGCTGGATCAACCAGATCTACTTAATTCCTAATTTCATGAAAATTTTACCAATATTCAAGAAGTTGTCATGTTCGTTTTACTTCCGGAAAGAGATGATGATGACATAATCTTCGAATATGGATATTTCACATTTCAAGATGGTGGTACTTCCGGATTGAGCTACAAACTCCTTTTATTTGTGTACAAATCAGTAGTTCGTAGCTAGTACAGAAAAGAAAAAACCGAGTTGATCCGACCTATTGTTCGTTGATATTTTTTTTGGAAAACTTTGATCCTTAATATCCCCAAGGGGAGATAAGTTAGAGGGTTTCTAATGGCATCGGTATGATCTACTTACCTTCGAAATTTCATGCAAATCGTGCGTCTATTAAAGAAGTTGTCAAATTAGCGTCCGGAACAAAATCACAGGGACCAATTCTCGATAACTGCAGAAAAAAAATAAATAGTGAAATAGGTAAAAAAAACCCACAAAGTTACGATTATACATTGTAAGTTTTTTTCGTTCGTAACATTCGGTGTTTTCGAATTCGTAAAACGTTTTGGAAATGGTTTTAATCCACAGTCACCACCCATTGTTTGGGATGGGGGGAGGTAGGTCAAAGTTCCATAAAGATCCTAATGTTAGATTCTGAGATATATAAGATTTATGGGAAAATAGTTTATATATTGCTTAAAAAGACAAAGAGTAAGCCCCCCCCCCAAAAAAAAAAGTAAAACCCAACATTTTATTCATTTACCAATTGGTAAACAACACATACACGGGCGCTCTCACAATTATTCCGTCTGTTTACGTTTCTTTTAGGTTGTGGCACATCTTATATTAGCAACGAGGTGGCTAAAAACGTTGAGATATACTGATCTGTTTGTTTTTAGCACGGGACAATAAGTGTGCTGTATCTTCTAAATTAAATACATGTAGGTAAATATTCTATTTGACAAGGCATATATGGCGAGTGGGTAATCATACTCTTCCTCGTGTACTAAATATGTCAGCAATAATTACGTTTAAACAAATAATAATAATATTCTAAAGCATAATTTTATTTGTCAGATCCTAGTGGAGTTTGCATGGTACTAACTTGATCCTTGACAACCATCAGTGAGACAAAATGTCTTCATGGATTATGTACTGGATATTAAGAGCTGTTGATTCTATATTCCTGCTTCTGTTCACATTGTTTCTGACGTGGTATTTATATCTATATACAAGAAACTCAGCCCGTCGTCAGGATGAATCTGAATCGGAAAACCAGACTGTAGATACCGAAACAGATAACATCAATGTGAATAGCTCAAGAGATGAAGGAAGTGACGTAATAAACGGTATGTGCATATAATCAGGTTATAATTCTTGTGGTACTTAGACCAAACTCATCAGTTGGTCCACCAGTCGAAGATCAACGTGGGCCTATACCGTTTGTACATCGGGCCATACGCCGAGTCAAATACTCATTGTAGATGAAATCCCCAGTGTGCACTTAAAACAGGATTATACACTGCACGTTGTACAACAAATTACTTTAAGTGGGCCACAAATACCCGTTAACACCAAAACCTATATCCTATTAGTAAATTGTGACCTACATGTAGTATGGAACCAGGATTAGGTGTCCAGTTGATTTCTCCTTCAATTTTGAAGTATAAACACAATACGCTATCCTAAGGGCCAATTACGCAGGGAAATTCCAGACCCGATTCTATAAGATAGTCACAACTAATGTGGGTTATATAAATGACAGACAACATACTGCATTATATACGCTGTTGTTTAATATGACTATCGGTTTGCGGGTTCAAGATTCCGTTCTGGTGGTGCAAATATGTTTTTAAAAGATTAAGCAAAAGCTTTAATTCTCTCTAAACAGAAAATGACTCTTGGCACCAAGACGTTTTACTTATGATCCAACCATTGCGAGATGAACTGAATCGTGAAATGGTAACACTTAAAGATCGCTGGCTTAAAGACATTGACCAAAGAGTTATGAAGTTGGAGGCAGCTAGTAATCGAGTGAAACAGATCGAATGTCCTGCATCTGACAAAATACCAGGTAATAAAATATCAATCACCAGGACCCAAGTTGATAATGAACTACACTATAATAATTAAAAATCAGACCTTGTTTCATACAGCATTTTCAAACTTAAGTAAAGAATTTACTCAACTTTCAATTACTGTTTATAAGAAATATCTTTCATCTAGAAACACGAAACTTTTCATGTATTTGATACAGGGTTATATTTTATTTAAAATAATGCGAACAATATTGAGTAAATCCTTAACTTAAGTTTGAGAATGCTTCGTGAACTCGAGGCCTGATAATACGTTTTACATGTGATCTGTTTAAAACCCGCCACATAAATGTCCATAAACATTTCTCTTACAAAGGTTATTGTTCAAGTGCCAGAGCAATAACGCCCAACCAATATCATTTTTCAATTATTTTCTTTGAATCAACTAATTTTGTCTTATATAGAACGGACTCTTTTTGATACTGGTTAAAAAACCCTCTACTTTTCTACACGATACTTAAGAGTTAAGCCCTTTAAACTAAACGGTCCGCGGTTATTACGAACAAACGATTCAAAACATTGTGTATAACGGAAACCTTCCCGTCTTGACTAATACAGAATTTCTAGCTGTATATATAGCAACAGCACTCGGATCCTGAAACCACTCTTTAAAGAATTGGGGTTTCACCCCAAGACACAACGGACGGGATCCAGAAGTGATCATCCTGACGGTTATTGGTAATCGGGCGTCCGTGAATAGGGTTATCGGGTGCTTAATTGCATCCCTGAACCTAGGTCGGAAATGCGACGGACCCTAGGGCCCGATTGACAGTCAAACCTTACTTTACCTACCACACCTTAGTGAACGAATCCTTAAATGGAAGCGCTAGGTGTAAATGGATTTGCCTGTTTTGTTTGTCATGTTTTTTTTAATTACATGGACGTATTCAAAACTTCGTGTTTTGTTCGTCATGGTATTTTATATCCCTCTTACAGCAATTGGTCCGATCTTTTGATTACATGGACGTATGTCAGTTCGATGATATCTAGCACATCCAGAATGAGACTGCATTAATCAAGTTGTAAAACTAATAATGTGACCTTTCTTTCCTTATCAGAAAAACAATGCGGGAAAATGCTCGAAAAGGACTTCAACAACATACGGACCAATTTCGTGTTCCTAATTGAGAATATACAAGATCCTACACATCTGTGGCAATCGTTGTTTTCACGTGGGGTTTTTAATGGTGATGATGTCGGAAAAATAAGGAGATGTCTACAGAATGAAAGCCCCCGAGATGCAACAGAAAAACTTCTTTTCTTTTTACTTTATTCTGGAGAAAATGCTTACCAACCGTTTTTAGAGTGTTTAGCCGAAGTGGGATATCGAAAAGTTATTGAAAAGCTTCAGCAAACTCAAGGTAAGCTAATCATATCACGATAGTGTTTTAACTGGGTTTCCCTTTGAGATTATCTTAGTATAAGAATGTGTGTGTGTGGGGAGGGGGGTAGACCGTTTGCGCTGTATCTTAAGGTCTCTCATTCAACACTGTCGTGGTTTCGATTCCTCGGTTATACTTGACAAGACGTAGGGTTGCCTGTCCAACCTGGTGGGTTTTTTTCCTCCCCCCCCCCGTTACTCCCAAAATGACCTAGTTTGTGTCGTTAAAACCCCACGTCTCTCCCTCTCTCTGGTATGATTCATTTTCTGTTTTATATCATCAGATGATGATGGTAGTTGGTCTGTAGAGTTTATATACATGTTGGGCCTTGCCCAGATGGACCCCAAATTTATCTAAATATAGGTCATAGTTGAAGACCGATGTAGGCCTATACTGATTATACAGCGACGCCATGTCCAAGACCCTATGTTAGCTCTACACGACCATTTATGGTTTTAAATGTATTATTATTATTATTATGATCAGTGTACACTTGAAACACTGCACACTGCACGGCAAATTAATTTCAGTCGGCTCTCAGATATAGGCAAATAAGGCATCAAGACTGAATCTTATTATACTCGTAGAATATTTTAATGAAACAAATTAAACAAATTTAACAAAAGCAATTACACTTTCAATTGTTAACGAAATCTACCCTGGGTGTGTGTTTCAGGGGAATCAGACAATCCACAAAGCGAGCAAGTAAGATTAATAGAAGAACGGGAATCACTAATGGAATGGGTGAACGAAAAGGCAAAAAGTCTCGGGGAAGTAGTAAAAGAAAAAGAGCACGATCTCCAGATGTTACAGGGAAAAATTGAAAGTATCAACAAGGAGCTTGATGAACTAAGAAACAAGATGGCCAAGATGGAGGATGAAAAACAGATTGAGAAAAATGAGCGGTTACAAGAAATTAGTCGTCTAAGAGCGAGGGAAGATGAACTTCTAAAGAACCACGAAGAAATAAGAGAAAACCAACGAAGAATCCTCAACCAGATACAGAATTTGGAGTCACGTGTGGAAGATTTAAAAGCAGCAACAATCAGTAGAGAGAAAGAATTGCCTAAGCTACAGTCTGATGTTACAAATCTTTTCACGTTACTGCAAAAAACTGCGACGACAGAAGACGGTAAGTTTTTGCTTGTTTTTTTTTTTTAATTTAGTCTTCTCAAAACAAATTGGACTCCTTGTTTTGTTATTTGTTTCTACAGTAGTATATACATGAAATGGTTTTATAGTACCACTCTCAAACTTCGTGGGTTTTCTCCGGGTCCTCCGATTTCTTCCCCCTACCCCAAGCGAATTAGTGAAATAAAAGTAAATCATATTTTAGTCCCGAAATGACGTATTTTGGGTCGGGTGGACGTTATACCCCATCTCTCTCTCTCTCTTTATCACCCGAACTATGGGATGTTAGGAGTTACTAGCTATCATTCAATACCTCGTGATTTAATAACATCAGTTTGAAATTGGTGTTGTTTCAGAGATTACACAATATATGACTAGTTCTGCTCCTAACCTGGGCTAATGAAGACGAACATACGCCATACAGTGTACTAAGAGGGAAATTGTGCACGGGCAGCAGCGCTACGGCCTACTCTTATATCGAATTCCAACTGCCAAGGGATCTTTTACGTGCACGCCAATGTGCTTGTCAGGCCCTCCGTCCTGTATCACTGACACGAGTAAATCTGGATGAACTTCCTGGGCCAATGCAGGGATCGAACACCCGACCTCCAGGCTAGCAATCCAGCGTCTTACCCACTCAGCCACGTGATCTCCCGATTGTTTAAGACCCAATAACTCTTTGCATTCTTAATTTTGGATGCTGCTAAATTTCTTGTGCTCGGCAATTCCTCAGAAGCAGACATGCCCTAGTATATTTATTTTCAAATGTCTTATAGAAAACTCCAACCTGGGAAACAGTGAAAATATGGAAGATGAAAATTTGGAAACGTTTGGTAAGTTGAATATCACAAACAAACTTGTCCGAAGCTTTGTGCTGATTGTAAAACAGGAGATTATGAATGTCAAGTGGACATTAATTGCCTTTCTGGAACATGTTTCATGAACATCATTCCAATATATTCAAGATGCATCAATCTACTAAATGATGGGTTGTGTGGTTACTCGATTGCATTCACAGGATATCACCAGTGACAATGGTCTTGGGATGTTGAGAGAAATGAAATCAAATCAAATGGGGTGTAACGTCCGACTGGGCTTATGAAGACAGACACATGCTATACAGTGTGCTAAGAGAGAAATCTTAACCAGACAACAGCGCTATGGCCTACTCGTATGTCGAATCCCAATTGATTGCCAAGGGATCTTTTACGGACATACAAATGTATACATGGAATCTCGATTTTTTGTCCAAGCCGAACGACTTGACAGCTTTTCTCCCTGCGCCACTGACAAGGGGAAATGACGTCGTAAAATCCCGATGGCTTTTCTCGGCGTCTTACCCACATAGCCACCTCCTACAGAACCAACAGGAGGAGGGGGGTGTTTTATGTCGCCCTCGTGTTTATCTTATTGCCAGTCAAGTTCTTTTAGAGGATATTTTGTCGTGTACACACTGGCATGCACTTAAAATGATCCTTTACAGACCCTAATATGACATATGTCCATTTATAAGGAAAGTTGAAATGAAAATAACTGGCAGCTAGGCCATAGCGCAGCTTTGTGGGCCAATATTTTCTCAAAAAATGTTTAACAATTAGAATTCGATATAAGAGTAGGCCATATTGACGCTGTCAAATCAGAACAATAGGACGTTAAACACCATGCGATAGTTGTTTATGTATATAAATATATATTTGTCTCGTTAAAATCACCATGTTTGTCGCCATGGTTACCGGCTGGAGCTGAGGTACCATAAAACTCTATTTTATTTCATACATTTCCCGGTTGTTTACCATAGAATTATTTTTAGCCAAATAACATGACATTATGATCTCTGTTTAGATGTATGTTACCATGGAAACGGCCAACAACAAATTCATCCAGTTATTAGCACTGTTCCTGATCTCGGTACTACGGGTGAAGTAATTCTAGGCTGTAATGTTGACGAAGAACAGGATACCATAGCCAAGACAAGGACGAGCTTTCTTACATTAGATGATGCGTGTCTAAAGGGGGATTTAAATAATCTAAATGATTTAATTGAATCTGGTCATGATATCAATAAGAAGGGCATAGTAGGCTTGACACCAATATTATATTGAACCCGTGCCTAAAATTAAACTGATATTAGATAAAGGTGGTAATATAGAAGATATAGATAAAGACAATAACAATATGTTACACCAAGCTTGTGCGTTTGGTACTCTAGAAATTGTACAGTTTTTACTAACACAGGGTTTAGACGTTCATAGTAGTGGTCTTAATGGTAGAACACCAATACTGCAGTGTTGTCAATCACAAATTGAACCCGTGCCTAAAATTAAACTGATACTAGATAAAGGTGGTAATATAGAAGATATAGATAAAGACAATAACAATATGTTACGCCAAGCTTGTACGTTTGGTAGTCTAAAAACTGTACAGTTTTTAGTAACACAGGGTTTAGACGTTCATAGTAGGGGTTTTAATGGTCGAACACCAATACTGCAGTGTTGTGATTCACAAACCGAACCCGTGCCTAAAATTAAACTGATACTAGATAAAGGTGGTAATATACATGATAGAGATACAGACAAGAACAGTATCTTACACCTAGCTTGTACATTTGGTAGTCTAGAAACTGTACAGTTTTTACTAACACAGGGTTTAGACGTTCATAGTAGTGGTTTAAATGGTCGAACACCAATACTGCAGTGTTGTGAGTCACAAACCGAACCCGTGCCTAAAATTAAACTGATATTAGATAAAGGTGGTAATATAGAAGATATAGATAAAGACAATGACAATGTGTTACACCACGCTTGTAGGTTTGGTTGTCTAGATACGGTACAGTTTTTACTAACACAGGGTTTAGACGTTCATAGTAGGGGATTTAATGGTTGGACACCAATACTGCTGTGTTGTCAGTCACAAACCGAACCCGTGCCTAAAATTAAACTGATATTAGATAAAGGAGGTAAAATAGAGGATAGAGATAAAGACAATAACCGTGTGTTACACCTAGCTTGTACGTTTGGCTGTATAGAAACTGTACAGTTTTTACTAACACAGGGTGTAGATGTTCATAGTAGTGGTTTTAAAGGTAGAACACCAATACTACAGTGTTGTCAATCACACATTGAACCCGTGTCTAAAATTAAACTGATACTAGATAAAGGTGGTAATATACATGATAGAGATACAGACAAGAACAATATGTTACACCAAGCTTGTAGGTTTGGTAGTCTAGAAACTGTTCAGTTTTTACTAACACAAGGTTTAGACGTTCATAGTAGGGATTTTAATGGTATAACACCAATACTGCGGTGTTGTAAATCAGAATTTGAACCCGTGTCTAAAATTAAACTGATATTAGATAAAGGTGGTAATATACATGATATAGATAAAGGCAATGACAGAGTGTTACACCGAGCTTGTAGGTATGGTAGTCTAGAAACTGTACAGTTTTTACTAACACAGGGTTTAGACGTTCATAGTAGGGGTTTTAAAGGTAGAACACCAATACTGCAGTGTTCTCAATCACAAATTGAACCCGTGCCTAAAATTAAACTGATACTAGATAAAGGTGATAATATACATGATAGAGATACAGACAATAACAATATGTTACACCAAGCTTGTAGGTTAGGTAGCCTAGTAACTGTACAGTTTTTACTAACACAGGGTTTAGACGTTCATAGTATGGGTTTTAATGGTAGAACACCAATACTGCTGTGTTGTCAGTCACAAACCGAACCCGTGCCTAAAATTAAACTGATACTAGACAAAGGTGGTAATATACATGATATAGATACAGACAAGAACAATGTGTTACACCTAGCTTGTAGGTGGGGTCGTCTAGATACGGTACAGTATTTAATTGAACTTGGTTTAGATGTAAAAAGTAAAAACAGATCGAATCAGACACCTGTAGATTATTGTAAGTTTCCGTCTGTGCCTGAGTCATACGAAAAGATTAAATTATTAGAAGAAAAGTTAAAATTGTGAGTCGTGTGATATTATTTATCGTTTATTTATGTCATTTAACTCTATTGTCATTCTAGTCTCCATCTAGTATAGTAGTTGTCTCCCCTTCAAATCATATCTAAATTCGATTTTCAGACTTGAACCACAAATTTTAATACATCCATACTTTTTGTATACATGTTAAAATAGTCAAAGTTTTCTATTAATGTTATTTTATTAAAAGCAAACTTTTTTTTTAAGAAAAAAAAAACTTTGCTATAAAGTCACACTGTTCTATAAATGGGAAAATTTTGTCTGCACATTAAGGAAATTTGACATGAAAAGAAATGATCAAAGTGGACAAATAAAGACAGCTTGGAAAGTTGAAGCTTCAGGTCAAATAGTATTATTTTATATTTGTTGCTAGGGTTACACTAATTTGAAACCGGTGTATGCCCTGTTTATGGTCAACCCAATTGTCTTCATAAGATTTTGGACACCGAATGGTTCTCATGTTGTAACGAAAATACTTTTAGTATTTAACTTATTTATTAATTGTAATATATTAATATTGGTATGTAATAATATTTATTCTAATATAAGACATTATATGTTATATTATAATATATATATCTCATGTTGTAACGAAAATACTTTTAGAATTAAACCTATTTATTAATTGTGTTATAAGACATTATATAATATTGTTATGTAATAATATTTATTGTAATATAAAAAAATATATATTTTAGTATTGTTATCTAATAATATTTATTGTACTATAAGACATTATATATTAACATTTTTTATATAATATTTATTTATTGTACTATAAGACATTATATATTAACATTGTTATTTGCATAGAATATACTCGGTAAACTGATTTATTAGAAAAGAAAACCTATCTATTTGTTGTTGGGGATTTTTGGGTGGGGGGTGGGGGGGGGGGTAAGTGAGTTTGTGGATGAGGTGGGTTATATATTTATACAGTTATATTTCTCCTGGCTTTGGAGCTAACCCCAATTCTAAAATACAATTTCTCTTTGTATTTTTAGTTTATAAACATACGAGCTTTAGCATAGGATCAATTTGGAACGAGGGGGTGCGGGATCAGTGTACTTTCGTGCTATTATGCTGAGAGCTTTAGAAGAAGTTTGGGTAACACTCTCAGGTCAAGTACGTTTTAGTATGAAGATGGAAATGAAAAGAAATGGTTCTACGTTTCTGTGGCAACAAGAATAATGGCGCAAGCGACACTAAGACCTACTTTGGCATCGAGGCCAAGGTAAACACGGGATTTGGGGTTTTGGGTCCTATCTGAGCCGCTATACGTTGTCCGTTGCAAAGTCTTTTCTCCATCACCATTGGCGGAATATGTCGGCCAGCACCATTGACGAGGACACCCCGACCGGACGGAATATCTCGTCCAACACCAGGATAAAACACAAGATCTCCAAGTTTATTGAGCTGAGTTTGAGATCATTGGTGTAGAGTGTCATCGTTTCAACGATGTCTATAGCGGGTTAAAGACATAGTATCGGATTTCGATGAAGAGGTACGGGTATTTCACCCTCAATGCCCCCCCCCCCCTCCCCACTATAACTGAGTACTGCTCGGGATTCGACCGTTTTACCCGACAAAGAGTAAGATCGCCCGTCTAATCTCGTGGGTTTTCTCCGGGTCCTCTCATTTCATCCCATGCTACAGACACCTACGCCCATAAAACTGAAACATACAATAATATGTTAAATCCGAAATAACCTAGTTTGTGTCGAGTGGTCGCTCGAAACCATAATAGAGTACAACACGTCGAGTCCTGGTTTTACATTTTTTATTGTGTCTACTATGCCCATCGCAGACAGGTTAACAGTTGTTGGCCGAACAATGTTTTGGAGGTTTCCATAAATATTGGTTCCCCAGTCAGCACCCATACCACCCACCACGGTGCTAATAAATCGTACATAAGTTAGAAATTAGAGTGACGTAACTACAACCAGTCGTTTGAATACAAACGATCAAACAATCCATGTAAGATGTGACGTCAACAGTCTGAATATGTCCAGTTGAATTCTGATTATATCCCTTTTTCTCAAACGAAGCTTCACGACCTGTAAAATTAAAATAAAATCGTTTCTTACTTAGGAGATAAACCCCTCCTGTTTCGCATTTAGAGGGTTGTTATTGTCCAATAGACATGTCCTGAGATCATTAGGACCCAAGACGCGTAATGAATCATGTATTTATATGTGAGGGACCACAGTGGGTTAGATGTTAACCTAAAATGTCTCGCCAGCCAGAAGGTCGGGTGTGCAATCCCTGTGTTTAAATCAGATTGATGTATCCAGGAGATCTCATGTTGGTGGAAACGGTACTTCGTGCATGTGCCTATCTTTACTTTGTGGGGAGGGGGGGGGGCAATCCGGTTTCCTCCCACTGCAAAAGAATCCTATGCGCAAAGCTTGTGTCGAGTGGACGTTAAACCCCATTTCTTTCTCTCTCTCCAATCCTCATTTGCCCCGTTGATGCCGAAATCTAGGGGACTAAACTCATTTACTCTTACTCTATTTCTGTAAAATTCAAAATAGGCTCTGATATTTAATTGCTCGCTAATACAAACCCAGGGATGACTTCATATTCACATTGTATCTTTTCACAATTTGAAGTCCTAGACATGAATATATACATACCCTGGCTAGACTCGATGAAGTCTGTGCGTTTCATGTACATGAGAGAGCTAGGGCAGTTAAAAGGCAACGTTGTTATCTGTGGTCTTTGTGCGCTTTCTGTTCAAAAGCAAATATTTGTAATCATTATTACATTTTATGCATCGAATACAAAGGAAGATAGCGAGTGGTCAACCAATGTCAGTAGGTAGTTTGGGGCATAAAAAATAATATATGTCCACAAGGTGGAGGAAGGTAGAGAGCGGTTAAGAAATGTCTACTAGGAAGCGGAGTGTGTGGAGTTGTGGGATAGCTAGTGGTCCACAAATGTCTACCAGTGCGTGGGTAGGTTGATTGGGGACATATTATACTATATGTCAACAGAGGGGAGTGTGTGTGGGGGGGGGGGGATAGGTAGTGGTCCACAAATGTCTACCAGTGCGTGGGTGGGTAGATTGGGGGCCGACAAAATAATATATGTCTACAGAAGGAAGTGGGATGGAATAAGGAGTAATCCACAAATGTTTAGGGCAGGGTAAAGGAGGGTGGGGAGTAGACAAGAAAAAACTGTTTTCAGAGGAAGCAGAAGGTGAAGAAGCTCACCTGTATATTCACAAACGTATGGATACGTTGTATCGCAATGAACTCCCGTCCATCTGAAGCCATTTCCATTGGAAATCCCACACACGCAAGATTCTCCAATATTTGGCTCCCCCAATTCTCCATCCTTGAAAGTCTTCAATTTCACCATTGTCCCACTGAAAAGTCCCAGTTCTTCCTGCTCTGTAAAGACCTATCCATGCTCTAATTAGCCTACGGTGGAAAGAAGGTGCCAAGAAAACATAAGAATCGAAAAAAGAACCCTAATAGCTTTTCTCAATTTGATTAAAACACAGATCCTATCATCATATAACAGCTTGTGTTATCCAATCTCAGATGTCCTTTAATTGACCATACTATTGTTTAATTTAATAAAAGCCCAGCGGCTGGCAAATATATAGTAGTCAAGTTAGATAATACGCTGCTTGGGTTTACTACAATGTGGTCAGTTGTCACACACCAACTGTTATGTAACATGCTATATATGCAATTATCGTAAGATAATCCTAAGTTCTTTTGTTCAGTATCATTAATGCATGTACCATTTTTGGTAAACACTGGATGTAAATCAGACGCGCTTTGGCAGCTCACAGATAAGAGTTTCTCATATATTTAGTATACCATTGTGTATGTTGGGAATAAAATGTTGAATTTAGATTATCTGTGATTTCTGTTAACCCAAACTATGTCATAAATATTGAAAGTTTATGAAACCAAAAAGATAATAAATAGTTATTCTACTTACTGCCCACTAATCTGATGAACCATATTCCCAATAAAATCATTTTTGGTTAGACTGTCTATCTGAACTAGATTCATTCCATGGAACTGACAACACTGACTAGCATTTTGACGGGTTAACGTTGGTCCGTGCACATAAACCACATAACCTAAAACTATATAGTGAAAACAATTCGGTGAAAGGAAATAGAGCCTGTTATGGCCCCAGCTCGCCATGGATTCTCCCATGGCATTGATGTTTATTCTAGACAACGTATACTACTCAAAAGAAGTTAAGGATCAAACCTCTTTTTCGACCAGGTAATTGTCTATGCACATATCAGATATGTATATATAATTATTGGCGGACATCGTGTCAAAACTGGTTCACGATATCCTGATGACAAAACCTGCGTACAAGACTTTTGGCAGTCTCCTTAGAAACCATAAACTGAAGCTCAAAACAAGGCTCCACAAAACTCAGTAGGGTACGACTTTGCACGTGCACTATGCATTTTCCATGAACAGTTTTGGCATAAAAAAAAAACCTCCCATGACCGTGCTGCTCTCGGTTGAAATTTCAACATGGTCAGTCGTCAGCTGAGTGAATTGACAGGGGAGGAGCCATTGCATGGCTTCAACAGTGTTTTACATAGAGGAATGTGGCACAGAGAATCGGTCGTAGCCAGAGTGTAATTGGGAGACTATGGCAGCGTTTCCAGGCAACCAATTCAATTCAGAATCGCCCACGGTCTATTAGGCCAAGATCAACGTCGCAACATCAAGACCGGCATGTCATTCAAATGGCCTTACATCAGCGCGTTGTTACAGCGAGATGTCTGAGAGATGAACTGCTAAATGTAAGTGGTGTTCAGGTATCGGACCAGACCATAAGAAATCGTCTGCGAGCTCACAACATTCGATCTCGACGACAAGCGGTTCGACCACCTCTTCTTCAACGTCATAGGGCAGCACGT
Source organism: Patella caerulea (assembly GCA_036850965.1). NCBI lineage: Eukaryota > Metazoa > Mollusca > Gastropoda > Patellidae > Patella > Patella caerulea. The sequence continues at coordinate 3,420,277 of JAZGQO010000007.1, forward strand.
CGTGACTGATGCACACGTCATAGACTGGAGACGGCGACAATGGAGACGAGTACTCTTCACTGATGAGTCCCGATTTGCATTACAGTTCAATGATGGCAGACTTTGCGTCTATAGGCGGCAAGGAAAAAGATTTGCTAATGTTAACGTCAGACAACGCCATCGCTTTGGAGGTGGTACGGTAATGGTGCGGGCTGGAATTTCGGTACATCACAGGACTCCTCTTTTCGTCGTGAAATGTGAAGGGTATCAGGTACAGAGACATTTTACAGCCTTTTGTCATCCCAAGTCTTCGTCAAATTGGAGCAGGTTCTGTTCAAGATGACAATGCTAGACCACATAGAGCACGGGTTGTTAATGATTTTCTCACCCAAAATGGTATTGAACGAATGGATTGGCCTGCATACTCTCCTGAATTGGCACCGATTGAGCATGCATGAAATGGGTTGCACAGACGTGTGAGTAACAATCATAGGCAACCTAATAATCTTCAAGAACTGGTGCAATTCCTTCAGGCAGTGTGGCAGGCCATTCCCGGATGGGTTTTTTTCGATGTCTGATCGGCAGCATGCCTCGATCATCGTTGTGTCGACTGCTTACGAGCCCATTGGTTTCACTTGTTATTTACAAAGTTATCGAATATGAGACAGTTTTGTTGGACCTCATTATGCTCAAAATCGCGAATTTTCATCAGATCCTCAGAATAGTGCATATGCTTTGCATAACAGACTCAATATTGCGACATATTGAACTCATACTGACCAAAAGTGTTCTTAAAAGTTTTGATTTACATGTTCCCTGTGTCTAATAAAATGTCAAACAAAAATAATTGGTTGACCCTTAACTTCTTTTGAGTAGAATATGACACGCAAACAGAGAATAGCTTGCTAGTAATTTACCCTTCCATATTAAAATATTCACTAAATATGAATCATTATCTCTACGCCACGAAGTCAAATAAAAAATTGTTATGCATAGGGGTGGGGGTCAAGGAACTTTGATGTGACTGACCAAAACAAGGGGAGGTAATGACACGAGAGCAAAGTGGAAAGCCGCCAGATCTGAAGCGCTGGGTGACGTGCTATACACCCTCACCTCGTATTTCAATTCATTTCATTTGTTCAGTTGGGTGCTGAAATACCTTACAGTTAACTTGTTGACGTTAAAATGAAATGAAATGAAATGGGGTTTAACGCCCCACTCTTTTGCACCTAACCTGGGCTAATAGAAGATGGGCATACACCATAATAATATAGTGTGTTATCAGGGAAATTTTGCTCGGGCAGCGGCGCTACGACCTACTCTTATATCGAATTCCAACTGCCAGGGGATCTTTTACGTGTACTCCAATGTGTACACGAGACCTCGAATTTCCGTACCATCCGAACGACTAGGCAGCTGTCCTTGTCAGGTCCTCCTCCTGTATCACTGACAAGGGGAAATCACGCCGGAAAATCGAGATGAACTTTCTCGGCCAACGCAGGGATGGAACACCCGACCCCAAGGCTAGCGAACCAGCGCCTTATCCACTTAGCCACCGTGATCCCTGTTGACGTTAAACAGACCAGTTACTAAATCAAGTGTTTACTACCAACTCACAGATTCCGTTAACCTCTAACTGAGTCACAGATTCTGTACTGTTTCGTGGAGTAGAAAATAGTATTTGTTCTAAAACATGCAGAGCCCCCTCCCCCATTCGATAAATGATATATACATATTAACATATTATGTGTATACGGAACGTGTAAATTTGAACATTTTGTTGATGATTTTTATTGTTATTTTTTTTTTGTTTTGTTTTTTATAAACAATATTTTTATTTCAAATGTATGAAAAGGTGTCAGGGAAGAGGCAAAGCCTATATTACCCCTCTCCGTTATCGGGTCTTGGCAAATGTTAGCCCCTTAAACATGCATTATACAAGAGTTAAATCAGCCTATTGAAGGCGTTTCTTTAGGAACGAAACGTTATCTAAATTATTAATTAAACATTGATTAACTTATCATAATCATGATCAACGGTCGATGACATCGCTAGCCTGCAATCTTTAGTAGATCTGGATACATTTTGTGATAATTTAACGTTACAATGGATAACCGAGACTTATAGTTCATTATAGTACCAACGTTAGTAATGACGATCGAGGACAGCCAAAAATTAAATTGTTAATAGCCCGGTTCAGAATGAAGCAATTTGACTGAAATTTTCTGCATATTCTGTAGTCATCACCCATTTTTTAAAAAATTTATAGCGAGAACTGTGAGAGAATCTTACCCAATTCCCGCACAACCTATGACCTTGCTTCCGTCACTGTTAAATTTGTTCAAGTGGACGTGGAACTAGACAGATTGAAACTTACCTGGAGTTGACAAAATGAAACAAAAGACGTAGACGTAATTCATTATACTTCAGCAGAGCTCAAAAATTGTGTCCGAAAAGAAACATAAATTCCCGGTAGACAAAGTGTAAATATTAAGTATAGCTTCGAGTAATCAATGTATTGATAAAACTTCTGTTCGATTGGATAAAAAAAAACAGCCATTATTATAAGCTGTGAGCTATTACATCGATATGAATACAATTAGTTATAAACCTAACATGGGATATAGCTTGTTAATCACATACAAACCCTCGCACTTTCTCTACGACATAGAAATGTATTCATAAGCTTCCTTATGTTAATCATTAATGCGACATTCATTATCTTCCATATCTAATCAATACCTTGGATGTATTCAAAGAGGAAAAAATAGTTTCAATAGACTATTGTTGTAATTGCGATATAAAGATATAATTACACATCTGCAACAAGCGCCCAGTTTCTTCCCGGGTGATTAAAATTATAAATGTATTGATAGTCGCACATGGTATTTATTTCTTACTGTTAATTATTTCATTTACTGTTCTGCTCTGTAGTGACTTCAGAGTGTGAATTGTGTGTATTACAGTAACTGTTGGAGGGCCGCATCAAAAATACACATATAAAAAAACAAAAGTGAATCTCCAAAGGTAAATCACACAACACACTCTGCAGCCTTGAATCCAACGGTAATTGAACGCGAACTTCACTTCACACAATCATACAAGATAAATCAAACAAAACAAGAACGCAATAAGCAAGTTACAGGCTAACTATTAAGTGAATGTTTTGGGGTTTTTAGTTTTAATTAAAAATCCAGAAAACTTTAAATGGATTAATGAATTAACAAACAGGACCATTGATGGATTAACAAAATAGTGGTATAATAAATCAATAGAAAAATAATTTAATTAATAAATACATTTATATGATGTTAAATAAAATATGTATTAAAAAAAGTTACCATTCCATTACACAATTCCAACACAAAGTAATTACATAGTATGTACATGCGTTATTAAACATATTCGTTTATTATAATAATATACAGTACAGATAATCTAATTTAGTAAACGTAAAAAAACATGTACATATGAAAAAAAAAATGATTTCATTTAACTAAGAATATTTTGTGCCGTTCTATGATTAAAATGTGTGTAAAATTGTATTTATATATTTGATGAATAAACATTTTTACAAGAAAAAACAAACCCTTAAGTGAATGGATGATTTATATATTTGATGAATAAACATTTTTACCAGAAAAAACAAACTTATAAGTGAATGGAGGGAGGGGGGTCTTGAAATCTCACTGGCCTGTTGCAGACTGTACAATTAAATGACAGCAAACACACAACGGAGATAATAATCCATGAATATTTTCCAAGCATCGTATTATTCCAATAAAAACATAGCGATTGCGCCCTTGTGTTTTTCGGGAACCAAAGTGGCTTTACTGACCGAGAAAGTTCATCGGTTTTACCGGTTTGGTTCCCACTTGTTAATGATGCCGTACAGAGGGCCTGACAAAGGACAACGTTCAGTACTTTCGGATGGGACCAAAAACCAAGACCTCGCGTACATATTGACGTGCATGTAAACGAATCCATGACCGTTGGAATTTGAGTAGGCCGATGTGCATCTGTGTCTTGGTGAAATTCCCCTAATAGCACACTGTCCTGCTCTTCTTTAATAGCCCAGTCGGTGCAGAAGTGTAGGGGGTGTTAAATCTCATTCATTTCATATTTAAAATTGTCGTTTCTTATGCTCTTGTACGCTACTTTCGCTAGAAGATAGTTGCAGGGGGAGCTTACTCTTCCGGATACCTGTTACCACTGTTTGTCGTGTATTTTGTACACGATGGACAGTCCATTTGCTGATTGCGCTATTTTGCCTCGACCGTTTTTATGGGACTTCGAATTTTAACTTATGGTTTGGATTGTTCGTACTTGGTTTTGTTTTGTTCCTAGGGTTTAGCGTCCACTTGAATCTTGGGTGATATCGTACTACTACCTGGTGTTTTAACGTCCGCTTCCACATTCTCTAGTAGTTAGTTAGTTCCTGTGGTTTAACGTCCACTTCAATCTTGGGTGATATCGTAAAGTGACACTGCTTTAAATAATGTGGTGATAGACGCGATGATCAAGCATGCGTTATTCCATTCGATGCTTAAACTTTTATTATCCAATCTTCTTTAACCTCGCCTAGAGACCACACCCCACTCTCCAACAATAATTATCCAATTAATGTCTGTCGTGGATAAATATGTGGCAAGGATCGTTGTAGAACGCCTGAAGCCTTACAGAAATTGTTATCGATACACAAACAGAATGAACTTAAAGAATGGTCACTAATGGCGTGGATCCATTATAACTCTTTGATTCTAAAATAAGTGGAACAATCAGTTCAAAGCATTAACTTTCATTTATTTTATTGTAAGTGAATGTACAAGAGACCATTTTTGTTTTTGTGGGTTTTAATATAAGAATGGATTTTTATTGTCATCAACTGTGACCCAGATTGTTTATGAACAGATGTTTTAATTGCTGAAATTATGAAATGAAATGGGGTTTAACGTCCTACTGTTCTGTTCCTAAACTGGGCTAATGAAGACGGGCATACGCCATATACTGTGCTGTGCTATAAGGAAAACGTTGCCCGGACAGCGTTGCCAAGGGATATTTGACAAGGCGAAACCACGCCGGAAAATCTGGATGAAGTTACTCGGCCATCGCAGGGATAGAAGCTTTAAAGTTCCAATTTCACTTTTTCTAAGAAAGTCAAAATATAATTATTTCTATGTTTTTTGCTCAAAAGGTTGTCAACTCACTATTATACGATCATGGACAAAATTTTAGGGGGGTTAGAAAGGGTGACACTGGTTGATTGAGGAAATAGTTACTCAATTACCTCCCTTGTTTTCCCATTCTTCTCCATGGACGGCCATCTTCAAACGTTTGAATTTGAAGTTGAAAATAATATTTTTGCCAATTTCTCAACTGGCAATAGTGAATTATAGGATTATTCTTTAACAAGGTAGGACTGTTTATAGATTCAATCTATTTTAGGGCTTTATTTTAATAAATTTTAAAAATATAACTTAAAAAAATGCTATTGGAACTTTAATTATGACCATTAAACAGTGCCTGGTTGTCTACCAGACTAATAAACCAGATTGTGATATCCGAGAGCGATTATATTAGAGTTTGGAACAATTGGACTATTTTAATGTGACGCAGGGGTGTGTTAAAGGAGTCAAATCGCCAATATTTGGAACCTAGAAATTGAAACAAATGCGCAGCAAAGCATAATAATGTAATATGAATGTCTATAAACAATTTACATTCAATCGTTTCCGTGTTTACTCTGATGTCAAATCAGTTTTTATCGGCGAAATACACCAGCAGTCTCGATCGAATGGCAATCTCTAGCGTCTGGTTGTTCAGTTTACACCGATATTATTTATTGCACATGCTCTCCTGATAAAAAATATTGCGTCACCGTTTGAGTACGTCTTGTGTAACACTACATACAGATAACAGAATATCAGCATAATTGATAGACCTTTATTGAGAGCATGAAATAGGCATACTCCAGGAGGAGCGCCATTCCAAGTCTTCTGAAACTAACGGTAAACTCTGGCTTATAAAGCATACAATTAATTAAGAAAAGTGATACACAAGCGATGTACATATTTGGCATTGTTTATTTATGAGATTATAGTATCTGTAACTGCACTGCATATTTAATAAGATCGTGAATGAGATCGTGCCTATTGTCAAAACGAGCAGAGGCCATTCGTGTGTAGTCCGTAAATAACATATTGAACACATTAGCTGTTTTATTAAGTCCGTGCCTTGAAGAAGTTGTGTCGAGTTGAACACGTCAATATCATTAATGATCAACAATCAGCAGAGGTCAGAAAGTTCTATCTGTATATTTATATTTCAATATGATATAGAGATCACTTTGTCACATTCCATCCCCACCCATTTAAGTTATTTATTAAAAATAAATAACTAATACCATTCTCACAGGTGGGACACTGTCTTCATCGCTATCAATTGAAGGTACACACAATTAAGTTAAATCACACGCGAATTAAGAAGAGCACACACGATATAATAATAGTAATGAAAACACACGCGATTATATAGTTATATGATATTTTCGGAACACTAGGTCCTAGACTTTTGTAGGACGATACCATTAAATTCTGGCATTCCTCTTGATTAATTATGACAAAGTGAATGACACTTGTTTATTTCTTGGTGCTGGTGTGGAAACATCTGTTCCATGGAGCGTATTCTCGTCCTCGGTCTTAGCCGACACCATCCCCTAAATTATCGTTATCTAACATACATTAAATACAATACAATATCAATATCAACATTTGAAAAGAATTAATATGGACATCACAAATTCAAGTCCTAATTCAATAAAAACAATTACATTGATAAACATGCTACAATAATATAAGTTCAACATAAATACTCGGTTATACGTTCCAACCGAAAAAAAAATCAACAAAAAACACTTTTTCAATGTCAATAATTTCACTGTTTCCACCACTGTCTAAGTTCAGGTCATGTTATATAGAATTGTTTTTTTTCTCACACAGCTAATCTGATGAGCGTAAACATTGCTGCAAACGGCGCCTGGGGACCATATCTTTTGACATACTGGAATGCCCCTGTCTGGTTCATTGTTGCGGTACGTAAAGATAGGGTACAAATATCCCATAAAAGATCAATGTACTTGCTAAATTCGACCAATTACAATTACATTACCCTTAATTTACAACATTGATTTTAATTGGATGTGATAATACTTAATCATATTCTTACACTTCAGTTTATTTAAAATTAAAATTGTATTTACTTCATTGGGAATAACCTGTATTAATAATCGTTAATTCTATTTACCTTTAATTGAATAAACTATTAACAATAGAACTTAATCTGCCTCGAAGTAAAAATTAGCAGTATTAATTAGTACTTATCACCTAAAGTCATTAATAACATTGAAACTCATTAGTAGTCTGCTTTACTAATTGACAGTGACAGGTTAAGATTATAACCCGTCTTAACATTAGTACTATATAGAACTAGGTGTATATCACAAGCTTGTAGCCAAGAGGTGCTATCTTACACGCCGAGAACAGATAAGACAGACATGCGCCTGTGTGAGATGTCCATATAGATACTCCCTATTAACATTTCGTTCTGCATTCAAACGAAAAACAGCATCTTGAAACAAGGGATCAGTATTTATTACAAGACCTCGTTGTATTATACCCCTGGTTGTAAAAATAAAAATAATTACAACCCATAAGTTATTATATTCCTGACGTTTACTACATGTAACGAAAAATAAAAAATTACAAATATAAGTTCTTGACGTGTACAATACATTAGTATGGTTTTACGTAACATTACTCATGACATAACAGGGAATTCAAAATTTATTCGACAGCTAATCGCACATTCAAATCAAACTTTAAATTATCCATTTTACCACGTTATACTTTTTTTTTTTTTTTGGGGGGGGGGGGGGGGGGTGAACACATACTTTAAACTTATTCTCCTTTACATTTCGTTAACAAAACGACATGAATAATCCAGAAACAGTTATATTGCATAAGCTACTCGCTATATATTGCAATGCACCCTGTTTCAATTTAAAACATTTTTTAAAACCTAATACCAACCCACACAAAGGGCCATTAAGTTTTAATTTTTCTTGGGCATTTTCCTTTATAACCCTAAAACCTAAACGCGATTTTACACATATTCATACCTTAACCATACAAACACATATACATTACTTGGACATAACACTACATTACATTATTACGATCTATAACTTTATAGAACGGAGACTTCATTTTATTTCTTTTAGCTTGGTTATACTGTTTCAGTTTTAGAATTCTTATCTACACCGACGTTTATAGAAATTATTTACCCATGTGTAAAACTAACTCTTATTTCCTTAACTTAATTATTTACTAGTTTGCCATTTTTTTGAAAACTTTATATTGATCAAATCCCTAATCTTTAAAAAAAAAATTTAAATTATCCCTTGGTCATTTTTGGCGTTCCATTGTCAGTTACAAGGAAATATGCACCTACCTTAAAACGACTGGAAACTTCTTCTTCCAAGGGTTTCCTCCCGGGATCGAACCCGGACGTCAGTGATTCCATGACTGCTGGCTGTGGCTGTAATTATTGGCCCATGATCACCGTTAAGGACTTCCCGCTGGTATGGCGATTCACTCCCAGGTTCATATAGTCACGGCATCCAAATCTGATACCACCCAGGACGGTCACAGCAACCAAATCTGATATCTTGACTAATTGTAATTAACAATCCCGGTTGATTACTAATGAAACCAAAATCTTTTCAACTTGCAGATTAACTGGAGAATTCTGTCTAACAAGATTGCCTGCGGCTTCATGGGACTGGATCCCGTTCTGTCTGGTTCACTGATTCACGGCGCCAAATCTGATACGACCCAGGACGGTCACGGCATCCAAATCTGATACCTGTAACACTACATACAGATAACAGAATATCAGCATAATTGATAGACCTTTATTGAGAGCATGAAATAGGCATACTCCAGGAGGAGCGCCATTCCAAGTCTTCTGAAACTAACGGTAAACTCTGGCTTATAAAGCATACAATTAATTAAGAAAAGTGATACACAAGCGATGTACATATTTGGCATTGTTTATTTATGAGATTATAGTATCTGTAACTGCACTGCATATTTAATAAGATCGTGAATGAGATCGTGCCTATTGTCAAAACGAGCAGAGGCCATTCGTGTGTAGTCCGTAAATAACATATTGAACACATTAGCTGTTTTATTAAGTCCGTGCCTTGAAGAAGTTGTGTCGAGTTGAACACGTCAATATCATTAATGATCAACAATCAGCAGAGGTCAGAAAGTTCTATCTGTATATTTATATTTCAATATGATATAGAGATCACTTTGTCACACTTGTCTCGTTCTTCTAGTTCCTTTTACAATTTCTGTTCACCGCCTGGCATGACTTGCTGAGTATGTCTAGCCTCGTTCTTCCGAGTTCCTTGTTACAATTTTTGCTGAAACGCATTATGGTACACAATTCGTGTATCAATGATGAATGTGTATTTTGTCTTAAATATCTTTTCCCGGTAAGATCACAGCTTCAATCTTGATTTAAATTGATAAATAATTTTTGTTTTCAATGGCGATGATATTGAATTAGATACTTCACTATTTTAAAGGTTTAATTGTAATTGACTTTTATTTTTTTTTTTTGCATATTCTGTATACATTTGCCTGCTATTCGCATACCTATATCATTTGCTTGATAAAGACGAGAGTGTCCTCGCCCAAACGTCGCTTAGTATTAAACTCCATGTGTTAATTTGTTCAATTACTAAATGCCAATCAAAGAAAATATAACCTATAACCCCTTTCAAAATATAATATAAAGGGCTGCTATGTACAAATTATAAAATAATGGTGAAAATCATATAAATCAAATAAGTTATATACACACATTTTACACCAAGTTTCATCACTCTGACTCAATTAGAACTAAAGTTATCGTGTCCCAAAGCATCAACCAATCAAATTGCTTATCTCTGCTTACCCTAAGCGGAAAATGCTCATCTTCGAACTACATCAAGGAATTGACCTAATAAGCATACACGCCAATTTTGAACATTTTAACTCAATTAGAAGGAGAGTTATTGTGTTCCAAAGTCTCGACCAATCAAATTGCGTATCGCTCTACTTACCCTGAGCAGAAAATGCTCATTATCGAACTTAGTCAAGGTTTTACTGTAATGAAACTATACACCAAGTTTCATCACGCTCACTTAATTAGAACTAAAGTTATCGTGTCCCAAAGCATCAACCAATCAAATTGCTTATCTCTGCTTACCCTAAGCGGAAAATGCTCATCTTCGAACTACATCAATTCACTGACTTAATAAACACATACACCAAGTTTGAACATTCTAGCTCAATTAGGAAGAGAGTTATTGTGTCCCAAAAAGTGTGACAGACGGACGAACCCATTTTAATAGTCCCCCAACTTTCTTCGAAAGGCGGGAGACAACAAAATTTTGAACAATACGAAACGAAATAGGATCTGTGTTGTAATCATGTTGGTTAACTCAAAATCAACAATCTGACCAGGGGCCGGTAGCTCAAAGTTCCGTTATCTTTTAACGATCCGTTAACTCCATGTCAACTGATCGTTAACTTTAACAGCGAGAAAGACTGTTGCTGGAAGTCCTGTTAACTTTAATGTTTCGTTAACTTGGCGTTGTATTTAACGGAGGTTTGGGGCTTCGTTATCTGTTTAATGATGGCATTTTTTTCTCTCCAATATTAGGTCAAGACAAAGCCGACCAAATTAAAAATTGCGAAATTTTCCAAAATATCAATTCTTCTCTGTGTAAATTTCAAGCATTAAATGAATTTCAAGAGAATATTCATTCGGAAAGTTTTTAATCTTACCATTAAGCGGGGCTTATGTCGACGTTGCAACCCAAAGCAACTAGTTGCAGTCAGTTGCAAGAGTGCTTATGTCGATGATATCAACAACTTGGAGCAACTGAATTCGGAGCGCTTATGTCGACCCGGAACTGATAGCGACCACACTTAACTGTTAATTTATTCATCACGTGATCAACAAAATGGCGAATAATTTAAAAGAAGTAACACTATGACATGGCCGGTCTTACTACAATTCTATTAGTATATCATTGTCGACATCATCAACGTTTGAAAAGTGGGTGTCTTCGTTCGTTCGCTTCCAAATGCCTATTTATAAAGGCACATGACAAATGTCTTTTCTCACGTCATGTTATTTCCATGGAAACGAGTTGACTCCAGTTGCAAGAATGCTCATGTCGACTGCAACTAGTTGCAGCTAGTTGAACATGTGCAACTGACTGCAACCAGTTGTAAGAGGCGCTCAAGTCGTCTTTTTTCAGTTGCAACGCCAGTTGCTTTCAGTTGCAAGGTCGAAATAAGCCCCCCTTTAGGAACAAGATTAAAATGAGTTATGTGCAAGTGGTGTGAAGCTATGAGAAAGTGCATGACTCTGATTTTTTTACAATTATTCTAAGTCACTTCCCACCCGTCTTCTCAATACAGAAACTAAAAATAACTTAATAAATTACTTTCAAGGTAGTCCGTCGCTATAAAGCAGTGGGCACATTAGCCGAATTTTATTCGCCCGAATGGGTGGAGACACCAGCCGAATGCCTCGCCCGATTCACCAGTCGATTACGTCACATAATCAAAACATGGCGGCGTCAATGTCTTCAAACAATCACGTGACTTCTCGATGAGTGTTGATTGGCTAATGAATTCTACATTCGGCCGAATGCTTCGCCGAAGCGGACACACCAGGCGAATATCATTCGGCCGAATATATCAAACTTGCAATACTATAAATATGGGTATTAATGAATAAACCCTAAACCAACCCGAAAAATTGATATCGGTGGACTAATGAACACGCGGGCAAATGAGCATTCTCCCTGGTTTCAGAATAATATGTGGCAATCAACATCTGAAGTCCTTTTTCCCTGTTCGTTTAGAATATCGCAGAAATTGTTTACTCATAACAGATAACATTACAGAATAGAAAAAAATGCCGATTTGAATAATAAACTTAATAAAAAATTATTGGGGGGGGGGGGTAGAGACGTAAAATATGTCTCCGATACATTCATTCACCCTCCCTTCCCATTAAAGACAGGACTAAAGAAAAGATAATAAGCCACCGTTAGGATAAACCTAGTCTGCGGAAAAAGGGGATTTTTAAATTGTTTTTTTGGTTGGGGTGAGGGGTCGTAGAACCAAGTAGTATCATCAATTATACAGGATTACAGGATGATTTTTTTTTTTTTTTTTTTTTTTTGTTAAATAGAAAAAAAAAATGGTTAGCATTTCCTCATTGGTCATGATTATTCTGAAACTAACCCTGTTCCCAATGACAATATAAGAAACAGACAGAAAACTTGAATGCAAAAGCATGGGACACACATCTTAAATGTAAAATCCTAATTAAACTATTAACAGACTTGATATGTTCTCATTTCAGAACTGAGACATTAAAATTTATACCGTCCCATTTAATAAATTCAGTTAATAATAATAATAAATACGAATGCAAAATCAGATTATGTACATGTCTTAATTTTATTTTTCGTGGTCAGCCATATTTCTGTTAGCATTTTCATGCACGTCTCTCTTTCCATTATGGTGTGAACGATTTGGACAAAGTATTAGTGCGTGGGTTCATTAGCCACCGATATCTATTATTAGGGGATGGATTGGGGCAAGGGCTAAAGTGCGTTAGTCCACCGATATCTTTTATTAGGGTTAGGATTCTTTACACCCATATTTGAGAGCTTTAGTTTTCAGGCGACGAAAACTTTCAAGGCCTCGTGTCTTCTGTGAAACAAATGACTCTTTGAACCGGTGGGAAGATGATTAACTTTTAAAGCTTTTTCTATTTCGCCTAGGGTCTATCCTTTTCATAGAACAACAGATGAGAGTAAACATAAAATCCATTACAAAGCGAAGTTTTTGCAGTGGTACCCACCCATGGTGCAGGTTCTCATTTGCCTGAGGTTTCTAGCGACTGCTTCATTCCATAACCTTACGATGTATGCAAACGGCAATTTGACCGTATAGTGTCAGTAATTGTATTGTCACGTTTCTTGTTTTCTCAGCACGGCAGGTTAGCCGAATCCCTGGGATAAAAAACGAAAGTGTTACTGAGGACAAGATAAATGTTTTAATAATAATTTGTTTTAGATGCTTAAATTAACACTTAATAATGATGATAATGCAACTAATCGACTATATCCGAAATAGTTTTCTGAAAGATAATACATTTCTCTATTAAATGGTATGTGAGATATACTTGGAATTTGATTTTTCGTGTTGTATTTCGCTGCCGTACGTGAAATCAATATGGACCAGGAAAATGATTATATTTTATGAAAGATAATTCATTCCTCTATAAGATGGCATGTAACATTATATTTGGAATTTGATTTTTCATGTTGAATTTTGCTACCGCAAATGACAGCAGCCTATAAAAATACCGTCTCCAGATCTGCTACTCCACCCACTTATGCCAGCTAGTTGTGTAGAAGGGACATTTTCTTAGGACAGTGGTGTTTGGTCACTGAATTCCAACTGAGAAGGGTTCTCGACTCAATATATTCATTTTGTATTATCTGCATTTGAATGGTCAGCTATTTATCTAAATTCAAATGCAAAAAGGCCTATTAAATGGTACGGTACATTATTTTTGGAATTTGATTTTTCACATAGCAATTCGTTGCCGCAAATGACCGCATCATGTATTACATTCCTCTGTTAAATGGCATGTGACATCAAACAGCATTTCGCCGCGGTCTGGCACAATATCTCTCTTATCGTTCCTTTACTTTTCATGGTTATGTTTGTATATAGTTAATGTAAAGTACTCGGCTTGACAGAACATGTTTTTTTTTTTTTTGTCCCCCGCCTTTCGAAGAAAGTTGGGGGACTATTAAAATGGATTCGTCCGTCTGTCCGTCACACTTTTTGGGACACAATAACTCTCTTCCTAATTGAGCTAGAATGTTCAAACTTTATGTATGTGTTTATTAGGTCAATGACTTAATGGAGTTCGAAGATGAGCATTTTCCGCTTAGGGTAAGCAGAGATAAGCAATTTGATTGGTTGATGCTTTGGGACACGATAACTTTAGTTTTAATTAAGTGAGAGTGATGAAACTTGGTGTATAATTTCATTACAGTAATCCCTTGACTAAGTTCGATAATGAGCATTTTCTGTTCAGGGTAAGCAGAGTGATACGCAATTTGATTGGTCGAGACTTTGGAACTGGAACACAATAACTCTCCTTCTAATTGAGTTAAAATGTTCAAACTTGGTGTATATGCTTATTAGGTCAATGCCTTGATTGAGTTCGAAGATGAGCATTTTCTGCTTAGGGTAGGCAGAGATAAGCAATTTCATTGGTTGATACTTTGGGACAAGATAACTTCGGTTCATCTTGATTGATGATTTTATACCAATATAATGACTGCATTCCCATTCAGTAATGGATTCGATAGTAACAGTGTATAGAAACGATTGATTCAGACACGAGGGCCCTTTCCCTTGGCCAGAGGGACCCTTTTGTCAGGCATGGGGACCCTTTTGTCTGCCTTTAGGGTCGTAACTAGGGTATATTTTCATTTTTCTTTATAAAACACTTTTGGACGACACTTCGTGTACAGTTTGATTGCTTGATACGTTTGAAAAAAATAAATGTGCGATTAATTAATGTGTCATCTATTTCGGCGGGTGACAACAGCCTCACTGTTGGCTTGTTTCATTTCAAACAATGAAGTAAGAATAGAATGAATACTGTAAATTTTCCGAGTTATCCCCCCCTTGTCCATGCAAGAAATTAAGTGGAATTCTGTTACATACATCTGTGTGGAATAATAATTGATCAACTTTGAACCGCGATTTTAGCGCCAGAAATTTCGGCATAGCCTTGATTATCATTACTAAAGTTGAGCAAAATATCGGTTGCTTATCCAGAAAATGTCACAGGCTAGTGATAAGTCCATTAATGTCCAATTAATACATTAGATAACATTTCAGGCCTAATGATGTTCTGCAAAAGGCAGTTTAAGCTCTTGCATGCATATATAACGTATGTTTAATTTAAAAATTAATCACTCCATATAATTATAAGTTATACATATTTTATTCTATTGTCTAAAACTAAAAGTGGTTGTCATGCAATATACGGGCACAATTGGCGGGTGGAGAACAATGAAAATAAGAAAGCGCTTATGAAATTCACTGTAACAACCAAGGGAGATACTCCAGAACGTAACACTAAATATCGATATGGTTCTTACCTCGTGATCCGAATGCTACTCACCAAATATGAAAGAAATGTTCTAGCCTCTATCGCGACCCGTTGTTTCAACCAATTTTTATAACTATAATATATTTAAAGGAAGAGCCCATTTCGTGTTCACAGGGTTTTTGGCAAAAAGAGCATAACTCCGTAACTGAAGGTCTGATGCACACCAAACCCAAACTCATTTTTTTTCAAATCATATATTTTATGTTGGATTTAAATCGGGCCGAAAAAATAGGTTATCTATTGTGTGTCAAAAGTTTGCGTAAAAGGCATGGGACATAAACAACAAAGTTGCAAGGTGGTATAGACAATTTGTTGAGAAGTGTCAGTCTGATTTTCGCGCAATTCGAATTCAAGCGCGATTGTTGTGCAATGATTATATTTGAACGTTACTTAATATCAAGTAATCACCGTGCCGCATATATAATCCACAAACTTAAAAAAGTTTAGTCATTCAGGAAGTTAAAGGCCGATATATATGTGTATAATTCGAACTCATCCCAAGATCTGTGGCATATAAAGTTACATTTTAAGTTACAACAAAATCGGATGGAAATTGTGACCAATATGGGGTCCACAAGCTAAAAATGTGGACGTATAAAATAACTATTTCAACTTAGTTAATAATGACATGACATTTCTTGGTAAATTAATTTTGTCCTCGATTCCAATAATGATTTTTTGGATAAACGTTAATGTGTTTAAAATCTTTGAACGATATTCGATATTGAATATATAGTACACAGCGAATAACACTTCGATTGCCGTTAGAAATTCTACTGGACGAGCCAGAACGATGTCATCCATTAGAATTTCATATGTCGTTTCATCATCCATGATGCCCCATTGATGAAGGATAATGGGAGTTGTTATTCTCTCTTGTCTCTGAAATGATAGAAAAACAATCATCCAAGACTTAAAAAAAATATTTAGGGGAACCACTGTAAGACACAGACTCGCTAGGATCGGACAAATACCCTATAGGTATCGTGTACACGTAAAATGTAAAAGAAGACTTGGTAGTTGGAATTTGAAATAAGTGGATCGTTTTCATCGCAAAATCTCCCCAGCCTCTTAACATCGTGGCTTATGCCTGTCTTCATTATTCTAGGCAGTGTGGAAAGGTAGGGTTTTAAACGCCATTATATTTCATTTCATAAATATTTTATTGTTTTAATCGAAGTTTTAAGTTGTAGCAGGTGTTAAAATGACAATCCAATTCCCCCCCCCCCCTCTGTAAAACTTAAAAAGGATTTTTTGCTTCCCATATCTGTTGGACACAGCAATTTTTTTAGGTCCTCTTTAAACAGAATAGGAAGGGCTGTAATTGCAGATTATCCAGCTCGCCCTGAAAAAGCAATCATATTATAAGAGAATTTCGGAAGGCGATTAAAGTGCGATTTAGTGTACCCAATAGCGTACTTTGTGTTCAGTTAAAATACCTTCAAAAGTTGTAAATTCCTGACAGCCCATAAAAGCCTATTACACTAATTTTCAGTATTCGAGGCAGCCACACACCAGGAAAATTGTGTTCATGTGCACTTCATATTTGGATTTTCCACAGTTAGAGGGTCTTTAACATGTGCTCTAAATTGCACACGGATCTACCTTTCCCTGTCAGACACTCTGACCTGCATCAATGACAATGGGTCAACCGTATTTGGCAAGTTTCGGGTATCTTTCTTCGCGCCCCTCACTGATATCAATCAATAAAATAAAACTAAGTACGAACAATCCAAACCATTACACAGAATTCGAAGTCCTAAAAACGTTATTAGGCAAAATAGTGTAATCCGCAAATGGACTGCTCCCCGTGTAGAAAATACACAACAAACAGTGGTAACAGGTGTCCGGAAGAGTAAGCTTACCCTGCCTGGCGCCAACACCTGCATCCAAACTATCTTGGAAAAATAGCGTCAATGACAGTCTACACTGGTAGCATTCCTAAAAAAACGGTATAGGTAAAATAGTGTAATCAGGCAAAATAGTGTAATCAGTATATGGACTGTTCATCGTGTACAACATACGCGGCAAACAGTGGTAACAGGTGTTCGGAAGAGTAAGCTTTCCTTGCCTGGCGCCACACCTGCATCCAAACTATTGGACGAAATCTCAATAAAATAGCATGTTTGGCCAATGAACTATCGGTATGCAAAGTGCACATGATGAACTGTGTTAACGATGTAGTAGACATAATTAAGAAGATAGTAAACGTGTCAATTAAATATATCTAGAATAATAGCTGAGAGAGACAAATTATATTTACCAATCAAGTCAATGTGACGGCAATAAAAGTTTAGTGCGCACGTATCCCTGTAGTTGAAGTTTAGACAACAAATGCCTCGATCTAATAAAAAAATCAGAATAAAAAGAACAAGCTCTAGAAAGTGGTGATATTGGAATGTTACTACTAATAAATGGAAAGTTGACAATCGGAAAGTCAAAGTCATCACGTTTATCATACAATTTAACACTCAGTTTATGGCATGCAATTGTCAAAATCGAGACACAGATCCAAGTAGGAAGCGTAATTGTCACTGTCAGTGGTGTTTTTAATTTCGAGCTCATCAGGATATATGAATTCTACATAATCACTAAATTTAGGATTATTCAGTGATAAAACGTCATCGATATATCGATAAGTGAAATTAAAATGTCTGACCAATCGTTTATTTGTTTGTACGAGCGCTTGTATGTAATCGGCTTCGTTCGAATAGAGAAATAAATCAGCAAGCAAATGTGCACAGTTACTGCCCATGGGGATACCCACCACTTGCTGATATATTCCCCCTCCAAATTCAACAAAGATGTTATCAATTAAAAAATCCAACATCTGAATTATTTTGATGGCGGTGAATTTGTTTTTGGAATCACTGTGATTCTTAACGAAATATGTGGATTTGTAATTAACAACTAAATATTGATATCTCGTAGTTCCCGATTTAGACGAAAAACATTGTGAATAATGTCTTTCAACCGGGATTTTAATTTACTATGGGGAATTTTAGTGTACAAAGTAGAAAAGTCAAACGTTTGAATAGATGAGACTGAAGCAAAAGATCTAGATTGCAAACCATCAAGTAATTCTTTGGAATTTTTTAATATCCACATTTGATTTATACCACAGTACGAGAGTATATTTTGTCACAGTATTTTTGAATACCCTCTTTAACAGCCGTAAGTTTAGATGTCAATACTTTAGAAAGTGATTTTGTGGAACAACGGGATGAACCTGCTATAAAACGTTGCTTATAGGGATTTTTATGTAGTTTAGGTATCCAATATAACAAGGGCAAATCTGTATAGGTATCTCCACATGGAGTACCAAATGAAGTGAGTACAGATCTGTGATTGGATATAATTTCATCCTTAATAAGAGTAGAACGTTTATAAGTAGCACTGTCAATTGGTTTCCCGAAATTAAGTTTGTTGAACAGTCATAATAATATCGTTTACATATAAAAACTATGTTATTGGATGCTTTGTCAGCCGGAACAATGACATACTTGTCATGCAAGGCATTGAGATTTTCAACAATGCTAACATCATTGAAAATCAACTTAGGCTTAGTGTCAACTGACAAACGTTGCATGTATATTCTTAGACTTAGTCCAATCAGAAAGAGTATCAGAAATAAAATCTTCCCTCTTGGCCCATGATCTAGCGTAGTCCTCGACGGCATCCATGATAAGTTTAAATTCTGATCCCATGAAAATGGTTATGGTTCCCGGTATTTGGGTCCTTTGGACAAAATTTCACGTAGCTTATTATTCTGGACTATGTTCAAATCACCAGTGACCACATGTCCAGTTTGTTGGTTAAGGAAGGACGACGTAGAGCAAGAACATGGTAGAGGGTTGTCATATAAGTCTTTTGCATTAATGTCAGATAATGCGTTTCTGTAATTAAATATTTTGGATGCAATGGGTTTAGTATAAGTATAAGAAATTCTAGGAACAGTAACAGTTTTGAAATACGGCGGGATATGTGCTGTGACTTGCTTATGGAATAATATTTGGCTTAACCAGATAGCATCAATGCCTCAATCAATGTCCTGCCAATGTAGTGGTACAGTGTCATACTTACTGGGCCATTATAATTCAAATTTAAGCAAACCTTCCGCTTCACCAGACATAACAGAACAGACATTGAAACCTGCAAAAGATATAAGCCAGGACTATAATATATATATAATTTTGGTAAGACGCTGGCTCGCTAGCCTGAAAGACGGGTGTTCGATCCCTGCATTTGCCGAGAAAGTTCATTCAGATATTCCGTCGTGGTTTTCCCCTTGTCAGTGGTGCAGGACGGAGGGCCTGACAAGTACGGCTGTTTAGTCGTTCGGATTTGACGAAAACCGAGGTCCCGTGTACACATTGCGTGTACGTAAAAGATCCCTTGGCAGTTGGAATTCGATGTAAGAGTAGGCCGTAGCGCCACTGCCGGCAAAATTTCCCTCATAGCACACTGTATGACGTATGCCCGTCTTCCATTAGCCCAGGTTAGGTGCAGAAGAGTAGGACTTTAAACCCCATTTCATTTCATTTATAAACCGTCTATGTTTACATGTACGTAAAACGAGAATATTGACCAAAGTCTTGACTCATTTTCATACGCTTTTGTGGAGATATATATATGACTCATCTATGAACCAATTGGCGACTCCGTTTTGACTCATACGTATAATTACCCGAATAGGCCCCGCCAATGCAATACGGCAATACTCCACTCAGGCCTATCTATATGGTGAAATTTTCAATTCTATTCATATTATGTTGAATATCAGCTTAAGATTTCAATATAAAGCACTAACTGGATCATAACAGTTTCCTAACCCAGTGCAAAAGGGTACCCATCAAGGTCTACACACGTCGATTTCATAAATTTGAATCTGAATTTTTAACCAAAAACAAAATCAGTAGTATATTTCACATATGCTACCTAATCTGTGTAATATAGTAAACATAATATTGAATAAGGCTGTATCCTTAACAAAAACACCAATAATTTACCTTTTCTGTGGCAGATATCGGTAGATGACTTCGATTTTCTTTTAATGAAACAAGCGTCCAGGCTTCGTTAAACTACCGCCATAAAACGTCCACCGACAATTCATTTCACCGGAAGGACTAACCCTTGACTAGGCTGTCACTCACTTACCAAAACTTCATCGCTAATTATATATTAACTGGGAATTATCCCACAAGTTTTGTTAGAAAAATACATGATTCACTTTTTCCATTGTTGTTATTTGCAGAAGCTATAGATGTTATTTTAGTCCAGGCTTCGTCAAACTGCCGTCATAATACGTGTCACCGAAAGGACTCACCCTTGACTAGGCTGTGACTCAATAACGTCAAATTAACCAATGAATATTTAATAACTCAGAGGTGACTAGTTAGTGACTCAGAAGTTTCCCGCAAGTTTCAATAAACTGAGTCATAGCTGACCTATTTGCCCCCTATCAGAGTCAAAATGCTTATCTAGCTGAGTATTTTCTCATAACTCACCCAAATGAGTAAGTTTTACGCGTTTTTGACAAACTCTTTTTCTGTGTAGAATGCTCTTTGCCCATTGAGGAAAAAATCGACTCCTCCAATGGACGCCTTGGGGGCACTTTCCAGACAACGACCAACGTGCCCATATCAGTATGGGCGCCACATAAAACAAAGTCACATTGGTTGGCGGACTATGACAAAGACTGGTGGATGCCCAACCAAGGTCACTTGGTTTGGTGGGCGCCTCACAAATCATGTCGTAATATATGAGGCGCCTCACATCATTAACACCACAATTTGATTGTTAGGGCGCCCAAAACGGGTGACTTGATCAATGTAGCGCTCTAAACAGCATGATTGGTGGTGTGCCTCATCCCAAAGGGGCGCCTATAATACCGAGATTAGTGGGTCGCCCACGCCGAGACCATGATATAATTAGCGGGGCGCCAACAATGCAAAGTGGGATGAATTAGGCACCCAAAACAGTCGCACGCTTACCCTATTCCGAACTTTTTGTTTTTCTCATAAATTATTAAACGTACGTTAAAGTCGTATTCCTTCCT
Source organism: Patella caerulea (assembly GCA_036850965.1). Classification (NCBI taxonomy): domain Eukaryota; kingdom Metazoa; phylum Mollusca; class Gastropoda; family Patellidae; genus Patella; species Patella caerulea. The sequence goes on from JAZGQO010000007.1 coordinate 3,441,653, forward strand.
ACATATGTTCATATCATAATACTTAAATTTAGCATCAAAATTGAAATTTTCCGTCATTTTCAACAGAAACCCTTGGGGCATAGCACCCTTAGATCCTTCTCCGAAGGGTTGTGTGTCCACGGTACCGTTCGCGGTAGACCGTCAATTGTAGGTACCCCCCCCCCCCAAGAGTAAAGAGAGTAATCAATTTAGTAATGATGTAGGATCACATTGTGATTTAATTTTATCGATGCAAGACATTCAGTTTTTTTTATGCAGCTGGGCAGGGTGGCTTTTGTCCCCATCCCCCAACAATTATCTTCTTACTAAGGGCCTGTCTATCTGTTGTTATCTGAAATTATTTTGCTCGACTCGTGCCCGCGGTATCATACGGTCTGTCATTGAGTCAACTGTCGTGGTTAGAAGTTATAAAGGGATATAACTCTGGCAGTAATTATTTGAAATCGCTGAAAATCAATAGGCTTCTTCGTCTCGTGACTTTACACACTGTGTGTTAATTTAAAGGCAAGCGAAATTAACGTTGGCCTATAGAGCGTCGACAGGATTTTTTGAAGTGATCAAGGGTCATTAACTCGGGTAGCTTTTATCGGAAATCGCTGAAAAACAATAGTCTTCTTCGTCTCATGGCCTTAAACACTGTGAATAAATTTAAAGTCAATTAACTTTAGCCTCTAGAGAGTCCACAAGCAATTGTGGACGCCAGACCGACGGACGGGGGCGACGACAATATACGACCACATTTCAATGTGGGCGTATAAAAAGCCACTTTTAATGACTTACGGTTCTTTTATCTGTCTCGACTCAATATGTTCATTTTGCATTATCTACATTTGAATGGTCAGCTATTTATCAAAATTCAAATGCAAAAAGCCACTTTTAATGACTTAACCTTAAGGGTATTTTCCAGTATTCAGTATAATAATATGGTGTTTTCCGGTATATAGTATAGCAACAAATTGATATTACAATGCATTTCCCGAATCAATTTTTATAACATTCAAGGCATTATAATGTGCAATATTTTTATTGAGATAATTGTAGAGTACAGTCAGGCAATACTGACACTTGGTTGAGATTCAGCAGTTCAAGAAAGTCAGGCAATACTGACACTTGGTTGAGAATCAGCAGTTCAAGAAAGTCAGGCAATACTGACACTTTTAAATGAAACTATTCACCTTAAAAGCAGCCACGCCTATGGCAAATGCCGATGGCAGATCTCACGTTTTGCGCAAACTTTTCTATTCCTATGCTATTAAGGTGTATGCCATCATTTTTTAACAGATTATGGCGGTTCCGCCACATCCCTCCGTGTCCCCAAAATGTGAAAAGAGGGCAGGTGGAGGCCCTGGCCTTTAACTGTGTGTTCAGGTGATACACGGATTCAATGAAAAGGTCTGTCCTTCGTTTGAGTAATTGGTCCATAATAACGTGTTTTACTCCTTTTGCGTTTACTAGGAAATGCATAAGTTCCAATAGTTGGAAAACGATATTATCATTGGCCTTCCTGGCCTTATATCGTCTTCTCCTGTTAGGAGAAAAGCACAATCATACGAAGACAGGGACATATGCCTTAAGTAACGGTATATGCAATTTCTACCTCTTGACAAGGTGCACCCACCAACTCCCCCTAAAAAGGTTTGAATTTTGGTTCCGTCTAACCCCATGTTTGTGAAATTTCTGTTTATGTTATCTGTATAGCGCTCCAAGCGGGTGATGTAGGAATGGCTAGAATCATCACCTTTAGGACCATCTTGATTTACTTCTGATAAAGAGCAAAAACAAAAATGCAATTAGTCGGGTGGGTCAAGTATAAGTATCAGCAACATACAGAATTTAGGACACCGCGTTCTTTGATAACAGTTTGAGGGGCCCGCCCGAGATACTGAGATTCCTGTGACTACCAGCGGCTGGCAGGCAAGATGCACCCACATTTTCGAGAGATGGACAGAGAATAAGATAAAAAAAAAGGATTGATTTTTCCTACAATCAAGGCCCATGAAACATGAAGTTACAATTCAATATGCGCAAATATCAAGGGGAACCGAAATCTTTTGAGTTATGAGATACTGAGATTCCTGTCACTACGAGCTGCTAGCAGGCAAGATACACCCACATTTTCGAGAGATGGACAGGGAACAAGATAAAAAAGAAAGTGATTTTCCTACAATCAAGGGCCGTAGCAGTAGGGGACGTTCTGGAGTACGGAAACCAGATGCTATTCTCTTCTGAAGTGCCCTTTTTTATTTATAGGTCATTTGTGGCACCATTCTCACGAAAGGAGAATTGTGTCATCCATACTTGAAACAAATCAGTCTTCTACCGGGATATCGTATATTTTCAGTTTGGAACCTGTTCTGGAGTAGGAACCCAAGGGATTGTTTGTTCTGGAGTGGCGTTTTATTTACTTTGGGGCCATACCCCATCAGTTGAAACAGGAATCAAAGTTGTCCGCCATATTTGAAATAAACATGTCTATCTTAGTCAGTAGGGGGCGTTCTGAAGTACAGAAACCAGGTGATATTCTCTTCTGAAGGACACTTTTTATTTACAGGTCTATTGTGACACCATTCTCACGAAAGAAGAATTTTGTCCGCCATACTTGAAACAAATTAGTCTTCGACTGGGATATCATAGATGTTCAGCTTGGAACCGGTTCTAGAGTAGGAACCCAGTAGATTCTTTGTTCTGAAGTTGTATTTTATTTACTTTGGGACCGCACCCTAACACCTGAAACACAAATCAAAGTTGTCCGCCATATTTGAAATAACCCTACGTACCCGGGTCACTAGGGGCCGTTCTGAAACCAGAAGCCGGGGGAATTTTTGTTCTGAAGAGCACTTTTCAAGTTTGCTTTAGCAACGTGAACATATGTAGCAAAGATTAACATTGTCCGCAAACATTTGAATTAAATCCACTTTTTCCACGAATTTTGGGGCGTATGGCCCGTAAAACCAGAGGATGTGCAACTTTAGAATTCCCATTCTCATCATCGGCCATCATGGCGCGTAGAAATAACGGCCAGCTAGCTCCCGCACTAGTTATTCCCCCTCAATCTCGAAACCAGAAAATTTTTGAAGAAATTTCTCTGGTGAATCGGGGTAGCCATTTTCCCGGAAGGCGACATGTAATTCCTACGCGCGAAATTTCTCGTTCATTTGCGTCGTACGCCCCTGATTTTACGTGCCTGGATTACCGAATCACTTAAAAATATACCCACGCGTAGAAAAATAGTTCTTTACAAAAACTTTAATTTGTTCGTTTATGATCAGCGAGTTGACTTTGACTCAAGGATCATTTTACAACAAACGAAACGACGATCCGACCTCTAGTTTTCGAGAAATCGACCCAAAAAGATTGACCAATCAGAGGTCAGAATGGGCGGGGCTTAGGTTTGAGAAAAAATGGACGGTCTAATGTGCCCGAGGCCTTCGGCTCTGCGGCTGCCTCTGGGAACGAGATTGATTCCCCCTTTGACCACATATCGAATATTATACAAAATATTTACTGTTCAGTCAGTCAGTTTAGTCCATGAAAAATAGGTTAGAGAAATAGGTTATTCAAAATCTGAATGGACCGAACTGTCTAATAAATACAAGCACTCGCCATACATTAAGTTGGGTGCGACATTTTACCTGGACTTTGTCATGTCACCTACTCTTCCCATTATAGGGAGCTTAAAAGTAGCACATTTTTTTCTTTACATTATTGAATGTTGTTTTACATGCTCGGCTGAAAGTTCCGCTAAACTATCTGTGTTCGCAAGGATGGAATCTTGGACTAATTAGCCAACCGGAGACAAACACATTCCTTTGAATAATGTTACCTTGGCAAATTACATAATATGTAATTCTACAACATTTATGGGATATTATTACATAAACTCTGTTAAAATACACAATATTTTTATACGCCTTCATTTTCATGTGGACGTATATTGTCGTCGCCCTTGTTCGTCCGCCCGTCTACAATTGTTTGTGAACAGTCTACAGGTCACAATTTTTATCCGATTTCAATGAAACTTAAAATATAGGTTTATCACCCTAAGATCTCGGTTCATTCGATATTGGCATGTATCGGGCTGTAACTTTATGGGTTATGACCCCTGATTGTACGAAAAATCACATTTTTAGCTTGTGAACAGTGTAGATGTCACAATTTTGAACCGATTTTGATGAAACTTGATAGGCATGTTTATAACCGATAGATCTTGGTCCCTTTCGATATTTGCGCCCATCGGATCGTAACTTCCTGAATTATGCCCCCTTATTGTACAAAACAAAAATTGACTTTTTAGCTTTTGGTCCCTCTGGAGGTCATGACTATTATCCGATTTTAAAAAAACGTTTGATTATATCACTATTTCACTGTGATGAAGGTTGAAGTCGAATTTCGTAACAATCGGACCAAAACTGTGGAACAAAATGGCTGCCGCTAATACGCGAATAGTGTAAAAATGTGATATGTCAAGGTTGTGGACCCAGTAGAGGTCACAATTTTAACCCGATTATGATGAAATGGCATTTATCGGACTGTAACTTTATGGGTTATGGTTGTAGAAAAAATCACATTTTTAGCTTGTGTAGAGGTCACAATTTTGAACCGATTTGGATGAAAATTGAAATGCATGTTTATAACCAAAAGATCGCGGTTCCTGTCGATATTCGGGCACGTTAGACCATAGCTTAATGAATAATGGCCCCTGATAGTACGAAAAATCATGTTTTTTACCTTGTGGACCCTATATGGAGGTCACAATTTTATTCCGCATTAAAAAAAAAACGTTTGACTATATCCCCGCTACACATTAATTATACTTAACGTTAGCATGGGCAGAACTTTATAAAAACCAAACAAATTCAAATGATTTTCTGATAATTATTTAATGTGCGACAACTCTAGTTGACTGCCGGACGATTTAGCTGCTGTTTCGTTGACGTGTGTTTCATTGCCTGGCAACCTATTTTTTTTTTTTATTTTTATTTTTAATTTAAATGTTATTGTACAAATATATGTAAATTAACCTCATTTCAATTTTACACCTACTCCATTTACAGGCATGTAATTTTACCTTGGATGTAAAAAAGCTAGAGGTAAATTTACATTACTAACTATTTACATTAATTAGTTTCATACTCATATTTTACTTAATGTTCCAAAACCGAAAACCATCAACAGAAAACCAATTTTCAAAATCTAATAAAATATATATCTTATGATATTGTAATATATATATAGTTATTTTTATTACTTTTCTGTACGAAATATGGCCGATTTCCTTTAAATTTTGCACAAATAAAAGTTAAAAACAATTTATTTCTGGTTGAATTTGGTAAATGTGTATGTGCGTAAAATTTGAGCCTGCAGCAAAGTCCTTAAGTCAGTGAAAATATCATTTTTGGTCGTTTTTGACGGAATTTTGCCAAAAGCTACAACAAAATAGGGCAGAACGAATTTTATAAATGTAAACAGACGATTCTCGAGCTTTTCTAAGTACATTGTAACCGCAGCCTGTGGACCTATCGTTTGCCCACTTCCCAAATCGGTCAAATATTAAAAATGCGTATGAAGATTTCGTTAATATTAAGAAGGGTAGGCTACGTCATAAGTTTTTTTTTCAATTAATATCACATTTACAGCCAATTTAATATTCCATTATTAGCCTATTAGTAATAGTGGATATGCCTACTTATGAAATCATACGGTATGTGGGCCTATACAGAGAAGTCAATTATCAAACAAAAACTATATTTTCCAAACAGGTACGTTGAATTAAATTTTAAGTCTTCTGCACAAGGAGATTATTTTAAGTTTAATTTAAGACAACAAAATGATGCTTCGATGGGGTTGAATGTCTGCACCGAATTGTCTATAAGGCGTCATTCGACAGACGGCATTACGTCAATTATAATGTTGACTGCGCATAATAGGCCTACATTTTAAATTTTCTACATTATTAGAGATAACGACCGATGTTTTTTTTATTTAAAACATTTATTTTTTACTAAGTGGACGTAATGTAATATTTAAAACATTGATATTTTATTTAGATTTTGTGGAGCCTTACGAATACCATCTAATTTCTACTCAAGACTGTATTGTGTGTAAAAGAATTCCAATGGCATCAGAAGCAGTGAATATCAACCCCACAAATGGTTTTCATTTGTATGATCATTATTGGCCCACTCCAGCTGACTGTGAGAGAGAGAGAAATGGGGTTTAACGTCAACTCAACACAAACTAGGTCATTTCGGGACTAACATATGGGTTTTTTTTTTAAATTTTATTTCAATAATTCGCTTACGCGTAGGGGTCGTTAGCAGTGGGAGGAAACCTGAGTGCCCGGAGGAAACCCACGAGGTTGAGAAGGCGCCCCTATCCCCATGCCACATAGGCTCACACCAGGGCTCGAAACCACAGCCGCAAGCCGGAGGTGACAGGCCAGCTAGAGATCGAAGTGCGGCACTCTAGTCCACTAGGCCATCCCACCCCACCCCCTCCAGCTGACTGTAAACGTACTAGTAGTAAGTGAAAAATTTAAGACATTTAATGCTTTTTAACGGATTACATTTAGTCCTTAAGATATTGCAAAAACAGCGACAAATATTTTAATTAAACTTAAAAATAGAAACAGATCATAATGATAATGATGAGCATAAATTTAAAATGTTGTTTTCTAGGAGGAGACAGCTCAAAGCATGGACATCACAGCAATCTAAGGTTAATATTATTTTAATTTTATTTGTTAACAATTAAAAATGCTTAGGATTTAGTTCTACTTGGACTAGGTTTACCCCCACCAAACCCCCCTTCCCGCGTAAAGGATACCCCCCACCCCTGTGAAAAAAATTTCGACCATAACAAAAATAGAAATCCGTTGTCAATCAATTTTACAGCACCCCTGTGAACATCCGAATTGCTCTGAACTAGTTACGACCTTGTATACAAAATACAACTGATGTTTTCATTTATATAATGGGAAATCATACTAAATTCAAGGTACCATAACCGGTATATTAGCCAGGCGCGGATCCAGGATTTTTTGCAGGGGGGGGGGTCTAGGTTTGATAATTGCTTAACTAAGGCGCTCAATTAATTAAATTTGGTAAATTAGATTCAATTTGGTCCATTCTGACGTATTTCCGGAAGGTAAATTCCAAAATTACAGGTCTAAAAATCGCCAATAAAATCGCATAGATTTAAGTTTCAAATTTTCAAGCCTGAGCAGCCCCCCCCCCCCTCTGGATCCGCGCCTGTAAGCAGCCACAGGTTTCAAAAATCTTTTTCAAATTTATTTGTTAACATCAGGTTTACGAGGAAACGAACCGCGCGATACGGGCTTGTTTTAAAGAATTTATTTCAAAAGTAGAGAAATGAAATGGAGTTTAGCGTTCTACTATTCTGTTCCTAACTGGGCCAATTGAAGACTCGCAAACCGCATACGTATGAGGGTAATCTTGCTCGGACAGCGGCACTATGGCCTACTTTTATATTAAATTCCATCTGCCAAGGGATCTTTTGCTATTAACAACTGGTCAAAGACATGGCTTGTAACTTTCAACCCCGTAAAAACTGAAAACAATAATTAAAACAAATTTATTTAAACCAAACGTGTATTTGGACACTGTCTGTGCGAATAAAAGAAGTATCGGAGCATAAACATTTTGGGCTAAACTTCCAAGCAAATTTCAAATGTCCATAGTGTTTTGAATTTTAGATCATTAAAAATAGAAAATCATTAAACACCATATATACTTCTTTTATTCTACCAGGTACTTCTTTTATTCTAGCAGTACTGACGTTATTTGGACTGGATGTTCAGACAAATTAATTTTACAATTAGATGCACTACTCTATAAAGAAACAGGAATTTTGTTCCACTAGCTAAACATCGACGAAGACAAACTAAAATGATTCTATAAGTTAATCAAAGGTGTAGCTTGTGGACACTCTACTGGTCACAATTTGGATCCGATTTCGATGGAACTTGAAATGTATGATTATAACCAACACATCTTGATTCCTTTCGATATTCGAGCATATCGGATCCTAACTTCCTCAATGATGGCCACTCATTGTAAGAAAAATCGCGTTTTTGACCTGTGGTTGCTCCAGAGGTGACAATTTTTAGCCGATTTAAATAATCGTTTTAGTATATTACCATTACACCGTAATGAAGGTTTAGTTCGAATTTTGTTTGAAATGCTTACATATATAAAAAGGGGCCCAGGCGGAAAATCTGTAAGAACTTTCTCGGCCAATGCAAGGGTCGAACACCCGACCTTAAGGCTAGAGACACAGCGTTTAACCCACTTAGCCATCGCCCCCCCCCCCCGGTCAGTATTAGAAACTTCAGTATCGCTTAATGAGCTAGTTCACGTACTGTTATAAATTGGGCTTTTTATTTAGAAAATATATACTGGTGGAGGACGTAGCAGTAAAAGGAAACAACTTAAAGTGAATAAAAGTGCTGTACTAAACATAATAGATAGAACAAAATCTAATGAATCTCTAAATACATCATGGAGAAATGTCAACAGCATCTGGGGGTAGCTGCAAAAGAGTTAGATTGTAACAACTCCTTGAAGCACCGAAAACAACTATATCAAATTTGGGCACGTAGAGACTGCACATCCAATGAACAATATGAGGTTTGTAATTATTTTAGTTCTTTTTGGTATTTTAATAGAAAAGTATTACATTGAAACCTCCATTTTTATATTTTTTAAATGATATATATAATTTAGATAATAACCGTATGTACAACTTTTATATTATTTGTATACGCCAAGAAGTTATATCACACCCCCCGCATTTTCATGTGCACGTATATTGTCGTCTGTCCGGTCGTGTATCACAATACTCGATGGAAATGTAATGTAAGTGACTTATTAGCACCTTTCATCGGTGTTTTGGCGAAGGTCAGGACAGTTTTGTTCTTCACCGATACACCTCGGAAAGTGTGCTAATTATACAATTTACGTATCGGACTGTAAAAGTTTTTATGCACCCTCTATAATGTCACAGTTTTTTCCGATTTTAAAAATCGTTCAAACCATTGTAAGCATATAATTAACAAGTATGTAGGCTATTACCCATCTTCACTAGAAGGCTTGATCTCGCCTTAACTACATACATGTTCATCTTATCAAGCCCTTCACGTAATACCCTGCATATTTCGCCACTAAGTTCGATTGTCACAAGCCCAGCTTGGGAGAGAGGGAAATGGGGTTTAACGTCCACTCAACACAACTAGGTCATTTCGGGACTAACATATGGTTTAATTTTATTTTCAATAATTCGCTTGCGCGTAGGGGTATTTAGCAGTGGGAGGTTGCGAAGGCGCCCCTATCTCCATGCCACATGCGCTCACACCAGGGCTCGAAACCACAGCCGCAAGCCAGAGGTGACCGGCCAGCTAGGGGTCGAAGCGCCGCACTCTAGACCACTAGGCCACCCCCCCCCCCCAGCTTATAAACCTATCAGATTCATCGGTCGTCGTGAATACCATGTCTCGTGCTTTTAGCTAAAATGCCTACATGTGACAATCGAGTTGCAAAGTTCAAAGATCGATCAATGTCATGGTTGCTGTTTTCCTACGAGTTTCTCAATATAAAAAAACCCTGTTCGTTTATAGTGTGGTTTGTGCTACGAACTCTAATTGGACAATGCTAATGAGTCACTTGTAAAAACATAGAGCGCAAAGTTCGGGTAATTGCTGAATATATAAGCAACGGTTAGATGTTGTAAAACTCGCGACCGTTGCTTAAGGAACATGATTGTGGACCCTCTAGTAGATAACTAAAAAGATATGTTTATAACATAACGAGTTCGATATTTGCGCATATCAGACCATAAATTCAAAGATTATGGCCCCCGAGTGTACGAAAAGTCGCATTTTAGCATGTTCTCTCTCTGACCATCTCTTGCGAAATGTGGGCGTATCGTGCACGGCAACCACTTGTTTTATGTTTTAGAGTCACCATGAACTAGAACAAGATGAAAAATGTAATGATTTACTCCATGAAGGTAAATGTGAAATATTTTCTACGGTCATTATGCCACCATATTATGTTCAAATGATAATTTTAAAAAATATCTGCAAAATACAGCTTTTATCCAATTTGTTTCTCCTCAAGTTTTAATTTGTGAGCTAACTGCTTTAAATTTTATTCCAGGTGTACTCGTTGGAAAAGCAAAGCGATTACATGACAAAATAACATTATTCCTAAGCAATCATCAGATAGAGAATCCATTACCAAGAGGAATTAAATGTACATTTCTCGAAAATATTGAAATATTAGATATATCTGATGACGAGGAAAACAAAGTTGCTAATTATATTTGTCGCACTTTCAAGGAATTCACGGATTTTTCAACTGATGTCTCAAGTTTGCTGTTTGACACAATGAAATTTATTGTTAATTACAAAGAAAATACAGGTATGCCATACGTTTGTTAGAGGTATTTATGAAACACTGTAGAGTATCAGACCGTCGACCCCATCTATTTACAAACAATATCGATAATTAACAGAACACAGTTTTTATGGGAAACAATCACTGGTTTATTCTAAAAGCACGACGTTTCGACAAGTATCGTCTTATCGTTATCAAGCACAAATGACAATTTAGTAAACTTGAGGTCAATATATATGAAATAATAAGAAACCATTTACATGGATTAAAGTAATAGAAATAATATAAGGAGTAAAGGATATTTAACAAAAACAACAAACATAACACGGTAATTAGCTACTAATGAGCACTAATGCTGCATAAGTAGGGGGTTATTAAGAGTTAGAGGCCCTTTAAAGGGTGCCATGTATGAACAAGGAGTGAGGCCATTTCCATATTTTGAGGCCCTTCAAAGGGGACTTGTATAAACAAGGAGTGAGGCCATATCCATAAAGCTAAATTGGGTATGCATTTTCCTAATATAACTACATGTATAACAATACACAATATAACTGAGAAAATAAGTAAAAGAGAAAGGAAATGTGGGGAGAATGTACAATACATGTAGCTTATTGCTGGGGGTGGGGGGGATTTCATTATATTACAATAAAAGTGCTTATATTATAATATTAAGTTGTATTATGCATCTTAATAACGTCATCATATGCCCTGGAGATGTGAAGCCCTAAGTCCCTATTAAGTTCAGGTGAATATCTTCTGATATTTATGGCCTCTAGGATCTGCCTGGTTTTCTTGTTTTGTTGGTTGGCTGTTAGTATCTGGACCTCATTCCATGTAACTCTGTGTAATGGGTGATTCTGGAGATGTTCGGTGAATTATTGGTGAGAGCTTTGGACCTATGTTCCTTTATTCTTTTGTCAATGGGACTTTTCGTTATGTCCAATGTATGAGACATTGCAGGAGCAACCCACTTGATAGACGACTCCTTTGGGTTGAGTGGGGAGAATTGGTTGCAGCTTGCCGTTGACTTTCAAAATCTGTTTCAGGGTGGCCGGGACCGAAAATGTTGTATCAATGTTAGATTTCTTAAGAAGATTGCTCACCCTGTATGTTAACTTCCCATAAAATGGCAAGGTTATTCTGATGGGGGATTTTTCAGGTTTTTGATAATCTGTCCTGGTATTTTTTATTGTTTCATTGATCTGCTTATTTACTAGTAAGGGAGGATAATTATTGAGGTTACAAAACACGTAGCGTAAATGGTCCAATTCTTCCTGCAGGAATTCGGGTTCACAAATGGTGATTGCTCTGCGCGCTAGGGTGGATATAAGGGTTCTTTTGATGTAATGAGGATGGCTGGAGTTGTAATTAATATATTGATCTGTATGGGTTGGTTTGCGGTATATTTTAGTTTTGATTTGATTCTTAACTTTTATGACTTGTACATCTAGGAATGGTAGCGTCTCTTCTTTTTCTATTTCAATAGTAAATTTAATTCTAGGATGCTGTTTGTTTAGGTGTTCAAGGAGGGACATCGGTTCATCTTTTTCATCGGGCACTACAAACGTATCGTCTACCTTGCGAAGCCAAAGGATAGGGGTAATAGGAGAGGTTCTTAGCGCACAATTTTCAAATTCAGTCATGGAGATTCCAGAGATTAAGGGTGATAGGAGGCTGCCCATGGGCAAGCCGTTGACTTGCTTGTACATGTCATCCCCCAGGTGAAAAATGTCGAATCAAGGCACATAGTAACAAACTCCAGGATACTGTCGGTTGATAACTTGGTTTCTAGGGGTACCTCTAACCCATATATTCGGGTACGCAGGACTTCAATGGCTACTTGACGGGGGACGTTGGTTAACAGGTCAACAACATCATAATCTACTTTCCGAATCGTAAGGTATGAGAGGGGTGGGGTAACATTGAGGCTATATTAATATAGGATGCTGTCATTTGCATCAGCGAAATTCTATACGAAAAATCAAATTCCAAGTATATTGTCACATACCATTTAATAGAGCAATATATTATGTTTCAGAAAATATAATCATTTTCTTGGCACATTAATATCTACAGGCGAATTGTAAGGTATAAGGTATAATTGTAAGGTAAATCGGATAATAATTTTGAACTCCAGAGGGACCACAAGCTAACAAAAGCGATTTTTCGGACAATCAGGGGACATAATTCAGGAAGTTATGATCCGATGGGCGCAAATATCGAAAGGAACCAAGATCTTTGGGTTATAAACATACATGTCAAATTTCATCAAAATCGGTTCAAAACTGTGACCTCTATAGGGTCCACAACCTTGATATAACATATTTTCACACTATTCGTGTACAAACGGCGGCCATTTTGTCCGTCAATTCTAGTCCGATTTTCACGAAATTCAAACTCTCTCTTCATTACCATGTAACTGTGATATAATCAGACGGTTTTTTTTAAATCGGATAATAATTTTGACCCCAGAGGAACCACAAGCTAACAAAAGCGATTTTTCGGAAAATCCGGGGACATAATTCAGGAAGTTATGATCCGATGGGCGCAAATATCGAAAGGAATTAAGATCTTTGGGTTATAAACATACATGTCAAGTTTCATCAAAATCGGTTCAAAATTGTGACCTCTATATGTTCCACAACCTTGATATAACATATTTCACACTATTCGGGTACAAACGGCGGCCATTTTCACTCAATTTTGGTCCGATTTTCACGAAATTCGAACTCAACCTTCATATCCATAGAACGGTGATATAATCAAACGGTTTTTTTTAAATCGGATAACAATTTTGACCTCCAGACGGACCACAAGCTAAAACGGCGATTTTTCGGACAAATCAGGGGTCATAATTCAGGAAGTTACGATCCGATGGGCGCAAATATCGAAAGGAACCAAGATCTGTGAGTTTCATCAAAATCGGTTCAAAATTGTGACCTCTATAAGGTCCACAACCTTGATATAACATATTTTCACACTATTCGCGTACAAACGACGGCCATTTTGTCCGTCAATTTTGGTCCGATTTTCACGAAATTCGAACTCTACCTTCGTAACCATGGAACGGTGATATAATCAAACGGTTCTAATTTGCATAGCGATGTTTATGTTGTAGGCCTAATGACGTATTGTAATAGTCAAGACTTGATCCATGTCATTATTATGGGCCTTTATTCGAGGTCTATGTTTAAGCATTGTAGTGTATTTTCTAAATCGGTCGATGGTGTAATATTGTTAGCCTTTTGGCAAAGGTTAACTGGATGATGTGATTTTTCGTACAATCAGGGGCCATAACCCATGACGTTACATTCCGATACATGCCAATATCGAAAGGAACCGAGATCTTAGGGTGATAAACCTATATTTTAACTTTCATTGAAATCGGATAAAAATTGTGACCTGTAGACTGTTCACAAACAATTGTGGACGGACGGACGAACAGGGGCGAGGACAATATACGTCCACATGGGCGTATAAAAATCAAATTCCAAGTATATTATCATATACCATTTGAAAGAACAATTTATTATCTTTCATGAAATATAAACATTATGCTGGTACACTACTAAATTCTGGATGAATTGTAAGGTTCAAACTACTATTAATATTGTATTTCGTTTGGTTATATTCCGTGCTTTCTACTATAGAACACTATCGACGGCGACCAGTGGACAGAATTGATCTGGTGATTAAAGCAGATCAATCCATTGTGCAAAGAGGTGAATATTTGAACTATATTTATTCCTGGCTGCCAGCTATAACTTACTTCTAACAGCCAGTGGCTGCTGGCTGCCAGTTATAGCTTGGGCTTAGAACCATTATGCAAGTTCAAATATGTTCAAACGCATAATTGTCAACACATATCATTACTGTTTGTATTGGAATAAGAATCTATCACAAATAGTGAGGACTGGACCATTAAAATAGTTACCGAACAGTTCTAATTTGCATAGCGATGTTTATGTTGTAGGCCTAATGACGTATTGTAATAGTCAAGACTTGATCCATGAATCAATTATGGGCCTTTATTCGAGGTCTATGTTTAAGCATTGTCGTGTATTTTCTAAATCGGTGGATGTTGTAATATTGTTAGCCTTTTGGCAAAGGTTAACTGGATGATGTTACTGACCTTCTCTAGTAAGGCAGTGTATTGGAACTATGGTACGACGATAACCTAGCAACGATGTACAGCGTGATGTCCATGTCACATTAACACGCCTAACGCGAATAGAAATAGTTATTACTTACTTTGATTGTTATGATATCCATTCATATTTATGAATTAGCATAAATCCATTAGTCATTGTAACAGTTAAAGTCTTAAAATGTAAATTGTATGTCCATATTATTAGTAGAACGCGACAGGTTAAACGAAGTAACTTATCTAACTCATGACTCCTCGTCACCCGCCGTCGTACTCGTAGAAATGTAAACAAAATCGTATTCATGAACCATATGTAGGTGGTTAAGAATTAAGATGCTTATTTTATAAATTGTTGTGTTAGGGATAACTTGATGAATCATTGTACATCGTAGTTTTGGTAACACGTAATTTTTTAACTAGAGATACGGATTGGCATAGGGACTATATTGCACAACGTCACTTAGCGACTGTTCCGCATGATGCGTTGTTTTGCTTTTTTGTTGATGTTTTTATTTGTTCGAATTGCATGTACATGGTCGCAAAATGTACATAATAGTTAATAATGTAAAAGGGCAAGTTAATAGTGGGGGGAATAATGTTCTATGTACGAATTAAAATATTGCGCCGAACGGGATTAAAAAAGGGCAAGCAATTATTGGTCAGGACGTTCACGTGACACCCTAACGAAGGTTACAAATAGAAACCCGATATGTCTACGATATCACCTTAGGTGGAAGTGGACGTTAAACCCCACGAACGAACGGCAGTATGGCGGATAACGTCTAGGCGTCTTACATGAAAGACTTGTCACCTTAAAGGGACAATAACACTCTTGGTGGCTTGGTAGCTCCAGAAAATAAATAATAGCCTTATTCTAAGTACTAGATTTTTTAGTGTCTTACCTGTTGTGTAAATTATCCATTACATCCTATTTTACTTTTCCAGAGGATTCGAAAATATTTTAAAATCCAAGTCACATTTGAAAAGGTTTACGTTAGACTTTTCAAATCAATAAGTTGAATTTTTCTAATTTTCTAAATTAGGTGTTTTAAAATGAAATTTATATCATCACTTAATTGGAATATTGTAAAATAATACAATTTGTTGACCAGTATGAAGATTGGGACATATTATTCAGTTACAACAAGAGTGTTATTGGGGCTTTAAGCAGTCAGGACCAACTTTTACAGTCCTTTCGGTATTCCAGAGTTGAAATAGCGATTTATTATAAACTTGAAGGGGAGATAGCAGGTTCTCAACAAGTTAATCATGAAATATTTAAATACGAAATAGTAATTTCATACACCTGTAATGTATGGCGAGCTTGGGCTTTCTTATATTTTACACTGGGTACCGTTTGTTTGTCACTGAGCGTTACGCTAGTTAGTATAATAGTATGGAGGACACTTGGGGACTTTGTGTAGTCGTTATCTCCCACCACGCCGGACGTCATTTCACTAATTTTATAGATTTTCAATTATTTTAAACTGCGTTGTTGTATTGATGATATTTTAATGAATTCAGCTTAATTAAAAGCCATTCCATTACTCTAGCAGAAACCTACAAACTTGTATTGTTGTAATATGTTCATACGAGGAGTGTGGCTCCCTGGGGAACACAGAGGTTAGAGCTGGATTGTTATGGGAGGGAAAATAACGAGATTTGAATGTGATACTTTATTATATCGGCCTGACAAAATGAGGAATCCCGTAAACCAACCAGCTTTGACATGGTGCTTGGGGTGGCTTAGAGTATTACGCAACTTGCCGCCATGACACCGACCATTTGAAATTTCGCGTAGCTGTAAGGCTTCACCTTTATTTCAATGGAAATGGATTTATTATAGGTATGTGCAGTGCAGTTTGGGGTTAGTTTATGTGTAAATTGAGGGAGCTATCGGCCATTAAACTTTTTGTAGTCATTTGACTAAAAAACTTGCGCAAGGGAACTCTGTAGGAAATGCCACTACTGTGCCTGGAGTACCACGTCCCATGTTGGTATTACACAATGGTTTCTCTGGGTCATATTCCTGGTTGTTTCCAAATTTGAGAGAAGTCTGTGTAGTGTGTTAATATTATACACACTTACGGCTAGCCCCCAGGTCCATTCATTTCATTTCAATTGTTCGTTTGTAATTTCGGAGTATGATGTCTTGTCCATTTATTTGTTTTTATGTAAATTATGTGTGGTGCAGCCCCCCCCCTTACTATATGAGAAACGTGACGTAAAATAGCCGTGATTATGGCAATGACGTCATAATTTAGAACCTGACAAAGTTCGCAGTAAAGAGGGGCGATAATCGAGATTAAGTAACGTTAAAAACTTTGATTTTAGCGTCTAATCTGAGTTTAGGTATTTATAATATGTAATACCCCACACAGGCAATGCAAAACAGGTATGAAATGTGTATATATAAGGTCATAAAAGTAGGGGGGATAATCCAGACAGGATTAGGTAACTACAGAAAATTAAAAATAATTATATAGTTGGATCATTATCCAATATGTAGTTTGTTATATACTTATACATTGCAAATGACAAAGCGGGTATTTTGAAGAAAGGGAAATTTCGAAATTTCTTTTTAAATGCTTTATTGTGTACCGCCTTTGGCAGTGCCCTTGCACTAAACATATTTTATTCGGGAAAAGTCTATGTTGTGGTATTTGGTAATTTACTACTTCAAAACAAATTTGCCCGTTTTGTCGAAAGTACCGACATTAAATTTATTGTTCATAATATTGATGTCCAGATTCATTTATTTATAGTGCATGAATTTTCTTTATTTAACATTAGTGCAGGGGGATATATATATTTCACTTTAATATTTACTGAAATTTCCATCATCATTGATGCATGGGGATATATATATTTCACTTTAATATTTACTGAAATTTCCATCATCATTGATGCATGGGGATATATATATTTCACTTTAATATTTACTGAAATTTCCATCATCATTGATGCATGGGGATATATATATTTCACTTTAATATGTACTGAAATTTCCATCATCATTGATGCATGGGGATATATATATTTCACTTTAATATTTACTGAAATTTCCATCATCATTGATGGGTGTTGTGTCATCAATATATAGGAAGGTATAGTTTAGACTTTTAGCTACTTTGCAATCTTTTTGTCTTTTATTTTGATGAAAGTAGTATTTATAATTATATTTTATTGCTACAAATGGAACGGGGTAAACCAAAAGGTTGCTGTATTATCTTGGGTTACTAATAAAACATATTTTACACGTGGGTTTGAGAAATTAAATTGTAAAACCTCCAATGTTATCTACGGTATAGAGTGTACAATCTGCGGGCTCGTGTATGTTGGCGAAACTAAAGGACCTTTACATATACGCATTAACGGTCATCGTCACAACATTAATAAGGGTAGTAACCAGATTCTTTATAGTCATTTTAACCAACCTGACCACTCTATACTATCAATGAGAGTGTCTATATTAGAGAAGATTTACCACCAAACTAACAGCCCTACTCTGAGTACTCCATTTCGTAGAAGCCGAGAGGAATATTGGATACGTACATTAGGTACTGCTACCCCTTATGGATGCAATGATAATGTAGCTAGTATTGGAAATCTGTCTAGCCCTGCATGTAGCAATGTTAATGTCATGACGTTATTCCCAAAGTTTCGTCGTCGAAAACGCAGTCATGGACATCGTCGCTACGCACCACCTAAGCTTAACACTATTTCATTGGATGCCCTTTTGGAAATTATCCAAGAACCACTAGGGCCACACCATATTCGTACTAAATTATATTCTTTTCCACTTACTATTTTGAAATTACTTAAATCTGAATGTTTGGATTCAAATTGTACTGATCCTGCATCCATTGAATACAGGGTTGTGTCCATTGTTCTTGACATTGCCCATCGTCGTTTGGACGTTGTGACTGAGCCCGATGCATCTAATACCAGCAGTTCATTTCTAAAACTGAAATTTGCTAATAAAGGCATTGATGCTATCGGGTTAAGCCAAATATTACACCATAAGCATGTCACCGCACACATCCCTCCTTACTTCAAAACTGTTACTGTTCCAAGGATTTCTTATACTTATACTAAACCCATTGCATCCAAGAAATTTAATTACAGAAACGCATTATCTGACATCAGTGCAAAAGACTTATATGATAACCCTCCGCCCTGTTCTTGCTCTACGTCGTCCTTCCTTTACTAGCCAGCTGGACATGTGGTTACTGGTGATTTGAATATAGTCCAGAATAATAAGTTACGTGAAATTTTGTCTAAAGGACCCAAATACCGGGAACCGCAACCATTTTCATGGGATCAAAATTTCAAACTTATTATGGATGCCGTAGATCATGGGCCAATAGGGAAGATGTTATCATCGATACCCTCTCAGATTGGACTTAGTCTATTAGTCGTTTACTGAAACGAAGAACTTACATGCAACGTTTGTTAGTTGACACAAGGCCTAAATCTATTTTCAATGATGTTAGCATTGTTGAAAATCTCAACGCCTTACATGACATGTATATCATTGTTCCGGCTGACAAAGCGTCCAATAACATAGTGTTTATATGTAAACGATACTATATTATGACTGTCTTTTCAAAGAACTTGGTTTTGGGACATCAGTTGACAGTGCTACGTATAAACGTACTACACTTAGTAAGGATGAAATTATATCCAATCACAGATCTGTACTAACTTCATTTGGTACTCCATGTGGAGATACCTATACAGATCTGCCCTTGTTCTATTGGATACCTAAACTACATAAAAATCCCTACAAGCAACGTTTTATAGCAGGTTCATCCCGTTGTTCCACAAAACCAATTTCTAAAGTATTGACATCTGAATTAACGGCAGTTAAAGAAGGTATCCAAAAATACTGTGACAAAATATACTCTCGTAGTGGTATTAATCAGATGTGGATATTAAAAAATTCCAAAGAATTACTTGATGGTTCACTTGCTTCAGTCTCCTCTATACAAACTTTTGACTTTTCTACATTGTACACGAAAATTCCCCATAGTAAATTAAACGCTCGATTAAAAGACATCATTCACAGTGTCTTTTCATCAAAATCAGGAACTACTAGATATCAATATCTAGTTGTTAATTACAATTCCACATATTTTGTCAAGAACCATAGTTCTCCGCAGGTAGCGTGTCTCAGATGTTCAGATTGCCATAGTGATTCAAAAAATAAATTCTCCGCCAACAAGATGTTGGATTTTTTAATTGATAATATCTTTGTTGAATTTGGAGGGGAAATATATCAGCAAGTGGTAGGTATCCCCATGGGTACCAACTGTGCACCTTTGCTTGCTGATTTATTTCTCTATTCGTACGAAGCCGATTACATACAGGCACTTGTAAAAACTAATAAACGATTAGTCAGACATTTTAATTTCACTTATCGATATATCGATGATGTTCTATCACTGAACAATCCAAAATTTAGTGATTACATAGAATTCATATATCCTGATGAGCTCGAAATTAAAAACACTACTGACAGTGACAATCACGCTTCCTACTTGGATCTGCGTCACGATTTTGTTAATTGCCCTAAACTTAGTGTTAAATTGTACGATAAACGTGATGACTTTGACTTTCAGATCGTTAACTTTACATTTATTAGTAGTAACATTCCAATATCACCAGCTTATGGAGTGTTTGTGTCTCAGCTAGGACGTTACACGAGAGCTTGTTCCTTTTATTCTGATTTTTTAAATAGATCGAGGCATTTGTCATCTAGGCTTCACCTACGGGGATACTTGCGCACTAAACTCATTAAAACCCTTAAAAAGTTTTATGGACGTCATATTGACTTGATTGGTAAATATAACATGTCTCTCTCAGCTATTATTCAAGATATATTTTAATTGACTCGTAAAATATTATCTTCCTAATTATGTCTGTCTATTACATCATTAACACTGTTCATCACGTGCATTTTGTATACCGATAGTCCATTGGCCAATCATGCTATTTCATTGAGATTTCGTCTAATAGTTTGGATGCAGCGATGCCGAGTGTGGCGCCAGGCAGAGTAAGCTTACTCTTCCGGACACCTGTTACCACTGTTTGTCGTGTATTTTGTACACGGTGACCAGTCCATCTGCTGATTACACTATTTTGCCTCGACCGTTTTTATTGGACTTCGAATTTTGACTAATGGTTTGTTGAATTGTTCGTACTTGGTTTTATTTTATTTATATCTTATCCCCAGCTCAAATATGGCATTGTCAATGAGAAAATGTGTAATACTTAATTTAGCATCTTCTGACTGAACGACCATCAAGTTTCTGCCTTTCCCGAAAGCTCCATAAATGGCTTTATCTACAAACCAAGAAGCGCCTAGGGATACCTCTGTCAGTCGCAAGGCCGACATAAGTACCGCTAAATAATCAGGAACAGATTTATTTCAGGTAATAATGATGCGACCAGGTTTCACGGCTGTCGTCTGCTAAATGACGTTAAGAGCGTGTTAGTATGCTGATTAGAACGTCAAAAACGCAGACAATAAGGGCGATAATCTGGGTAGAATTGGCGGTAAATATATATTTATTAGAGTGTTATCCCTTCCTACTGACCGGTCGGGGTTTGTACCTTGCTCCTGCTCACTCACTGCTCTTGGTATTAAAATATTTATCTGGATTATCGCCCTTATTATTGTTAATTTTTTTTTTTTGACGTTCTCGAACATGACGTCAGCCCACCGACAACACACCCCATTCAGCAGACGATCAGCGCAAAGACCGGTCGTATTATTTTTACTGTTTCTATCTTTTAATCATCGCTAAGGGTTTTAATTTTGCGGTTTGATTGGAAGTTAGTGTCCATGTCATAGGGGGATCCGATATTTGTTGTGTGTTCTATCCCTGCATTGGCGGATAAACTTCATCATCCAAATTTTCCGGCCTGGTTTCCCCCTCTTCAGTTCAGTTGCTGCTAACTATAAACCGTTAGATATTGCTAAAGTCTGAGAATAGAACAGGCCTACGTAGCGCAACATGTGCTATCTTAATATTAAGTGAAAGGTATTTTGCAACCGCAAATGTCAGAAACCAAATTTGTCAGTATTGTCGAAAATGCCGACATCGCAGGTTAAACACACACAAAAAAAATATGCTTTAATTACGATCATTCTTCAACAAACTAAATATCTTAAAAAGTCTTCCTAATTAGTAATGGATTGATGCCATGGCAGTTTTGAAGATGATTGCATGTTGATGAAAATTCGCTGCTGGCCTGCATTCATCTACCACAGCTAAAAAAAAATTGGGAAGTCGGTTTTCATTCTCTGCCCTGAGTTAGGCTTAGAATTATGCTACTTTTTCGCATACTTTGAAAAGTGGCTCTAGAAGGAAAATCTTTCTTAATTTCTAGCTACAAGGTGCTCACGAAGTTGTTTTTGCGTTTCTCCATAGAACTGTTGTAAAAAAAAAAAATAACCAGTTTTCTTTGCTGAGATTTGATTCTGCAAATTATAGCGATTCAATATGGGAAAAACTGGCCAGGCCTATTGTTTGAGGCAAGGATCAACAACTTCACAACAAGCATCCCAGTTACTCATTGTTGGAAATAGTATAGGACAAGGCGATGTGTCATATTTTTCCTGTCGTTGTTTCGGAGATGATGTCTGTAATAATGGCATGTGGTTTTTGATGCTATTATTTGAACTGCTTTCCTCACACTGAAAGATGAACAAGGATGTGTTTCACAGTGGTGTTCAAGATAACGACTTGGCTTTGTGTTCCTGGTGACTGGCAAACCTATTGTAATGTCGGTTGCACGATTTACACCAGCAGGGTATGGAAGCTTCGCTAATGCCGTTTCAAGTTGTATGAACGTGTGAAAATCTCCCTCCCTACAAATTCCACAAATGTGCCTCATTTTCGAAAGTAGGAATAACAGTGAACGACTTAATTGTGACTTCACAGGAGACCACTAAGTCTAATTATGACAATATGACAGGTATTTTGAACGGAATCGATATTACGATTTCCAAAAGAAAATAGTACAAAAGGGGAAAGAGAGTAAACACTGAAGTGGAGGACCGTTCAGGACTACATTTTATCGTTAATGACATCCGGTACGATTGTTCTTAAAGTGTGAATTCATTGGCTAGCCATGATCTGGGTCAGTCTATAATCTATCATAACATGTCTTCTCGTATGTCCATCTAGTACGACCGGCTTTGGCCTGTTGTGTCTAATATCTGATAGTGAAATCCATATGGCTCAGGGCAAACCATGACTTTCCTGCTATAAGACTCCCGGAAACCAATATTCTCAATATCCTGTATTAACAAAGATTGGCCTGTACCTTTAGCATTCGTTCGCAATGACGGATATTTTGGGTGTAAAAAAATTATGATACTACCAAACCTGGGCACCAACTATATTCATATGCTACGTTGATGTAGACGTTTTCCAAATTCATGTGAAAATTCCATATACGAACTCAGGCAATGTATCCCTTTCTAATGAACCGCGCTCTTTTGCTTTCAGTTGGTTTGATTTCCGTTTCGGCCCGCTGACTTAAATCTAATTACAGCAAAACGTGAGTCATCCAGTAAAAGAAAGTAACCCGTCTTCTATCGTTTTACCCACAAGCTCTAAATATTCCTTTCGCCATTCAGTTTTTATTATCCACTTAATGTTTTATGTGCCATTTTAACTACCACGAGGATAATCTGGAAATCAAATTCTCAAATACTTTTCCGTTTCCTGTCATAGTTTTGGCCATTCATATAATTTTTCACGTGTCAGTCACTACCACGGAAACGATCGTAAGCAAGCAAAGATAGACCGGATATCAAATACTTCTTCGTTTCCTGTCATAGTTTTGGCCAAACCCTTAAAGGTCTACTTTCTTCCCGCTATGAAAATTATCCGTGGTAACCTGAAAATCCAACACATTGTTTTTGTCTCGACAAGTTCCATTTAATATGCAAATCAATATTGTTTCTTTTCAAGAGAATTTTCTGTAACGTGGTGCCTTGCTATATAACGTACCAGTTGTACAAAATTGCAAATTGTAGTAGCACTTGGAAGGGAAGTATTTGAAACACGGACACTGGATATGATATCGATAGTTCGCTGGAGAAATATTCGATCTTAATCTTGCGATTTTTCCAGATGGCGGACCTCAAGACTCACTCCCCACCCCCAACGTATCTATTATTATTTTTTTTTTTCTTGAGCCTATACATGGGGGTGGTTTTTTTTTTCGTTCTCTTCCAATCCTGCTTACTCTGTACAAGAGCAGCATCTGAACGTAAACTTCGTGGGTTGAACATGAACTTTGTTATTGGACCCCCTTATGTTAAGATAAGGGGCACGTCGTTGGAGCTGTTAAGAGTAAGCTGAGCACTTCCTCGACTTGATTCCTTTGGCCGGGAAGTTATATCTTACCACGTTCACCCCGTGTGCAAATTTCAAAGACTTGATTTCTTTGGCCGGGAAGTTATCTTGCCACAACCACTCCTTTTGCAAATAATCTGTTTCCATCAGAACAAATTTCACTAATTTTATTATTATAATCCTGCGTTTTCTTTTCAACTGTTTGACGTACTGACATTATATCTAAAATACTTCATCAAACGTGAGTTCTTATGACTTTTTAAAGACAAATCGTCATTCTGATCCGATTGTGCATTAAAATCATTAGAAGTACATTTTAGCGGCAAGTTAGTCTTTCTCGCTCACCCATGTCCCTGCTAGCCTAATGTCATCCATTAGTTCGTGTCGAAGAACTCGAACCGTCGTAGGGTGTGCCTACCATTTTATTTCCTTTTCTTTTGGGTGGGGTGGGGGGTCACGGTGGTTAAGACGCTGACTTGCTAGCCGAGTGTGTTGGCCGAGGAAGTTATCCCCATTTTCCGACGTGGTTTCTCCTTGTCAGTGATGTATGACTGGGGCCTGACAAGAACGTAACATCGAGGTCCCTTGTGCAAATTGACGTGCACGTAAAAGATCCCTTGGAATTTGATAAGCTGTAGCGCCACTGTCCGGGCAATTTTCCCGTATAGCGTAGGCCCGTCTTCATTAGGACGTGAAACGCCATGTAATTTCCTTTAATTTAATTTTCTTTACAAAGTAGATTTATTTATTCATAAAAATCAGTAACATAACTAATTTTGATTGAATCATTCTCGAGAAAGGCGTTGTTGACACAAGAAGATTAAAAATGCCAAAGGCACGAAGTCCTGATCGAATATCGACCAGAACTGACAACAGCTGATTGCTGTTTCCAACATAGCCATTAGCAAAGAAGTCTATGATAGCAGCTTCATGATAATGAACTGTGGAAGCATCGCCGAATATGCAATTAAATCTATTAGATCTAATATCCACCATGTGACGGTAGAACATCCCCATCAGCCCAGTTCGGAACAAAACAGTAGGACGTTTAACACCATTTCATTTCAGGTAGAAAATAAAATTCTGTTGAGTCCATTGTGGCCGGCGCACATTAATTGAGTCTATGTTTAACTCGGGGAATATCACAATGGGATTATAACACTATCCTAGAACTCCCCAAATTAAAAATAGACTCATTACAACAATTATATACAGATCTCTAACGTACCCCTTTCTAATGAACCACACTCTTTTGCTTATTCGCTTTCAATTGTTTTGAATTCAGTTTCGGTCAGACTTACATCTAATTATAGTGTGTGAGAGAGAGAAATGGGGTTTAAGGTCTCTCGACACAAACTAGGTCATTTCGGGACTAATATATTATTAATTTGCTTGTGCGTAGGGGTCTTTAGCAATGGGAGGACCCGGAGAAAACCCACGAAGTAGGACAGGCGACCCTACTCCTTGTCACGTACAACCGGGTATTCAAAATCAAGCTAGTTGACTCAATGTCAGGCTCTATAATACAGAACGCACGTGCTGACCATTCGGCCATCCAATAAAAGTAAAATAAACCCGTCCTCTTTGTTTTACCTACCGACTCAAAATTCTCAAAAAGTGTTTCGTTTCCTGTCATAGTTTTGGCCAAATCCATAAAACATTAAGGGTATTGTAAACGGCTGTTCGTCTTCCCGAGCTCTATCCACAAATCCCTAATTCAGTATTTGAAAATTATCCGTGGTAACCTGAACATCCAAAATATTGTATTTGTCTCGACAAGTTCCATTAAAATGCAAATCAGTATTGTTTCTTTTCAAGAGAATTTTCTGTAACGTGGTGCTTTGCTATATTATGTGCCAGTTGTACAAAATTGCAAATTGTAGTAGCACTTGGAAGGGAAGTATTTGAAATATCAACATCAAACATAATTTTTGAAACTATGCTTATTACTTGTGGACTTTTCTTCATCCTATTTTGTTGGCTTACTAATTCCATGTTAAGTGCCATCATTAAACTTTTATTATCGTGAATATGGATTACGCGGTCACCAGATATGATATCGATAGTTCGCTGGAGATTTGTGCAAGTTTAATTTTTTTCCGAAATATTCGACCTTCATCTTGCGATTTCCAGATGCCGGAACACAAGAAGGTTTTTTTTAAATTTGTCTTCTTATTCGCGTTTTTTCATTCTTTCTCTCTCTCTCTCTCCCTCTCTCTCTTTGCAAATTTTGGTCACACTGTACAAGAGCGGGATCGGAACGTACATGTCGTGGAAAATGAGCTTTCTGTTATTGGACGGGCGCGTAGTTGGAGCCGTTTATAGTAAGTTGAGCACTTCATAGACTTGATTCCTTTGGTCAGGAACTATTTTTCTCTTAGAATCTTACCACCCCCACCCCCACTTTCGTAAAGTATCGGTTTCCATCTCCAGGATATTTGTTGTTAAATTTTGAAGGTCAGAACAGATTTCACTAATTTTAATTCTGTGTGCTCTTTTCAACTCAAAGAAATACAGACATGATATCTAATTTTCCTAATATATCGTGGGCTCTGATGACGTTTTAAAGACAAATCGTCATTTGAATTCGATTACGTCATAACATTAGAAGTACATTTAAGCGGCAAGTTAACGTTCGTGGCGACTAACTCGAACCTTTCTAGGGTATGGCACAGATTTAATTTCCATTTCTTTAATTTAACATTTTATCAAGAAAATAATTTAGTTTCCTCAAATTTAATTTAACTGGTGGTCTATATGTGAAATAATTCATGGATTGGTGGCTTGCCTTTTATTAATTTACAACTTAACAATGAAATCGATATCTGAACATTCATTTAGGTGCAAAGAACTGTATGACCTCTGGTAGTTTTGATATTTATTATAGTGGACGTTTCTTTTACTGTCTAAACTTATTTAAGGCACGATCTTGTTAACTACATAATTTATTCCATATGTTATTTACTAGCTACATACGATATGCACAAACGCCATAGAACTTCCTTATTTGATGATCCCTCATGTCCACCTTCCCTAAGTGTTGGAGGCTTTATATACAGTAGTATACACACAGTAGATGAGTGAAAGACAAGACAGCCAGAGAGAGAGCAGGCAGCAGAGACCGGCGTGTGGACTTGCCTGAGTCCCGCCGCTGCGTTGGCAGCGGTGTAGAATGGATGTTACAATGTAGTTAGATATGTTACAGTATATATAGACTAGATCCTGTAGTGTAGATGTAGGCCTATGTGTGTATTTGTTGATATTCTGTTCCCGATGTAAATAAACCATATATATACGAAGCTGACTCTCTAATAACTAAAATACTGTTACAGTGATTAGATTTGGTGTCATCGACCAACGAGACCCTTGGGTGTGTTCCCGTCAACCAGAAAAAAATCCCGCGTGGCAGACAAATGAAGTTTCACCGCTAGCCGCCCGTTGCGTTTGTGAAAAAACGAAGTTTAAATAAAAATCCAGGACTGAAACGTTTATCTGTGAAACCGTGAGTGGCAGGCGCGGTTTCGTTGATATAAAAAATTCTTAATTCACGGATGGAAATGGAGCAAATCACCAAACACGGGGAAATGACGAACAAAAAGCCACGAAAGACGTTCCGATTAATGGCGACGGAACAGCGAGAAAAATGTGTGTGGTTGTTGTTTTACGGTGAGTCATTTTGTTTTTAAAAGAATGTAAATTGTCCTTGTTTGTTTTTGAACACATATTTTGGCTGTTAAAGTGCATAGTAATAAAGTATTAAGAAGTTTGTAGTAAGAAGTAAAATATTTTGTGATTGTTTGACTGGAATTGAGTTAAGTTCCTAATTAGGAAATTCTTGAATAGACGGTTGAATAGATTTTTCATCGTCCATCGCCATATTTGCGGTGAAGATATTAACTCACAAACATTCACATAATATTCACGGTTTTATCTCCTGTTAATTTTTTTGTGTGTTTTTATATACCCCGACGTAACGGGAGAGTTTTTTCAAGAGTTTTTACCTCGTAAATTCGAGAGATTTGTGTATTCCTATTAGGAGCAATCGGTTTTGTATACCCTCAAGGAAGAAGGGTCGCGCTTAGGTTAGAAGCGTATGTGGTGTTTTGTTTTGTTTAAGGAATAGAGAGATAAACCGTTGTTAATTTTGATAAGTTCTTTAAAAATATCTTATTTAAGATTGGTAAAATGTGTTCAAATCATTCATTTACCATTTATCTCAAGTAAAAAACAAAATGACAAAATCCTATATTAATTTCTTACTATATATTATGTACATTTTCTATTTTATAAAATGTTTGCTATTTTTTTATTAACATTATATTTCAAGTATACGAATTCCCTTTTAGAAATGTTTACGATCGACGTTTATATTGTGTACATTATTATAATATCGTGTGTGCCGTTCTTATTTCGCGTGTGATCAATTAATGGAGATGAACCCAGTGTCCCAACTGTGTGAATGGTGTTATTTATTTACTTTCGTAAATAAACTGTGGGTGAGAAAGGAAATGTAACAAAGTTATCTGAACATTCATTTAGGTGCAAAGAACTGTATGACCTCTGGTAGTTTTGATATTTATTATAGTGGACGTTTCTTTTACTGTCTAAACTTATTTAAGGCACGATCTTGTTAACTACATAATTTATTCCATATGTTATTTACTAGCTACATACGATATGCACAAACGCCATAGAACTTCCTTATTTGATGATCCCTCATGTCCACCTTCCCTAAGTGTTGGAGGCTTTATATACAGTAGTATACACACAGTAGATGAGTGAAAGACAAGACAGCCAGAGAGAGAGGGAGAGAGAGCAGGCAGCAGAGACCGGCGTGTGGACTTGCCTGAGTCCCGCCGCTGCGTTGGCAGCGGTGTAGAATGGATGTTACAATGTAGTTAGATATGTTACAGTATATATAGACTAGTTCCTGTAGTGTAGATGTAGGCCTATATGTGTATTTGTTGATATTCTGTTCCCGATGTAAATAAACCATATATATACGAAGCTGACTCTCTAATAACTAAAATACTGTTACAACTATTGGTTAAATAATCATCAAAAATCGCAGGATTTTAATATTCCAAAACAAATTAGTAAAATTGTGACGAATGACATGACAACAAGTCATCCTATTTCGCTGCAATAACGCATTTACAATTTAGATCCAACCCACTAGCTTAACAAATTTACAATCTTAGATCGCAGCCAACCAGCAAAAAAAAATAAATAAATAATAAAGCATAGGCCTCTATGGCAAGCCTATACTTATACTAATTAATGTACTAAGTAATGCCATCCTCGCGACCAAGGCCTATTGACCAGGGGCCGGTTGCTCAAAGCTCTGTTAACTTTTAACGATCCGTTAACATGGAGTAAACGGATCTTTAACTTTAACGGAGAGAAAGGTTGTTGCTGGAAGCCCCGCTAACTTTATCGAATAATGAAATTGACTGTCCAGCAACAGAAATTTAACCAAACGACACATGAAAGATAACGATCCGTTAGTTTAACAGATCGTTAAAATAACTTAGTTTTGAGCAACCGGCCCCAGAGCTAGAAATAGTACTACTATAGTAGGCTTGATGGTAAATTGAGACCAACACGGCCGTAAGTCTGGCAAATACTAGCCCTAACCTTTTTTTAGAAAGGTTAAGTTTGACCCAAGTTGTGTATTTTAATACAAGTTAGAGTTGGTATTCCATAAGCGCTCACTAATATGCGGCGGTCATGTTGGGAGTCTACTTGGATCAAATTTACGGCTGACCATGTTCTAATGCACATTCATTGGTCTTTCTTTCGATGATATACATACCAGTGATATCTTCATTATCTTAATAACACTGTGCCATTTTTCTTTCACAGTTTCAGAGAAAAACTTATTTTTCGTCCTCCGCCTTTCGAAGAAAGCAAGGGGACTATTAAAATGGGGTCTATCTTGGATCTACTGGCGGGTTACATAAGCTAATAAAACGAAACCAAGTTCCTTGGTGTAATCTTTGATGGGAAAGTTACACGGAGACCACACACAAGTATGTATTAACAGGCTCTAAACGTATTCCTGTACTGGGGGGGTCACGTGGGTAAGACGCTGGCTCGCTAGTCCGGAGGTTGGGTGTTCGATCCCAGCAAATTGGCCGAGGAAGTACGTCTCGATTTTCCGGCGTGGTTTCCCCGGGTCAGTGATGCAGAACGGAGGGCCTGACAAGGACAGCTGTCTAGTCGTTCGGATGGGACGGAAACCAAGGTCCCTTGTACACTTGGCAGTTGGAATTTGATATAAGAGATGTAAGAGTAGGCCGTTGCGCTGCTGCCCTGGCAAAATTTCCCTCATAGCACACGGTATGGCGTATGCCCGTCTTCCATTAGCCCAGGTTAGGTGCAGAAGAGTAGGGTTGAACTTCATATCATATCACGCAAAACTAAAAGTCAATATATAACCTTTATTTATATTTAGGCGAGATGAAATATAGATATGAATCAGGGACTAAATACACTATACTAAAAAGATAAAAATATAAACGAGTAAAAATATACACTATGATAAACTGTCCAGCTTTACACGCACATTACACTACATTACAACTGCATACAGCATTCTTAAATACAAGACCCCCTACAAAACAAGGCCACCCAGAATTGATTATTGCTACTGGATGCGGCATAGGAATCAAATCAGACATGTGATTTCCGCCAATCGAAACAATTTTTAAATATACATTTATGGGAGACTTCGATAAAGAGCTAGCCATTCTTACTATAATAGTTCGAAAATAGATAATGTAAAATGAATAATTTGAAAATTTCATTCAAATAGCTGAATTAATTGCGTGGGAAGATATTAGCCTTTGAAGGTTTGACAAGACGTGTGCAATAATTTCAACCACCGCACTGGTTGTTCGAAGCTACGTCTTGTTTCTCCATTATTAGCTTAAATCAAAAGATGGCTGAACTGTTTTAATCTATTTAATATCGGAGAAATCCTATGCCATCGAGAATTGATTGTGGCCTGGATAAGTTAGTTAGTTTCTAAATCAATAATTTAGAAAACATTTCAGGCCTGAAGAATGACCGGAAATAGGCAGATTCTAGCTATATTGCATAATGTATGTTGCAATTTTATAAATCCGACTACAAACCCAAAAAAAAGTCACGTGAAAATTATTCAAACAATGACGACTTAGAGAAAAATTCTTTAATGGTCCGATCGGTTTTTGCTTAACATTTGACATGATTCGTTTCATACCGAGCATTTCCGTGGTCAGCTATAACGGCATTCTGATTTGTCGGTCATTCACGCTCAAAGGTCATTGCTTTGGGGATGTTGCTATGTTTATCTATTCATATGTAAATGAAGTACGATGTTTATTATCAACAGAACTGACCGGGGCCGTAGCCAGCTTATAAAATTGGGGGGGGGGGATGTGGCCGGCTAAGAACACTCCTAAAAAATCATTATTTTGGGCAAAATGTTTGGGTGGGGGGGGGGCAACTTAATGAATTTGAGCGTAAAATTGAACTGCCGGTTTACTAACTATTCGCTATCGTCAGTGTTTGATGGTGGACTTAAATAAATGAATGATTAACTCTAGTCACTTTTCATATCAAATGTCACAGGATTGATGAATGACAGATATAAACAACACTACACTTGTCATTATTATCAATATTTTTAATCCACTTCAACTCAAGCGTCTGAACGCAAATGTGGGGCAAATAAACCAGTTTATAAACCCCAGCTCGCGACCTGTCTTCGAGAAGGCTTTTTATTTTAAACTGGTTCATCTTAGCCGTCTAAACGTGTTGGCTTCAAAACCCCAATTCCAGCCTGATTTGAGCATGCGCAGTACATAGTAAGTTCCATTTCTGTGGAAATATCGGGGTCAGACAGTGCCAATTTTGTCGAAAGCGTGCGAGAAGCGTATAAAGAATGTGAACCGACCATGCGTAGTTAACTCTTGGCACAGACGGCCAACTTTTCGTCGCTAGTTGCTGCAATATGAAACTACTGCCAACTCCGAGCAATTGGCAACTCGAGGTCTCCCGTGTGCGCTGACTTGCCGCTCAGCCCTCATTTCCACCAACATGTCTTCCATCTCCACGGACCATGTTAATGTTGTTAGCTGTTCCGACGCCGCCATCTTGAAGTATCACATGACAGTAGAGCGCTCGCTGATTGGACAGTTAACCAGAACTGCTTGTTGCCTGTTGTCGCCTACTGCCGCAGACGAGCAATTTTGAAGTAACAGATGAACAATTTCTCGGCGACGAGCGATTTTCTGCTGTCGTATATCAAACATGTTTGATATTTGGCAACTCGGAGCAACAGCAGGCAACTATTGTTGCCCGTTGGCGCAGACGAGCGATTTCTTCTTTCAACGACCAGCGATTTCACTGTTGCCTGAAAGTTGCTCGAAAAAGTTGCCCGTCTGCGCCTGGCTTAAGCTCCGACCGGAGAGGTCAGAATACATGTTGTTAAACTGGGTTGGCTTATAGTACGTGTGAACGCAACACGATGCTGTCTTAAAAACCCCAGCGATTATGAACTGGTTTAAAAATAAGCGTCTGTACGGGCTAATAGTTAAATGACCCTTATCAATCAGTTATTCCGTTTACCAACAAAATGTATTTGAACTGTTCATTCTAACCTATATTGAAATATATTTTCCTAATCCATTTTTACGGTCTATTTCAGAGTAATCAAGTCAAATCCACGCGCAGAAAGAATGGCGCCGTACTATGGCTACAGGACAGCGAGATACAATTGGCTACTCTGATAACGGGTCGTCATTTACAAATCACGTTACAATCATGTTTGACTATTACGATACATTTTGCATGACCACATCCATTTACTCGGAAAATTAGAACCACAATACTCTTCTGGCGAAAATATATCTTTTGGATTCAGTCACTTTAAAACACGGTATTAAAACCACTGTAGTGAGCAGAGAGGGTGGGACATTATGAATCAATCTAAATTACAAACAAATAATTTCGCAGTTAATTGTTTTATTTAATTAGGAGATTAAAGTTCCAATAGCATATTTTTAAGTTATATTTTCAAAATGTATTAAAATTAAGCCCTAGAATAGATTGTACCTATAAACAGTCCTACCTTGTTAAAGAATAATCCTATAATTCACTACTGCCAGTTGGGAAATTGCCAAAAATATCATTTTCAAATTCAAACGTTTGAAGATGGCCGTCAATGGAGAGGAATGGGAAAACAAGGGAGGTAATTGAGTTACTATTTCCTCAATCAGCCTGTGTCAGCCATTTTAACCCCTGAGAAATTTTGCCCATCATCGTATAACAACCTTTTGAGCAAAAGACATAGAAATAATTATGTTTTGACTTTCTTAGAAAATTGGGTTTAACTTCCACCTGACACAAACTGCGGTAAAAGTGGATATAGTAACCATTCGCAACACATAGACTAAAGTTATGTCGCCCAGCTTAACTGCCCTTTAATGTTCTGAAAAGGGTAGTGTTATGCTGATCTTCTGTTATCCAGTGTTACAAAACCGAGGTCACATGTACGCATGCACTTTAAAAAAAAAAAAAAAACCTGGGGATATTGAACTTTCAAACTTATAGGAAAGACATTGCCATGTTGCTCTGTAATGAAAATTCTTCCGCCGGACGAAAATAAGGGAACTATTGGAACTGGCCAAAGAGACCAGAACTAATATTGAAGCCAGTGGGGTAATTCATGGCGTCCAGCGTCCTATCTAGACACCGCGATAATGTGTAATCTACTAAGGCAGTGACCTAGATGAATAAGTCCTCTTTGCAAATAACTTGCTAAGGCCATATCCTTTAAAAGTTGCATAGGTTAATGTCCCTTTTTTAAATAGTTTAAGGCGATATAAAAAAAAATATATATTCCAGTTTTCAGATACCTCCGTAGTTCCTTTCGAAACTGTTTTTCAGCGGACGATGTCCACTGACAGTTCCTATCCGGCCTTATATTATAGCTGCAATATGAAAATACCGCTCCGCTCCGCTCTGCCCTACCTTTGTTCTTGCTGTTTTAAAACCCGAACCTTCTATTTTTCACCACGATTCTTTTTCCTTTTTTTTCGCCAAAAGGAATCATTACTCCCTATATTTGACACAAATTTATACTTATTCAACACCATTTTCAAGTAGAATTTATCGGTGAAAAAAAACGCGATTGCACATGTTCGAGTCTCGTAGTTTGTGTATGATTTTAATCGCAGAATTCGACTTGAAAATAGTGTTGAATCATTATAAATGTGTGTCAGCTGTGGCAGGAAATGTACAGATTCCAAAAAGGCTTTAAAGAACAGAGGTGGGGAAGAACGGTATTTTTCATATTGCAGCTATGTAAGGCCGGATAGGAAGTGCCAGTGGACATTGTCCCCTCAAAAACAGTTCCTAAAAGAACTCATACCTCCGCAACACTTGTATGAACACTTGCACGGGGTCGCCTGTCAGTGGTGCCTCCTAACAAGACATGGCTAGTCATTCGGATGGGGTACAAAAATCAAGGTCCCTTCGCAGCTGTAATTCGATAACTATAGGGCAACTGTTCAGGCCAAGTTTCCCTCATAGCACACTGCTTGGTGTATACCCGTCTTCCATTAGTCCACTGTGAGCAAAACACACGTTAAATTCCATTTCATTTCCTTAACCTTTGAATAAAACTGCGCCTTTCCGCTCCATGTTTTATGATGGATTTGTTTTGGAATGATTGACTAAGAACTAGAGCATTTTTATGGTATGGCCTAAAAAGCGGCCTAAATAAATTGACCTTCAACCTCATATCAAGCACAGTAATAAAAGGACATTTATAACGTAACACCACTAACGAAACAGGGGAAAAGGAGGTAAAAGATATCCTTAACTGGTGATGTATTAAATCTCCTTATACCAGCATTATTTTAATTTTAAAGGAGCTAAATCGCTAAAATTTGGGACCTAGAAATTATGTCACAACGCATTTAATAATGTAATATGAATGTTTATATAAATTGATTTTTTACCGTAATTTCAAATCTACTATGTTCAGCGAAATACGCCAGAAATCTCAATCGAATTCAATCTCTTGCGTCTGGTTATTCCAGTCTATATAGTAATTATTGCACATGCTCTCCAGGTGAGAATTGTGTTACCGATTGACATGACTTGTGAAATATGGCTAGCCTCGTTCTTCGAGTCCCTTGTTTCAAATGGGACTGAAACGCATTACGGTACACGACTCGTAAAATGTTTATTTTGTCTTAAATGTTGGATGCCAGAGCCAATATTTTCCCTGTAAGATCACAATATCAACGTAGATTTAAATTGACAAATAATTCGTGTTTTCAATGTCGAAGACTTTTGGTGATATTGAGTTAAAATACGGCCATTGTAGTCTAACATTTAAATGTCAATTTTACATTGTTCGTTTACATGAGAGTAAAACAAATTTCAACAAAGTGAATAAGTTTTAATTGGGGTAAAATGGTATGTTACAATAAAATAAAACCAAGTACGAACAATCCAAACCATTAGACAGAATTCGAAGTCCTAAAAACGTTATTAGGCTAAATAGTGTAATCAGCAAATGGACTGCTCCCCGTGTAGAAAATACACGACAAACAGTGGTAACAGGTGTCCGGAAGAGTAAGCTTACCCTGCCTGGCGCCACACCCGCCATAGCTGCATCCAAACTATTGGACGAAATCTCAATATAATAGCATGTTTGGCCAATGAACTATCGGTATGCAAAATGCACGTGATGAACTGTCTTAACGATGTAGTAACATAATTAGGGAGATAGTAATAGTAAACGTGTCAATTAAATATATCTAGAATAATAGCTGAGAGAGACAATATTATTGTCTTGGGTCCTAATGATCTCAGGACATTTCTATTGAACAAAGAGATCCCTCTAAATGTGGAACAGGAAGTGTATGTTCAAAAGTACATTTGATCCTCCTACCTGTATATTGTTGAGCGTGGCTCGGTGAGTATGACGCTGGTTCCAAGACCAGGAGGTCTAGTACCATGCAATGTTATGCGTGTCTGGTTAGTTTTACATCCCATCGAGAAACTGGACACTGTCCTTCAGGTTTCAAGATGTTCTTTAATGTCTGGATGTTCAGTTCGTATTAAAGTTAATATCCTGATATATTACTAGCAAGGGAAATAGCATGCAAACTAGGCTATTGTGATAGATGAACCTTCAATATGGATATCAGTCTTAAAGTAGTTCAATTCCTTTAAGTGTTAAGAAAGATAAATGAAATTGACTGTTCATCGATCTATGCTGCTTGCTATGCTATGATAGGAACTTTTTTTCTATAAACCAAAAAAAATCCAGTGGCGCATGGAGACTTGATGTAACTTGTTTCAGAATCAGTGAGCTGTCAGTAAGAATGTACCAACATGGACCAATTCGTGGTTTCAATATTGAGATAATTAACCTGAGTTTGATATTTCAGAATCAGAATCAACGATCTGTCAGTAAGAATGAGTTTACTTTTGATATCAGCCGTGGTTCTACTGGTGGCTTACCTGACCATAAACTGGTTCAAAGATCAACAAAAAACACCTCTACCCCCCGGTCCACCATTTCTAGAATGCTTACAGATTACATGGAGAATGTTACGAAAAAATGATACTTATCTAATCGCCGAGGATCTTAGGAAGCGATACGGGGAGATATTCAACATCCGTTTGTTTTCAAGTAACCTAGTGTTTCTGAACAGTAGTCGATTAATGCGTAAACTGTTCGCATCTGGCCAGTATCGTGACGTCTCAAACGATCGGCCATGGACATTTTACGGCCATTTTATCTGCTACGGTTGTCGAAATGTTTCTTTGCGCAATTACAACGAAATGCTCATGAAGGTTCGCAAAATGGTCCATGGAACTGTTAAATTATATGGAGACGGCATTAAGGTATTCGAGGATATGGTAAATGGAGAAATAAAGATTCTGCAAAAGGAGCTTGAAAATTCCACTCTGAAGGCATCATTCGACTTGAGCAGGGCTTTGAAAGTTTCTCTTCTTCGAGTCATCCATATTTTCGTGAGTAAAATTTTGTCTTAAGGTGTGCTGGATCAGGGTGACCACCTCATTATATTTTACTTTTTCGTCCCCGGCCTGCTGTCTGCCTGTCACACCTTTTGGGATCACAATAACTCTTTCTGATTGTAGTCCAATAGTCAAACTTCGTGTAGGTCAATACCTTGATGGATTTCGGAGATGAGCTTAGGGTAAGCAGAGATAAGCAATTTGATTGGTTGAAGCTTTGAGACATTAACATTAATTCTTATTAAGTGAGATTATTAACTTAGTATAGTGTCATAACACTAATACCTTGACTAAGTTCGATAATGAGCATTTTCTGCTCAGGTTAAGCAGAGCGATAAGTAATTTGATTGGTTAATGCTTTGGTACACGATAACTTTAATTCTTATTAAGTTAGGGTGATTAAAATTGGTGTATAGTTTCATAACATTACTATCGTGACTAAGTTCGATAATGAGCATGTTCTGCGCAGGATAAGCAGAGCGATAAGCAATTTGAATGGCCTAGACTTTGGAATACAATAACTCGCATTCTAATTGGGTTAGAATATTCATACTTGGCGTAGATGTTTACCTGGTGAAGGCCTTGATGGAGTTCGATAATGAGAATATTCTACTTAGGGTAAACAGTGATAAGCAATTTGATTGGTTGATGCTTTGGGACACGATAACTTTAGTTCTAATTAAATGAGAGTGAGGAAACTTGGTGCATAGCTTTACTACATCAATACCTTGACTGAAGTTCGATAATAAACATTATCTGCGGATGGTAAACATATAGTGATAAGCAATTTGATTGGCTGAAACTTTGGAACACCATAACCCGGCTTCTGATTGAAGTAGAATGTTCATAAGGTGAATGTCTTGATGAAGTTCGATGAAGAACATTTTCTGCCTACCGTAAGCAGGGATAAGCAATCTGATTGGTTGATGCTTTGGAGCACGATAGCTTTGGTTTTAATGATGTGATGGCGATTAACTTTACTTGAGTTCGATTGTGAGAATTTTCTGCTTAGGCTAAGTAGTGATAAGCAATTTGATTGGTCAGGACATTGAAAATAACTCTGCTTTTAATTGAGGTAGAGTGTTTTAACTTCACTGACTTCAGTTATTATCATTTCGAGCTAAAGCTAAGCAGAGCTAATTAATTTCATTGGTCGATGCTTTGCGACAAGATAATCTTGATTCTATCTGATAGAGAGTAGCGAAACTTAGTATAGAGTTTGATTGCTCGATCCTTATGAAAAATATAAATGGGATTAATTAATTTATTTTCGAATTTCGGCGGGGGACATCAGCCTCACTGCACAGAAGGTTCAACCCAATGAAAATTTAGAAAATCTGGAGCCGGGAAAAGAGATACAAATTACCATTTTAAAGTTAATGGGGGAGAATATTTGGTGGTCTGGTTCCTGATGTAAATCATTGGGTTGTCTAGCCCAGAAATCTCAATACAGAACATCGATTTCTGTCGCAAAGATCACGTGTTTACATTTATCATAAGTACCATAAACCCAACTGTTTTGGTAATTAAAGATACATTATGGCGACTGGAGGTTACATAACGAGTTGGCAGTTCTCACTACAATAGTTAAAAACTAGCTCCGTAAAGGCAATTTACTGAAAATTTCACTCGAATAGATCCAGTATGAACTTAAAACTAAGCGAATGAAAGTTTCGCTTAACCTCGGTCTTCAGTACTAAAGTTGGTAAGACAAAACTAGTTGTCTCGGTTATCCATTTAATCGGTAAATCACGAAGAAAATATTGTAGCGAATCGAACTACAATCCAACAAAAGTCTCATACAAGACTCGACATCGACAGTTGATTATGGTCTGGATAAGTTAATTAATGTATAATTAAAAGTATTTATAACATTTCGGGTCTATAGAAAGACCTACAATAGGCAGGTCACAATTTTGATCCGATTTTCATGAAACTTGAACAGCTTGTTTATAAACCCAACGAT
Source organism: Patella caerulea (assembly GCA_036850965.1). Taxonomy (NCBI): domain Eukaryota; kingdom Metazoa; phylum Mollusca; class Gastropoda; family Patellidae; genus Patella; species Patella caerulea. The sequence continues at coordinate 3,480,608 of JAZGQO010000007.1, forward strand.
CTTAGTTCCTGTAAATATTCACGCATATTGCATCACAACTTCCTGAATTATAGTCCCTGATTGTACGACAAATCGAATTTTTGGCTTGTGGTCCGTTCGGTTTTAATATATCAAACACCGTAATGTAGGTTAAGTACAAATTTCGTAAAAATCGGATCCAAACTGCCGGACAGAATGGCCTCCGCTTGTACGCGAGGGCACTAATTTAATCCGCTTTTGATGAAACTAATATATAGTGTGGCGCCAGGCAGAAGCTTACTCTTGCGGTCACCTGTTACAACTGTTTGTCATGTATTTTGTACATGATGAACAGTTCATTCGCGGATTACACAATTTTACCTATATCGTTTTGAGGACTTGTTCGTACTTGTTTTTTATTATGTTTGTAAACCAATATATTTTTCAGTTGACCAACGAAAGGCCTGCAGATGCGGAAGAAAGTGATTATATTTGTGATACCATTGACGAGTTTGATTCAATTGACAATGAAATGTTCAGCAGCGTCCTTCTCAATACATGTCCATGGGTTCGTTTTTTACCAGGACGAGGTCGTCGACTTTATAAAGCTGCGCTAGAAGCGAGGGACAAATTAAACAACTTATACCTGAATTCTAGCATAAAAGAAGTAAGAATCGATTTTCAAGAATTTAAATTTATTCATCTTTGTGGACATCCTACAGACTCCATTTACCATCGAAGAAAGCATGGGACTATTAAAATGGGTTTGTCTGTTGCAAACTACAACTGTCATCAGATCTTTATAAAATACATACATATGTTGCGAGAAGATTATCGTTATTATTTCTAGAGTTATGACCCTTCGTGTTACTTTGTGAACACTCCACTGGTCTGTTTTAAATTTATATGTAGGCCTATCATTTGAATTAGTAAAACGAAGAAGCGCATTGTATTTGAGCCATTTCCGTTCACAACTTCTAGACTTATGGTCCTTGTTTCACTTTGTTAACACTCTAGCGACAACATATATATCTTCTGGCTGTATTAAATTTACAACGAAGAATTTCTGTTAAGTAACTTTGTGAACACTCCACTGGTCTGTATTAAATTTATATGGGCAATTTCCGTTCACAACGTCTAGAGTTATGGTCCTTGTTTCACTTTGTTAACACTCTAACGACTGCATATATCATCTGGTCGGTATTGAATCTATAACGAATAATTTCTGTTAATTAGTTCCACTATTAAATCTTCTTGTTTCAGAGGATAAGATCACAAGGCAAGGGTTTCATTGGCAAAATCTTGAGTGAAGCAGAACATGATAAACATATCGAAGATGAGGACATTAAGGGGATCATTGGGGAGGTTGTAGCGGCTGGGTACGTAACAAAGAAGGGGGCTTTAAGTGGATTTTTTATGTTGATGCTCTACCATCCAGAGATTCAACGCCGTATTCAAGAAGAAATAGACGACAATATTGGTAATGACAGAGCACCAAGTCTGGATTATCGAGGTGTAATGCACTATACAAATGCGGCCATTTTAGAATGTTTGAGATTCATTAGTCACGTTCCTATAGCAGTTCCACACGTGACCAGAGAAGAGATAGAAGTTGAAGGAATGAGGATTCCAGCCAAGACTGCAGTAAGTCATTTACAGACTAGTTACCATGAGGAACAGTTTGCTCAGGCAGCAGATCCCGGCGTGGATCCAGAGGGGGGCGCACGCCCCCTCTTTTTTTTTTTTTTTTTTGAGGTGGCGAACAATTTGTAACACTATAGACTTAGTGGTCTGTTTAATATAGAATTCTTTACCTACATGATGTATGCCGAAAACTAGGGTAATGAAATAGCTCGCATTATTTTACTACTATCTTAGACTTACTCACAGACAGTTATGTCAGTATCCATTTCTGGAAAGTAGGGTACTATCATCCAGTCCTCACGTGTACAGATTAGTACAATTAACTAGAATAGTGTTGACGTATAAAACGGTGCCTTTACGAAACACTTACCCATAAATGGTAGTCTTCCCGCCCCAATAGCTGGCACAGTATACATTCTATATAGGAGAGAGTTTGTTTGATTTACGCTCAGACAACATTCGAGAGAGCCAAGGGGAAGTTCACCCCGGGAGCTGGCCCGGCTTACAGGCCACACGCAGATATCATTCGAGAGATCCAAGGGGAAGATAGTAGCGTGAGCTGTGCGGGCTAAGAGCCTAGAGTTTAGACTTATCCTAGCATAAAGCCGTGAACATTATGTAGAACTATCAAGACGTACGTGACTCTTGCCACGTTTAAGCCGTTAGGTCTGAGTTAGTAAGGATATTAACCTCAGACCATGGATAACTCCCAAAGTAACTATCATAGATGCTGTAGTTTCCTGTATGTAACCTCTGTAGTTGGCTGTATTCGATATAAAAACATATTTAACTTAAAAGGTGTTCCAGAGTTCAGTTAATTGAAGATCGGAATAATTGACCATATGTAAACAACGTGAAGTCCAAGAAAGGCCTAGACGATCAATGTCACATTTTCGTTAACCGTAGTGTCACAAATTTTTAGCTCCATATATTCTCGCGGAAAAGGAGGACAAAAATAGTTTAGGTTGGAAATCATAATTTACACTACTATTAGTCCTTGTGAACATTTTTCCACTCAAAAATCACGGGCCGGGCTTCGCACTCCCAAGTTGGTGCAGCACGCCCCCCCCCCCCTTTCTGAAAATCCTGGATCCGCCCCTGAGATCTGCGGCATAATTCACGGTCTAACGCCTACGCTTTGGCTCATAAGACCTGTCATTGGATGTATTTTGTTTTCTCGCTTGAACGTGACAATACGTAGGATGATGGGGCTCTCGGTTTTATACCTACTGCACCACCAAGCGCCAGCAAAGTATTGAAATAAAAATAAATGAATCATGTATAAGTCCTGAAATGGACCAAATAACGTAGAGTGGACGTTAAACGCTCAAGCGAATTATTACAATAAAATTAAACACCCCCCCCCCTCTATAATTTTGGCTTTTCATAAATCATTGTTTTTGTACATTCCAGATGCTTACAAATTATTGGTCAGCGAATCGTTCTGATAAGTATTGGGATAAACCTAACGTTTTCTCACCTGAAAGGTTTTTAGATGCTGATGGGAAACTTCTTCCAAGTGAACATCTATTACGATCACAGTAAGTTCATCGTTGTATTTCTTTTAATTTAGATCTTTTGTGTAATAATCGAAGCACCATACTACGTAGTCCCGCTGTCCGCCCGCTCACAGTTATCGGAGTTCGGTGAAACATAACGTTTATATCCCAAATTATCAATCAATTAAAACAGGTAATGTATCTAAAGTCTTGTTGTATGATCTTAAGTCAAAACCGATAACGCACTTAATGCTCTTTAAATTTTGTGTGGATTCTTTTAGTGTGTATTTTCGTCATATAGATGTGTCTTCAAACCTAACTTGAAGATGTCTAGAGTTTTTAATTCTTTGATACTATAGGTAGATAATTCCAGAAAAAAGGTGCTGCAAAGTGAACAAATAATTTCGCCGGGAAAAGGACAGAAGGAATAAAAATAATAATGACTTGTTCTATGATCTTCGGGTTCTACTGGATAAAGAAGTACCTAACGGGCAAAACTCTAAAACTCCTCGTTCATGCTTTGATCTCTTTAGGCGGCACCACCATTGCCATACAGGTTATGTCCACATTTTGCAAGAGATGGACAGAGAACAAACTATGAAAAAAGGTCGATTTTTTGTACAATCAGGGTCCATAATCCAGGACATGTGCACGAATATCGAAAGAACCCGATATTAGGTTATAAACATTTATTTTAAGTTTTACACTATTTGCGTACAAGTGGTAGACATTTTGTCAAGCAGTTTCGGTCCGATTTCCACGGGAATAAAACTCCACCATCATTAGTGTGTAACCGTGAAATGTTAATACGGATTTTTACACGCCCACATTTTCATGTGTACATATATTGTCGCCGCCCTGTCCTGTCCGGACACAGTTTTTGTTTGTGAACAGTTCTTATCGGATTACTTTTGGAATTGGCATGTATCGGATCGAAACTTCGTGGATTATGGCCCCCGATTGTTCGAACAATCACGTTTTCAGCTTGTGGACACGTTGTTATAGTAAAATCAGAGGCCATGATCGGTATTCAGTATAACATCGTGTTTTCCGGTATATAATATTTCCGTAGATGCCCTAGTTGGGACTTCACAGGATAAATCCACATCCTCTATCGGTAGAACATACCCCTTTGCAAGTTAGTCCGTTGGGTCCAGTGGTCTAACCAGTGCAACCTTACACCATGGCTCCTCTCGGTACTCCATTTTGATCTAGTGTACTTTGGTGGTGTGAAGCAGTAAGCAATGAATTCAAAGACAAATTCCGACGTAAGAATTCTTACATTGTTCTGTTGGGTAAAAGGTTGACTCTAAACTCCTTGGCGGACTTCCGATAGAACTTCAACGTCAGGTAATCTGGGCGCCTTTTGACTTGTATTGCAGGGCCCCGCGGTTCATGGAAAAAAATTCAAATTCCAGACGAAAGTTTCACGGTAATCGATTTAGCGGCGCGAGGGCGGAGATTGGGCTATCCCCAACCCTTCTCTGTAAAATTGCACTCGGTGATCGGTCTAGGCTACCCCGACGTTATATGCCATTTGCGTGTATTGTATGCCACTCGGGAGTGAATAGATTTCTTAAGTGATCACACATTATGTAAGTAGTCTTGTATTACAGACCCTTTAATTGCGTGTTGCGCATGCGTGCAACTCAAGAGAATATCAAACAATCCTTTCGTCGCGCCGGTTAAACTGTGCTTTGACCCTGTTCGTCCCAAAATAATCAGTTTTGTGTTTTCTTTGCAGGCTGATACCATTTGGAGTTAGACGAAGAAATTGTGTCGGAGAATCATTCGCCAGGTCTCGTTTGTTCCTGTATGTGACGTCATTACTACAGAGGTTTACTTTTTCAGCAGGGGGAAATGAATTGCCTCCCTTGGATTCTAAAAAATGGGAACCTAATACCATCTTGTTGCCGCCATTTCTTAATTGCGTCGTCGCAATGAGATAACTAGTGTCAGGATTATGTGACTGGTTGACTATGCTGCTGTCCAAGGCCCCATTATTTTAGTGGATTGTTGTTTGAAGGTTTTTATAGACAACTGACTAGTGGCCCCTGCTTGGCGGGATATATATGTCTATTATTACACATGCGCAGTGATATGTCCTTGAGGACAAATTAGCGAAAATTCAATCATCAATCCGTTTTAGCGAATATATTCAATTATTTATCTGTTTATCGACTTCATTTATTTATTGATTCTTTTAGAGACTCAGTTATTGGTCTGTTTACCGAATATATGCAATTATTGGCATTGTGGAATTCATTTTATATTTTATAAAATTATGAGGGAGAATTTACGAATCGCTTTTAAACCAATTTGGATATTTAGTGAATAAAAATGTAAATTTCCAATAAAACTCAATATATATTTATTATTGGTCTAGTATAGTGTGTTAGCTACGAGAGGGTGTCGCGGTAGCTAAGCTGGTTAGCCTGGAGGTTGTGTTCGTTCGATCCTAGCATTGGCCGAGAAAGTTCATCCATAATTTATTTCCGGCATGGTTCCCCCTCGCCAGTGATGCAGGATGGATATACATGTGCTTGTTTTTAGCTACAATTTAGTTACTTTAGTTTCACCTGCCAAACTTAATGTCTTTATTAATGCATGTAACATTATTAAGTTAATTTTATACTATTAGAACTTACTAAGACACACACAGACACAGCAAATCTACTGAAACAGCTTTCATTTGTCCGACTGACAATAAAGTAATCAGGCGTTGTTTTATCAAAATTGATATGGAAGGGAATGGGGTTTAACGTCCACTCGACACAAACTAGATGATTTCGGGACTAACATTTCGTTTCAATTTTATTTCAATAATTCGCTTGCGCGTAGGGGTCTTTAGCAATAGGAGGAAACCCACAAGGTTGAGAAGGCGCCTCCTATCTCCATTCCACATACGCTCACACCAGGGATCGAAACCACACCTGCAAGCCAGAGGTGACAGGCCAGGTACAGGTCGAAGCGCGGCACTCTAGACCACTAGGCCATCTCAACCCCCCAAATTGATATGGACATTCATAATTCGGTCTATTACTCCTGCGCAATTCGGACCAGATTAGTACTTTGATTGGTTATTTTACACGAGGCCCCGCCTTTATGTCCAATAAAGCAATCTATTATCGCTTCGATTTAATAAGAGGGGTTTTGTACCCTCGCAGGTAGGATTTTCTGCTTCATTGTACTTGGATGTGGCAGAAATTTTTGATAAAAAAAAACAATAGACAATAGTTGTTGTGAATTAGAACTATATAGCACCATCTCTTATCTTGAAAAACAGAGGGTTGAAAGATGATATTTCTTATCGGGGGGCACCTGTGCTCGTGACGCCCCCAGGCGAATGCCCAGCGTGCACATGAGCAGACCTTGGGCAGAACACAGATATCAAATTTAAACTGTTTTGGTCACGATCTAAACAAGGGTAAACATCCATAAAACTCTGTATATTACTTGTATCAAAAACAATGAAATATGAACCACTGAAATAGTCACCGGACCAGTTTCTCCTTCCCACGTGGAATCTAAATCATAGATTTTCACTTTTATTTTAATGTGAATGGATTAGTTTTTCACTATTATAGTACCCTTTTATATGTCCAGATGAATTGGAAATTGATAGGGTTGCGTGCCTGTAACGTTTTCGTAATGAAAAGATTACAAATCTGCACAGACAAAGTTCTTAGAACATCTATTACTGTGGCTGGAGTAAGATATAATTTGTCAGTAATGAGACCATTTCTACACTATGTCACCCTCTTTAATGTTCTATCAATGTATTACCTGGACACGATAAGAGCTTTTAAGGGTTGTAAACGTTGAAATGATTATGGTCCCCCATATTATATGTAGCTAGTGGTTGATCCGCGTTGTATGGTTAGCAAGCTGCAGTCTCGGTCACCGGAATCCCCTTGTCGTCAATTTACAGAAGGCCTGGGTTAGTTGTCAACATTTGACGAAATTTACTGGATAATCACCACGACCTACTTCAACCCAGGGCGGACGGCCTTTATACCCGTAAGTTTCAAGAATGGGGAAACGCCAACCCCAGACAATCGATCAGAATTCAAAATTCATTTACAACAATTCAAATTGCATTTAGAAAAATCAAAATGCATTTAGAAAATTTCAAAATCAAAATGCATCTACAAAATTCGACATATATTTACAAAATTCGACATATATTTAAAAAATTCCAAATTTATTAACAAAATTCAAAATTAATTTACAAAATTCACAATTTATTTACAAAATTTATTTACAAAAACTTTAAATGAAGCTACAAAATTCAAAATTTCTTTACAAAATTCAAAATATAAATTTCTATACAAAATTCAAAATTTCTATACAAAAAAATCAAAATTTCTTTACAAAATTCAAAATGTATGTACAAAATATTCAATATGCATTTACGCAATATATTTACAAAATATTCAAAATGAATTTACAAATAATATTTTCAAAATTCAAAATGCATTTACAGAATTCAAGAACAAGAAATAACTGGTATTTGAGCTTCCATACATTTAGTATACTGTGTTAAATGTGTTTCTCTAGACCAGTGATACACAACCAGTGTGCCGCGAAATTTTGAACAACACACTAAGAAAATGTGAAAGACCACGTGACCCCAATTGGGTATTAAATGGTGTCTACTGATGAGTTCATAGCTGCTTTTCTTTAGTTAGTTTGAGTCATTCAATGTGTCCATGATTAGTCTGTGTCTACGGTTGAATGACTTACCATGTTTTATTTAGAAAAAATCAAATATATAATTAGGCAGGTGTGCTGCTATTTCATCACGTGTTAAAAGGTGTACTAGATCACTGCTCTAGATCATACAATTCCTTTCATGTTTAAATAAGGGTTTTACATAAAGCCTCGGTTTTCTTTTCTACTTTAAGGACTTGACGTGCAAAATAATTAAATACAACTCTTTGTTATAGATTTAATTTTACTGAACATAATTACATTATGGCGTAGTGACAGCAAGTCACCTTAGGCTGTGATTTAGCAACGAAAATCGTTTCATTTTGTCTCAGCAAATTCCAGGTAAAAATCTGACGCTTTGCTGCACAAGTAAACAAGTAAGACGTCACTGTAGTACACATTTCTATTGCGATGTTTTGCACAATCAGACCAACACCCGAATTACGCCTCGGACTATATTTCTCAAGTGTAGCTATAATGTGGTGAAGAAATCATATTCTAAGCCAATCAGAAACCATAAAAGCAATCAACGTCATTAGCTCATGGGTCAATAGCCATAAATAGACCAGGGAATACCTTTTACGAGACGGAACACGTTGACTTGTTCACATTTGTACGAGAGAATTTTTCTGCAAATATGCCTGAATTACGGGACAATAACATCAGATAAATGTTGTGCTGACACCGTGAACACGGCTAGCCACTGATTTGTGGCAAAAATATGGTCAAAAGCGAAATTGTATCAATGGATGTGATTTTTCCTGGAAACAGTATTTTTTCGATTTTATTTCAATACAATATCCAAAAGAAATATAAATATAGTATACAGATGAAAACGTTTTTGGCATGATTGAAATACTGGTTTGGTATAATAATTATATATAATGTTGAGAAAAAAAAACAAAAAAAATAATACTATCTGAGCCCACTGATACAACAGAATATTAATAATGATTCACGTAACAACCCTGAACATGCACCAATTATACTTGTTTTTAAAAAAAAACCAGTAAAGACATATTATAAGAGATGTCAAATAAGTATACATTTATTTAAAGAAAGAAATACAGTACTAAAAAATAAGAAATGAATGCAATTTTATATACTTCCTCATACAGTATTCAACAACAACACTCGATGGTATGAGATTTCTCCGATATTAAATAGATTAAAATGATTTGATTTAATCAAATATGGAGGACCAAGACTTAGCTTTGATCAAATAATACAGTGGTTGAAATTGTTGAACACGTCTGTCAAACCTTGAAAGGCTAATATCTTTGCTTGCAATAGAGTAATTTGAATGAAATTTTCAAATTATTCATTTTACATTATCTACTTTTTTTAACTATTATAGCAAAAATGGCTAGTTCTTTATCTAAATCTTATATAATGTATCTTTAATGAAAAATGTATATAATAATAACATCATTTATAAAGTGTATTAATACTGGAGAATGGTTTCTAATCTGCTTTTTAGATTTTTATATCCACAGAATCGGGCCCGTCGCCAGCTCATAAAATTGTGGGGGGGGGGGGTACAGAATTTTTTGGAGGGGCTGAGGATGTGGCCGGCTAAGAATACTTCTAAGAAATCATCAATTTTTTGGGGGGCTAAGCCCCACAGAATACATGTATTTACACACAGATCAGGTCTTGTGTCCATATACACTGTACAAAATTAAAAGATATATATCAATAAAGAAAAGTACATATAAGAAAAAAACAAACAGTTAACTAAATAAAATGGTTCCAGTAAAATGAATAAGAAATGAAATGGAGTTAAACGTCGTCCTACTGTTCTGCCCTTATACATGTACTGGACTATATGAAGACGGGCATACGCTATACAGTGTACTATGAGGAAAATTTTGCCTGGGCACAGCACTATGGCCTACTCTTATATCGAATTCCAACTGCCAAGGGATCTTTTTACGTGCACACCAATGTTACACAGGAATTCGGTTTTTCGTCACATTTGAACGACTAGACAGCAGTCCTGGTACCTTGTCAGCCCCTCTGCCTGTACCACTGACAAGGAGAAACCACGTCTGAATTGAATTGGAATAAAAAAGGGAAAAAAAAACATATATGTCAACTTAAAATAGCTAAATAGGATATGAACATTTATCGACATGTACAGCACATGTTTAAAACATCTTTAAAATATGTAATTTAAAAACCACTTACAAAAATACAAATGTATACAGGTTTAGGCCTACCCATAAAAATCACATAATTTCATCAATATGATTTGGCTGCCACTTTCATATTCGAACAATTTTCACAAATCCATACTAGAAAACTTTCACTTCTAAAAAATACATCTATCTGTAGCTCCTATATACATGTACTGGGTTAAGCAAGACGGGCGTGCGCTATACAGTTTATTAAGAGGGAAATGTTGCCTGGGCACAGCACTATGGCCTACTCTTATATCGAATTCCAACTGACAAGGGGTCTTTTTATATATACAACTGGTAGTAGTTTTTTTCTTTGATGTCCATAGCAGTTATATCTTATAACAACCTCTCGTGACGTCATCAGAGGTTGATATATTCGGTTCATATCAACCGCTGATGACGTCCTTAGAGGTTGATATTTCATATCAACCGCTGATGACGTCATTACAGGTCGATATATTCGGCTCATATCAACCGCGCTTGACGTAGACGATCGAAATAATACAAAGAACACAGAAATAAAATTTTATTCTTTTGACAATAAATAAAAAAATTGTTTTGGTACAGTTTGTAGCATTCAGGACCTAAATAGACGGCGTCCTTGTCGGCTTATTTAAATCGGTTATCCACACTCCAGTCCATCATGTCCAAGATATCTTTCAGAATTTTCTTTCTGCCCAAATCATTTCTCCACACATCCCAAGACGTGAAAGTATTTATCACCCAAGAGTTCCTCTGTACAGTATTTTTGGCTACGGCTACAATCCACTCAAAACAGTCGGTCAAATCTTTCTCTGAACATACCGAAAAGTAACCTTCAGTCACGGTTCATGGTCAGAATTATCGGAAAAGATTGCCTTTTGATCCAAATTTTCTTCAGACTTTGTATAGATCCTCATCATAGTTGCATTCACATCTATTCTATCGTCAATATGATGACTAAAAAGGATTGATTATTCGTCTGATTTCGTTTTACTATCCATTTTGTTTTAGCTTTCTTCAGTTCAATTACTACAAAATGGCGATTGTATAAACAAACACCTCACGTGCTGTCGAGCAATTAACCAATCACTGTTGCCTTTTTTTAGAAGAGTCCATTAAATTTAAGGGTGAGCGTTGTATATGTCAGATATAAACCTACTCTCCCTCGGATTGATATGATAGAGAACACTTGGGCTGCGCCCGCGTGTTCTCTATCATATCAACCTCGGGTAGGTTAATATCCTATACATACACACCAATGTCCAAACCGCTTACAAAAATACATATGTATGTATACAGGTGTAGGCCTATTCATAAAAAATCACGTAATGTCATCAATATCATTTGACTGTCACTTTCATATTCGAACAATTTTCACAAATCCATACTAGAAAGCTTTCACTTGTAACAAATACAACTATCTGTAGCCTAATGCAGTCTGATTGGCATCCACAGAGAAAATATCGTTTGGTTCTTGATCTCTATAGTCAGCCTTACCCTGTCATTTGTTACAGTAGAGTTTAACAAGAAGGGCATAAATTTCCGCAGCTACAGTAAGGCAACTTTAAAGGGCCAATCCCGATAACTTTTTGGGGAATAAAACTGCTTAATTTTGTGTTAAAATCCCTTAAAACCCATTACCTAAGGCCGACCAACTAACATGATAGTTGTGATACGCTTGTAAATAACTTAAACCTGACAGTCTTCATCTGGAAATGGAGACCGTTGTATTATACAGTATCTGGATAAAACCAGACTTTTTTCTATAAAAATAATATGTAGGTGGAATTTACCCTTTGTTACCAAGTACAGTACATGGGTCATTCACTGTATAGACCTATCAAGAAACGGGAATCCTTGTAAGTAAAATATTTGTAGGTATGTAGCCGGAGTAGGGTTTCCATTATTTTCTGGCCCTATATCTAACTCTGCCTATGATTCGAGGTCGATCCCCTCTATCAACATTTTCTTGATATTTGTTTTCTATATTTATATAATGTAGATTTTATTATCTAATTTGCCAATATATGTTTAATGTGTTGCCGTACCGCTCCTTTAATCATGTCTTTATACATAATATTATGCACAATCATAGTAGTGAGAGCTGAGTATCGGCAGGCTTTGATCGAATATATTTGAGTCATGTGTTTTATTTTGCAAAATAGTATCCTGAACGCGTGCCTATCATTATTTTATGTCTTATTTTCTGTGAATGTAAGGGACATAACTCTATTTTCATTAATTATTGTTCAAATACAGTTTTCCTGAAATATTAATTATCTCCTTTAATATGTTTGTAGATTTTTAGTGTCAATGTTGTAGGGGGTCAAATTACGAGGAAAATAACCACACCAAGGGTTCAGTAAAACAGCATTTTATTACTATACAATAAAAACCCTGAAATTATACAATTACAGTATAAATAACATAATCAAACATATAAAATCAATTCATTCATAGTTATTAAAATAATATATTACATATTAACACTAAAATCTATATTCTCAATACTAGAGCCTACTTAATATATACTTAATCTATATAAATACTTTAAAGGGAAAACTACCTCCTGCTAACCAGCATGAAATATGCAGGTATAACTAATTAATAAAATAAAACCAAGTACGAACAATGCAAACCATTAGGCAAAAATCGAAGTCCTAAAGAACGTAATAGGCAAAATAGTTAGGCAAAGTAGTGTAATCAGCAAATGGACTGTTCATCGTGTACGAAATACACAACAAACAGTGGTAACAGGTGTCCGGAAGAGTAAGCTTACCCTGTCTGGCGCGCCACACCCGCCATCGCTGCATCCAAACTACTAGGCAAAATGTAGGTAAAATAACGTGATTGGCCAATGGACTATAGGTATGCAAAATGCACTTGATGAACATTGTTAACGGTGTAGTAGACATAATCAGAGAGATAGTAAATAGGATACGCGTCAATTAAATATATCAAGAATATATAGCTGAGAGCGACATGTTATATTTACCAATCAAGTCAATATGACGGACATAAAACTTTTTAAAGGATTTTATAAGTTTAGTGCGTAAGTATCCTTGTAGTTGAAGCTTAGTTGACAAATGTCTCGATCTACTTAAAAAATCAGAATAAAAAGAACAAGCTCTCGCGTAAGGAATTAGCTGAGACACAAACACTCCATAAGCTGGTGATACAGGAATGTTACTACTAATAAATGGAAAGTTAACAATCGGAAAGTCAAAGTCATCACGTTTATCATACAATTTAAAACTGAGTCTATGGCAATTGTCAAAATCGAGACGCAGATCCAAGTAGGAAGCGTAATTGTCACTGTCAGTAGTATTTTTAATTTCAAGCTCATCAGGATATATGAATTCTACATAATCACTAAATTTAGGAGTATTCAGTGACAGAACATCATCGATATACCGATAAGTAAAATTAAAATGTTTACTAATAATAAATAATATGTTCTTACCCATGAAGGGGTTTTTAATAAAGTAACCAGAGTCTGGACCAAGGTGAAGTACCTTATAGCTCTCTGTAATAAAATATGGGGTATTGTATATTACTAAAGCGAAATGCTTTAAATAGCGTTACTATTATTAACTGTATGCAATGTACTTGTAGAAAGTAATTGATAAAAACCAGATTAACTTTAACTTATTTGACAATTTTTACTTAAAACCAACATGTCCGCCATTATAACAAAGACAAATGAAATAGATATAAAACTGATAAAACAACTAGCAACACATACCTTTAAACTGTAGATAATGATATTACTGCAACTAACCAATACACACAATTGATACAAATAAACGAAACTATTACTATTACTGAAACTTTAAATATAAAATCACTACCAAGGTTGAATGATATATCCAACCTTACACAACAAGATTCTATAACCAAGTGACCAAGGAGATGGGAAATACAAATCCAAGAAACCTTTGGGTCAAAGGTGAAAATTGAATCCCAGTGAGCAGATGATGAACTCGAACTCACTGGTTACCTAAGAAGAGTGTACAGAACAGGATAGTTTAAAGATGCATTGATGCGTGACATATTACTTAAAATTACATTAGTATTGTGATCATATTAAAATACCCATAAACTAAATAAAATCACTCTACCACATACTCCCTCCCTTTGGGAAAATGTTGTCCCTAACATTTAAAACTAACCAATCTAGTAAAACACATCCGGGAACAAACTCTTACACAAAGATGGTAATGAATTTAAAACAACTTGTAAACGATCAGGTGACAAACTCATGAAATCAGATGGTAGTAGCGACTTCACCAAATCTGCTCGGAACTGTGGAGTAGAAGTTACTGGTTGTTGCTGAGACATGACGTAGTCTGTATACCGGGCTGGTTGTCTTCTCTCTCTCCCTGATCTTCTGGGAGTAGGATCTTCTGGCAAGGGTGATTCATCTGAGACTGATGCTTCAGGCCTAACTGCATCATCGTGATGTGAAATATCAAGCTCAAGTTCTACCATATCCTCTATGACCTGTGACTCTGCTGGGCTAGCTGGGTGCAGGAAATCTGCACTTTCCACCAGGTACACAAGCTCGTCTTCTTCACTCTCTGCCTCTTCCGGTTCTTTGATTTCTGTCACCTTTGGTTGTTGAAATTTCCTTGGCTTTGGTGTTGGGCCACGATGGATTGGCTCGATGACTGGAAGACTGCTGATTGGTAAAAGGTGGTTACGGTGCAGAGTTCTCTTTCGGGTTCCACCTAATTCCTGCAACTCGTACACCGGAATGTCTTGGTTTGGTCTTCTGAGGATCTTGTATGGCTTGTCCTCCCACTTATCAGCTATTTTATGCCTCCCCTCCTTGAACGCTAACCTCCTCACTAGAACTGTATCGCCAGGCTCCAAGGTGTTAGCTCTGGCTCTTAGATTGTAACGCTTCCGTTGTTCCTGCTGTATATCATCCACAAGGGCTGAAGCGGTTAGGTACGCGTACTCCAGTTTTTCCTTCAGGGATTCTACGTAGGCGTTGTAGCTTTTTACGGCCTCTTTACGCCCCACGAGTCCAAGCATAACGTCTACAGCTAATGTTGTAATTACTAAAGCGAAATGCTTCAATAATAGCGTTACTATTATTAACTGTATGCAATGTACTTGTAGAAAGTAATTTATAAAAACCAGATTAACTTTAACTTATTTGTACAGAACAGGATAGTTTAAAGATGCATTGATGCGTGACATATTACTTAAAATTACATTAGTATTGTGATCATATTAAAATACCCATAAACTAAATAAAATCACTCTACCACATCAAAATGAAGAAAATGTATATTACCAATTTTGTATTAGGTTTTCGTAGTTGAGGCGAGGGTCCTTGTATGATTTTAAACTGTTTCCTTGTCTTAACTTACCAGTCATTTATTGTTTACAGATATAGTTGATATAATTTGCCTGCGATTTGACTTGATCTGATTATTGAAACAGTATATATATATAAGATAATTTGTTAAGAGTTTTAATAGATTTTTTACTTGTGTCTAGAATTATAAAGGAGCTTAATTCTTGTACGTTAAATTTTCTTTTATTAATTGTTAGTGACGCCCAAAAAGCGTCCCGAACCTGCCATATCTGATTACCCGGTGCTGCTCAGCTATCCCAACAACCAAATTATATTTCTTTCTTTTATTTGTTGTATACATACAGCTGTTTTGGAGATATTTTACTGGGTTTTTATTTAGAAGCTATTCTGTCTATAGTGAGCGGGTAACAGGTAATTATTTGAGAATAGGTATAATAAAGGTATCCAATTGAAGTAAGTAATGGATGGATGACCTTGTATGTATATATAATAAATATAGATATATACATGCATATTCTTCTGTACAGGTAAATGATAGTTGCATAGTTTGATAGTTGACTGCTTCACTGATCAAATGCAATTTAACATTAGGAGATATTAAAGTGAATAAGACTCAAAAACACCCAAAAGGAGAGACGGGTGTGGATAACGCTCATTCAACACAAACTAGGTAATTTCGGAACTAACATATTATCAATGAATTAATTCAATTTCGCGTAGGGGTCTTTAGCACTCTGTGTGGGGGGGGGGGGGGGGGGCACACTCGCATTTGTTCAACCACTAGACCATTAAACACTAATACAGGTCCGGACAGCGACAGTATGGCCTACTCTTAAATCTAATTTCAACTGACATGAGGTCTTTTACGTTTACGACAATGTGTACATGGGACCTTGGTTTTCCATACAATCCGAATGTAAAACTGTGGTGAGGCCATATTCTTATCTAGAGAGCATGTGCAATAAATATTATAGTTGTAGACTGGAATAACCAGATATGCTACAGGTTGCTTTTTGATTGAGACTTCTGACGTATTTCGCCGAACATAACTGATTAAAAATTACAGTAAAACAGAAACCATTTAAGGGCGTTGAGTAGTCTAAAATGCAAATTTTAAAGCTAGCACTGTAATTTTTGTTGATAAGATATGACATTTTTTGTTATTTGGGGTGATAAACTACATATTAATCACCAAATAAATACCAATTTTATTTACCAACTATGTTCCAAACTTGGCCCAAAAGCATGATAAAAAGGGGTATTGATGACAACAAAAGTAGAATTTTCTCAGTTATGCCTGCAGATATTTTCATCAAATTTCGCATGAACAATGCTAATAGCAAGTCCCAAAAATACACTGGTCAATTTTTGGCTATAGGTTGTGGTTTGTCTTGTATCCATGGAAACGCAAAAAAACGATGCGTTTTCTTGGAAATTCTATTAGTACAAGCTCAAAAGATTTATTGATAATCCCACCAGTAGATCGAAAGTGGAGGTTATAAGCTACATTTCGACACCAAAAACGTTAAAAAATACCAACTCAAAGTATTTTAAAATTGTTGTTCATTATTTACCTTCAAACGAGATTTTGCGATTTTGGGTTAATTCTTTGAATACGTCGACAACAAGTATTAAAATACAACAATTCGGATGTAAAAGTAAATAATTACTTCACTGCACCACTCCACCGCACTCTAAATCATGTTATGCATTCAAAAAATAGTAATCTTTGACCATAAAAAAAAATCCGTCATGTTCCTTTCGTGATAGATAAATAGACCTGGATAATCGCGTCATACAGGGAATTCCTTCTGGTCACGTGACATCTTCCACTCCCGTTGAAGCCACGTCTGTGTTGATCACGTGACTGGCGTGCACGACGTCATAATTTATTCAACACCTGATCTAGGTCGGGGAATCAGTCTCGTTTGCTATAAATAGTTTTATTCCTCCGCCTCGTATCTCCATTGTTACACATAAAACGACGCGACTTTCGAGAGTTTTCTGAGTTATTTTATAAGTGGAACAAGTTTGCAAAGACTTAATAAGATTGGCTTTGAAAAGTTAGTGCGAATCTTAAGACTGCTCAACGCCCTTAATGTAAATCAGTTAATATACATTTATATTACATTACTATATACGCTGTGACCCATTTGTGTCAATTTCTTGGTCCCAAATATTAGCGATTTAGCCCCTTTAATATATGTTAAATAAGGCGTGAAATGTTTAAGATGTATTATACTGATTTTATGTAATAGTCGACTTGCTATCCCTATGTGATAACCAGTGTTGTCTCGAGGTTTGATTATCTAACGAATGAATTAAGAAAAACGAACGAATATAAATATATTTCTGTTGTAGTCCGTATTCGTTTGATAAACTTATTAACTGAATATGTCGGCGAGTTTTAGAATATGTCTATGGATTTCAATTTTATCAAGTGGATATGTTTCAGCAGAATGTCATCCAGAAGATCTCACATTATTTGCATGTCGTTTCTTCGATGGTATGTTCAACGGTGACTGCCAAAGCGCAAGAGACGCAAGAGCAGCGCGCTTAGCTAATCAAATAGCTACAACGACCACAGCTTCAGAAGCCACAACTCAAGAACCAACTACCACGACAAGAGCGACATCCCTGGCAACAACTGCGATGACAGAAACTACAGCCCAAGCAACAACCACCACGACAGAAGCTACAACCCCAGCAACAACTGCGATGACAGAAACTACATCCCCAGCAACAACTGTGATGTCAGAAGCTACAACCACAGAAACTACTACAATGACCGAAGCTACAACCACAGAAACTACTACAATGACAGAAGCTACAAGCCCAGAAACAACCACAATGACAGACGCTACAACACCAGAAACCACCTCGACGGAAGCTACAACCCCAGCAACAACTGCGATGCCAGAAGCTACATCCCCAGAAACAACTACAATGATAGAACCTACATCCCAAGACACAACCTCGACGACACCAAAAACATTACCAGGTATGTTGGTTAAATTCAGCGACTGTCTATATGTGTAATCGTCATGGGTTTAAAATATCGACAATAATAGGGTTATAATATTCATTTTTAAATGACTTTTAGGAATTTGTTCTTAGATAAAAACTTTCGAAATCTGCTGAACACATTAACTTTTAGAAATCGTTAAACACTAAAATTTGTTTTTAGGTTGCCGTAATTTTAAATAATTCCAAATCCTTTTTGAAAATATGTAAAAACCAAGATTGTGGACCCTCCAGAGTTAACATGTTTTATCCGATTTTGATGAAACTTAAAATATATATTTATATCCAAAATATCTTGGTTCTTTGTGCATATCGGAATGACTGTCGATAGTATGTATCGATAGTAAAAAGAAACTATCGATAAAAATTGCGATAGTCAGGCAAACTATCGATAGTTTCGATAGTTTGTAATAGCGAAAGTAACATGGCTGAAATTCACTCGTATTTATCGAATAATTACTCTGTATTTATAACAAAAAGCTCCGTTATCACTAAAATAGCGTTACACGATCTCAATGTCACATGGAAATCTTCGTCTACCATATTAGGAATGGCGTACTAAGAAATGTGTAAAATGGTTGATTTTGGCGCGAAAAAAGCTGAAAATGGTCACGTACGCCAATAACAGACATGCTGAAAGCATGCCGCATATGACAGGAAAGTTGGCTATGCCTTTTTTACAAGTTACTAAACTACCAATGTAATATTAATAATATACAATTTTATATAATATAAAGAAAAAACCCCAATCTACTTTATTATTTAATTCACAATCAGAATGCGACGTTACCGTGTACCTGAGATACCAGCCAGGAGGCTCTTCTATTCGCTCCCCTCCCCTTTTGCCGCACCTTTAGAAGACACATGTTGTTTTTATCTGCACCGTCTTGTGTCGCTTAATTCTGTCGGTTTATTTGTCGATATGACTACCGATATCCGTGTTAAAATATTACGTACTGATTTACGAGCTGGAGATGTTGATCAACTAGTGAATTGCAATCTATTGCAAGTACTGGATTTTTAATTAGCAGTTAAAGCAGTAGGGGTAAGTCAGAATGCGGGAATGTCTTCCACAGCCCAACCGATACGATTTTTGACGAGGCGATTACCCGATTCAAAAATTTTGTAATTGTGACAACACTAAAAATCAGTATGGTTATTTTCTGGGAAAAGTATTCCGGTCACCGATAATATAATCAGTAACATCATTATTTTGTTCTGCTTATTCGAGAGTCCGTAATAAAAATGGACTCTTACATCAAGTGTCCGTTATAAAAGACTTTGAAAACAAGAAATTTTCAATACAAAAATCGGGACCAAACTTTTGTGTCCGTATAAGCGATTGTCCGTTATATTATTGGGAGTCTACTTGTATTATATTATCTAACATTACCTGGACTTTCTAGTGTTTCAAAATTTTTAGTTTGATTAAATGTTATAATAAATGTATACATGACAGTGTGTTTTAAACCTAAACTAATAAACAGATCAAACTATCGCAATAGTGCAATAGTATCGCAATATTTAATCCCCAATAGTAATAGTTTTGCAATAGCTGTTTACCCAATAGCAATACTATCGCAATAGTGAATATTACCAACAATAGTCACCCCTAACCAGCAGTAGTTTCATTTTACTTTTACAAGGTTCGTAAAACAATTGTTGAGTAGCCCACCGTGCGTCATTTCTAGATTCGATTTCTTGTTCCAGCTTTCTTCCATGTTTCGTAAAAAAAGTAGTCTGGATTATCCCGGCCTGTCAATCAGACGGAGAATGGTCGGCATACTGGTGAATTGAGACTATTTTCAAAACAAGGGGCACGTGACCTATTTTCACTCGAAAGTGTCTGGATGTTATGGACGACACTCAGAACCAGTTTTCAGTGTATTATTGATGATGGTTAAATGGCCATAGCTTATTAAGTACAGCATGACCGTTTATTTAGTGACTATAAATGTGTGAAACTGATTTAAGGCTTGGTATATATATATATATAAATATTGTGGTGTAATTGTTGAGCTATTTGGAGATATTTATTTATGGTGGGGCAGCCTACGGCAGAAAAAAATATAATGAATTATAAACATTATTACATTAGAAGCAAACTGATCCCGCAGTGAATATTCGCTTGGCCGCTACAATCACTGATAAGCATGAGGCTTAATGAGTACGGCATATTAACTTTTTTACTCCGACAAATTAAATTCTCAAACATTTTTTTGAGGTAAAAGAAAAATAAATAGAGACGTTTGAAGAAATTAAATTCTCAAACATTTTTTTGAGGTAAAAGAAAAATAAATAGAGACGTTTGAAGTATTTGTAGTTAAAAAATATTTCCTATTTAGTGTTAATGGGTATTAAAATGAGTAAAATGCATCATTTTGCCCGAAGCAGTTATTTGTTAAGTAAACATTGCACGAGCCGTTGAGCCAATGAATACGAGACATGCAGTCAACGCACGTGTTTTGGACAGGCATCCGTTACAGAGATAATTCGTAAGTAATTCTCTGTGAAACAGATTGCATTAGAAGGCGTTAGCGTATGTGTACAACTTTGATACAGACTATAGATTAGAAATCAAAAGTAGACTTTTCCACGGGTGGAAGTGGGCCCCTGTTGTGTTTGCAGTCATTAGTTGCATCAAACAGAAATTAAGCTCGAGATATAATAACAATACAGATAACTTCTATAATTTAAACAGCTAGAAAAATTAACCGAGTCTCTCACCGAATCTCTCACCCGTATTCCAGCAACCGGATTCGAGATTCAGTTAGCATACATATTCTCTCACCGTATTCCAGCGCCTGGGTTCGAGATAAAGTTAGCACACATATTCCTAGCACCAATAAAAACATAACGCTAACGCTACAATATACGTCCACATTCCTGCTTTGATTGGTATGGTACTTTGTCAAGAAGGCTAGGCGTTTGGTTTGTTTAGCATTGGGGTTGAGGGTCGTGCACCAACATCAATAGTTGCCGTCCCTAGAGTATAAGGAATAAGTATACCAAGATAATCCATTCAGAATTGTGCCTTCCTAACGCTAAAGGCAAAAAGTGGGCGTGGCTCTGCCCCTGGGGGTCGGGACATTCATCAATAGTGGACGCCCTCAGGCTATAAGGAATACATAAGCCAAGTAAACGACAAACACAAAAATTGGGCGTGTCTTGCCTGTATGAGTCGGGACATGCAGTTGACGTCCTTAGGCTATATGGAATACATACATGTATCCCAAGTTTAAAGACGATCCATTAAGAATCGTGGCCTGTAGACAATACACACAGATACGAAGTAAAAATGGACATGGCTCTGCCCCTGGGGGTTAGGAAATCACCAAAAACAATAGGGGTCATCTTTAGGGTATAAGGAATAGGTTTGTAAAGTTTTAAAAGGATCTGTTAAGAATTGCATCCTGTAGGCGAACACAAGACACAAAAGCATTGGGCGTGGCTCTGTCCCAGGGGGTTCGGCATGCACCGAAAATAATAGTGGTCAGTCTTAGGGTATAAGGAATAAGTATAAAAAAAGTTTTCAAGACGATCGATTAAGAATTGTGGCCTGTAGGTGACACACAGACAGACAAAAAAAAATGGGCGTGGCACTGTCCCTTGGGGTCGGGCATGCACCAAAAACAATAGGGATCTTCCTTAAGGTACCAAGAATAAGTATTCAACGTTTCAAGATGATACAAGAAATGCAGCCTGTAGACGACAGACAAACAAATACAAGAAATAGGTGTTGCTGTCCCACGGGGGTCGGGCATGCACCCAAAACAAAAGGGATCATCCTTAGGGTATAAGGAATAAGTATTTTAAGTTTCAAGATGACCGATTAAGAATTGTGGCCTGTAGACGACACACAAAAAGAAAATGGGCGTGACTCTGCCCCTGGGGGTTGGGCATGCACCCCAAATGATAGGAATGTTACTTAGGGTACAAAGAATAAGCCTTCAAAGTTTCAAGATGATACGTTAAGAAATGTGGCTTGTAGATGACAAACAAATAAATACAAGGAATGGGCGTGGCTCTGCCATTGGGGGTCGGGCATGCACCACAAAAACAATACGGATCATCCTTAGGGTGTAAAGAGTAAGTATACAAAGTTTTAAGAAAATCCAGTTAGAATTGCTGCCTGTAGGCGACACACCGACACACAAAAAGAAAATGGGCGTGGCTCTGCCCCTGGGGGTAGGGCATGCACCCCACACGATCATCCTTAGAGTAAAAAGAGTAAGTATACAAAGTTTGAAGAAAATCCAATAAGAATTGCGCCCTGTAGGCGACACAAAGACACACGAAAAGAAAATGGGCGTGGCTCTGACCCTGGGGGTTGGGCATGCACCCCAAAGATAGGGATGTCCCTTAGGGTACAAAGAATGTGTATGCAAAGTTTCAAAATTATAAGTTAAGAAATGTGACCTGTAGACGGCAAACAAGCACATACTAGAAATGGGCGTGGCTCCTTAGAGTAAAAAGAGTAAGTATACAAAGTTTGAAGAAAATCCAATAAGAATTGCGCCCTGTAGGCGACACAAAGACACACGAAAAGAAAATGGGCGTGGCTCTGACCCTGGGGGTTGGGCATGCACCCCAAAGATAGGGATGTCCCTTAGGGTACAAAGAATGTGTATGCAAAGTTTCAAAATTATAAGTTAAGAAATGTGACCTGTAGACGGCAAACAAGCACATACTAGAAATGGGCGTGGCTCTGCCCCTGGGGGTCGGGCATGCGCCAAAAACAATAGAGATCTTCCTTAGGGTATAAGGAATACTAGACTGGCCCAGTCTCTTCTATTTATTTTACATTTCGATTTATATAAAAGTAGTAATTTTTAGTAAACCAATTTTCGTTTCCATTTGTATAAAAAAAAAAATTTGAGTAAACCTGTAACCAGCACCAGAGACTGGACAATTTGCGAGCTTCACAATAAAATGGGCGTTGCTTATCCTGTTTTACGTTGTCTCCTTATTTGGAATGATTGACAGTTGTCAAGCAAGTCACGTGACACGAATTTGTAAATGTGATGTCTAAGATAAATTAAGTTCGATATTTACCTTCATGAATCATGCGTCTCGAATGGAGTGCAAAGCAGTCATGCTGAAACCGTCTGCGGGCTGATGTCACGTTTTTGTTTCCAGTCGCCATTCGGCTTCGTCCCGATACGTATGAACTGGCTTCGTTAAGTTGTTATAATGATGTCGTGTGTAATTATTTATGTTCATTCACCTCATCCCATTCGTTGTATCCGTTCATTCGACAGATATTGTCCGTCAACAAAATTCTTAGATCGTTAAAGTATCACTAAATAACAATAACTGTTATCCACAACAAACATCTCGCACCTACACCAGTTTGCCAGTGCAAATGCAGTAATCCCGTGCACGACGTCATACGACCTACATAATGCAGATTGACCTACTAGATGAGAATGAAGCTCTATTTGCCCAGTCTCTAGAGATTACGTTTTTTTTTTCGTTTTTTTTTTTTGAGAGGACTGGTCAATTTTTGGTGTGTGGAGAAGACTGGCCACCAGTCTAAAGGAATACGTATACCAAGTTTGAAGAAAATCCAGTAAGAATTGCGCCCTGTAGGCGACACAAAGACACACGAAAAGAAAATGGGCGTGGCTCTGCCCCTGGGGGTTGGGCATGCACCCCAAACGATAGGGATGTTCCTTAGGGTACAAAGAATGTGTATGCAAAGTTTCAAGTTTATAAGTTAAGAAATGTGGCCTGTAGATGAAAAACAAACAAATACTAGAAATGGGCGTGGCTCTGCCCCTGGGGGTCGGGCATGCACCAAAAACATTAGGGATCTTCCTTGGAGTATAAGGAATAAGTATACCAAGTTTGAAGAAAATCCATGAGGAATTGCGCCCTGTAGGCGAACCACAGACACACACACACACACACATACATGTATATGGTGTAAATCGAGGACTTTGACTGAATCCTCCCAATCGAGGTCTTGATAAATACTGCATGTAGCTGAAAACATCATTATTTCTGAACTCTATTACATCAAAGGATTATGAAAAGGTATAAATTATACTCGAATTCATATATTTTATGCATTTGACTTTTTACGGAAGAAATGCGGACACTCGGGTGTTTGCGATTATTTGGGGAAATACGGCCGAACGAGTCCCTATGCTAGATACACCTAATCGAGGACACACATGGTGTGTGTTGGGAACGCCGCCAAACGAGGTCATTTTGCTCTAGACTACCATATTGTGGACTTGACATTTATTGTGGTCTTTAACCTGTAAATAACTACATTTTTGTCTCCCCTTTGACCACACATGTGAAGATTTCATTATAACTGTTTAAAATCGAAGTATGGCACAATATCGCGGTAGAACAGTCATGTATTTATCAATGTGATCAACCGAGGACGCACATTATGTTTTAATACCGTCAAATGGGGACTTCGTGTATGGTGAACACCAGCAACCGAGTACATACACACTCACATCCGAGGACGTTACAGGTGTATGCCAATAATATAAATTCAGTTGGTTCAACACTCTATATCCGAGAACAGGCCCCCTTTGACCACAGGAGCAGCCCATTGAAAAAACATTTTTTTATTGATTCAGCCACTTAAAACTTTTAATTTTCTGACTGAGGTCTTACAAAGTGTATGTAACCAATCGAGGACCTCTGGACTTTAAACTCACTGTGGTCTTAAACCTTTAAATAACTAAATTTTTGTCCCCCCCTTTGACCACACATGGGATAAAAAGACAAATTAACCTTTTATATTGATGTTTGGTGCATGTTCGGTGCAGAATACCGCGATATAACAGTTATTTATTAATGTGACCAACCGAGGACGCACATTATGTTTTAATACCGACAAATGGGAACTTTGTGTATGGTGAAAACTAACAACCGAGTACACACACACTCACATCCGAGGACTTTAGAAGTGTATACCAATGCGGTGTTTACAAACTCTCTAATCCTCATATAATTATCAACAAGCTGTACATAATTACTTTTAAAGACATTAATGTGAATCTTCAAGATGTGACCATGAATTTCAAAGACACTAACTTGATTTGTAAGAAACACTTTACGTCTGAGGATCGCACTTCGATAAAGGGTAAAAAGTTAGATAAAACTAATTTTTAATTGAAAAGTCAAGTTGACATTTGAAAAGTCAAGTTGACATTTGAAAAGTCAAGTTGACATTTGAAAAGTCAAGTTGACATTTGAAAAGTCAAGTTGACATCTTGAAATGTCAAGCTTGTATATATACCCGATTCTCTCTCGCAGGCAGCGACAAGGTCGGAAGGCGGGGATCTTTAGCCCGATCTCTCGTCCCGTCTTCGTACGATTCAAAGTTGTAAGGAGACAGGGGGCGAGGTCGACCACCCAGCCGGCGGAGATCGATTTCTCCAGTCCCCCCGACAGACCCGAAACGTTCAGGTGTACGCTTACACAGCGGCACAGGCTGGCTCGTTCGATTGTCAAAACAGCGGGTCTCACCTACTACCCCCGATTATCAGCCCACGGCGTGCTCGAGATGGTCTCTTGCCCATCCGGTGGCCCGTCTCGTCTCAACCTAGCTCGATCGAGCGAATCGCCGGACGACTTTATGGTCTTGTGGTCTCCCTCTTCCTCTGATGTTACTCAGCGAACGAGGCCGGCGATGTCCAGTCCTGGCTACTGTCCTCCCGCTCTTTCGCCGCCCCCATCTCGCCCCCGCTCTTCGGTTGCTCACCTTCCCTTCAGGGGAGTAGGGCAAAGGGAGACGGGTGAATGCGACTGGGGTCTATATGGTTGATCCTGCCAGTGGTCATATGCTTGTCTATAAGCTTAAGCTATGGAAGTCTTCGTTCAGGTTTGTTCCTTTCGGGAAGCGAGCCGAAACTGCACACGGCTCAATTTCGTTTCCCGACGAGGGGAACGGCATTTATTTTCTATACCAGATCGCCCTAGCCTGCGAAGCTACCGTCAAAAGTAGCGACGGGGCGAAGCGACAAGTGTCGAAATCCGAATAACTTTGCCAATCGCGGGGTCTTTCCGGCCTCCCGAAGTTTTTGCCATGAAGTGTCTGTCCCATCAATTGGCGATGTACGGCTACCTGCCTACCACGGTGTTGACGGGTAACGCGGAATCAGGGTTGGAATCTGGAGAGGGAGCCTGCAAACAGCTACCACCTCCAAGGAGGGCAGCAGGCGCGCAACATACGAAAAATAACGTGGTGCGGCCATTTCGTCGTCGGCGCAGGAGGAATAAGCGCAATTTAAAAGAGTGTGCGAGGAGCTATTGGAGAGAACCCGCCGCATTTTCTGTCTACCTTGAATACATTAAGAGTGCTAAAGGCAGGCTAATACCCCTAGCCCGAATATTTCGTCGTTGGAATAAGTGGGGTGGTCCTGTCGACTTTCTGACGTCGCTTTTGTTTTCGATTTCGCCGGAGAGCTAGGGTTCGAGAGGAATGTAGGGGGCGAGCGTACCAGGCGGGGAGAAGAGGAAAGCGCAAGTGCCTATGGTCTTGGTTTGGTCAGACGAGGAACCCGCCCCGAGAGGGGAGGTTGGAATTGTGCCTTCGGGGGCAGTCTCGCCCGCAACGGGTTAACCGTGCCAATGGTCTTTAACTCCGTGAACGAAGAATTCCAAGTAGGCGCCCGTCATCAGCTGGCGCCGATTGAGTTCCTGCCTTTTGTACACACCGCCGGTCGCTACCTCCGATAGAATGGCTAAGACTGGGCCTGTCTTCGGACGGGCTCGGAAAGGCGTTCGAGCTTAATCATTTAGATGAAGTAAAAGTCGTTACAAGGTTTCCGAAGGTGAACCTGCTGAAGCATCATTACCGTATCTTCGGTCTCTTCCTCCCCTGTGCGAGAGAAGACGGAACCCTCACCATCGAAACTTTACCACCGTTTTACCAGGTCGCTCTTCTCTTCTTCTACTTCAGACGCTAGGAGGCTTGTCCTGGGCGGATGGGGAGATGCATGGCTTCGGTTGTGGCTTCTCTCTTGTCGGTACGTGTTTCCCGACCCTCCCTCTCCGCTCCTCTCTTTCCCTCCTCTCCTGCGTGGTTCGTAGGAGAGAGAGAGACACACAGAGAGTGAGCGAACGAGCGGGCACGTTCAAAGAGTTTCGGTCGTCAGCACCAGAACCGCCGGTGATCTTCTCTTTTTTGTCACACTAGGATGGAACTTTTTTTGACACGAGTCGTCGTCGTGAAACTTCAGCGCAGTATTTCTTTTATCCGAAGCATCCCTCAATGAAATATCCTCAAAGGGCCCCTGATAAGTCGTCATGACATCGCCGATGCTTCGGTAATGCCTAGGGGGAGATTGGGGCCGTCGCAAGCCATATGGAATCATCTGGATTACTGCGAAAAATTTCAAAGTTTGTATTGAAAATTTGGCCGATACTTCCCCGATTTAAATGTCCTCAAAAGTCACCTGACACTTGGGCAAGACATCTCACATGCTTCGCTGATGCCCTGGAGTTTCCTTGTGAGTCTGGAAAGATCCGGGAATGCCCCCTGGTCTGACAATGCAAGCATTGAAACTTTTCGTAGTTCTCCACAAGGCTAGCTATGCCCCGGAAGCTCCCCTGGGACACCCGCAAACCTGTTCCCGACGCTATAACCCTGTTCCCGAAACAAGGCAATCATCCCCGGAGTTTCCTTGTGGATCTGGAAAGCTCCGGTGATGCCTTCCCGACCTGTTTTCCTGGCAGTTCTCCTGTGGTCTCCCGTTGAGTAAGCGGTAAACCTGTTCACTACTCACTAATATTTCAAGTGCTGTAAGTTTTTTTTTTAAATTTACGCTTATTATTTCGGCAATAATCTTATTGTATGTTTACCCAGATAAAAAAATTCGAAATTTCAGACAGAAAAAATGTAATGACTAGATGGCTAGATTTTTTTCAATAACGCACGGTTTGAAAATGGTTATAAATTTTAGATATAGCAGTAAACGAATTTCTCCCACGTGACCATATATGATGTGTATGGCTGAAATCGGTTAACCGAGGACTTGATACACTCGCTGTACAATAAACACTAACTGCGGACTTGATAGACACAATCATATTTTTGCCTTTTGAGATCACACACACGACAGATACACCCTAACTGCAGAATACCGCCTAACGCGGAACACCTCAGATCGACCTTAAAATCAAATGGGGTATTAAATCAAGGCTTCTGAACATCGTGGCAGTCCTGGTTTCAGTTCAAAAAGTCCTCGATTGAACCGAGGACGTCCTCGGTTGACAGAGGTCCGCGATTAGGTGTGTATTCAGATGTGTGTCCTCGATATACACCATATACAAACGCACACACACATACACACACAGACAGGGGCGACGGCATAATACGTTCACATTATGAATGTGGACGTATAAAAAATAGTTAATAGTGTAGTCCACAGTGCCGCTGTCATGGTAATATTTCCCTCATTGCACACTCTATGGCGTATGCTCGTCTTCATTAGCCCAGTTGGAGCAGAACAGTAGGACGTTAAACCTTATTTCATTTCATTTCAGCTATTAAAATAATTGTAGGCTTTCATTTTTGTCTTTATAACCGGACATATTCTTAGTGTGATATTTAAATTAAGCACAAGTCTATCAATTAATATTCGTACAATATTATAGTTTATTAATATTCTTATATTCTGGTATATGAATATGCATATGCTATTATAATATATAAATATTCATATGATATTATAGTTTATGAATATTCATATGATATTATAATTTATTAACAGTCATATGTTATTATAGTTTATCAATATTCATATAATATTATAGTTTATCAATATTCATGATTTTATAGTTTATGAATATTCATATTCTAGCGCTATAGAGCAACTGATTTGTTGGATATTCAGCGCTTTATAAATAGATAATTATAATAATTTATTATATCATATTATAGTAAATGAATAAAGACTTGTCTTCAAATTCAATGTTTCATTAAGAATAAGCTATAAAATTCATTTACTATAATATTCAAATATTATGATATTTATGTAATAATATTTTACAGATTCGGTATGCAATAAAACACGATGTCAGACATACGGAATGGAAAAAGTTTGTATGGTTTATGTTTGCTCTACAGACGGTAAATGAAAACTTTTACTCTGCTGTCTATAATATTCTTATTGTTCTTCACATCTCACAATAAAGTAGACTCGAAGTATTTACTAAAAATATTATTTTCAACATGAAATTGTGTTGAATAATATTATATGATATTATATAGTTTATCATATGGTATCGAGAAAGTATGTGTGAAATGTCTGCCATTTTGCCAACGTGGCTTTTTACTACCTTATCGACGACTGTTGATATTTATTAATATTAAGGACCTTTCGCGTTCGTTTTCGTATCCTCTAACTAACGGTTTCCGGTTTCGCAATCCACCGTACGATAATAGCTACATGGCGTTAATTTCCACTCCATGAACTTCTCTGTCCAGGCAAAGTTTTCAATCGATATTTTGGTAGATGTACACCAAATCAAGCAGAATATTGAATTTCAGCACATTCTACAAAATCTACACAATTAACAATATACACAAGGCCTCAAACAATTGTGGAAAATTCAACAAATGAGAAAAAAAAACATTTTCGTTTGCATACCGACGTGAATCCAACTCCAAACGCGTAAAATTTTTGTTTTGCACGATTGACGTCAAAGTACACACGAATCGATGACGTGTTCGTTTTCGTTTTCGTATTCGTACCGATGCGAAAGGTCCCTATTAATATAATGACTTCTGTCTAATAATCAGCATCTATATAATACGGGGCTGCAATTAAAAGTAGGTAAGTTTATTTAAGACAGACGACCCTACTCCTTCACGATTACAACCGAGGAATCAAAACTACAGCAGTTAACTCAATGCCAAACCTTATGATTCAGTGCGCACGTGTTATTCATTCAGCAATCCAACTCCCGGTCAAGAAATGACAATTATTATCAATAATCAGAGTTCTGCGACATCACGTTCCAGAGCCAGGACCCCTTAGCCGAAAACTTTGTGAACGCGATAGTGGCTACATTTTTTAACAGATCTTTTGAAATTTTGTGTGAAGCTTTTGATTCATGCAATAACGCACCTTTCGATATTCGGCGATCCACGTCCTTCTGTTCCATTGTACACGTTTGGCCCAAAACCTTATATATATATATAAATATAAGGTTTTGGGCCAAACGTGTACAATGGAACAGATATATATATATTAAAGTATATATAAAAAGTTCTGGAAATTCGAGGTGAAGCATTGAGACAATAAGATGATGAGCTATCGATTTCCCCAGTTCTCGGTCTATTATTCCAACTCATTCATATATATTAAAACTAAAGATAAAAACTTTTAACCAGTATTGGTAATAACCATTCACTGCCTAGCTAGATTACGACTTTGCGTGCTTTTGTGACTGCAAATTCGTCCCAATATGACACTACAGGCCATTTTTTTCTTTTATTATTTTGTGGCCTGGATTTTTGGCTGGCCCTAAGGCACGTGCCTTATTTGCCTTATGGTTAATTCAGCACTGCTGGAAATATTCCTAATTCACGTAGCATAGCAGCTACAGGACAGTTTTTACCCACTTTTAGAATATATCAGATAAAATCATTTTGTACCCTATCAATTGACTAAGCATTATGAAAACCCCAAACTTCACAGGCATAGTTAAAAACAGAAGAAACCATAGTGTTAAATAATTGGCAATAAATAATTGGATTAAAATAAAAGTTTGTTGTTGAAGCTAGAAGTGCTCCCATTGCTTTTCTACCCTGTGACGCCCACCACACGTTTTCTGTTTTAGAGATTTTGCCATTATCACATAATAAAAGACCCAGATATATGTATTGATTGACAATTTCAAGTTGTGTTTCCCGTATATCAAATTTTAAGTTTATTGGTAGCCTACCGCGGTGAAATATAACTATTTTGGTTTTCTTAGCATTTATTTCTAAATTCCAAATTTCACAATAGTGGATAAATTTATTTAAAAGTAGTTGTAAGGTTTCTGGTTTCGTAGCAAAGAGGGCAGTATCGTCTGCAAAGAGTAATGAATGTATAGTGATATTATCCAGGTGCATAAAATTTGTATCGTCCTCGTATAAAAACTCTCTTACATCCCTCACTCCAGCCAGAACTCGTCAATGATAACAACTCTTCCAGATGCTAGTGTGTGACGACAAGTAAAACGAATCGAAATAGGATCTGTGTTTTAATCAGTTTGGACGATTTTCTGCCGATTATTGTAGGAAAATATATCCAGGGTGAAAGTTTGATCTAATTGTGTAATGTTGACTTTAATAGCTAGCTGCATTCCTTGAACTATGGCAGTTCACACTATAGGAATTAACGTCCTGCTCGTCTGCTCCAACTGGCCTGATGAAGACAGTCAACGTATAGGTGACACGATCATCAAAATATTTATAATTTTCGCATTTTCCCTGCGACCACGACGACATAGCTGCTTGTGTCTGAATTTTTAGTTTACTGACAAATAACTATGTTTACTTTTACAGCTGATATTTTTAATTCTGAACCCTGTAACAGTGGTGTTACTTGTGTCTCTGCTGAACGAGGTATGTGAGATTTGTTTACCGGAAATTACAACAACAAACCGGGCGTATTTTTAATTTTATATGTGAGAGAGAGAAATGGGGTTTAACGCCCACTCGACACAAACTAGGTCATTTCGGGGCTAACGTATGGTTTAGTTTTATTTCAATAATTCGCTTGCGCGTAGGGCTCTTTATCAGTGGGAGGAAATCGGAGTACCCAGAGAAAACCCACGTGGTTGGGCATGATTTGAAACCATGCTAGTTGACTCAATGGCTGGCCGTATGATACAGCACGCGCAGTCTTAACCATTCGACCATTCAACACTCCCACCCCAATTTTTATACGTATATTGTTGTCGCCCCTGTCCGTCCGGATGTCCGTCCGTCCACAATTGTTTGTGAACAGTCTACAGGTCACAATTTTTATCTAATTTCAATGAAACTTGAAATATAGGTTTATCACCCTGGGATCTCGGTTTCTTTCGATATTGTCATGTATTTGACTGTAACTTCATGGATTATGTCCCCTGATTGTACCAAAAATCACGTTTTTAGCTTGTGAACACTGTAGAGGTCACAATATTGAACCGATTTTGATGAAATGCATGTTTATAACTCAAAGATCTTGGTTCCTGTCGATATTTGTGCATATCGGATCGTAACTTCCTGAATTGTGGCCCCTGATTGTACCAAAAATCGCCTTTTTTAGCTTGTGGTCCAACTTGAGGCAAAACTTATTATCCGATTTAAAAAAAATCAACGTCTGATTATATCACCGTTACACCGTAAAGAAGGTTGTGTTCGAATTTCGTGAAAATCGGACCAAAATTGATGGACAAAATGGCCGCCGCTTGTACGCGAAAAGTGTAAAAGTATGGTATGTCAAGGTTGTGAACACTGTTGAAGTCACAATTTTGAACCGAATTTGATTAAACTTGAAATGCATGTCTATAACTCAAAGATCTTGGTTCCTTTAGATATTTGCGCATATCGGATCGTAATATCCTGGATTATGGCCCCTGATTGTACGAAAAATCCCGCTTTTAGCTTGTGGACATTATAGAGGTCACAATTTTGAACCGATTTTGATGAAACTTGACATGTATGTTTATAACCAAAAGATCTTAGGTCATTTCGATATTTGCGCCCATCGGATCGTAACCTCCTGAATTATGACCCCTGTTTGTCCGAAAAATCACCCTTTTTAGATTGTGGTCCTTCTGAAGATCAAAATTATAATCCGATTTAAAAAAAAACGTTTGATTATATCACCGTTACTTGGTAATGAAGGTTGAGTTCGAATTTAGTTGAAAATCAGGCCAAAATTGACGGACAAAATTGCCGTCATTTGTACGCGAATAGTGTAAAAATATGTTATATCAAAGTTGTGGACCCTATAGAGGTCACAATTTTAATTTAATTTTAATAAAATTTAAAATACATGTTTATAACATGAAGGTCTTGGTTCTTTTCCATATTTGCGCATATCGGATTGTAACTTCCTGAATTGTGGCCCCTGATTGTCCGAAATATCGCCTTGTATGGCTTGTGGTCCACCTGGAGGTCGCAATTATTATCTGATTTACAAAAAAAAAAACATTTGATTATATCACCGTTACACCGTAATGAAGGTTGAGTTTGAATTTCGTGAAAATCGGACCCGAATTGCCGGACCAAATGGCCGCCGCTTGTACGCGAATAGTGTAACAATATTGTATATCAAGGTTGTGGATCTGTTTAATTTGATTTTGATGAAACTTGAAACAGATTTTAAGGCCTTGAGACCAAAAAGTATATTGATTTTAAATGAATTTTGATAATTGTGCAGCTAAATCTATAATATTAAATGTTTCGTATACTAAACATTAGCATGGGGCAGAACTTTATAAAAAAAACCAAACAAATTCTAATGATTTTTGATAATTTAATTACTTAATATGCGACAACTCTTGTTGACTGCCTGGACGATTTAGCTGCTGGTGGGTGTATGTTTCGTTGCCTGGCAACCTATTTTATGTTTATCTAGCGTAAACATAGAAGTGTTTATTCTTTATCTACTTTATGTACGTTTAGAATATTTGCTCACGTAATGCAAGGGATTAAAATTTAAAAATAAAAAAACAACTACTTTAATGTGACTAGCCCACTACACGTGTTATATCACGCTGGATTCATTTCGAAATACTCACTACTTGGAAGCTTTCAGAAGAATAACTCAAAATACCCATGTACTTTCGGGCCGCAAGTTATTCCGGACATAGATATAACTCTAAGATCGAAGAGATTTGCCGTTATAGGTTTAGAATTGCTGAAAATTCGGCTATTATTTAAACTGAACAACTAATGTTGATGCTACACTGTATGCCGGTATTGATCAATACATTCAAGTCTGGAAATCAGGCACCTGTCACTGACAATGTCAGAGATTCAGGCTTTGTCAGGCACAAAACCTCTGGTGCATGTCATTTTCTCCGGTACTGGTTTGTCTTTTGTATTGATATTATTATTACATGCCTTGCACTAAGGTGAAAATGTCAGGTACTATTTCATTAGTGCCTGATATTTTGTCCGGTACATCAAAAACCATTATTGCAAGGCCTGTAAATACAATGTATGTTAGGTGCGAATACTTTGTCTTGCTCATAACTCGGCTATAATTCAGCCAACATTTACTGATTGAATCTTTGTTAGCGAGACATTGATTAAAGGGACAAAAACACTCTTGCTGGCTTGGCAGCTCCAGAAAATAAATAATAGCCTTATTCTAAGTACTAGATGTTTAAGTGTCCTACCTGTTGTGTAAATTATCCATTACAACCTATTTTACTTGTCCAGAGGGTTCGAAAATATTTTAAATCCAAGTCACATTTGAAAAGGTTTACGTTAGACTTTTCAAATCAATTAGTTGAATTTTTCCAAATTTTTGAATTAGGTGTGTTAAGATGAAATTTATATCATCAATTAATTGGTATATTGTAAAATAATACAATTTGTTGACCAGAATTAAGATTGGGACATATTATTCAGTTACAACAAGAGTGTTATTGGGGCTTTAATAACAAATACTCAATGCTATACATTTCACTTGTATCTCAATCGGGTTGCATGTTTGTTACCCTGGGCCTTGTCTCGAAATATTAAACATACATTATGCAAGAGCTAAATCTACCTCTTGTAGGTCTTTATTTAGCCCCGTGGATAATCGTGACTATGATTTTTGTTGAACCGACCTTAGTAATGATGATCGAGGCTAGCGGAAGTTTCGTTCACTTAATGCTCGGTTCACAGTGGATCAATTTGGCTGAATTTTTCAGCAAATTGCCTTTACATTATGTTGTTTTTACCTATTGTTGTGAGAACTACCAACTCGTTGTCTAATCTCCCATAATGTATCTTTAACTAAAGATAAACTCCCAAGTTTTACTAGATACCTCCGTTTTGATTGGCCAAGAACTAAAATCAATCTTAGTTCAAATTTCGTTGTCAGGTAAAGTGGCCGTATCTTTGTTTGCATTTAATGTTTACTTGGAAGAAAATACGCAATAATAGATGCATGTTTTTGATCACTTACAAAGGGAGACAATCTACATAATTATCCTATCAAATAGAAGTTTACATCTATGCATCAACTCATCTTTACTTGTATATGGTAAAGTCTAATAGTGTGGAAATGAAATGAAATGGGGTTTAACGTCCTACTGTTCTACTTCTGAACTGGGCTAATGGAAGACGGACATACGCCATACAGTGTGCTATGAGGGAAATTTTTCCCAGCCTACTCTTATATCGAATTCCAATTGCGAAGGAATCTTTTACGTGCACGCCAATTTGTACACGGTGACTCGGTTTTTCGGCCCATCTGAACGACTAGACAATTGTCCCTGTCACGTCCTCCGTCCTGCATCACTAACAAGGAGAAACCACGGCGGAAAATGTGATAAACTTTCTCGGCCAATGCAGGGATCAATAGAACACCCGACCTGCAGACTAGCGTCTTAACCACTAAGCCACCGCGGTCCCCTTATGGGGTGGAAGCTGGTTAGTCCTAGTTATTATTATGATTTATATTATTATTGTTCGTGGCAAGATTCTTCTGGTTATTATCACGTTTTTTATATATTACAGGTGAATTATGTGGGTCGGTATATTGTATACAAAACCTGGCAAAGTGTGTGAGAGGCGTCTGTAGAGGTCAGTAAAATTTACAACGAATATGAACAGTGTTTTGTTTAAACAAATCAACAGTGTTTGTTAAAGTTCATATGTGTCAATGTATAAACTGGGAAAGGGGTTGTTTTGTGCGTCTTTATTAGTGCCATGATCAAAGCTGTGAAGCCAGGAATTTCTTATGACATCATGAAAATATGACGTCAAGTGTAAAAAGGTGCCATTTTGGGTCCCAAGTAATTGCCTATTCACTAATTTTTTGCCAAATTATATTTCTGTGTCGAAGTTGACCGAAAGGGAGTCTATATGCGATAAAACATACATTTTTAAAACGAAAAGTATAGCTGAACATACTATCATTATTAATTATTATACAACATAAAGAATACATTATTGTTATATAGCCTAATTCATAAGAAAATGAAGTAAAAGATATGCCAGATAAAGGCGCTATTATATATATTTAATTTGCATTAAAAATCAGATTTTTTGAACAGACGTGTAGCGGGCAAAATAAGCGCCTGAAATTACACGATTTTGTAATATATTTTCATTCCGGATTGTGTGTCAGTTTTCGTTCATCGATTATTAATTGTATCATCAATTTTTCGTAAGTCAAAATTACTTTAAATTTACTGATTGATAAAACATTTAAAATTAGTGTAACTTAAAATCCAGTGTTATTTAAATAAAAGGTGACTAGCGCCACAATGTTCTACGTGCGTTTCGGGCATACCATTCTGGTTTCTTTTGCAATTTGTTTGGGGTAAGACGTTATCACTCCCCGCCTATGTGTAAATAATAATATTAATTTGTCTAATATGTAAACGACACAAATTTAACATACAAACACATGTTATTCCACAGGTAGGTCGATATTGAAGGGTCCAGTTAGTTTTGACTTTGTCCGACTCCTTTGGATATTAGCGCCCCATTTCCAATGAAAAGAATGATGTTGTTCTGATGCTGAATCAGTATCAAAGATATATCATCAGTTGAGATTTGTTTCAAATTTTCTCAAGTATGTTTCACACAAATCAACATTTATCGGCTTTTTGTTCCATCTATAAAAGCATACATCCCTACTAAATGTGAAACAAGAAAATACAAAGGCTAAAAGGAACAAGTACATCTTAATGTCGACAAATACTTAAGACTTTATGAAATAAGATATTTTATGATTCAACCGAAAGGTACATACATGTATTTGCAACGTAGATTATTGTCATTTCTGGATTAACATATGGACCTCCTCCTATCGACTAAACTATGGTTTATCCCAACTACAGTGTAAACCATACTCCTGCGCAGTGTTTCGTTTGATTAGAACTAATCCACTTCACTATCTTGAGTGAACATTGTTGTGCTAAATTATTATTGGTCAGTAGTGCCATTACCAACCAATGACCTACATTGTAACAAACGATATCGGGGTTAACCAGACCTCAAAATATGTTACCGCAATGTATCTAGTGACAATCGCGACGTGTTTACGCCATAACCCGCGAAATTTATTATGCTCGATTATCCAGTGCCAACATGTTTTCTTCGTCGGCCATTTTGAAAATTATGCCGAATGCGAGAAGAGAGGAGGGATTTGATTGGACGTTAAAAAGAGACACGCCCCGCCCAATTTCAAGAATATGACTTCTATCCAGCAATGGTAAGAGAGGGATTTCTCGCGCCATTGCTTCAGGAATATGAGTGTAAACATGGTTTAGAGATTACGGATTGGAGACTACATGATACATCTAACTAAAGGGCACACCATAGTTTCGAGACTATTCGAACTACAGGGTACACGATTGTTTAATGACTCTATCCGAACTATCCGGACTTTTCTTTTGCAATTTTTTTAGGATAAATTGTATCCCGTAAAACGTTATACCAAGACAAAAATAAAACGTTTTGTTAAGTAAAGCTATATGACGCCATGGCGTAATAGTTGGAACCCAAAATGGTGCCTGTAAATTAGTTGTCGTAACCTTCCTGTTATCAACATTACAAGACATAATGTTACATTGTAAACAATAGCCTTCTTGCTGCGTTAGGACACAATAATCCTCACAGTCAAAACGTCTTATCGCGTCTTTCATTCAAATGGCAATCGACATTAAGGCTGCTGTGCACAATATTCTTTTTTTTTACAACCCGATTTTGGTGAAAGATTTATTTATTCGACTGTATAGATTTGGTAAAAATGAACACGTTTTTAAAATGGTGACACTTTTGGTGAATTTTGATTACTTTCAAACTTAACAGACGAAACTAAAAAAAATATGACGGGGAAAAATATCGAAAAACAAAGGTAGATAATTTTGAATTAAGCATATATTTTTGGAATCGACCTCAGCTGTTCGAATATTTAGATAAAATTTGTAAATTTTGTAAACAATTTTGTCGGCACAAAACAACTTTATAGTAGAAATTTAATTCTGAGCCCCAGAAATGGGTTAATCTGGGAAATAAGAGACGAATTCTCAAAACTACGGAGTCTTGTGTTTATTTTCAAGCCAGTAAATGTGTATTTTTCATTTCCCTATTTTTCAAATCAAATTCAAAATGATTACACTTTTTCCTAATTGTCTTTTGATTTCATGTGTTTATATGTTTTGTTTTAAAGGTAGGTGTAGCTGGACTTATACGTGTACTTCGGCTGATGTTGATGGTAACTGTGACATAATAGCAGGAGTGTGTAAAAGTAAATATTCCAATTTGTATTTTATTACAGATGAGTGGCACCAAGTTATAAAATAAATGATGACTACAGAAGTTCAATGGGTTTCTTTAGCATCATCAAAATAACAACAATATTATAATATACTTTCCCGTTTCTTCTTATCCTCTCGCTCCACGAACTAAAATGCCTGGAGATTGACCCAAAATTTCAAAATTGACTGTTATTCCATTATGCAGGACTGTTTTTCTTTTGTTTTCGGTGACTAAAACAAAAGGCTGTAAATTTATTTATTCCTTTATGTGTCTGTATCATAAGTCTTTGATAAAAGGACAAATCCTAGCCCAGATCGGGACAGAACAGTAGCACGTTAAACCTCATTTCATTTCATTACATTATAAAATTGTTTTTTAATATTTTCAGCTTCCTGTGCTACACCGGCAGATTGTTATGATAGTCCATGCATTAAGGGTGAATGCGTTCGTAAGTGTACACTGTTTTTATTCGGGGGGAGGGGGTGGAAGTGGACGGCCGAATGGTTAGCCAGTGCGTGCTGTATCATAAAACCCGTCAACTGGTTTTGTTTCGAATCCCCGGTTGTACGTGACAAGGAGTAGGGACGCCTGTCCAACCTCGTGGGTTTTCTCTGGGTCCTCCGGTTTCCTCCCACTGCTAAAGACCCATACCCACAAGCAAATTATTGAAATAAAATTAAACCATTTGTTGGTCCCGAAATGACGTAGTTTGTATCAAGTGGACGTTAAACCCCATTTCTCTCTCGCTCTCTCTGTCTTTCTCTCTCTCTCTCTTCTCTCTCTCTTCTCTCTCTCTCTCTCTCTCTCTCTCTGCTGAAACTTCCAGTGAAATTGATCCACCCTGAACCGACATTTTATCGATTGAATTTGCGGCCTAGCCTCGGTCATCATTACTAAAGCCGGTACGGTAAAAAAAAAACAAGATAGTCTCGATTATCCATTGAATGAAAGTTGATCGGCTTGTCGGATCCTAATCGAGTAAATATCGCAGGAGTTTATAACGTCCACTCAACAGAAACCAGGTCATTTCGGGACTAACATATAGGTCATTTTTTTTTTCTCAATAATTCGCTGAACAAGTTGAACAAGCGACCCTACTCCTTGTCGCGTACATCCGGGGGATTGAAACCTCATCAGTTGACTCAATGACACTCCGTATGATATAACATTCGGCTATCCAACTCAAATTTCCATCAGTCATTTTCTTCTTGAGTTGAACTCATTAATGATGGGGTATTTTCAATCTTAGATACCATTTCTCTCTAATTTTCAGATCCAGCTTGTGACGACCAACCGAGATGCCTGTAAGAACTCAAATATTTTTCTATTGTTTGTTTTAATGTTTTATGACCTTGTAAACTGAGTTATTAAAGATCTCGCCTTCTCAACCTCGTTGGTTTGCTCAGGGCACTTCGGATTCCTCCCACTGCTATAGACTCCTACGCGCAAGCTAATTATTGAAATAAAATTAAACCATATGTTAGTCCCGAAATGACCTAGTTTGTATCGAGTGGACGTTAAACCCCATTTCTCTCACTCTATTAGAGAACTCTATGGTGGCTGACAGTGGCCATGTTAAATCTCACCCTTTTCATAGCGCGACAGCATGACATCACGACATCACGACAGGATTGACGTAATCATACGACACTTTATTCTGTCGTATCATCGTGTTATTTTTATCGTAACGTCGAGATGTCGACTTATTGTCCTAGACTCTTTCTACAAGTCACAAAAATACAACTGTACTCATTACATCATATATAAGTAGCAGATTAGATGAACATATTAAAAAAAAGATAAGATAATAGGAAAACGTTGATTAATATAATGAAACATTTTGTGTCCACAAATGAGTTATATTTTGTATTATATTTAAAATTCTAGAATTACAATAACAGGACCAAAGTAAGTTGACTAAGTTAATTCCTTGAATAAAAAGTGGTGCCGGAAGGTATCGAACAAGTAAGCATTCATTGCCTCGTGTACGACACCCACTAATATTAATAGATAACTGGAGCGATAGTTTAGAAGGGATTTCAAAAGATTTTACATTTGCTTTATTACAGGGTGGGAAGGGGATTTTTAGGAAAAATTAGTAATGTTGACTTAATACAAGGTACGGCGTCAATCTGTTTCACAGAGAATTACTTACGAATTATCTCTGTAACAGACGACTGTCCACAACAGGTGCGTTGACTGCACGCGCCGTTAGTCATTGGCTCAACGGCTCGTGCAATGTTTACTTAACACCTAACTGCTTCGGGCAAAATGATGCATTTTACTCATTTTGATACCCATTTACACTAAATAGGAAATATTTTTTAACTACAAATACTTCAAACGTCTTTATTTATTTTTCTTTTACCTCCAAAAAATGTTTGAGAATTTTATTTGTCGGAGTAAAAATGTTAATATGCCGTACTCATTAAGCCTCGTCGATGTCATGCTTATCAGTGATTGTAGCGGCCAAACGAATATTCACTGCGGTATCAGTTTGGTATGGCGTATGACCGTCTTCGTTAGCTTCGTCTGAGCAGAACAGTGAAGCGTTTAACCTAATGTCGTTGCATTTCATATTTGAATTCTAATTAGTAGACTTTTGACTTCTATTACTTGCAAGGTTCCTCGTGTTTTTATGTTTTATCTGCTGCTTTATTTCCCAGTTTGTATGTTATAGAGAGAAGGGTGGAGAGAGCAATAACCTCAACTCGACAAAAAAATTGGTGATTTTTGGACTAACACATGGTTCAATATCATTTCAATAATTCACTTGCGCGTAGGAGTCTTTAGCACTGGGCGGAAACTGGGAGACATGGAGAAAACCGAACAGGTATAGCAGGTGACCTTATTCCTTGTCACTTACGACCGGGGAATCGAAACCGCGCCAGTTGACTCAATCCCAGACCTTATCATTCTTCCATCCAACTGCCCTTGTGTGTTATAAGTGGTGGAGGATCACATGGCTTAGTGGGTAAGGCGCTGGCTCGCTAACCTGAAAGTCGGGTGTTCGATCCCTACATTGGTCGAGAAAGTTCATTCCGATTTTCCGGAGGGTCTGACAAGGAGAACTGTCTAGTTGTTCGGATGGACGAATTACCGAGGTTCCGTGTACACATTGGCGTGCACGTAAAAGATCCCTTGGCAGTTGGAATTCGATATAAGATTAGGCTGTAGAGCCGCTGCCATGGCAAAATTTCCCTCATGGCACACTGTATGGTGTATGCCTGTATGGCGTATCCCCGTCTTCTATTAGGCCAGGTTATGTGCAGAAGAGTAGGACGTTAAACCCCATTTCATTTCATTTCGTTATATGTGGTGTTGTTCGGCAACACTTTCCCCTTTTATTATTCCGGTTGGCGTAGACACATTAAACACCAATATGCAGAGATGTTATCAAACCTTCAGTCGAATTCTATTTCTATACGATGTAATATATATTTTTTTTGTAATTTCAGTACAAAGAGAACATTGAGTAGTGGTGACGTGGAGTCATAGGATTTCCCTTTTCTAGTGACGTCATACGTGACGTCATAGGGATTTCGTCAGGGGTTTCTTTTTTTCTTAGGATTTCTGTCTCGCCCTTCCTTTTGCCGGGGTTCCTTTCTGGAGGTCCCATCACCCTTTTCTCGGGGGACTCCCTTACCTTTTCGCATTTTCTGCTCGTCCTGTCTCGGGGATTTCCTCCCTTTGCTGGTTTTTTTTTTGTTTTGTTTTGCATTTTTGGGGGGTTCCCTCGCCCTTTTCTTGGGATTGCTCTCGTGGGGGAGGGGGATGCCCTTTCTCGGGAGTGCCCCACGATGCTGTCACAGAGTTAATAACAATTTTAATAACATTTTTTAATAATAGTACCAACAGAACAGTGGAACAAATCAACAATTGAACAATCTTATATCGTATTTACATTTTTGAAAAAGAACAACACAAATCAACAATTGAACAATCTTATATCGTATTTACATTTTTGAAAAAGAACAACACGTTTGTCCACCCAAATGATTTCAGAATGGAAAATGATTTTGAGCCCATTGGTTCACCAGCACATCATTTTGCCGGGTATCGGTGCAAAACAATGGCAGGCACCGTTTAGAATGGCAGATAAAAAATAAACAGTAATATCCACTTACAAAACTTGTTAAACTCTGTAACCATTGGGGTTGATGGGTAGTGGATCCGTGACGTTGACTGAAATCGGCAAAGGATTGTCCGTAGGTCTCTGGTGAGTATCCGTAAGAATCGAAAAAATACAAGTGTCCAGGTCCTTAACACGTAAACACGGTCCAGTGGGTGCCAGGGTCTTGTTCGGCGTTGGTAAAGGACGATGTAGGCTAGACAAGGTTGCAACAGGTTATTCCGTGACCAAACACTGCCAAAGACGTCAGAATGATACCGCAGAGCCTCTTCCAATTGTAACGTGGTTACGGGGGTACCAATCCAGGATAACTTGTCGGTTACGATCGATTTCCAAGACATTGTCGTATTCGGCAAACATCATAAGATTGAGAGCGTTGGCAGGGGCTGCCGACAAGCGTAGTTACCAGTGGTTCTGGGGTGTGAATAGGCCACGTCGGCTCCTCGGTTGTTGGTCAAATCAAAACAAAAGAGTGTGTGACCCTTGATATAATCTTGAAAACTGAGATCTAGATCTTCTCGGGTGCTTAGAACACCCACACGATTCATTAAATCCAGCCGCATTGCGGAAGCCATAATCGAAGATGTCTGGCGGAGGACGTTTGGCTCATGAAATGACGCTAGTGGATTTTCCTTTCCTTTTTATAGAATTTTTGTTTAGGGTGGTCTGGTGTTTTCAGACGTTGGCCGGCGTTGGGTTTTGTGTGATCTGGAGGACATGACATCGGCTAGTGTTTGTCGTAGGCGCGGTTTTATGGTGCCCTGGAACACATTCTTCAAACTCTGGCCCACACTTTGTTTCCCGACACTACACCGAGGGCTGCTTTTCCCAATTCTGCAAAAGTCTCTTTTTTCAAGAAATTGGCTTTTAAGGCGTTCTTTCCGGCTACCAGAAAGGGTTTCGCCATGTTCAGTAGCACATGTAAACGTCCCGTGCCCTTTTGCCGCAAAACACCGCCCCGGTAGACGTTGATGAGCGTTTGGGTCTTCATGCTGGCGCCATTTTGATGTAGCACACCGCGATAAAACTGCAAATGACGCTTTTCGTCGGAAATGTAGTTTGACGATGACTTTTCCTTTGGTGAATGACACTTACATAGAGGCCAATGGTAGTGATGCTGTCGTATTTAAATGGTTGATAAT
Organism: Patella caerulea; assembly: GCA_036850965.1. Classification (NCBI taxonomy): domain Eukaryota; kingdom Metazoa; phylum Mollusca; class Gastropoda; family Patellidae; genus Patella; species Patella caerulea. Next base: position 3,524,663 of record JAZGQO010000007.1, read on the forward strand.
GGATGACCGTCGGTCGATGATAACCGTGAGAACTTGGAAAGACATCCAATAAAGGCGCCACCATATTCCCCACACGTTGAGGTTCAAAGAGATCCGCATACAGATACATGGTGTGTCTCACATTGATGTCAAAGGTGTCCGGGTGTTTGAAAGACGTTAAATGGTCCAATCCGTCAGTTCGGGATTGTCCGGGTGTTTTCGTTTGGGTTAAGCACCACCCACTTTTCATTCTTCGGTATGTTGGCTGGTCTGTGTGCATCTGGATTATAATCTGGGACCATCACCATCATTAGACTAAACTCACTACTTTCTTCCGGGAGATTGTTCCACGTCGTGGGACACGAAACGGAGGCCAGTCCCACTTCCCAGTCTCGGTGGTCCAAATCGATGGGAGAATTCAGCAACGAAAGATAGCTGGGCGTGTTGTCTGGATACACATTCATGGAACTGTCACTAGGCAATGTGGGATAAAACTGGCGGGGATTTGCCATTTTTAGGGGTGGGATTGACGGCTGGCGCGGGAAGCAGATAACCAATACTACTGGACAGGAAGGGCCGTCCACAGGGTGGTTTGGGGACCGTCTGGTCGTGAGGCTAACTGGGCTAAAGCGACACCTGTCACCACGTACACTAAAATCACTTGACAAAAAGAGAAAATTTGCGCTTGAGGGATGCGACTGCCAAAACAAGACCAGTGACGTCGATGTTCGGAGAGGGACATTCGCTGGGACACATCGAGCCTATCTATAGACAGCGGCGCTTTTGGGTATCCAGGAATTGAAGCTGGCGGGGTATCCCAACAATTTCGCCGTGGTGACGATCCAGCACCCGTTCAATGGGGAACTCTTCGTTCGGATCCGTTCTCACACTTTGTAATTCTTGGGGATAAAATGTTCCTGCAATAGGCGCGCCACGTTCCTCCAATAATTTGTACGTCGATCCACTCGAATGGGCCAGTAGCCTTTGTCCGTCCGCTTGGGTAAGGCCAAGCGGACGGACGTACGTGGAGACAATCGGATTGGAACTACCTTGGTTTTCTTGGAGGTGATTTGCCATTCTTTGTCCAGGGTCATGTCCTCGGGTGCCATGCCAATGGTACAATGTTGGGCCCCGTTGTAGCCCGGTCAGTACAACGATATAACGTTGTGTGTTCCGATACATAAAATAACGCCATACGCGACGCCACATGCGTTGTTTGAGCGTGAGCTGAAATCGTTCCACTACACTAGCTTTGGTTTCGACATTGTGCGTGACAAAAAAAAATGAATCTTTTTCTTCTTCAGGAAAGCTTGAACATGTCAATTGAGAAATTCGGTTTGTTTGCAACCGTAGCGGAATATGTTTTTGTACTAAGGCACTCTGTAAAGCCTTCAATAACGTGGAAACCGTTTTATTCTTGACTGGCACCACCCAGGCATATTTGGAAAACACGTCAATGATACACAGTAAGAATTTGTACCCATCGAAAAAGATCGCCAAAGACGAAAGATCAGATAAATCGGCCTGCCACTGATGATCAACACCGGCCAGGATGTTCGGGTTCGGGGTCGTAGTACACGCGAGCCGGCGCCTTGTCCATTTTAAAAGTATTTGCACTGTTTCACAGTATTTATACTATTTACAAAGTTTTATTAAACTGTTTTTTTCACGTTTTACAAGTCTTTATTATTAATTTTACAAACACTTTATTATTAATTTTACAAGTCTCTGAAGGGTATCGAACGAGGCGTTGCTCTTCGGCTAGTTAGAAGACGTTTTGTTTTTCGTTCTCGAGGTCTTGTCCAGTGTACCTCCAGGGGTGTACGTAGGGTCTGTGGGGTGGTTGGGCCGTCTTTCGTACTTTAACCTGTGGCCTTCGAGTGGGTGTCTTCCATCGGTCTGCATTCTCTACCCATTCTCGCGAAGCATGTGTCTTCTATAACGTGGACACAACATCGTTCCAAAACTTCGCATTAAATCGTTGACGATATCGTAAGCATTCGTTCCTTTAATCACTTGACCATCACGTACCAATTCAGAATTTTCGTTCCATTCCAAGGGTGATTTTTCTTTGATGTGTTTTAAAGGGGCAATCCCGATAAGAACAGAGTCTCAAATATTAAAGTCCGAGCATTTACGAAATTTATGAACCAAAATATAGAGACATGGTGTATTTACCTTGGCTCAAAGTTTCAGCTCAAAATATTGAGTCCTTTTGACGTTAACGTCAACACTGCTTATCCGGACACGTAACCGTTTTAAGATTTTGAGTCAATTTTTTGATTGGGTGACCTAATAATCGAATCCCGTTTCTTGAGAGGTCTATACAGTGAATGACCTATGTACTGTACTTGATAGCAAAAGGTAAATTTCACCTACATATCATTTTTATAGAAAAAAGTCTGGTTTTATCCAGATACTGTATAATACAACGGTCTCCATTTCCAGATAAAGACTGTCAGGTTTAAGTTATTTACAAGCATATCACAAATATCGGGTTAGTTGGTCGGCCGTAGGTAATGGTGTATAAGGGATTTTAACACAAAATTAAGCAGTTTTATTCCCCAAAAAGTTATTGGGATTGACCCTTTAACAACAGTTTGGCTTTAAGGCGATACTTGATAGGAACCGATTCCAGGATCGATTGCGAGACATCAGATTGCGGTGCTGGTTGCGGTGATGGTGGTGGTGGTGGTGGCAGTTGCGGTGGCTAGGAGGTCTCGAGTTTCTTTTGCATCGTTTGAAATCTTTCAAACAACTGTCCGTACTTTTCCGTTTTATCGGCATCAGACATACGGATTTGAAGACGGTTTCCATCTCGGTTGACACTTCAGGGGCGGATCCAGGATTTTCAGAAAGAGGGGGCGTGCTGCACCAACTTGGGAGTGTAAAGCCCGGAACCGTGATTTTTGAGTGTAAAAAATGCCCACAAGGACTAATTTCATACTATTACTGTAAATTACGATTTCCAACCTAAACTATTTTTGTTCTCCTTTCTCGCGAGAATATATGGAGCTAAAAATTGTTCGCGACCTCAAAAAATAGAGGGGGCGTGCGCCGGGTGCGCCCCCCTCTGGATCCGCGCCTGCACTTCTTCCATGATACGGCGAATGGGGTCCCGTTCCCACACGGGTTCATATATGGCTTCATTACCGTGACACTGGGTTCGTCCACCGGAACCAATTTCACTTACCGTGAAAATTTCATTGTCGTCGTTCCAGCTGTTGCAAAGTCCTATATATTTACCCAGTGTTCCCTTGATTGAATAAACAAACTAATCAGTAATCGGGTCAGCCCCCAGATCCGTGAACATTTCTTGGGGAACAAGGTTTGACGATGTTTCTTGTAGACGGGAATTTAGTGAAGATATTTGTAGTTTGCTACCTCTGAAATCTACTGGCTAACTAAAGGAGAGCCGAAAATACAAAATGGCGCGGCCAAAACGGGTCTGAAATTGACCTTGACAAACATTGCTGGCGAAATGACCGTTGCCATTACCAAGCTGATAGAACCAATTTGATAACACACAACTAATAGGCATTTTCGCGACTACAGACCTATACGTTTAATAATAATAATAATAAATTGTTCCGGACATCCACGAATCTTATTCTTCATATATCTCTGCTATTATAATACAATGCACATAATAATATATGACTCGTTAATCTCAGAGCACTTGCATCAATCAAGAGTCTGAGTATTTGGAGTCATGAAGTAATGAAGTAATGACGCCACCCATAAGAAGCGTGAATGACACTTAACCGAGACGTGCTCGAAGTGAAAAGTTTGATATCCGAAGTGTTCATTTCCTCCGCACTCCCCTAACAACACTTCAAATTTTCAATGAAATAAAAAAGGCAGAAATGATATTGAAGTGAGGAAGAAGCCATACCAAATATGCAAATTAGGCTTCCACGAAGTGTTCACTTCAAGCCAGTGTTTATCGCGTGTTTTGCTCACTTCAAGCCAGTGCTTTGCTCATTTCAAGCCAGTGCTTATTGCGTGTTTTGCTCACTTCAACCCAGTGCTTATCGAGTGTTTTGAGCATGTTCAGGGTCAATTCATGTAGTTTCGCCCCTTTTCTATCTTTTAAACTCACTCGCGCAACAACTTGCCAATAACGTTAGACTCGGAAATTTACTTTTATTTAACGGGGCGGGGGGGGGGGCAGTGTAGTTTTTAGGAGGGGGACACCCGTTACAGTCTACAATAGGTATTTTAGAGTTATGGTTGGCAAATTTTCTTTGGGGGGAGGGGGGAGTAACATTTTTTCAGGGGGACATTGCCCCCCCCCTTGCTACGGGCCTGATCTGGACTAAATTTCTACCATAGGACACTGATTTATCCCAGTTATGCTGAAAAGTAGCAAACATGAAACAAAATAACACTTTGATATTGATCATTTATTACTGTTTTCAAAATATTAAAATACAATTGATACAATCAACAAGTGGTTGCCATGTACGATACACTTAACATTTTGCAGAAGAGATCAGGGAATATCAATAGGGCCCATCCACTCACTGTCGCAATGTTTCTTATAGAATTAAAACAAATCTGTTAATAAATTGTAGTCTTTATCGATTTCACATGTTTTCCGAAAAAGAGGGTTAAGTCTGAATGGCTGAAATTTACATGTATAGGATTTGTCCTCTCATGGCCCCAATTAAAAACTGACGTCTCATCACATTCACAAGCTTTTTTTGAAAAAGGAGGTCATTTTTGAATTGCTGCATATCGATGAGGTTTGTGATTTCATGAAGCCAATGCTTCACATCAAATCTGAATAGGATCTGTTAAGAATTGGGACCTCTATGGAATTCAGTTTTTGTTATTGGGCATAACAGAATTTTTTCACAATAAGGGGCAATAACCCATGAGGTCACAGTTGAACATAAACAAATATACATTGTAAATTGTGACCTGTAGAGTTGTCCACAAACAAATCTCAACAGATATGTAAAAGTGGGAGCTTAAAAAAAGGGCAGGTATAATCCTGTACAGTTTACACATTTCAGGCATTTTCTTGCATCTTTAAAACACCATATTCAACCCACAGATGACTAATGCAAGCGGATTGCTATCAATCACCTCTGGTTTGATTAACCTGAAATTCAAACCAAAAAAAAAATATTTAGTTAAAGATGCATTCCGAAAAAAGTAATTATTATAGGGTGGTTATTTCCAATAAAAGTATGGCAAGTCAGGATATGGGGTTTAACCTCCACTCGATACAAAATAGGTCATATTGGGACTAACATGGTTCTATTTTTATTTCAATAATTCGCTTGCACGTAGGGGTCTTTATCAGTGGGAGAAAACTAGGAGACCTGAAGTAAAATCATAAGGTTGGACAGGCGACCCTACTCCTTGTCAGGTACAACCGGGGAATCAAAACCACATCGTTGTGTCAATGGCAGACCTTATGATGCAAGACGCAAACGCTAACCACACCCAGATTCCTGTAAAAAATAAGTGGATGCCATGGAAGGTACACTCACACTTTGTAAGAGGTGGACAGAGAACAAGCTAAAAGATAGGTTGCCAGGCAACGAAGCATGCCCGCAGCAGCTAAATCGTCCGGGCAGACAACAAGAGTGGTCTGCTATTCTTACTTTTTTGGTAAGGAAACATTTATAATACTCTGAAATCTGATTAAGATTAAGAACTCATAAAGTAATTATCAGAAAAAATCACTAGAATTTGTTCTGCCCCATGCTAACGCTTAGTATATGAAACATTTAAAATCCAGGATTTAGCTGTTCAGTTATCAAAATTCATTGAAAATCAATATACTTGTTCGTCTCAAGACCTTATACTCTGTGTATCAATCTGAAGTCAATTGGATGATAAGTTTGGCCTCTACGGGGTAACAAATGATTTTTCAAAGTGATTAAGGGAGATAACTCTGGCAGTAATTATCAGAATTCGCTGAAATTCAAAAAGATTCTTCGTCTCATGACCTTTAACACTGTCCAAGGTTCATTTATAGCATTTATCCGTACTAAAACCGTGCTGAGACAGTATAGCGCTTACACTAAGAAAATTTAAACGCACTGCGCCTCGTACCATGTCGAGACCACCTCACTTCAGTAGGCCAGACTGGCATGGTACTCAATATGGCACGCTTATGTTTGACCCATTTACACTACAAAAAAATTAACCATGCCAGGTAACTTTCCTCGAACACTTAAAATTTGTAATGTAAATGGGGTTAATGTGTACACTGGACCTTGTGTTTTTTGGACCATCCGATTCTGGACACCGTCCTTGCCGGGCCCTCCCAGAAAATCTGGAGAACTTTCTTGGCTAACCAAAAACTTTTTGATTAGGGTGCCTACGTCTTCCTAAGCCAAATCATTTACAGTGTTCTAGGCTTAATTTGACCTGTAAAGAAAACTGTCATAAAAATCAATTTACATATTATACCTACACATATGAGTGCTTCGCATCATGTCATACCCATCTTGGAATTCCTTACTTTAAAACTGGAGTTTTTCTGAAAAAAATGGGAAATGGGGCTAAATGAAGATGAACATGTATACGCTTTGCAGCACTTGGCCTATGACAATGGGGTTTAACGTCGTACTCTTCTGCACCTAGCCTTGGCTAATAGAAGACGGGCATACGCCATACAGTGTGCTACATGTATGTGGGAAATTTTTCCCGAGCAGCTGCTCTAGGTCTACTCTTATATCGATCGAATTCCAACTGCCAAAGGGATCTTTTACGTGCACATCAATGTGTACACAGGACTTCGGTTTTCTGTACCATCCGAACGACTAGACAGCTGTCCTTTGACCATGAGGGTTTATGTTGCTTTGAGGAAAATTGTGTCCTTTTGTAACAAATTCCAACTGTCATGGGTTCTTTTACGTTTACTCACTACGTGTCCAACAGACGCTGGGTTTTTTTTTATCCTATCTGAATCTGACAAGGAGAAATCATGCCAGTAAGTTCCGAGGAATTTACTTAGTAACACCAAGATCGAACCCTGGGGCGGTATTTATAAAAATTCTAAGAGTTGGAACCAACTCTTAACTGTCAAAAATTACTCCTAACTTTGAGGATTTTCCTAAGACCTATTTATAAAAACATTTTACTTTAAGAATTACTCCTAACTATGACACATATTTAGGAGTCCTCCTGTAGCACTCCTAACTTGTTAAAAGTACTCTTATCTTGGTTAACATGGCCGTGTGTAGTGGTGACGATTTCTGCGTCAGTCAACCTACAGTGGGTAGAGTGATTGCAGAAACGTTAGACATCAACACTGTCTGACATCAACACTGAGCTATAAATAACTTCAGGAAATCCCCGGATTTCTCATGGTTACATCGCTAAGAGTTTGGTTAGGACCCAAGTCTTACATTTAGTTAAAAGTAACTCTAAGACCCTTTATAAATATTTCTAAAAAGTAACTTTTAACTAAACGTTGTTTTAGGAAGTCTTAGAGTAAAAGTTATGAAAACTCTAAGAATTTTTATAAATACGGCCCCTGAACTGTAACAGTGGCGAGGGTGGATTGAATGTTATTTCCACACGAGAAATTATTCAATATGTTGAGAGCTGTAATGAAATGGGGTTTAACGTCCTACTCTTCTGCACCTAGCTTTGGCTAATGGAAGACTAGCATACGCCATACAGTGTGCTATGAGGGAAATTTTGCCTGGGCAGTGTTGCTACGGCCTATTCTTACATCGAATTCCAACTGCCAAGGGATATTTTACGTGCATATCAATGTGTACATGGGACTTCGGTTTTTCGTATCATCCGAACGACTTGACAGCTGTCCTTGTCAGGCCCTCCATTCTGCGTCACTGACATTGACAAGGAGAAAATCGAGATGAACTTTCTCTTTCACTTTCAATGCAGACATGGACGGTGACAGAATAAGTTTACTTCAATTTACCATCTTGTCTACACATATTATTCACATACCTCTACCAGCACTGGTGAACTATTAATTTACAAACTCTGAAAAAAAAATAATAAAGACGAAAAATCATCTGCAGAGAAAATAAGAATGCCCCGAAATTAAAACAGGTTGTTCATGTTAATCATAATTTTTATATTAATCTATACTAATTAGCTTAGTAGTAATACTACATGTATAATAGTCTAGCCTATTATTACTAACTACTATAGTAATATATAGGCACAATGACAATGCATTCATCAATGGCAATAATAACAATAAGCCATGATGAATAGGCCTAGATCTAGTTCAAATTAAGCTGAATAATTTTCGTGGACAAATCGTCAAATTATAAACAGATAACATAAGCGACCCCATAGCAGTGTACATTTTAATTTTACTTCATCAATCAATGAAATGGACCCTTCCCCAGTTCCACGCCATGACGACACCAAATCCAAATGTGAAATTGCGTGCAAGAATTCACAGGGCTAAACTTATTTTTCCGCGATTTTCACCAACTTAGACATTTTGTTACTGATAGTTGTAACTAAGCTATATGAAAAAAAATGGTCTTAAAACTTCCAGAAATATTACAATTGAATAACTTACCTTAATTTGTTTGAATCACTAAATCAAGACAACGAAAGAAAAAACATGGCGGCATAACTTGAGACGAAGGCTACGATTGGATTAAATTTCACTTGTTGACCAATCCGAGCGATCTTTAGAAAATACGAGTAAAAAAAGAATATTAAAATTCTTTATTAACAGACATTCTTTTGTTCGTGTTTGGTTATAAATTTATTTACTAAACAAATTTTGAATTATGTAAGAAAAAATTGTTTTCCGTTATTTCCGTCAATCCATGTCGAATCTATCTAGCCTAGAATCTAGTTCACAATCACAGTAATAACTGTCCAAGTGAAATAATGAATGTTTCAAAATGTAAAAAATTCCTGCTTTTCAATTAGACTTTTAAGGTTTGTTTGTCGTAAATTACATCGTTATTGAACATTAAAAAAAAAAAGAAAAAAAAATATAATTAATTCCTGCTTTTCCATTAGATCTGCTAGTATGTTTGTGGTGAAATAAACTGTTCTTAAATTACATTTCTAGAATAACCTAATAATTGTTACTTGCTGTATATTATTCATTATTGAACACTTCAAACAAAAAAAATAAATAAAAAAAATACAATACTAAACTAGATCTGCTACTGTCCCATGCAGATATGAAAGCTTTCATATTCATCGTCACGTGTCATCGATTATATCAAGTATCTCAAATAAAAGGATAAGAATAACAAACTATCGAAATTCGCGAAGTTAAAAGTCTAAATATAGTATGAAACATTGCATAATCTGAAAACTAAAGGGAAATAACTGATACTTGAGTTGGTGTAATCGGGATGACTTCCCACTTCAAAACTTTCAGAAAAATGAAATGAAAATTGTAAGAAAACATCGAAAAATTTGAATCAGGTTGAACTCAACTGTTTGAATATTTACGTTAAATATGTAAATTTGGAAAATTATAAAGACATAATTATCAAAATTGGTCAAAAACTCACAAAATAATCTTTAAACTAAAGGGAAATAACTGAAACTTGTATAGCTGTAATCGGGCTTCCAATATTAGAGATATGTTATATACTTATGGTTTCCAAAGGGTCATGGACTGCAATATACAAGAATGGCACTTTGCAATAAAAAAAACTGGTCAAAGCAAGATTTCTATGCAGAAATTAAATAATTGCTATAACCAGAAAAATATTTATCCACTATAATAAATAAGCAACATAGAGAAAATGAAATGAAATTGAATGGGGTTTAACGTCCTACTATTCTGCTCCTAAAATGGGCTAATGAAGATGGGAGTTCGTTCACCCGGACTATTAGCCTGACTCACACAGTAATTAAGAAACAATCTTCTATAAAAACGTTTTAACCTTGACATACTAAAATATTTGTAGGTAATTATTTCAGAATAGGTATACTAAAGGTATCCAATTAGAGTAAGTAATGGATGGATGACCTTGTATGTATATATAATAAATATAGATATATACATGCATATTCTTCTGAACAGGTTAATGATCGTTGCATAGTTTGATAGTTGACTGCTTCACTGATCAAATGCAATTTAACATTAGGAGATATTAAAGTGAATCAGACTCAAAAACACCCAAAAGGAGAGACGGGTGTGGTAACACTCATTCAACACAAACTAGGTAATTTCGGAACTAACATACTATCAAAGAATTAATTCAATTTCGCGTAGGGGTCTTTAGCAGTGGGGGGGCATACTCGCATTTGTTCAACCACTAGACCATTAAACACCAATACATCCCCGGACAGCGGCACTATGGCCTACTCTTAAATCGAATTTCAACTGTAATGGGGTCTTTTACGTTTACGACAATGTGTACACGGGACATTGGTTTTCCATACCATCCGAATGACTAGACAGTCGCCTTGTCAGGCCCTAGTGCACCATTGGCAAAGGCAAACCGCGTCTGAAAATCTCGATGAACGCGCGACCTCCAGGTTAGCGAGCCAGCGTCTTAAAAACGTAGCCACTGTTTTTTAAGACCATAGATCACAGTAGCCTACATATACCAGATTATTTACATTAATCGGAGAACAAGTCTGTGAAAATATCATAATCCGTACTGTGATTTTCACGTGGAGTTTTACTGTGGTTCAACAGTATACTATGGTTCATTTGAGCCACTAATTATTTACTGCGCATCGTTGAAGTTTGGCCTTAAAGGGACAGTCCCGAGAGAGAGAGAGAAATGGGGTTTAACGTCCACTCAACACAAACTAGGTCATTTCGGGACTAACATATGGTTTAACTTTATTTCAATAATTCGCTTGCGCTTAGGGGTCTTTAGCAGTGGGAGGAAACCGGAGTGCCCGGAGGAAACCCACGAGGTTGAGAAGGCGCCCCTATCTCCATGCCACATACGCTCACACCAGGGCTCGAAACCACAGCCGCAAGCCAGAGGTGGCCGGCCAGCTAGAGGTCGAAGCGCGGCACTCTAGACCACTAGGCCACCCCAACCCCCCATGGGACAGTCCCGATTTGAACAGAGCCTCGAAAATAAAAGTTCGAGTACATATGAAATTTAAACGGCAAAATATAGAGAATGGCCTAGTGTACTGAACTTGCCGCAAAATTTCGGTTCAAAAAACTGAGTCGTTTGGACGTGAACGTCAAAACTGCTTATCCGGACACGTAATCCTTTTAAGATTCTGGGTCAATTATTTCATTCGTGACCTGATAATCGTTCCCCGTTCCTTGAGAGGTCTATATAGTGAATGGCCCATGTGCTGTACTTGAAAGCGAAAGGAAAATTTCAGCTACTTATTTTTCATTTTAAAGAAAGCCCGGTTTACGTAGACGCCGCTTAATACAGCTCGGGACACCGGTCTTAATTTCCAGAAGAAGACTGACGTGTTTAAGTTGTTTGAACACGTACAACAAATACTGACTGGATTTCTCAGTCCTTTGGAAGGTGATTTTAAGGGATTTTAACACAACATTAAGCAGTTATATTCTTCAAAATATTATCGGGATTAGCCCTTTAAACTTTGTCATCATCAATGTTAGGACCTATCAAGGACTGTGTGTGTCACCCTTGCATTGAATGCACCTTTTGATTAACAAGCGCCTATTTACATCGGCTTTGTATCAAATAATATCTTTTAATCAATTTTAGCGTCAAAATATGTGACGTTAAGTATGTGTTATACGTGTTAAATAAGGCGTGGAATACGTTAGATGTATTTGATAGGGGGCAATCCAGTTTCAGAAACGCTCAACCAGCTCGAGGTTTGATTATCTAACGAATGAATTAAGAAAATCGAACAGATATAAATATATTTCTGCTGTAGTCCGTATTCGTTTCATAAACTTATAAACTGAATATGTCGGTGAGTCTTAGAATATGTCTATGGATTTCAATTTTATCAAGTGGATATGTTTCAGCAGAATGTCATTCAGAAGATCTTACATTATTTGCATGTCGTTTCTTCGATGGTATGTTCAACGGTGACTGCCAAAGCGCAAGAGACGCGAGAGCAGCGCGCTTAGCTGATCAAATAGCTACAACGACCACAACTTCAGAAGTCACAACCCAAGCAACAACCACCACGACAGAAGCTACAACCCCAGAAACTACTACAACCCAAGCAACAACCGCCACGACAGAAGCTACAACCCCAGAAACAACTACAACTACAATGACAGAAGTTACAACCCAAGAAACTACTACAGTGTCAGAAACTACAGCCCAGGCAAGACCCACAACAAGCCCGGAAACTACTACGATGTCAGAAGCTACTACAATGTCAGAAACTACAACCCAGGCAATAAGACCCACAACAAGCCCAGAAACTACTACAATAGCAGAAGCTACAACCAGAGAAACAACTTCAATGTCAGAAACTGAAACCCAAGAAACAACCACCTCGACAGAAGCTACAACCCCAGAAACAACTGCGATGTCAGAAGCTACAACCCCAGAAACTACTACGATGTCAGAAACTACTACAATGTCAGAAACTACTACGATGACAGAAGCTACAACCCCAGAAACTACGACGATGGCAGGTATGTTGGTTAAATTCAAAATACAAACGGTATAGATAGTTCCCAGAATCGGATTCAGCTGGATTTAATACAGACCCATTAATATGGTTCTTGGAAAATATAGATGGCGTCTTCTTGTTACAACGGAAGCAGCATAGATTGGCGGAATAGTCGATTTTAAATTAACAAAGCTGTTCCAAATATATCACCGTTACACCCAAATGACAGTTAGAATATCGTGAACATCGGTAAAAAAGAAACTGCCCAGCAAAATGACCGCTTCTTGTAAACAAATAGTGAAAAGGTATGTAATACCAAGGACCCTTTATGAAGCTTAAGATGTATGTCTATATCCGAAAGATCTCGGTTTCTGGCCCTTACTTCATTTTTGTCTGTATAACTGGACATATTCTGACTGTGATATTTAAATTAAGTCTATCAATCAATATTCGTACAATATTACAGTTTATGAATATTCACATATTATAGTATATGCATTCGATATTATATTATATGAATATTCATATGATATTATAGTTTATGAATATTCATATGATATTATAGTTTATCAATATTCATATCATATTATAGTTTATCAATATTCATATCATATTATAGTTTATCAATATTCATGATTTTATAGTTTATCAATATTCATATTCTAGCGCTATAGAGCAACTGATTTGTTGGATATTCAGCGATTTATAAATAGATAATTATAATAATTTATTATATCATATTGTAGTAAATGAATAAGGACTTGTCCTCAAATTCAATGTTTCATTAAGAATAAACTATAAAATTCATTTACTATAATATTCAAATATTATAATATTTATGTAATAATATTTTACAGATTTGGTATGCAGTAACACACGGTGTGCGTCATATGGAAGTGATAAAATTTGTTCGGTTTTTTTTTGCCCATCAAACGGTAAATGAAAACTGTTAGTCCGCTATCTATAATATTCTTATTATTCGCCAAATCTCACACTTAAGTAGACTCGAAGTATTTACTAAAAATATTATTTTCAACCTGAAATTGTATTGAATAATATTATACAGTTTATCACATTGGTATCGATAAACGAGGTGTGAAATGTCTGCAATTCTCATGGAGGGAATTTTTTTTTTATTTTATCGACGAGTGTTGATATTTATTGATATTAATATAAGGATGACTTCTGTCTCTATGTAATATTCATAGCACGACTTTCATGAGTAAACATGTTTAAACATCGAGGCGTAAGGCGAGATGTTAAACCTGTTAACGAATGAAGCGTGCTATAAATGACTTGTAATACTGACGCCTGCTCAACAGGATCGTTGTTATTGCACGGAACCCCCACCCCACTTCTATATATGATTTCTACTTAAACTGGCGTAAACCAGCAAAAATGTCCAATAACACTGAAAATGTCTTGTTATTGCACTGTTAGTGAGTTTAGTAGAAACAGTGGCAGTTGACTCAATGCCAGCGCGGCCTTGCGTTCCGTTGTACACCTTTGCCCCAAACCTTATGAATTCAATTCAACTCAATAGGGGCCAAACGTTTTAATATAAATATTTTTATCAAATTCAATGTGAGGTATTGAGACAATAAGACGATGAGCCCTATCAATTTCCTCGGTTCTCGGTCTATCATTCCAACTTATTCATATATATTAAAACTAAAGATGAGACTTTTAACCAGTATTGATAATAATATATATCCCATTTCCGCGTATATAGAAACTGACATGGCGTACCTTAGTCAAGAGTGGTGTTGCCAATACAATATGAACATGTTTGTTTTCTTTCAGCGTCTGATTGTGCGGGTATTAACTGCAAATCTGGTGAAATTTGTATCAAGAATAAGTGTACAACGTTGGGTATGTGTAGAATCTAGTTTTATTTAGTATAAAGTATTAGTGTCGCTATATATATTGTGTTATTAGTAAATATTATTATTCCGTACCATCAGCCGAATACACGACCATGAATACGGTCTATAAAATAAAATTCGCTGACAGATATAGCATGCAGTCTTTCCTTTATTGGTAAATAATAAAGAAAGAATGTTTGGCGATGTGTTCTGATGCAGGATCCATTACCTATCTAGTCCAAAATCGTAATGACAGTACCATTTAATTATTTTCAATCTAATTAAATTACAGATCTATACTTCGTTTCGTTTTCTTTTTTTTTTAATATGGATGGCCCACACTACATGAAGATCTGGCTCTTTGTAGCGATAGGTCGCGTAACCGAACACAAACTGGCGACCTATTCGGCTAGCGAGCTATTCGACCGATCCAGCTGGCAACCTGTTCGTTGGCAACCTATTCAGAATTAAGACAACAGTCGCCCAAACTCATCTATTTTTACCAACCAATAAAATCCAACGTTACGTCTATCAAATGAAAGTAGAATAATATATTATTTTTTTATCCATTAATTTAGCTGAGAATAAAGGTGTAATTGCGCATTATCGTACAAAATTCTAGACATTCAACTAAATATATTCCGAAAGATAATTAAATAGGCTTTCCAGATATTATTAGTAAAAGTTGTCACAGTCATATTAAAGGGATGCACTCTATTCCTAAACATGACCAATTTTTAAAAAGGATTTTCAAGGGAAAAACTTTTAATATCCCGTGTCAAAATTCGGACCATCGTACAAAATTCTGATGATCCAACTAAATATATTCTAACAGGCAATTGAATAAGCTTTCTAAATGTCATTAGTAAAAGTTGGCACAATCATATTAAAGGGGTGCGCTCTCATCCTAAACATCGCCAATTTTTTAATAATTTAAAGTGAAAGAACGGCAATATTCCGAGTCAACATTCGGACCACCGTACAAAATTCTGAGCATCCAGCTATATAAATTCGGAAAGGTAACAGAATAAGCTTTCCAAATATTATTAGTAAAAGTTGGCACAATCATATTAAAGGGGCGCACTCTACACCTGAACATAGCCAATCTTTCAACATTTAAAATGAAAGAACGGTAATATTCCGAGTCAAAATTCGAACCATCGTACAAAATTCTGAGCAACCAGCTATATATATTCTGAAAGGTAATTGGATAAGCTTTCCAAATATTATTAGTAAAAGTTGGCACAATCATATAAAAGGGGCGTGCTCTCAACCTGAAAATAGCCAATTTTTCAATATTTTAAACTGAAAGAATGGTAATATTCCGACTCAAAATTCGGACTATCGTACAAAATTCTGAGAATCCAGCTATATATATTCTGAAAGGTAATTGAATAAGCTTTCCAAATATTATTAGTAAAAGTTGGCACAATCATATTAAAGGGGCGCGCTCTCAGCCTGAACGTAGCCATTTTTTCAATATTTTAAACTGAAAGAAATTCTTTCAGTTTAAAATATTGAAAAATTGGTTATTTTCAGGTTGAGAGCGCGCCCCTTTAATATGATTGTGCCAACTTTTACTAACAATATTTGGAAAGCTTATCCAATCACCTTTCAGAATATATATAGCTGGATGCTCAGAATTTTGTACGATGGTCCGAATTTTGACTCGGAATATTACCATTCTTTCAGTTTAAAATATTGAAAAATTAGCTATTTTCAGGTTGAGAGCGCGCCCCTTTAATATGACTGTGCCAACTTTTACTAATAATATTTGGAAAGCTTATCCAATCACCTTTCAGAATATATATAGCTGGATGCTCAGAATTTTGTACGATGGTTCCAATTTGGACTTCGAAAAAAATACCGGTCTATCTTTACATATAGAATATTGAAAAATTGGCTATGTTCAGGCTGAGAGCGCACCCCTTTAATATGATTGTGCCAACTTTTACTAATAATATTTGGAAAGCTTATCCAATTACCTTTCAGAATATATAGAGCTGGTTTCTCAGAATTTTGTACGATGGTCCGAATTTTGACTCGGAATATTACCATTCTTTCAATTTAAAATATCGAAAAATTGGCTATTTTCAGGTTGAGAGCGCGCCCCTTTAATATGATTGTGTCAACTTTTACTAATAATATTTGGAAAGCTTATTCACTTACCTTTCAGAATATATAGAGCTGGATGCTCAGAATTTTGTACGATGGTCCGAATTTTGACTCGGAATATTACCATTCTTTCAGTTTAAAATATTGAAAAATTGTCTACTTTCAGTTTGAGAGCGCGCCCCTTTAATATGATTGTGCCAACTTCTACTAATAATATTTGGAAAGCTTATCCAATTACCTTTCAGAATATATCTAGCTCGATGCTCAGAATTTTGTACGATGGTCCGAATTTCGACTCGGAATATTACCATTCTTTCAGTTTAAAATATTGAAAAATTGGCTATTTTCAGGTTGAGAGCGCGCCCCTTTAATATGATTGTGTCAACTTTTACTAATAATATTTCGAAAGCTTATCCAATTACCTTTCAGAATATATATAGCTGGTTGCTCAGAATTTTGTACGATGGTTCGAATTTTGACTCGGAATATTACCGTTCTTTCACTTTAAATGTTGAAAGATTGGCTATGTTCAGGTGTAGAGTGCGCCCCTTTAATATGATTGTGCCAACTTTTACTAATAATATTTGGAAAACTTATTCTGTTACCTTTCCGAATTTATATAGCTGGATGCTCAGAATTTTGTACGGTGGTCCGAATGTTGACTCGGAATATTGCCGTTCTTTCACTTTAAATTATTAAAAAATTGGCGACGTTTAGGATGAGAGCGCACCCCTTTAATATGATTGTGCCAACTTTTACTAATGACATTTAGAAAGCTTATTCAATTACCTGTTAGAATATATTTAGTTGGATCATCAGAATTTTGTACGATGGTCCGAATTTTGACACGGGATATTAAAAGTTTTTCCCTTGAAAATCTTTTTTAAAAATTGGTCATGTTTAGGAATAGAGTGCATCCCTTTAATATGACTGTGACAACTTTTACTAATAATATCTGGAAAGCCTATTTAATTATCTTTCGGAATATATTTAGTTGAATGTCTAGAATTTTGTACGATAATTTGAAATTACACCTCTATTCTGAGCTAAAGGAATGGATAAAAAAATAATATATTATTCTACTTTCATTTGATAGACGTAACGTTGGATTTTATTGGTTGGTAAAAATAGATGAGTTTGGGCGACTGTTGTCTTAATTCTGAATAGGTTGCCAACGAACAGGTTGCCAGCTGGATCGGTCGAATAGCTCGCTAGCCGAATAGGTCGCCAGTTTGTGTTCGGTGGTCGCACAAGAGGTCATTCGGGCGGCCTTTGACCTATGACGTCAGACATTTGATTAACCAATAGGATTGATGTTTCAAGTTTATTACCCACTGTTCCGTGCAAAACACGCCCGAAGTTCGCCGCTATAGGCCGTTTCATTGGCTAACCCCTCATGCCAGCTACAACTCTTTCAGATCTTAGTGTGTGAAGACAAGTAAAACGAAACGACATAGAATCTGTGTTATAATCAAATTGGATGATTTTCTGCCGATTCTTGTAGAATATCCAGGGTTGCAGTTTGATCTAATTGTGTAATGTTGGCTTTAATCGCAAGAATTCCCGATCTAGCGACATCCCTTGAACTATGGGAGTTCACACTATAGGAATTGACGTCCTACTCGTCTGCTCCTACTGGCCTGATGAAAACAACCAAAGTATAGGTGTCACGATCATCAAAACATTATTAGTATGGCGCATTTCTTGCCACCATAATGACAAGGCTGTTTGTGTGTTAATGTTTTGTTTTCTGACCAACTGTATTTGCTTTTGCAGCTGATATTTATAGTTCTGAACCCTGTAACGGTGATGTTACTTGTCGCCTTTTCACCCAAGGTATGTGAGATTTGTTTACCCGAAATTGCAACAGCATATTGGACGTATTTTTAATTTTATATATATTTATCTACCATAAACAAAGAAGTGTTTATTCTTTTATCTACTTTATGTACGTTTAGAATACATGTGCAAGTAAAAAGGGGATTAAAATAAAACTCCCTACTTTACTGTGACTATTGTGTGTCCCATGGTAAATAATAAACGGATTTCTACGATTATG
This sequence comes from Patella caerulea, assembly GCA_036850965.1. NCBI lineage: Eukaryota > Metazoa > Mollusca > Gastropoda > Patellidae > Patella > Patella caerulea. The sequence goes on from JAZGQO010000007.1 coordinate 3,543,200, forward strand.
AAGAAACTACTTAACTTTGGTTATTATAAACTTACCTATGTGTTTGAAATAAACTCCGGTTAAATAAAATCCACTGCACAATTAAATATACCAACGAATACAAAAGTTCTCTCTTGTAAAACTGAACTTCTCACAAACTTTGACACCGAGAAATAAAAAATGGAAGCTTATTACGTCACTTATCGGAATGGATCATTTCGTATAAGGGGGTTAAAGCAGTTCAATTTCTGTGTTGGTGCGTTCGATTACAGGCGCTTACTCTAGCCACCGCGAATGCGTTCAGGTTACCGATGACGTCATGTGAACGGCTTACTCGCACCAGACCGAAGGAACCTGCCCAAGGACCAGGTTACTTCTGGAAGTATACCATTATTCAACATGGAAGCAAATGAATTATTTGATGGAAGTTATATTTGCTGATAAAGTTTAGGCGACGGAATAATTATTGTTGACACTTTTCTCAGTAGTGTTGTGTTTATTTTAGTGATTCTACCTCTTGGTTTAACGATTCCAAGAATTAGAAAAAGCCACTGAGCGTCCTTTCAGTTGCCCAAAGACACGCTCGATCGCAGAACTAAGATGTTTATTAAATATTTTTCTTTCTTGATAACGGGTCAGTTTCCCCAAACCAATGTATGGAGTCATAAATTCCATGGCTAAAGAGAGCAGACTGGGTCCCCAAGTAAGAATTCTTCCTACTGAATTTGGTAACTGATTAGAGGAAAGTCTTCAAAACCCTAGCGTCATGTGTACACCCAGACCAGCCGATGTGAACATGAGTAAATCGAATTCGATGATCACATAGCCTACAGCCTGGAGTACACCGAGTGACCTTTTTGCGGTTTAATGTCTGATATTCGATTGTCCTTCATCTTGGGCGCCATAATTCGAATATGACAGCCATCCATACCTCGGGTTATTCCGGGAAATTTACAATATTTAGCAAAACCGTATAGTGTGCGATCATAACCTTACCCTCCTAACTACAATTCTTGTAAGCCATGGAGCTCGTTAACAAAGTTAACAATCGTTACATTGGTTGAACGAAAATGTGATTTAAAGTACGTTCTGCGTAATATGGGCTTTATTTCGCTTCTCTGGATTTAATAGTTGCAATGAGGTACCAATGAAAAAGTCTAAAGTTTGTTGATGGATTATTGTCTGCTCGTTGTTATTTATCAGAGCATCAAGCATAATTAATTGTTTGGGGGCGTTTATCTTCCATTTTGATATCCGAAGAAAGCGCCGCGCCCTTCGATTACCCATTCCCACTGCGCATGTCGAAACGTACTCGAGGATCCTGGCCGAGTAAGCACGGAGCAAATAATCGAACGCGACATGTATGAATAAGCTATTGCTCTGAGACCCAGTAATGAGTTTGGGCGTTTACAAACATAAATACGCCCATAGTCCGATATCTTGTTTCCGCCTTATATTAATTATTTGGTTAGAGAATTCGGAGGGAATATTTTTCTTTTAAATTACATTTGTTTTACTGGCCTTGAATATCACCCATGAATATTTTTAATATTTCCTGATGATGAACTTAAGCAGTCCTGCCAATTAACCTCGGCAATCTGCTGTAGCCGAGGTAGGCCTAAATTCCGATGTATTTTACATTTGCCTCGGCAAAATTAATAGCCGAGGCCATTGAATAGGAATATAAGGGGTTTTTTTTATAGATAAATACCAATAATTATTATCAACAAATCATACCGCGTATAGGTTTATTTATCGGTAGATAGTTCCATATATTTCTATTTCTCTTTGAATAGTATTTCTGGTGTGTTCAGAATTTTATAATCGTGAAATTCACAAGGCTGTTTATCCATAATATTGTATTCTCAGTTGTTAACGAATTATGAAATCCGCGGAGAATGGAATTTTCCGATGGCATTTCGTAGATCGCGATCATGTCCCAGCTAATCAACGCTTTGAATTATATTGCCGTAAAAGGTACCATGTCATATGAGTTATTGTATGCTAAATTGATGGTCTGCATAATTAACACACAAAACCAAATACTACACGCAATCTGGCGTGTGATTTTTTGTTTTAAATACATTTTTATAAAGACGATAAACGGTGTTTAGACATCCTGAACTGTTCTTATCAAAGTTGACTATGATTGACTGGGCTGTAAATGTGTTTTATAAAAATATATATAATATTATACACGGGTGAAATTACGGAATGAAAAGCAATATTATACATGTATATACGAGTATTCGTATAATCGGTAAATAAAATTTAGTAGACTGACAATAAAATGGTTCAAAATTAATGTCATTGTCTCCAGTTGCTATTTTCTTGCCCAAACTCAAACGATCGAAAAGGCCGTGTGCTGTTTTGATTACAACACACGTGGTTGTCACAAATTACACCCATCAACATAATTACGATGGTTTAGCCCATAACGTCACGTGCATAATGTTGTGATGGACACAGACGAAAATACAAGCAAAAACATTGACTTTCCAAGAGAGAACCCCTTTTTTCCGTTGGGATGTTTAATTGTGCAATTAATTCTATTTAACCGGAGGTGATTTTAAACACATAGGTAAGTTTATAATAACTTAAGTAGAGTAGTTTGTTCATAATCGTAGAAATCCGTTTATTATTTACCATGGGACACACAATCGTCAATAGCATACTCACCAATTGGAAGCTTTCAGAAGAATAATTCCAAATTCCCATGTACTTTCAGACCGCAATATATCCCGGGCATAGAATGTACCTCTAAGATCAAAGAGATCAGGCGCGGATCCAGAGGGGGGGGGGGGGGGGTCCACACCCCCCCCCCCCTGCTCAGCGACATAAAAAAAAATAATGCCTTGCATCAATGAAATTAAATCACAAAGTGATCCTACATCATTATAAAAATGATTTCTCTGTTTAAAAAGCTCAATTTGTATGTATGCCTAAGTAATTTAGAGACGATGATGGCAGATTTCCGTGACAGAAACCTGGCAAACCCCCTCCTGCAAAAATTCCTGGATCCGGCCCTGGCGATATGACGTCTTAGTTATTTTTGTGATTTATATTACTACTTATCGTGGCAAGACTGTTCTGGTTATTATGTTTTTATAATTTACAGGTGATCGATGTGGGTCGGTATACTGTTTACACAATGTGGCAAAGTGTTCGAATGGTGTCTGTAGAGGTCAGTAAAATTTACAAAATATGAACAGTTCCCAGTTACCATTGATCGTTAGATTTACGTAAAGTTTACGTCGTTATGGTTAGATTTTGGTTTGCGTTCAATAATAGTAAAATTTTTCGGTTAAATTTAGAAATATGAACACTGGTGTCGTTTTTAAATATATGAACAGTGTTTGTTAAAAGTTCACATGTGACAGTGTATAAACGTGGGTAAGGTTTTTTTTTTACGCGTCCCCATTGGAGCCCCACACAAACTCACACACCTGCACACACATTTTAATGTGTATCAGAATGACCAAGAAGTGGTTGTTTTTGTATTTGAACGCATTCTTTGTATTTAGCACAACAGTAAACATTTTGAAAGTATTTTCCCTTCATCTTAAGAGCTCTTCGGAATAACATCATTGTATCCATTAAAGTAGATAAAGTACAAGTATCCATTGTATCCATATTTATATACATTAAAGTAGATAAAGTACAAGTCCATAGTAACACTGTGGTTTTAATTGACTATAGTTACAATAGTCAGTGGTTATATAGTATATAGGTAACTAGCACAAAATATGTATACACGGGTGTTCATCTGTTGTATAAGGTATAACTTAGGAACACCAAATGGGTAATAATCCATGATTATTAATGGACCATTGTTACTGACATTTGAGTCAAGGAACATATTTTTAAATAAAATAGCTTTCCATTATTTTTATACGTCCACACGGTTGAGTCCTTAATGGTTTGTCTTGAAACTTTCTTTACTTGTTTCTTATGCTTCTAAGGATGCTTCCTATAGTGTTTGGTGCATGCCCGACCCCAAGGACATAGTCGCGCCAATTTTGGGTATTTAGTTGTCATATACGGGGCGCATTTCTTAACGGATCATTTTGAAACTTTGGGTATTTATTCCTTATACCATAGGATCACATCTATAATTTTGGATGCCCTCAGAGACAGAGCCAAGCCCTTTGTGTGTTTGTCTGTTGCCTGCAGGCCGCATTTTTTTAAGGTTCGTCTTGAAAACATTTCAAACTTATTCTGTATAACCTAAAGATGACTTCTATTATTTTTGGTGCATGCCTGACCCCAGACAAATCAAATATGAAAGTGTAATAATCTTAACAAAAATAATAAATGAAAAATGAGCTTAATAAATAATAACAGTTTTGTATATGTCAACAAACCAGGGACGATCTTATAATGGTTAAATGGGATAATGTTCCAATACTCAATTTTGTGAAAATCATTTTGTACTACACACGATTACACCTGTGATTGACGTTTCGTTGATGTTGTTCTTAGTGTTTAACGTCCGCTTCCACCGAAGGCGATATCGCAGACAAGACTCAATTTTCATCTTTTATTATCTTAGCGCACGCGCAGGAGTCTTAGCTGTGGAAGGAAACCGAAGTAAACCAATGAGGTTGAGGAAACGCCAAACAACCACATACGCTAACAACTGGTATCGAAATCACAATCGCAAGCCAGAGGTGACCGCCCCCCCCCCTCCACCCCCTCGTCGTTATTGTCTATTGATTTTATATATTTATATGTTTTCTTTTAAAGGTAGGTGTAGGTACCCTGGTCTGTGTTATTCGGCTGAAGTTCGTGGTACTTGTAACACTGCAACAGGCGTGTGTGAAAGTAAATATTCCAGTTTGTATTATATTATAGATGAGTGGCACCAAGTTATAAAATAAATGATGACCAGAGAAGTTCAATGGGTTTCTTTAGCATCATCAAAATAACAACAATATTATAATATACTTTATCGTGTACTTAACTACCATCATAATATCAACAGTGAGAAAGAGAGAAAAATCGGGTTTAACGTCCACTCGACATAAACTATACTAGGTCATTGTGGGACTAACACCTGGTCCAATGTTTTATTTCAATAATTTGCTTGCGCGTAGAAGTCTTTAACAGTAGAAGATAAACGGAGTACCCGGAGAAAACCCACGAAATTGGACAGGCGACCCTACTCCTTGCCACGTACAACTGGGGATTCGAAACCACACCAGTTGACTCAGTGACAGGCTTTATGATGTAGCGCGCACGTGCTAACCATTTGGTCATCCTACACCCCTTACAATATCAACCACAATACTTTATTTTGTAATATGCTTTATAATGTACTTTAGATTCTTTCCCATTTCTTTTTATCTTCTCACTCCACGAACTAAAATGCCTGGATATTAACCCAAAATTTCAAAAATTGACTGTTATTCCATTATGCAGGACTGTTTTTCTTTTGCTTTTGGTGACTTAAAGGGACAATAACACTATTGGTGGCTTGGCAGCTCGAGAAAATAAATAATAGCCTTATTCTAAGTACTAGATGTTTAAGTTCTGTTGTGTAAATTATCTATTACAACCTATTTTACTTGTCCAGAAGGTTCGAAAATATTTTAAAATGCAAGTCACATTTGAAAAGGTTTACGTTAGACTTTTCAAATCAATTAGTTGAATTTTTCCAATTTTTTTAAATAAGGTGTGCGAAGAAGAATTTTATATCATCAATTAATTGGAATATTGTATAATAACGCAATTTGCTGACCAGAATGAAGATGGGGACAAATTATTCAGTTTCAACAAGAGTGGTATTGTGGCTTTAAACAACTTTATGTGTCTGTATCATAAGTCTTAATAAAAGGACAAATCCTAGCCCAGTTCGAAACAGAACAGTTAGGACGTTAAACCCCATTTCATTTCATTTCATTGTCACATTATAAAATTGTGTTTTAATATTTTCAGCTTCGTGTACCACAGCGGTAGATTGTCACGACAACCCATGCATTGATGGTGAATGTTCTTGTAAGTGCACACCTCTTCAATTCAACTCAACTGCATCTTCGCCTACTTAGTCCCGAAATGACCTAGTTTGTGTCGAGTGGGCGTTAAATCCCATTTCCCTCTCTCTCTTTTATCTCTGCTTACTATTATGTGTAGCCAATGTACAAATTAGTTAAAAGATACATTATGAGAGAACATTTTTATGTCACTGCTGATAGTATGCCTCGTGTTTCATTGGTGTCTTGGTGGTGGGTTGACACCCTTGAAGATACATTATGCGAGATTAGATAACGAGCTGGCAAGCATAATGAAAAGGAATTTGCTAAAACTTCCAGTTAAATTGATACCCTCTGAACCGAGGATTTAGAGATTGAATTTTCGGCCTAGCCTCGGTCATCATTACTAAAGAGAGAGAGAGGCAGGGGGTGTCCACTCGACACAAACCAGGTCATTTCGGGACTAACATATGGGTCAACTTTTTTTCAATAATTCGCTTGCACGTAGGTTGGTAGCAGTGGGAGAAAACCAGAGGACCCAGAGAAAACCTACGAATCTTGAACAGGCGACCCTACTCCTTGTCGCGTACATCCGGGGGATTAAAACCACACCAGTTGACTCAATGACACACCGTGTGATATAACATTCGGCTATCCAACTCACCGAAATTTTCTACAGTCAGTATCTTCTTGAGTTGAACTTATTAATGGCGTGGTATTTTCAATCCCATATACCATTTCTCTCTAATTTTCAGATCCAGCTTGTGACGACCAACCAAGATGCTTGTAAGAACACAAATATTTTTTATTTTTTGTAGTAATATTTTATGACTTTGTAAACTGCGTTATTAGAGATCTCCGTCGATATTAGAGTAGGTCATGTTGATGCGGCTCAGGAAACATATGATACATAGCACAAGGTACGGCGCATGCGCGTCTTCGTTAGCTTAGTCTGAGCAAAACTGTGAAGCGTTTAACCTAATTTCTTTGCATTTCATATTTGAAGTCTAATCAGTAGACCAAGCAAGCTTGACATGATAGTACGTCTATTACTTGCAAGGACCCTTGTGTTTTTATACGCCCACATTTTCATGTGGACGTATTATGTCGTCGCCCCTGTCCGTCCGGACGTCCACAATTTGGTCACAATACTTATCTGATTTTGACGAAACTTGAAATATAGATCTCGGCTGCTTTCGATATTGGCATGTATCGGATCAAAACTTCATCGATTATGCCCCTTGATTGTACGAAAAATCACGTTTTTAGCTTGTGGATAGGTCACAATTTTGAACCGATTTTGATGAAACTTGACATGCATGTTTATAAGCCAAAGATCTTGGTTAGACAATATGAACCAGTCCCCCACAAGCGTTATGGATATGGTCGTGGGGTCCGAAAATACCCATTGTATACGCAGAAGGGTTTTAAGCACTAATATACAGAAATGTTATCAAACCATCAGCCGAATTCTATCTCTATACGATGTAATATATACTTTATTTTTATTTTCAGTGAAGATGACAAATAAAGAACCGGATAGTGCATAAGACTTTTTGTTTTAATTAGTGTTTTATAGCGTTGTAAATAGGGTTATCAGTCCAAGCCAGCTGGTTGACAACCCAAGAAATTTTATACAAACGTAAACCTGTCATATGCCTAGAATTAGATACATCCACAATAGCCAGTCTTTTTGTGTTTGTTTGTGTGTCTACGGGGTTGTCTTCCGAGTTTCTATTTGGTTGTAAAATGTGTCAACCTACAACTAAAATGTACGCAAGGACGCTGGAACGTCCGGAGAAACATTGGGACAAGGGTTCCGGGGTTGAGAGTAATCCAGGGATTCGTCCCCGAGAAAAAGTTTTGAGAATCGGGTGCATAAACGATGAATTCTGACATCTTCTGGCAGGAAAACAGTTAAAACATATTAGATTAAAATACAACTCTGATCACTAGGGTCAATTACTGATTCGGTTCACTTCGACGTAGCTTATCGGACAAAATTGCGTTGCTGCGATCTAGCAAAGAACTCCGTGACTGCTTTACATACATCTACTTGGTGCATGCGGTTTTTATGAATAAATTCAAATTGTGTGAACCCGCACTCAAGTCTCCACTCACTAACCGGAGACGAGCACGATATGGGATCTCCCCCTTTAACTCGTATTCCTGATGTGAAGTAACGAATGCGAGTTTTACCACATCTGGACGTTGCTAGGTTACCTCACAATTCCCGAACTTATAGCCACGTTATCTACAGACACGTGAACAGTAGCATCCAATCAGAGGTTGTGAACAGTAGGAAACCTTGACATCAAACGAACCTTAAACTTTGAAACGGCTGTAGGAACATGTATTCAAGGGAAATCGTATGTCTAAGTTAATCTCAACAAACTTTCACTTAAACATACGTAACTTCCTGTTATTCTCCTCAGGGGCGTTTTAAGGTTTATCATGGCGGAGGCTATATTATTTTGAGGGCCCTCTTTCGCGGGGGGGGGGGGGTGCAGCCAATTGATCGATGACTTTGATGCCAATGCAATGACTCTGGTCTTTTCCCTTAGCCAGAAGGGCCCTTTTGTCAGGAGTGGGGCCCCTTTGTCTGCCTTTAGGGCCCTTCTAAGTAGGGTATCAGAAGACCACAGCATCAATGTTGATTTAAATTGACAAATAATTTGCGTTTTCAATGTTGAAGATTTTGGATGATATTGAGTTCGAGACTTAGCTACTTCAATCTATTTCAATATACTTTTGTGACAAAGTGATCTCTACATCATATTGAAATATAAATATACAGATAGAACTTTTTGACCTCTGCTGGTTTTTGAACATTAATGATTTTGACGTGTTCAACTCGACACAACTTTTCTAGGCACGGACTTATTAGATCATCTAATACGGACTACACAGGAATGGCCTCTGCTCGTTTTGACAAAAGGCACGAACTCATTAATATGCAGTGCAGTTACAGATACTAAATTCTCATAAATAAACAATGCCAAATATGTACATCCGCTCGTGTATCAATACACAAAAAATGTTCAATTTCCCACTGATCAACATTTAATGTAAAAAGGTTTCTGGTTTGTTACGGTATTCGTGGTTCAAGACCCGACTCTTGTTGTACCTCCATATATAATAGTTTTATTATTCTTCTAACATATCATGTACAAAACAACTTGTAGTTGAGAATCCAATAATTAGCTTGTGTTGAGGGAACCATGGTCCTAGCTTGGCTTGACACAGCATGTCAACTCCTAGCTTGGCTTGACACAGCATGCCAACTCCTAGCTTGGCTTGACACAGCATGCCAACTCCTAGCTTGGCTTGACACAGCATGCCAACTCCTAGCTTGGCTTGACACAGCATGCCAACTCCTAGCTTGGCTTGACACAGCATGCAAACTCCTGACTAACTAACATGGCCGCTGTCCGTTTTAACTCGGGTTAACTTTGCGACGCCCTCGCCTAGCCTTGTATGTAGGTTAGTTCGTATTCTGTGTTTATAAACCCTTCTAGATAACGGATCTTATACACATTTGGCTACTGTATTATGTCAGAGTTAACACTCCGTACAGTTTGCTTTTCAGACAGGTTGATATTAAAATCAGTTCCACTTTCACGTGTCAAGTGGTGTGGTTTCGAATCCCTGGTTGTAAGTGACAAGGAGTAGGGTCGCCTGCCCTTGTGATGTTTCTCCGGTTTTCTCCCACTGCCAAAGACCCCAACCCGCAAGCGAATTATTGGAATAAAATTGAACCATATGTTAGTTCCAAAAGGACCTAGATTGTGTCGAGTGGACGTTAAACCTTCTCTCTGGCAAAGCTAGGGGTCGAATGATACGAAAACCGAGGTCACATATAACCATTGGCATGCACGTATAAAATCCTGTTATACTGTAGCAATATTGCTTGAATTTTCGCTCTTTTAGTCAGCAGTATTTCATTTATTAACATTTTTGGCTAATTATGAGAGAGAGAGAGAGGGGGAGAGAGATGGGGTTTAACGTCCACTCGACACAAACTGTGTCATTTCCGGACCCACCCCGACCAATTAGATAATTGAAAGTCAAAGCCCAAAGCTACGAAACTACCATATCTTTGGACAACCGTCAAATAGCTGCTTGATTCTGGAAGGGAACATGTATAGCAATTTCTATCAGCAGAATCTCCCAGGCAAGTCTGACTGGATAAGGTTTGAGGGAATGGCAATACTGTAATTTACTACGTTTGTATCCTGTATCTATTTATCTAGTTATGATACATAAAAACAACTGCTGCATTGTTATTCTTGGTAAGACAAACATCGTAACCACTGGAAAGACAAACGTCTTAACCAACTGAGATACATAAGAAGAGAATACACAACGTGAAGGGAAAGCCAAAGACGAAAAGCGAAAATACTAGTACTTAGTATAAGGCTATTATTTATTTTGGGGGCTGCTATGCCAGCAAGAAGGTTATTGTCCTTTTAAGTCCTTGGTCACGATAAAGCGTAATATACTAAGACGCTGACCCAGATAAATAAGATTAAAAATTCAAGTATGGTGATTGTAAACATGTTTATAATTGTAGGGTGGCCTAGTGGTCTGGAGTGCCGCGCTTCGACCTCTAGCTGGCCGGTCACCTCAGGCTTGCGGATGTGGTTTCGATACCTGGTGTGTGCGTATGTGGCATGGAGATAGGGGCGCCTTCTCAAATTTGGTGGGTTTCCTCCGGGCACTCTGGTTTCCTCCCACTGCTAAAAACTCCTACGCGCAAGCGAATTATTGAAATAAAATTAGTCCCGAAATGACCTAGTTTGTGTCGAGTGGACGTTAAACCCCATTTCTCTCTACATATATATATTTATATCATAATTTTTCTTACAGTTGTATGTTTTTATACAATAACGCCGAGTGACTGTGTTTGTGCGTATGGGTGGGTTCGGGAGAATATAACATAACAAAGTTTTATTTCTGAAAGCGACGTCGATAGCTTAAAGGGACAGTCCCGATTTGAACGGGTTCTCAAGAATAAAAGTCTGAGTAAATATGAAATTAAAACGCCAAAATATCAGAGAATGGTGTATTGACCATGTCTCAATATTTCACTTTTAACGCACTAAACTCCGTACGCAACGAATATGCTCAGAGCACTACAAAAAAGTAAGATAGGCCATACCCTTTAAAAATTATAGAGTTCAATGTCCTTGTTCCAAAAAGCTGACTAAGGCAATATAGAAAATATATTCCGATTCTCAGATACCGTCTCAACAATTGAATGGAGTCGCCTAATACCACCGTAGTATGGGTCAGGAACTGAGTATGACGTCATATCAAAATCAATGTGCAATGGTCTAAGGAACGAGCGTGCCAACTTTCATGTCGATCCTTGCCCTCAAGCAACAAGATGAGTTGGGGTCAGCCCCTGGTCCAAAAATAAAATCATTTGAAATAATTACCAAGTATACAAGCGGGGCCAAAACCATGCCACTTGACCCGAGCGACTTTATGATCTAACTGCACGTGCCATCCTATTCATCCATTCCTCACCACCATCAGAACATGGAGGACGTCGGTGATTGCCCACAAGAATAAGTAATTGTGCACAACCTTGAAATTTGATGCGAGTATGACTCTGGCTCGTTAGCCCGCAGGACGTGTGATACCCGAGTTCGTCGGAATTGTCCTCCCCGGTTTCCCCTTGTCAGTGGTACCTGAAGTTCCCGTGTACACATTGACCAAACGACCAGTAGGCACCCAGTATGAGCAGAACAGTAGCGCGTAAACCCATTTTATTTCCTTTGTCTGTTAAAGCAGCAATTTCATATTTTCAAGTTATATTTTTAAAATATATTAAAATAAAGCCTTACAATAGATGGCATCTATAAAAAGTCCTACCCTGTTAAAGAATAATCCAATTAGTCCTATAATTCACTATTTCCAGTTGAGAAATTAGCAAAAATATCATTTTCAACTTCAAAGTCAAACGTTTGAAGATAGCTATTCCATGGGGGTAATAGAAAAACAAGGGAGGTAATCGTGTTATTATTTCCTGTGTAAACGATTTCTAATAGTGGTACATAATGCCTATGATCGTCTAGCTGGCAACCTATTGATCAAAAGACATAGAAATAATTATGTTTTGACTTTCGTAGAAAATATGTAATTCTCACTTTAAGTTAACCTTTGAATATGACTGCTCCTTTCCGCTCCAAGTTTTTTGATGGACTTGTTTTTGACTGATTGTTTATGAACCAAAATATTTCTATTGCAAGGCCTAAATAGCGACCCAAATAAAATCGCCCTACAAGCTTATATGAAGTGCAGATAAACTGTATTTAATGTAGCGTAACAATGGATACACCACTGACTTTATACACAGGAATATAAAGACATCTTAAACTGGTGATGTATTTTAAATCTTATGATATAGTTTTATATTTAAATATTTAATCTTATTTAATCTTAAGCGAATTATTGAAATAAAATGAAACCATATGTTAGTCTCAAAATGACCTAGTTTGTGTCGAGTGGACGTTAAACCCCATTTCTCTCTCTCTCTCTCTCTCTCTCTCTCTCCCTCCCTTTACATGAGTGTATTTATGAAATAAAATGAAATGGAGTTTAACGTCCTACTCTTCTCCACCTAAACTGGGCTAATGGAATACAGGGAGTGTATTTAGGCCTCATTGTAAAATAATTGTCACCATAGTGAATAACCAGAGGCGGATTCAATGCCCCTTGCGCCCCCCCCCCCCCAATTTTTTACTGAAAGTGCCTTTCTACTAGCTTTTTTGCTCGATTTTGAGGCTCTTTTTCTACGATTTTCAAACGTTTAGACGAAAATGTCAGCCAAATGGCTCTTGAATTAGCTAGAGAGGCAAGGAAATGACGTCTCTGCGGTCAGTGCCCTCATTTTGCGGCGCCCCCACCCCCCTTTCAAAATTCCTAGATCCGCCCCTGATAACCTTGAACTCTGTTATCCCTTAACACCAGTTCATTCACCTACCTGTATATCTACTTCTACCTGTACGTGTAGCAGTGGACGCTTACGGCTAGCCCCCGGATCCATTCACTCTTTTTGATTTGTTTTTGTTTGTGGTCTCTTAGTATGATGTCTTATCTATATATTTGTTTTTGTGTAGAATTGTGTGTGGTGCAGTCCCCCTGCACTTACAATTAGTGATAACGGTAGAACAGAATATCAAACAGATACATAAATACATCAACAATACTTAAACTTTACAGGAACACGCCAGAACCGTACTTAACTATATTAAATCACAATATTGGTGTCGGTCATTATCACATAATGTGATAGAACTGGTTAAACACTTTCCATGTATGATTTTAACACAGAGATCATTGCTACGACAGAGGAGTAACAAAGGTTTCATGAATCGGAAGTGACGAACGCCAAAGGAAAACACGAGTAATCCCACTAAATAACTGTCTGAAGTGACGAGTGGCAACAGATACATAGGCGAATTTCTGCACACTGATAATTCCGTCGAAGACCAAAAGTTGTTAAATGGTACTGCAAGGGGATATCTGACAATCCAATAAAGTAATTGAGTGTCATTAGAGACATTTGGCAAGTGGCATTTCTCCTATCGTATACGTGATACGTTGCGTCAGAGTAGTTTTAGAGTTTTGGCAGATTCTCGCGTCGCGTACGTATGCGTCACTCAGCTGAGCTTAGTTCTATAACAGCATGATGGCGGTTATCTACCAAGATCACCATCAGTACTAGTCAAGTACCTAGCCTACAATTTCCCAGAGTGAGTGAAGTCGCTCGAGAGTCGCTGAGAAAAAAAAAAAGAAAATTGATGTCGCATCTTATTTTAAAAAAAACCCATTGGCTTCGACATGACAGCAATTTTTGGTTTCACTAATTTATCATTTATACCCCTTTACCATAGAATCACATCATTTACAGATTTGGAAGGTCCCATTTCTACTTAAATTTATCACGTAGTTCAACCAGCATACAGACAGACAGACGGGAAAAGTCTGAAAATTCCGAGAAAACCCCATCAAAAATAATGATTAAATCCCTGTCTTTATTATGGTTAAATTCACCTTCGTGTTCTAGAATACACATAGATTCATAAAATCGTTATGATAAACATTTCAGCGTCTAACAAGACGACAATGTTAAACGGACGATCTCCGTATGAAAGCTGTTTGATACGGACTGCCGTATCCGTGTGCCGTATCACGTATGAGAAATACACACACATTGATGACGTCACACACAAAATTCATACGGATACGCGATACATAGTAGGAATTTACGCTTGCCAAGAGTCTCTATTAGATAAGACAAACCGAGAAAAATAGAAATAGTCCGTATATTCCCTTGTTTGTATTCATTCTATAGGGGAGACCGGGGCACATTGAACCATTTTGTTTACATACATGTTTGTCCTCCATCCATATCAAATGTTTTTATTGGCAGATCTCTTTACTTTATTGTATTGTTTGAAGACACATCATAGTTGCTATCGTGCATCAGATTCAATTAAATTTTAAAAAAAAACACACATTTTAATCCACTTGACCATTATAGTGGTTCAATGTATCCCTCTTTACAAAATAGTCGGGGCCGGATTTCCGGATTAACCACATAATTGGGCACATTAAACAGTGTTAAAAATTCCATGTCAACATAGATCTGGATTTAGATCTCATGCCTAGTCACTTGTTTCGTAGTGCCACCATGAATCTGCAAACAATCGGTGTTTAGTTAAGAACAAACATCCACAGATTTTACACCCGTGCAACGATATCAACACGCAAGAGTCTGGATCCCCTAGGCTACACATCGCCGTAAATTTAAATTGCACATAAGTTGGAAGTTTGGAGGAATCAAATTCAACTTTTGTACTCTAGTCCTCGAGACCCATTGCGCCCCTGAATGGCACAGCCTAGTTTCGAACACTGCTCCCATGAAGCCATGAAGTTTTAATTCTTTTTATACGATAGTCTTACAGAGTTGGATCAACTGCTATTCTAAATGTTTCGTTTTTATTTTCAAAGACATTTTTTGAAAATTCAAAATGGATCAAGCCCTTTTTAACCTGGATTTTAGATTAGACATACAGGAACTCCCTAGGCTAAACAAATTATTAAATGATATATAGTCTATTTTGCACCATGGTTCAAGGTACTTCATTGAAAGTAGTTCATGATCAAAATTTTTTTTTAAAAAAATCAATACGCCCTCTTATATGGACCAAGCGAACGTTTATCTCGATTGTAGATTAGACATATTTATATGACCTGGTTTTAAGTACAAGAATTTCCTAGGCTAAGCAGTTAACATGTATGGAAAAATGATAAGTGCAAGTGGTGCATTTTCACTTTCAAGCGCTCTTTTGAAAACAAATCATTGCCTTAAAAAATAATTGACAGCAAAAAGTAATCTCACTCCTGTGTATAGTCTGGTTTGTCTAGTATTATTTATAAAGGATATATCCATGGTGGTTCAATATACCCAAATGTTCAATGTACCCCAGTCTCCCTTACTTTATAAAAACATGATAATGCACGAGCTATCAATCTGTTTTTCTTTCCGTGTTCTCTTGTCTAGTGGCAGTCAATTCATTTTATGAATTGTCAGATATCCTCTCAGTCTCACACAACAACGTTTGGTCTTCGAAGGAATTATTAGTGTGCAGAAATTCACCCATTAGTAGCATTATTGCAGGTGATAACAGAGTCAGTTTCGTACATAATATAGGGTTTATTTACAACGGAAAAAGTATTTAAAACAGATACAAAGATAGGCCTATAACAACACCAGAGAATCTATTACTATTACTATAGTGGAACAACTATTACGACAGGAACACATCTAACCATATTGAATTTACCATTCTGCCCCGCTGCCAATGCAGCGACTGGACTCGGGCGAGTCCATACGCCGGTCTCTGCCGTCTCCACTCCGCAATCCACGAAAGATTCCGGTTCCGGAACCTACATCTAATCTCGGCTGTATGACAGTAAGTGATATGTACCTACGCCCATACATTTGCGATGCGTCTACCGGTTTATCTCAACAGGAAAACTTGACACCGTGGGCGAAACCAAACACAAATTGGCGACCTATTCGGCTAGCGACCTATTCGACCAATCCAGCTGGTAACTTGTTAGTTGGTCGCTAATTTGTGTTCGGTATGGGCGCAACCATGTTTCATCCGGGTCCTTTAAAGTAGTTCCAATATGGCGGAATTCGCCATACAGCCGAGTCTAGCAGATGTAGGTTTCGGAATCTGTCGAGGCATGCCGAGTGTGCCGCCTCGTCGTCTGCTCCCCCTCTCTCCATGGTTGTTTGCTAACTGTGAGTAAACTACTGTATATAAAGCCTCCAACACTTATACCCACGTCAGACTGGAGTTGCGTCCTTACTGCGCTTCTACTGCGACAAAAAATGGTCTCAGAGCGAGTCAAGATCACCATAAGCGTGGTAACAGCGCGGTGGAAACACTAGATATCGTGCTGTGGTCTCCATGGTCGCTAATGTTCGCCGAGCCACGACGTTTGTTTTGAACATGCGCATATGATGTGGAAACGCGAGATATCGTTCTGTGGTTTCCATGGTCGCCAATGATCACTGAGTCACAGCGTTTGTTTTGAGTATGTTCAAAGCAAACGCCAAGGTCCTGTCATATGACATTGAAAACCGAGAGAACGTGGTGGGTAGCAAGGGTCGCGCGATAAGCGTGGTAACATCTCTATGAACGTAGCACACGCGCAGTACATACGTGGAAAAGACGCTGCGAAAATTGTAACATTTGCAACGGTGCCTTCATGGCGTCTTAACCACAACCCTCACGCGTTAACCGAGACCCCACCAAGCGCTCTGAGTCCTTATGGCGTTGTCATAGCGATGTTACGATGATTCCACCACTGTTGCGCGACTGCATCACGACCTCATGGGGCTACCTCTAAAGCATATGGCGATTTTATGAGTTTCCGACAACGTGTATGGCGTTCTTAATACGACCATGGCGCGGTTACCAAGCTTGCATTATTCGCTTATGGCGACCATGCATTTCATGCACGACTTGCTTTGAAAACGGACGATTCAAAGGTCATCTTGAAAATTCGAAAAAAAATCGAACCAGCTTGCATAGTTGCGGTGATCACGTGGAGGAAACGCACGTGTAGTCCAGATAAGACGTGTGGTTGAGCGACGCGGGTTCGCGATGACCGCCGTTGCCAAGCTTATGGATCCTAATCGAAACGCCATAAGCGCGGAGAGATCGTGACGAACCCGCCGCGAGAATGCTATATAAACGCACAGGTCGCAGTAAGAACGCTACTTTTTTAAGTTTGTAATTTGGGGACATTTTTCCGCGTTGTGTTCACGCTTGCCGACGACCTTGTGTATTTCCAGGCCGCCGTTCGGTCGCAGAGCGCAGTAGGGTCACCACTCCGGTCTGACGGGGGCTTAAGGGAAGACGGACAGGCGGAATCATCAAATAAGGAAGTTCTGTCGCGTCGCGTGTTAGCACAGATCATATGTAGCTTGTAAATAACATACTGATTAAATTATATAGTTAATAAGATCGTGCCTTAAAAAAAGGTTAGAGAGTTAAGAAACGTCCACTATAATATATATCAAAACTAACATAGGTCATACAGTTCTTTGCTCCTAAATGAATGTGCAGTTTATGAAAGGTATAGATCACTTTGTCACACATGTATCTTTTATCACTCGTCACTTCAGTCAGGCATATAGTGGGATTATTCGTGCTTTCCTTTGGCGTTTGTCACTTACTTCCGATTCATGAAACCTCTATTACTCATCTATCGTAGCAATGATCTCTGTGTTAAAATTTTATTTGAAAAGTGTTTAAACAGCTCTATCACCTTTGTGATAATGACTGACACCAATATTGTCCTTTAAATCCACCATTCCGTCCCTCTACCAAGGATGTGTCTGAACTCGTCCAAGCCTCTCTATTCCTCCTCGCTCGTCTTTAGTCGTCTCGTATCTGCATCTCTGTTCGTCTGTCTAATTCCGTTCAGTATTAAGAAGAATCTATGAAATTGAAAGTTCGTCGATCTATGCTACTCGCTATGCATTAAACCCGCCGCCATTTTGTTGTCCCGGAATATTTAACGATAAGCTTTTTTTAAAATTTAATCCAAGCATGGAAATTATCTAAAATTGGTATTTTGCTTTTGTTCTTGATCGAGTTAGGGGTTTAGCTCCTTTGAGTAACATGTTTTCAATATTTCAGAATCAACGGTCTGTGAGTAAGGATGAGTTTACTACTGATATTAGCCGTGGTTCTACTGGTGGCTTACCTGACCATAAACTGGTTCAAAGATCAACAAAAAACACCTCTACCCCCCGGTCCACCATTTCTAGAATGTTTACAGATAACATGGAGAATCTTACGAAAAAATGATACTCATCTGATCGCCGAGGATCTTAGAAAGCGATATGGGGAGATATTCAATATCCGGTTGTTTTCAAGTAACCTAGTGTTTCTGAACAGTAGTCGATTAATGCGTAAACTGTTCGCATCTGGCCAGTATCGTGACGTCTCAAACGATCGGCCATAGACATTTTACGGCCATTTTATCTGCTACGGTTGTCGAAATGTTTCTTTGCGCAATTGCAACGAAATGCTCATGAAGGTTCGCAAAATGGTCCATGGAACTGTTAAATTATATGGAGACGGCATTAAGGTATTCGAGGATATGGTAAATGGAGACATAAAGATTCTGCAAAAGGAGCTTGAAAATTCCACTCTGGAGGCCTCATTCGATTTGAGCAAGGCTTTGAAAGTTTCACTTATTAGAGTCATCCATATTTTTGTGAGTAACATTTTGTCTAAGGCGCGACCACCTTATTATAAGATGCTTTTTCCCATTAAAGTGAAATGGGCGTAGGACGTTAAACCCCATTTCATTTCATTTCAAAATGAAATGGGGTTTAACGTCCCACCATACCCCTACTCTTTAACAAATCCCATTTGTCAGGAGTTAATGAAATCTGGCATACACTTGGTCTTATCAAATTGCAATTGTCAAGGATTTTGTTGTTCGTAATTGTCCAAGGGCCAGAACGTTCAGCAAAGAGAAAAGAATTAAAGTTAAAGGGGGAGAATATTTGGTGGTCTGGTTCCTATTGTAAATCGTGGAGTTATCTACCCCAGAAATCTCAATACAGAACATAAATTACTATTATTTTCCCAAAGATCACGTGTTTACATTTTTTATAATTAGAATACCCCCCCCCCCCACTGTTTTGTTATTAAGTTGTGCAGATTTGACTATGATTGCCACCATTGATTCCGTTTCGTTTCGTACTTTGATAGTTCCAAAATTGTTTTACTTGTCTTTACTACACTAGGTTCTAGAAGAGTTGTTATATAAGCCTCGTTCTAGTTGGAGTGAGATATTAGCAAATGAAACAGTTCGTTGGAATGAGTTCTTGGCATCCAGTGCACGGAACTGTGAGTATCCTACAAGAAACATGAACGCCATAGGGTCAGAAGCCTCTCGTGTGATCCCTAACGCGACTGGTCAGATCTTCATGTAGTACCAGTAGAGGCTATCGAAAGTTTAAACAAACAAAACGAATTAAAGATATATTGGGGTGCCACACAACATTATCTTAATTTCTGTTATGATTTTTGACTTTTTTCAGTTGACCAACGAAAGGCCTACAGATGCCGAAGAATGTAAACATATCTGTGATACCGTTGAAGAGTTCGATCGTATCAATAATGATATGTTCAACAGTCTTCACCTCAACTCCTGTCCATGGGTTCGTTTCTTACCAGGAAGAGGGCATCAACTTAATAAAGCTGCATTAGAAGCCAGAGATAAATTAAACAACCTGTACCTAAATCCTAGTATTACAAAAGTAAGAAAAGAGTTCTGATCCTTGTCACACTTTGTTAAAGCTGCAATTTCATATTTTTAAGTTATATTTTTAAAATGTATTAAAATAAAGTCTTAAAATAGATGGTATCTATAAACAGTCCTACCGTGTTAAAGAAAAATCCTATTAATCAATTATTTTCAAGTGTGGGGAATAATTCCTATGATCGTATAATAGTTAGTTGACAACTTATTGAGCAAAAGACAGAAATAAATATGTTTTGACTTTCTTTGGAAATATGAAATTCTCGCTTTCTGGTCTGTATTAAGTCTATAAAGAATGAATTTATGTTAATTAGTTCCAGTTTTACATCTTCTTATTTCAGAGGATGAGATCACAAGGTAATGGTTTCATTGGCAAAATCTTGAGTGAAGCAGAACATGATAAACATATCGAAGATGAGGACATTAAGGGGATCATTGGGGAGGTTGTAGCGGCTGGGTATTTAACAACGAAGGGGGCTTTAAGTGGATTTTTTCTGTTAATGCTCTACTATCCAGAGATTCAACGCCGTATTCAAGAAGAAATAGACGACAATATTGGCGGTGACAGAGAACCAAGTCTGGATGATCGAGGAGTAATGCACTATACAAATGCCGCTATTTTAGAATGTTTGCGATTCATTAGTCACGTTCCAGTTGGAATTCCACACGTGGCCAGAGAAGAGATAGAAGTTGAAGGAATGAGGATTCCAGCCAAGACTCCAGTAAGTCATTTATAAGGCTAGTCATTATGAGGGACAGGGGTCTTATTCACGAAATTTTAACTAAGATTGGATAGTATTAGATTGATTTTAGTGCTTAGCCAATCAAAACTAAAGTATCTACTAAAATTTGGATTTTATCTTTAGTTAAGATTTTGTGAATCAGGGCCCAGGTCTACGGCATATTATTAACGTCATATGGTATGCCATTGACTGGAATTTGATTCCTTGTTTCTCAACAAGTCAAACCTGTACACGGTGCATACATTCTGCCTACATAGATGTGGTTGGCCCACGTGGATCTATTTATTACATTTCAATTCGGTTCTTGTTGACGAACAGGGAGTGACAAAAAGTAATCTCAGATTGCCCATATCTCGGTTACTTCTCAACGGATTTTCTTCGGGTTTTCATTGTTGGATTCTTTGGACGAATCCTATCAATCTGTTTCACAGAGAATTACTTACGAATTATCTCTGTCACAGATGACTGTCTTGAACACGTGCTATGACATCACGCGGCTTCAATCATTGGCTCAATGGCTCGTGCATTGTTTACATAAGACGTAACCGCTTCAGGCAAAATGATGCCTGTTACTCATTTTATTACCCATTTACGTTAAATAGGAAATATTATTTTTTAACTACAGATACTTCAAACGTCTTTATTTATTTTTCTTATACTTCAAGAAAATGTTTTAGAATTTATTTTGTCGGAGGAAAAAAGTTAATACCGCGTCCTCATTAAGTCGCATCGATGTCATCCTTATCAGTGATTGTAGCGGCCAAGCGAATATTCAATGCTGATCAGTGTGGAATCCTACATGGGCTTTAACTGTAGGTTTTTCGAAATTAGGAAGTGCTCTGAATTAACATTAGCATCACAGATTTGCGAAAGTTTTCTTCGTCATTTTTGACATTCAAGATGGCGTATCTCCGTCATTATTTGTTGTATCAAGTTGAAACTTTGTAGGAATAAGAAACACATCGATGACGTATCAACAAATCATGTGAAGGCGTCCGGAAATTACCGACGTGTTGCATATATAATGCGTGCTGCCGGTTGCTTCCCATCACATGAATACTAGCCCAATATATATATAACAAACTCCGGATCAGGATAATACTACTTGTATTATTAGAGAAAGCAACTTAATACACAGCACAATATGTAGGCCTATTAACGTAGCATTCTGGCAGACGAGCTATCCTCATCAGACTCCGCACGCTCACTCCCCTGTTCCCGCGTGCCGATCTTCTATAGTCTCGTTCAACGTGACGTCATAACGTCAGATATAATTAGTGGATACTCATTCCCTCAACACGACGCCTTTCGGATTTTCCCGAACATTAATTGTCTCTTCATTTTAAAAAAAAATGCACATGGCGGTTCTAGTCCCAGATAATATTATCTTTCATTTACAAATACTCAGCCGCCATTTTAATTCTGATTTTCGTAAACTTTTACTAGCATGAAACCGAGCCGATTTTTTAATTTCGATTTTGTTTACTTCCGGTTTCACTTCCAGATGAAAACCTAACCTTTCCAAGACCCCTGACCTTTGCATCTATGTTGACCGTGATTTTTGCTAACATTTAATATGAAAATGTTCGTTCACGAAGTATAACGTCTGGTTTTATTAAGAATTCAAAATGACAAGGCTTTTCCACTGTAATGGATATTGCGTGTTACATACTCAAAGATTATTATTGGTGTAACTTGAATGTTGACATGACAAAGCGTTGCGTGACGTGACGTGACATACCGAAACATATCCGTATTGCTCCCTGAGGAATTTTGGTATATCATTGTTTTGTATATTCCAGATGATTACAAATTTTTGGTCAGCGCGTCGCTCGCATAAGTATTGGGATAAACCTAACGTCTTCTCACCTGAAAGGTTTTTAGATGATGTTGGGAAACTTCTTCCAGGTGAACATATTTTACGATCACAGTAAGTTCATCGTTATACTTCTTCTGATTAAATAAATTTAGAGTGTAATGACTGAAGCTCATATCGGTCGCTGGATTATTCCCCCTGATTGTGCGATTAATCAATCGCGTTACCAGGTTTAAAGAAAACAAAAATAAAATGAATTTAACCCTTTAAGTTTGATCAAGATTTGATCAAATCTGTGACATCTAGAGGGACCACAACATACAACATTGGTATTATATACTTTTACACTATTTGCGTACAAGTAGCAGCCATTTTGTCGAGCAGTTTAGGACCGATATTCACGATCAGTTTTTTTTTATCTAATATAAAAAAAATATGGCCTCTAGATGATCCACGAGCTAAAAAAAAGTTATTTTCCGTACAATCAGGGGTAATAATCCAGCAAGTTACTATCCAGGTTATAAATATACAGCTACCTAAATGGTGTCCACAAACAAATTGTGAACAGACGGGCGGACAAGGGCGATGGCGTTATGTTGAGTGGACGATAACGCCTGTCTTGAGAATCATAGTTTTATAATGTTTTTTTTTTTTTTTGTTTTTTTTATAATACCATGTGGAGTTGGAAAAAGAAATTGTGTCGGAGAATCATTCGCCAAGTCTCGTATGTTCCTGTATGTGACGTCATTACTACAGAGATTTACTTTTAAACCAGGGGGAAATGAATTGCCACCCATGGATTCTAAAACCTGGAAACCTAATATCGTCTTAAAACCTGAATTCCTTAATTGCGTCGTCGAAAAGAGATAAACCCGGGTGAGGATTAAGGGGCTGGCTGACAGTGCTGCGGTCCGAGGCCCCATTTTGTAGTGGATAAAACTAGCTAAGTTTCGTGGGTTGGGGGGGGGGCGCTCTTACATCCCATAATGCTAGTCACAGACGACTGACCGGATATATATGTCTATTACACACGCGCAGTGATATATGTGCCTTATAAAATTTGGCATGTCGTTAATGTGTTTTGTTTACTAATTACATAACTCGTTAGTGAAAATTTTCAATCGTTTATCCGTTTAGCTAAAATATTCAATTATTAATCCGTTTAAGAAATATTTTCAATTATTAATCCGTTTAGCGAATACATTCTATTGTCAATCTGTTTACCGTATTTATTAATAACCCGTTTATTCAGTTTATCCGTTTATCGAATATATTCAATTATTAATACTTTATTCAATTATTAACCCGTTTATTGACTTTATTCAATAATCTGTTTATCGAATATATGAAATTATTGTCATAGAGAGAGGGGTGGGTTTAACGTCCAATCGACACAAATTAGATCATTTCGGGACCAACACATGGTTTAATTTCATTTCAACAATTTGCTTGCGCGTAGGAGTCTTTAGCAGTGGGAGAAAACCGGAGTACCCGGGGGAAACCCACGAGGTCGTAGAGACAGAGAACAATCCGTTACATAATACAAAATGAAATGGGGTATAAATTCCTACATTCCTGCATCGACTGGCGGGCCCTTTGAGCGGAATTATAGTCACCCTACCAAATTACTCATAGGAACATACCGTAGATTAGCATGTGGCCCCTATCCTCGTGACGCCCCCACAACTGTCCAGCGGGTCATTGGACGAAGATACAACATTCAGTGTACTATGAGAGAAACGAAATGAAATGGGGTTTAACGTCCTACTCTTTTGCACCTAACTTGGGCTAATGGAAAACGGACATACGCCATACATGAATTAATATAATAAAACAATATGAAATTAAGTCATATAATACTCGGGGATTGGGATGGCTTCGACTTCTACCTTGCCAGTCACCTCTGGCTTGCGGCTGTGGTTTCGATACTTTGTGTGAACGTATGTGACATGGAGATAGGGGCGCCTTCTCTACCTCGTGGGTTTCCTCCCACTGCTAAAGACCCCTACGCGCAAGCGATTTATTGAAATAAAATTAAAACCATATGTTAGTCCCGAAATGACCTAGTTTGTGTCGAGTGGACGTTAAACCCCATTTCTCTCTCTCTCATATATCATTCATATCAGCGTGTTTAGTATGTGTATACCATATTAACTCAGCATCAACTTCCATTAAAAAAAATTCGAACACAATTTCTCCAGTGACTGTAAAAGGACTTATCTTTCAAACAAAATATATAAATTATTAAGGTGTGCGACTGAACCGTTTGAATGGATAACAATAACCGAATTTATATGTAATAAAAAGATCAACGGAGGCCAACCACATCTACGTTGGTGGAATGATTGCACTGACTAAATTCGGCTAAGAAAAAATAATAAGAAGAACTGTTATGAAAACAATACGTAACTGTCAGCATTAATATTGATGACCGGTGACAGTGACTTGGATTAACATTGTAAGTGTCCCTTTTTAACTAACCCCACCCGGGACTCCCTCCCACAGGCACTTGAAGGGATTAAAATAAATTAAAATAAAACTTCTTACCACTGCTTAATAAATACAAGAAGGTAAGTCACTACGCCATCTTTGTTTTGACTGAGATACCATGAATCGTCTGAATTCATCTCACAATACTCACTAGTTCTAACACTTCATGTCATTTTCATTGCTAACGAGACTTTATTTGATTATTATTCACCTTCCGATGTAATTAAATTGGTCATTTAACACTGTTATTGATAACAAATCAAACTTGAACCGCTATCATTTATCCACAATCAACTTCCCAAGACCGGAAAGAATCCGAAAATAGGTCAAAAGAAGTCTGTATCACCCAGTTCCTTTATAAACCTATCATTACTCTATAGTTGCATAGGAACTGGGTGATCGAGTCTCACTCAACAGCGGCCTCGCTTCGTAGGCTTTATCACGTGATAGAACTTACGAAGCGAGGCCGCCGTTGAGCGAGACTTGATCACCCAGTTCCTATGCACATAATCGAGTAATGATAGGTTTATAAAGGGACTGAGTGATACAGACTTCTTTTGACCTTATTTCGGGCTTCTTCCGGGCTTGGGAAGTTGAATATCGGTAAATGATCGCTTTTTAAGTTTGATTTGTTATTAATAACGCTGTAAACGGACAAATTTAATTACATCGGAAGGTGAATAATGATCAAATAAAGTCTCGTTGGCAATAAAAATGACATGAAGTGTCAGAACTAGTGAGTATTGTGAGATGACACCAGACAATATATCATAAAAAAGTCAGAACAAAGATGGCGTCTGCCTTCCCTTTATGATTATCATATAGTTATAGTCAAGCAGTAGTAAGAAGTTTTATTTTAATCCCTTCAAGTCCCTGTGCTCCCTCCATCCGAATAGATTACAGGGGTCAGTGCACCTATATCACATTTAAGGAAGAGCTGAAAAATTATTACAAAAAAATCCAGGAGGGTCATTTTTTCTAACATAATTTTATTAAAGATTTTAAAAATGAGTAATCTCAAAAACAAACACATATATTCACACTTATTTTGTTAATAACATATAATCAAATGTTACACCCCTCTTCAAAACTTAAACCCAGATGATTTGGTAACGAACAGTAAACACGGCAAAATCAATCTAATTGAAATTCAGATCTATATTTCGTTTCGGTTTTTATAATTTCGATGGCCTACACTACATGTACATCTAACAAGTAATAGCGGGAGGTCACGTTCAGCCAGTTCAGATGTCAAGCACGCGACATTTGACCTATAACCTCAGTCATTTGATTAACCAATCAGAATCGTTGTTGTTTTGTTTTGATTTCTATAATGCCTACCCACAATTCCGCGCAATAAAGGTCGAACCCTCGATTCGACAGACAATTTGATTGGCTGACCCCTCATTTCAAGCAGAACTTGAGTTTAACAACAAGACTTTCAGATCCAAATGTAGTAAAGACAAGTAAAACGAAATTTTGAACTATAAATACGAAACGAAATACGATCTGTATTTTAAATCAGATTGCGGCAAAATGGGGTCATTTCAAAAGAATACTTCCCGAATATGTTCCTGTTATTCAGGAGAACTTGTCGGAATTTCTGAAATGGTTCCTGTTATCTTTATCAAATGAGATGACTTTCAAGATGAAGAGAAAAAAAAAGGGGCGGTGCTTAGTTTTTGATGAGGTAACTGTGTAATGATGAAGCACACGTTGGCTAATCCTTCAAATTAACTAAAACGTCGGGTTATATCACAACCATTCCAGAACGTCGTGTAGTAAATGAAAATTTTGAATTATAAAAAATGAAACGAAATGAAACACGCAGTGCAGAATGGTTGCTGACAAATGCATCCCTGTTTTGGGGTCAAACACATTTTATTAGTATTATATTAAATAATCAACAATCTGAATAAAATACTGATCTATATTTCGTTTCGTTTTGTGATACTTTCGATGGTCTACACTACATGAAGATCTGACAGTTGTAGTGGTGGGCGGCTATAGGGGTTATACGAACGGTTTTTGACACCATGACATTTCATTAACCAATCAGCGTTGATATTTCTGGTGGGATTCCCGCAGTTGCTTGCAACAGCGCGTTTCATAGGCTACTCCTTCACACTAACCAAAATGCGGGTTATATAACAACTCTTTCAGATTCTAGTGTAGTAAAAACAAGTAAAACGAAATTTTGAACAATAAAAAACGAAACGAAATAATAAATGATCCCGTATTGACACGGCCGATTCAACATTAAAACCCCGTGCCACGCAGTTTTACAGTATTA
The DNA here is from genome assembly GCA_036850965.1 of Patella caerulea. NCBI lineage: Eukaryota > Metazoa > Mollusca > Gastropoda > Patellidae > Patella > Patella caerulea. The sequence goes on from JAZGQO010000007.1 coordinate 3,570,368, forward strand.
CAGAAACACATCAATTGTCTTAAAACAGAAAAAATATTGTTTATATTCAAATAATAGGCACGCACGAGGCGCTTGAAAAATGAATAACTATCGAATTGTATGTTCAGGCCATCACCGGTTATCCCCCATTGTCATAGAAAACGGGGAAATAGATCGCCAACGTTACAAAATTTAAAAATAAGCTATTATGATAAAAGAACGATAAAATATTATCGAGAAGAAAACACAAAAGATGATGAATAGTCGCTTTACAAAGTGTTGCACTTGTCAGTTTTGATGAATTTCAATCTGCCCCACAAGGCATTGATGTATTATTTTGGGAGCAGGTCGTTTTAATGATATAGGGCCGATAAATAAATGTTTAGTCAGTGCAGATGACCACAGCACGATAAAAATCCTAAATCGATACATTAACATTTACTAGAAAGTGAAAGAGATTTGTTATGGGTGCTATACAATTGTGACACTATTTCAACCAGTGCCGGATACTACGCTAAGATGTACGCGTCTTTTAAAATAAACTGAATAAAGCCGGGTATATGATAACGAGTGTTTAAGACCCCGGTGCGCGTAAGAACGACAAACATGGGGGACAAAACAATTATATTCTCAAGACTGGAGGCCCTGTAAATTTTGAGACCCTAAACTTCTTCCTGCCAAGTCTATAGGTTAATTCAGCGCTGTCTGGCCTTGGTTGGAGGATCCTAGATGTTTAAACCCGACGCTTTAGCCTACAGGTGTATCCATCGTTGCCTGGCCTTGGCCAAAGAACCCTAGATGTTTAAACCCAAGATTTCAGCCCGTCAAGTCTATAGGTTAATCGGACAGGTAAATCCAGCGCTGTCTGACCTTGGCCGACTGGACACTAAGTGTTGAAATCTTGGGCCAACAAAATCTGTGGGCAAATCAAGTGCTGTCCAACCATGTCAAAACCTTAGGCTACAATCGGTCCCATCTGTAGGTTAATCCGGCACTGATTTAAATAGCGATGGTGAAGATGTTAAAAGTAAAAAAAAAAACAATTCAAACAGTATATCGTTGGTATAAAAAAAAAAGACTGAACACACTTGAAAACCTGAACGAAGCCCAATTGGTATTTCGTGAATAAAGATGCATATTAGGAATGATGAGGGCTTGACAGATGGGCGTTTTATACCAACCGACATCTATAACAGACAAATGTTTTATCATAACTTAGTAACACTACGATCAGTTGGTGATAATGCGGGTTGTAATGCGTCGTTCCGCTCGGCATCTGCTGGACGATTAAGTCGTTCGGGCTGAAAAAAAAGTACGAGACGGAATCAATTACAATTTTTCAATTGAACTGAGAGTTAAGCTACAAAATCTTTCGGGTAACGACCCGATGTTTGTGTGGGGTCGCTAAATAAGGGACGGTTATATCAGGATAAGACTACCTGCTGCAAATAAACATGTTAATATCTCTACTATACCAAGCATATCCTTCTAGTTGGAGTTTGCATGCTATAATGCAGCAGTCGCTGAAAGCGGGCAACCTGTTTCACCAAAATCTGTCTATTCTAAAAATTAAGATAGCCAAGCAAGGTATTTCATAAGCAAACTGGGCAGCAATGTCTGGCAGCAGTTTACCCGAAAGGAAAATCAAATATGTCGGCAACGGAATGCTGAATATCAATAGGATTCGTCCAATTAGTTTGTCATCCCATGGGACCCTGCATTATTGACAAAAGAACTACGTAGTGTGCGACGAGGGGCTAATAGTATTGCAGATGTAATGACATAATGACGGCTTTAACGTGCCACTTTTCTGCATCAATTACAACACCACCGGGGGAGAACCGCAGGCCTCGTGTTTAACGACCCAACGGCTCAGTATTTAAGCAGGCGAGAGCAGTAAGCCTAATATTGTTTACAAAACACAGTATCCCTATATCATACTTACCCTTTCGGCCCCTTTGAAAATACAGATTTCCACTCCAGTTATAAGACAGCCAGCAACCAGACCTATTATAAGAACAATCAGCGCACCTCCAAAAGATCCAAGATCTACCTTGAAGAAACTAGGTACACTGTACTTATCTCCTACGTTTGAACTAGAATCAATGAAGGATCCCTCACAGGTTCCGCTAAACCATCTCTCTTCCAACATCTGCAAAGCACCGTTTTCCCTAAGACGCATGATGGCCATGTCAAAAGCTTTCGAGTGTTTCCATCCCGGTCGGTATGCAAAAGCATAATTACCGGTCATGGTTAGGTCTCCCGCGTAGTAAAGATCACATGGTTTCTTCCTTGTGTGATATTTTGCCATGGCTGACTCCATGATGAAGGCGTACGGGACGCTAGATCTGGATCGCCTTACCCTTGAAATGCCGTCACGAACAGAATTCATAAGTAAGTCTCTGTTTGCGTCTACCGCTTGCCAAATATTTTTCAAGTAAGGGATATTAGCCGTTTTGAAGTACTGTTCGGTTGATCCACCGTTCAACATACCAAACCTAACCTCATCCTGCTTGTTGAGGTCTTCCAGGCTCTTTATCCCTCCAAATGCTGCGTGCATATCTGACGCATCAGGACTGTGTCTTAACAGATTGGTGAGACTGGCAATGTACGTGGCCACAAATATAATTACGAATATCCACCAGAAGATGACAACCGTTCTACCGCCCATGGAACGCGGGGTTCTGGACCCAAATCCTGAAACACCAAATTTCATTCAGATGTTACCATAATAAAGTGGGTTTTCTTAGATCGACCTAAAATTACTTCAAAAGTTCAAAAATGAACTGTTAAATGGCATTTAGTAAGTGATAATGACTAGAGAAGCCTAGTCGAAGCGTCGCTCAGTAATAAGCAGTAATTGTATTCCATTGAACTGTGACCTGTATAATTTTAAAAAATGTTTTGTACGGCTCCAGTTTATGCGAGCGTATTATGTGGTCACTCTGCCCGTCGGTCTGTCAACAACTAGTTTACTTGTGAACGTGGTAGAGGCTACAGTTTTTGATATCTAAGATCAGGAGAGGATCCTCGCGATATGGGATATGAGTCCGACATAAAATGAAGCGAAATATGGTTTAACATTCTACTAATGTGCTATGCCGTGTGTTATGGGGAAGATTTGGTCGGAAAGCTGCTCTACAGCCGACATTTATTTCGAATTCCAACTGTCAAAAGCCTCTTGTACGTGCAACCCAATCTCGGATTTTGGTCCCATCCACACCAGGACGTTGGTCCTAAACAAGGTCAGAGAATAGCGAAGAACTGGGAGCTAACACCCGGGTCCTCTTTCTTAGACGAGTGGAAACCACGCTGGAAAAAAACACCAATAAACTTTATCGGGCAACACTGAAACATAACCACAAACCTTGTAATGCCCACGAGCTGATGATGAACCAGAAGGAATTCATGCAATTAAATGTTTCTCCCTCTCTCAAGGTCGCCTCGCCGTCGTGAGCTAGCCTCCTCCATTCATAAGGGTTACTATGGGCGATACCGTAGAGAACGGTGCTTGTAATGAGGTAGGCGACTAGCGACATCAACCAGACACTCTGCTCTAGAGGAGAAAAAAGGCGAGATACCCGCTCTAAATAGTTCGTCTGAATGCCATCTGGTTTGCGCATGACAATAACATGGCCGAAGTTTTGAATGGTGGGAGAGAATTCAACAACACTTCGTCTAATAGACGTCACTGTCAAAGCTGCAGCAGCCACGTCGGCTTTCTGAAAGATAAACATGAAAATAAGCACAAGTTTTGAAACTAATAGTCAAATTACAATAAGTCAAATTCTGGTGGAGATAGCAACCACCCGAATATCGGGGATGGGGTGAATTAATATTTCATATGTTTTCTAGTACTTAGGGCGCGGGAAGGTTAGGCCCATTTTGCATGCACCCTTTTTTGCGATGTATCCGCGTTCGTTTTAGCCGTTGACAAGTGATTAAAAACCAATAGAAAAATTACAATAAGTCAAATTCTGGTGACGATAGCAACCACCCGGGGATGGGGCGTTTTATTATTTCATATGGGTTTGAATTTTGGTGGGTGTTTTCTTTTCTTTTTTTCTCTTTTTTTTTTTTTTTGCTCTTTATGGGCAACTAGGACGCGGAAGACTTGGGTCCGTTTTTCATGCACGCGTTTTGTGATGTTTCCGCGTACGTTATAGCCATTTACATGGACACATGGGGATAATTATCCCAAAAAAATTCATCATTCGTGTGGAGGTTGGTGCAGGTTGGTCCAGTAAATCCATAAAGCTGTGTTATTATGAATACTATACCTCAGCTTCTAAATGTCATTCAGGGAACTTAATTAAGAAACCGTTTAAATGCAGTCTTAGCGTTATTATTTAGGTTCAGCACAATAATCTTAGTTGTAATAAAATGCGAGTTACTTCCCTTCTCCCAGTCGATTGGTCGAAATTCAAACCCAAGTGTCAAGGGCGTATAATTTGTTCATACGTCTTCCTCGCTATTCCGGGGATAAATGGAGTAAAGTGTTGCTCCTCTTGGCTCACTACACTTTTTATATCAAAGTTTTTAGTGTTTTCCGAAAATCTATCAGGATTATCTCCCTTATTTCGTCTTCCTTGTTTACCATTGTTTTGTTTTTCATTTTGACTGAAACCTGTATCAATACAACGCAGTAGACGCTCTCAGTTAGCCCCTGGGTTCACTCACTTGATTTTCTGTGTATTTCTTGCTATGTCTGTGTAATTTGTCTGCTCCACCAATCTGATTAAAATACAGATCTATATTTCGTTTCGTTTTTTTATACTTTTGATGGCCTACACTACAACCCTTGTAAACCCAAATTTTGAACGATAAAATCGAAACGAAAAAGGATCTGTATTTTAACCAGATTGTCTTGTCTACAGGTTTCCGTGTAATGTGTGCCTCCTGTACCTACTATTTGACCCCACTTTTCTCTTTTAATAGAAACTAGATTCATATCAGAAGTTCATAAAGAACTAGTAACTCAATTTCATTTTATTTTGCAAATATATTGTTGGTGGGTATAGTTTTACGGAAGAAGAATAACAGAAGCAACGAAATGACCAGACCGCGATTCCTTAAAATCTGTTTGTTTAAAAGTATTTCGCCTTATACCACTAAAAGTCATAAACTTAACAATACTTCAGCTTCCGTACAAACCGATCCCTTAAAATCTGTTTGTTTAAAATGATGTGAACTCAAACAACGATTTTGCCTTATACCATTGAAAAGTCATAAACCTGACACTACTTCAGCATCCGTACAAAACAATGATCTGGAAATAGTGGAAACATTACTATCAAAACTCCTTATTAATAACCACGATATAAAGAAAGAAGTTCTTGTTACCAAGAGAAATGGGGAGAAATCGAAGATTCATACCAGGACGTTACTGGAAAATATTGGACAACGTAAAGAAATTATTGATGATTTGTCCCCGCCATCCATGGCAACCTAACTGTTGATCCAGTCTGTTACCTAACTACTATTGGGTGTCAATAGTTCCTCCGGAGAACACATATGCTTCTGTGCCAGGATGCACACAAGCCTTTGTTCAAGCTGCACCACAATTGACTAGTGTCTCTCTTCAAGCTCTATCGGACTACATGGAAGCATTTGTTCAAACGGCAACACAATTAACCAGTACATCTTCTCAAGCTGTACCAGAATGCACACAAGCCTTTGTTCAAGTCCCAAAAAACAAAAGGTGTTAAAGATGTATCATCACACTACGTGTCTGGTCTTAACGAAGCTTTCGCTAAACCTTCACCAACATCGAAAGAATCTGCGGTTCCTGCATCGCCCGTCATCAATGTAAATACAAAAAACCAAATAGGTCTACAGACAAGGGGGCTCCCTTAACTCAAGACGTCAAGCAAAACCAGCCATCAATACAGCAGCTGGCGAAGCACGATCATTTTCTGGCGTGATTAAGCTCTGTTCCAAGGAAAAGACGGAACATCTACATTTCATGGGATCCTGACATCAACCATCGACGAGAATGACTTTTCGCTGTTGTTCGGATCGGGATGCATCGAAACCATCTTGAAACACCATGGTGATCTGTCAGCGAAATCGTGGATAAATATTTGCACAAATATCAAAATCCACAGCTGTCACTTTATCCACAATGATTTAAAAGCTGACAACATCCTGGTGGATCCACAGCTGCCACACGACCCCACAGTCGGACTTCTTCACCTTAGGGATTTTTGGGGGGTCAAATTATGGCCCAGGGCTAAAATGGCCCAATTAAAGACCCTCTGGAGTGCCTGCACCAGCACTCGGACTCTATCCGGACTTAGATTACAACACGTCATAGCTACCTTAGAAGAATTATTATAATGTAGTTTTCAGCCTAAATTATACTGGAGTGAAACTGCTTGTAAATGTACGTAATTGAACGTTGTCGCGACATGCAAGAAATGAAAAATAAAATTTCAGATTTTATTAGGCATTTACTCAGTTTGATCATCAGGTTTCGAAACTTAGTTATTGATGATACACCAAATTTATTCGTTTGGGTAGTATACTAGGTAATAGACTGGTGGCCAGTCTTCTCCACACACGAAAAATTGGCCAGTCCTGTCAAAAAAAAAAAAAACGTAATCTCTAGAGACTGGGCAAATAGAGCTTCATTCTCATCTAGTAGGTCAATCTACATTATGTAGGTCGTGTGACGTCGTGCACGTGATTACTGCATTTGCACTGGCAAACTGGTGTAGGTGCGAGATGTTTGTTGTGGATAACAGTTATTGTTATTTAGTGATACTTTAACGATCTAAGAATTTTGTTGACGGACAATATCTGTCGAATGAACGGATACAACGTTTGGGATGAGGTGAATGAACATAAATAATTACACACGACATCATTATAACAACTTAACGAAGCCAGTTCATGCGTATCGGGACGAAGCCGAATGGCGAATGGAAACAAAAACGTGACATCAGCCCGCAGACGGTTTCAGCATGACTGCTTTGCACTCCATTCGAGACGCATGATTCATAAATATCGAACTTAATTTATCTTAGACATTACATTTACAAATTCGTGTCACGTGACTCGGGGTTTGCTTGACAACTGTCAATCATTCCTAATAAGGAACAACGTAAAACAGGACAAGGAATGCCCATTTTATTGTGAAGCTCGCAAATTGTCCAGTCTCTGGTGCTGGTTACAGGTTTACTCAAATTTTTTTTTTTATACAAATGGAAACGAAAGTGTCGGTTTACTAAAAATTAATACTTTTATATAAATCGAAATGTAAAATAAATAGAAGAGACTGGGCCAGTCTAACTAGGTAACTGTCATGACAAATTAACATACAGGATGAAAAGTAATTTCTAACTTTCTGATCTGTTTAAGTGATATAATAAACTTGTGCTTTGTATTTTTAAATGTGTATAGTGTCGTATAATCAATGTTGACTAGTACCTCACTTTTTTCTTATTTTGAGAAAACAAAGGAAAACGTAATGAATGAATATAAATCCCAGCTTATCCATTATCTATTGAGTTACTAGGTTTTTCAGTGGCATACTAGGAAAATGAAGAAAGTTGCTAGGTTGTGTCATGGATGTGTAACTGCTTACAAAATCAAAACATTGGAATATCTAGTATACAACAACAGGAAGCACATACCCTAGTAACTACAAATTTGGTCCTAACTCAATTTTGATTAACAAAAAGTCAGTTACTAGATGTTGCGTAGTGATACATCAGTTTTGACAGCAGTTGAGATGTTGCAAATCTTATATATTGACCCAGTATTTCCATTAAGTTCAATTAAATATAAACAGTTTCTTTTTAACATAAAAAAAAGTAAGTGGTTTCTTTTCATTAAAGAAAGTAGTTCCTTTTAATTGACCAATCAAATTCGTGTAAAGCGATATCTCCTAGGAGATATAGTAGATTATGTAATATATCACACAAATGTGTTTTTGGGTGATACACAGTATTAATGTGGTTCTACATTAGTTACGCCGATAGCAAAGTTATTCTAGATAATTTTAATGTATTGTTTACTGTATAGCTTTGGTTTGCTGATAATTTTTTATCTTTTAAGTTCAATTAAAATGAGGTTAGCCGATAGTTTATATGTTTTTATACAATTTAGGGTTACATCAAAAACGATTTATCTGGGAATCAAGTAAATATTTGAATTACTGCAAGGTCAATGATCTTTTAGGGGATATAAGCAAAATCCAGCTTAACCGGAGCGGGACCCCCTAACGCGACGAAAAAATTATTTCATATCCTTTGGAATGGGTTTTGACCAATCACAGAGAAGGTTGAAGGATTGCAGGCAGACTAACGCAGTCTCTGACCATCGCGCCGCTCTTTGCCCAGAGCAAACACCGAGTGTTACTTCACATAGAAGTTTGAGAGATAACCCAATCCCCACCCCGCGTCCCTAGATCGATTACATGAAACTTTCATCTGCAATTTGAATTTTTATTTCTTTTGGCCACGAACACCGGGGCCCCTATATCCGTGATATACTGATTTAATGAATTTATTGGCCAGTAGTAATTTACCAGAACTAGAAAACATTTATATTTATATGCTTGAAAAATAATTTATAGCATATATTTTTTTTTAATAAAACAAGATATATACAAACATTTAATAAAAGAAATAAGGTGTAGAAATGGTGTCCATTAGGTGTAATTTAAACAATACATTGCGCAAGTGCAGGTCTTTCTTCGGGCCTGAAATGTTATATAAACTATTAATTAGACATTTACTAACCAATTTAATTAAAATAAAGATCTATATTTCGTTTCGTTTTTTATACATTCGATGGCCTACACTCATGTAGATCTAACAAGATATAGTGGGAGCTCACGTTCTATGACGTCAGGTATCAAGCACGGGACATTTGACCCGATAACGTCAGTCATTCGATTAACCAATTAGCGACCGCCACGCTTTTTAAAATCTACTTTTGTTTTGTTTTGATTTCCATCCGCTGGTGTTCGTTTTGACGTATCTACCCACAGTTCCACGCATGAATAGGTCAAACGGTCGATTCGACAGACCATTTGATTGGCTGACCCCTCATTTCAGGCAGAACACGACTTAAATAACAAGTCCTCCAGATCCAAGAGTAGTAAAGACAAGTAAAAACGAAATTTTGAACTATGAAAAACGAAACGAAATTGGATCTGTGTTTTAAATAGATTGTTTACTAACTTTTTATATTTTTTTTTTCAAGACCATAATCGACCCTTCATGCTTTGATATTACACAGATTAGATCAGGTCAGCCATATTTTGACTTAGCTTCGAACTTCAATAATTTGAATGAAATTTGTAATATTATTCATTTTACACCATTAATTTTTGAACTATTACAGCAAAATGGCTAGCTCGTTATCTAAATCTTACATAAAGTATTTTATTCATTTAAAAGTGTTTCCAACACCGTGGGAAGTGCGGTCCCGAGCAACACCAATTGCGAAAAAGTTTGGCGAACGACGACCAAATCTATCTGTTAAAGATGCATTATGTAAGATTTAGATAAAGAACTAGCCATTCTTCCTATAATACTTCGAAGTACGTAATGTAAGATAAATTATTTGAAAATTTCATTACTCTATTGCAAGCGAAGATCTTAGCCTTTGAAGGGTAAACAGACGTGGGCGATAATTCCAACTACCGTCCTGGTTGATCGAAGCCATGTCTCGTTCCCCCATATTGGATTAAATCAAAATATCGCTGAACCGTTTTAATCTATTTAATATCGGAGTAATCTGAAGCCATCGAGAGATGATTAAGGCCCGGATGAGTTAATTAATGACTAATTAATACTTCAGAAAACATTTCAGACCTAAAGAAAGGCCTGCAATGGGCAGATTTAGCTCGTGCATAATGCATGTTTAGAGAGAGAGAAATGGGGTTTAACGTCCACTCAACACATACATGGTTTTAATTTTATTTCAATAATTCGCTTACGCGTAGGGGTCTTTAGCAGTGGGAGGAAACCGGAGTGCCCGGAGGAAACCCACGAGGTTGGTAATGCATGTTTAATCGACGGTGAACTGATCCGATTTCATACGGACATATAAACACCGGGAAATAAAGATAAGTACTTCAGTTACCAGCGTCAATTAAACCAACAAAACGAAAAGAACCTCCAATCACCAAAGATACTGGATAATCAACCACATTAAAAACCACACTCCCGATTACCCATGGGAACTGGATCCAGGCCCTCGGATCCGTATGTTGAAGACTAGGGGATTCTGGAGGACCGAGACTAATGAAGAGGGTGCAGAACGGTTTAATCTCACTGTGCCACCTAATCAACTGGTGTTATAGGGTAGTGGTGTGAAAATTTAAAAAAACAAAGGATTATAGACTGTATCCTTATTAGTACTGTTCACCTAGTTAAGATTTAATTATTTTAATGCTCTAGGAGGTCAAAATTTAGTTAATTTGGCACAGTAAAATGAAGAAATTGGAAAAAGCCACCAAATATATTTAAATTTATTAACATTGCGTTGAAAGAGCAGACTTGTATTGAAAATACCATAGTTCAATTGAATAACGGTGGACGATTGCCCCTAAAAGGTGAAAATATAAAAGAGTAGAAGAATCTATTCATGATCCCAAATCAAACTGTTAAATGGAGTAAAAATGTGCAATTGAATATACTGACGTCATATCACATTTAGTAGGGTTATGATTTATTGATACATGTATTTGTTGTTACTTTAAAGGGACAATAACATTCTTGCTGGCTTGGTAGCTCCAGAAAAAAATAATACCCTTATTCTAAGTGCTTGATGTTTAAGTGTCCAACCTGTTGTGTAAATTATCCATTACAACCTATTTTACTTGTCCAGAGGCTTCGAAAATATTTTAAAATCCAAGTCACACTTGAAAAGGTTTACGTTAGACTTTTCAAATCAATTGGTTGAATTTTTTCCAATTTTTCAAAATAGGTGTGTTAAGATGAAATTTATATCATCAATTAATTGGAATATTGTAAAATAATACAATTTGTTGACCAGAATGAAGATCGGGACATATTATTCAGTTACAACAAGAGTGTTATTGGGGCTTTAATGTAATTTATTGTGAATAAAGTTGTTAATCAGTTTAAACCTAGTAGTTTTAAAAAGCGGACTATACTTTTAACACCATTGTATTCGACAATCCCCTTGCTTGATTAATCCCCCCATCAGAACAATAGCGGGTGGCACACTGAGATGTCTCCCACAGAACCTTTTACGCAAGACAAACTTAAAAATACGATCCGAAATATAAAAAAAATGGACAGAAATAAGATTACACGAGACAAATAAAAAATCTATTTCTGGTGGATAGAGCGCTAACGACACCCCTTTCAAAATCAACCCTCGATTATCAAGACTGAATGTCTAGTTTGTCTCGAGTGGACGTTAACACCCTCTCTCTCTCTCTCTCTCTCTCTCTCTCTCTCGATAGCCAACCTACCCCTAATATAACTTCTCCAATCATCCCAGTGAAGGTTCCATCATCATTTTGGGATCCAAATGTATTATCGTCAACCAGACTAATTTTGAAATCAAACTTTGTAATTTGAGCTACTTCATCCAAAACATCCTTGATAAAACCTGTGTATGGACTACTCGTATTCTCTTTACTCGTTGGTGCTTGTAGGTAAGGTGTATTCTGAAATAAAAAATCATTGCTAAAATGTATGAAGGAGGAAGGATGGTGGATAATGAAGGGTGGAGAAGGGACGGTGGAGAAAAGACAGTGGATAATGAATGGTGGAGAAAGGACGGTGGATAAATAATGGTGGAGAAGGGACGGTGGATAATTAACGGGGGGAAAGATAATGGAGAAAGGGCGGTGGATAATAAATAGTGGAGTAGGGACGGTGGATAATGAATGGTAGAGAAAAGACAATGGATAAAAGATGGTGGGGAAAAGATGGCGGAGAAAGGACGGTGGATAATGATTGGTGGAGAAAGGACAGTGAAGGGTGGATAATGAATGGTGGGGAAAAGATGGTGGATAATGAATTGTGGAGAAAGGACTGTGGATAATGAATGGTGGAGAAAGGACAGTGGATAATGAAGGGTGCACAGGAGGTGGATAATGAATGGTGGGGAAAAGATGGTGGATAATGAATTGTGGAGAAAGGACGGTGGATAATGAATGGTGGAGAAAAGACAGTGAATAATGAATGGTGGAGATGGGGCGGTGGATAATGAAAGGGTGGTGGATAATGAATGGTGGAGAAAAGACAGTGGATAATGATGGTGGAGAAAGGACGATGGATAATGATGGTGGAGAAAAGACAGTGGATAAAGATGGTGGAGAAAGGACGATGGATAATGATGGTAGAGAAAAGACAGTGGATAATGATGGTGGAGAAAGGACGGTGGATAATGAAGGGTGGTGGAGAAAGGACAATGGGATTACCGAGAGTGTTTTAGTGGAAGAATTGAAAAGAAAGGACAGATAACGAATTGATAATGTGTTAGGATTTCTTAGTGACAAACTAGATTGTTCTTTAAAATTGATTTATATCTATGTTATATTTAGTAAAATATAGAAATTTGTATAATTCCAAATTGTTTCATGGCCATGACATTTCAAATATTGGATTCAATTTACAATTATATTAAACCTCTCCCAGGTGCTAGACATATTCCCTCGTCATAAAATATGAAAAATCTTATTTTCCGGCTCATTTTAAAAAGTTAATAACTTATCACATCCGCTTGACGCTGTACTAAAATATCTCAATCGTCCTCCATCGTACACATGTTATTCCAAAGTAGCGATTTTTTAATGGGCAGAAGATATGCTTTTTTGTTTTCCAAGGTGTGATTTGTTTTAACAGATCCGTGTAGATAATGATTAAAAGCGAGCTACGCGGCAGAATAATAAATTACAGACTACTATTAACTAAATCAGTAGTACGGTTCAAATGTTTTCATTAGCGTACACCCGATGTAGGTTGTCTACGGGCGCCTAAAATATAGGTGCCTATTGTGTCTAACATAAGGGGCCTATTGTACAGCATACATGTTGTAATTATATGACTTGAATAATAGAATGCCTCTAGTTCACTTGAAATTACATCTGTATTGCCCGGCCTTGAGTTCTCCGCGTAAATCAAAAGACACTACCCTCAAGATGATATTGGCTGGAGGAATCGAAGAAGGAAATTTCAGAAAATGAAACCATAAAACCCTACCTGAGGCACTTCAATTTGAGACCCAGGAAGGTACACAGATGCGAGGAGAGAGCAGCGAATTTTCAAAATTTTCTCGGGGGAGGAGGACCCCATATACCCGTCCCACACCCCGACTCGCGGCTTCGGCGCTTCGTGATGGCTGTCTAACCCAATCCCTATTCCAACGCATCCTTAGCCCCTTCAAAATATTCCGTAGCCCCAACAAATTTAATGAGCTGGCTATGAGCCCGGTTGGGAAGTGTACGTTTATGAAGAAGGTCTTGTATATTTAAAATATTAAAGCCCCGGGCGGTCATCTGAGACGTCTTCAATCCCTTGAAACTTCGATAAAGTTGAATCTCTAAATAGAATATCTGTTCTAAAATGGTTCACTTCCACTCGGTTGTTGAAGTCAAACATTCCAAAGGCCATATTAGACACAACAAATGTTAGAGAGGTGTAAAGCAGGTAACATTAAATCCGAATTCCCCAATTCACGAATGTTCCAATGTAAATGACCCTCCCAACAGACCTGGGGGCAGTTTCACAAAAGTTCGTAACTTTAAGAAAAAAAACCACGTAAAGAAAAACTTACGAAAAAGATACGAATTATTTACGTCGGTTTCACAAAGGCCGGCGTAAGTTTTTTCTTAACCTTTGCACGTATCCTTTCTCGTAAATACGTCGTGACCATTCATGACGTCATGTTGCGTCACTTCATTCAAACTTCTGTAAACATTCCCACGGCCTACATGTTGACAATGTCAGCATTATAGCCGCTATGTTTGATTTGATCATTACCTTTTGAAACATAAACGACGAAATGATATATTCTTTATATATACGCTAAGATGTAATTGTGTATTTATTAATAAAATGATATTTTCAAGCCTTTTGTTTACTTGTTTTTGTTTGCTACGTCATAGCGCGTGTCACAGTAGCATTGGACCCCAGCAGCTCTTTGCTTTTTGATTGGGGCAGTTGAGCAGAACTGTGGAATTCTAAAAGGAAATTTGAGCAGCAGCCTGACCAAGTCATCGAAAGTCAGAGTTCGGGAAAATATACTGAGCGCCATAGAAAACGCATTACTTAGTTTTTCATGTAACAAAATGATCCTGTAAACATATCTTATTTATTTTGATTCTTATTGTGAACAATATTCAAATGGGGACATATCAATAACAACACATTTGTACACTTATGACCCATCTGACTTTGTACCGTTGGTTACAGGTTAAACATCCATAAGTGTACAAATATGTTGTTATTGATGTGTTCCCATTTGAATATTGTTCACAATAAGAAGCAAAATAAAAAATCATTTTGTTATACGAAAAACTAGGTGATGTGTTTTCTATTGGGCATAAGTTTTCTTAGTGTCAGTCTTTGCCGCGATAGGCTTAGTCTTAAAGCCCCAGTTACTTATAGGCCTACAGGGTCTAGTAGTAGTAATACTGGGCATAATAATAGTAATACCGAGCGTTAACCACAATCTTGTTTAATGAAAACTAACCTACCGAGATTATTTTTCCCGGGTTCCTGTTTGTGATAAATCAAATTAAATACTATGTTGTAGGCCTACTTGTAGTGTAAATGCTTGCCTACAACCGAAGGCCCACGATACCCTAGTTTTAAGCCTGAGTCTACCAAGCCTATAGGCTATATATATTGGCATACCTTTCCGGTACATAGTAGGTAAACCCGATCCTGACCACAAAACTTAAAAGGCGATTAATCTAGACACTGATGGTACGTTAACCCCATGTGCCATTAGCAAAAAGTTTTTGGAAGCTACTTGTGGCATAGTAGCCTATCGTAATGCATAAAATGAAATTGGGATTAACGTCCTACTCTTCTACGCCTAACCTGGGCTAATGGAAGACGGGCATACGCCATACAGAGTGCTATGAGGGGAATTTTGCCCGGGCTGCGGCACTACAGACTACTCTTATATCGAATTCCAACTGCCAAGCGATCTTTTACGTGCACGCCAATGTGTACACGGGACCTCGGTTTTACGTCCCACCCGAACGACTAGACAGCAGTCCTTGTCAACCCCCCGCCCCGTTCTATCACTGACAAGGGGAAACCACTTCGGAAAATCAAGATGAACTTACTCGACCAATGCAGGGATCGAACCCGACCTCCAGGCTAGCGAGCCAGCGCCTTACCTACTTAGCCACATGATCCCCCTTATCGTAATGCAATCTGGACCTGTACTGTAGTTTGTACACTACAGATGACAAGGATTTCGATCGTTGAGTTGCGGTTTCGATATCATAATTAATACAGTTAATAACATGTAATATATTTATTGGTCTGATCAAGTTTGTACCGCGAAACTAACCCGTCTGTATGGATGTCGGAAGGGTTTAATCTATCCCTAAATATTCTCTCCCAACGAAGTTCCTGAGGGCAGTTTTAAAAAAGTTCGAAAAATTTTAGAAAAAAAGTTACGTTAAAAAAACTTACGAAAAAGATACGAATTATTTACGCCGGTTTCACAATGGCCGGTGTAAGTTTTTTCTTAACTTTTTCTCGTATCGTTTTACGTAGATACGCCACGAATGATCGTGACGTCATGTTACGTCACTTCATTCAAACTTCTGTAAACATTCCCACAGTCATAATGTCGACAAATTCGGCATTATAACCGTTATGTTTGGTTTTATCCTAACCTTTTGAAACATAAACGACGAAATGATATATTCCTTATATATACGCTAAGATGTAGCTGTATACTTATGAATAAAAAGCTAATTTCATGCCTTTTGTTTACATGTTTTCCTTTGCTACGCCATAGCGCGTGACATAGTAGCATACGTCGTCTGACAGTCTGTCAAAAGCCGAAATTAATAGAAAGCATGAACATTAAAAATCGAAAACAAAATTGGGACAGCTTTCGGTGTTTCGATTGAGGGCGTAGAGCAGAATTATGGAATTCTGAAAGGAAAATTGAGCAGCAGTCTGACTAGGTAATCGAAAGACTGAGCTTGGGAGAATATTTGTGCGAAGTAGGCCCACCTGTCGGTCTTTGCCGCGATAGGCGTAGGCCAACTCTTTAAGGGAAATTTATTGATAATTAATCGTCAACACGGGTTGTTATTGCTGGTGAAACAAGATAAATTACTCTAGACATTGATGGTACTCTAACCCCATGATCATGTGCATCAGTGATGAGCTTTTTGGAAGCTAGGTGTGTCATAGTAGGCCTACCGTAATGCAATCAGGACTTGTAAGTTGTACAGTAGGATTTCGATCGTAAGTTGCGGTTTTGATATCATCATTAAAGCGGCAATTTCATATTTTTAAATTATATTTTTAAAATATATTCAAAATAAAGCCTTAAAATAGATTTTATCTATAAACAGTCCAACCTTGTTAAAGAATAATCCTATAATTCACTATTGCCAGTTGAGAAATTGGCAAAAATATCAATTTCAACATTAAATTCAAACGTTTGAAGATAGCTATTTCACAGGGGGAATGGGAAAACAAGGAGGTAATTGTGTTATTATTTTCCATGTGAAAGATGTTTCAGTGTGGAAAATAATGCCTATGATTGTATAATAGTGAGTTGACAACCTATTGAGCAAAAGACATAGAAATAAATATGTTTTGACTTTCTTGGAAAATATGAAATTCCCGCTTTAATACAGTAAACAACATGTAATATAGGGGGCCTACTGGTCCAATCAAGTTTGTTACGTGAAACTAACTCCTCGTCCGTATGGGTGTCCCTAAATATTCTCTCTCGCCGAAGTTGTCGATCCGGATAAAGCAATGGTTGCCAACCTTTTTGTGATAGAGTACCACTTGTTCGGAGGTCCCATACAGTCGCCACGTAGGCTACCACCTGATTCCAGAGAAACAGAATTCGATCAAATAAAATAAAACCAAGTACGAACAATCCAAACCATAAGACAGAATTCGCAGTCCTAAAAAAACGTAATAGGCAAAATAGTGTAATCAGAAAATGGACTACTCCCCGTGTACAAATTACACGACAAACAGTGGTAACAGGTGCCCGGGAGAGTAAGCTTACTCATCTGGCGCCACACCCGCCATAGCTGCACTTTATTTGAATAATTTTACAAGTAGAACACACAAAAGAACTAAAAAAAAACTCAACTCAATGCGAGTGTTGTGGGCTATCTGCTTCTTTCCCAAAAAAAGATTATCAATCAAGAAATAGATAAAGAAGCATAGAGATAAAATATAAGTAAGTAGGCCTATACAAAATAATAATAAGAATAGTAACATATACAAACTGAGGAAATAATGGGTATTATCTTGTGTTAGGCAGTAAACATTTTTGTGAAGTAAAAAATAACTAAAAACGTTCATTACCTCGAAAGTGCACGAGTACCACCTGGAAGGCCCGTTCGTACCTCTCGTGGTACGCGTACCACAGGTTGGGAACCACTGGCATAAAGTAACAAGGCGGCCATTTTGTCTAAGATACGTAAAAAAAATACAACTTACGACAGAGTGAGAGTTGCCGTAGACTTTACGATCAAATTTACGAATTTTGTAAGTTAAGAATTTTAGTGAAACGCAATTTTTTCGTAAGTTTACGTTACGATAAATTTTTCATCGTAAGTTGCTTTGTGAAACTACCCCCTGATACGCATAAAGTATAAAGGCGTCCATTTCGTCAAAGATACGAAAAATTTCCAACTTACGACAAGGTTAGAGTTGCCGTAAACTGTACGATAAAAGTTACGAATTTCGTAAGTTAAGAAGTTTAGTGAAACGCGATTTTTACGTAAGTTTACTTTACGATAAACTTACGCAAATTTTTCATCGTAAGTTGCTTTGTGAAACTGGCCCCTGATCTACTTTCAAACCACCGTGATCTACACCCCACACTACCTGCCTTAATCACATTCCTAAAGCCAGGCTGACACTTGCACGACTTTTGGCCACGATTTTGTCGTGCCCATCAGTGTCCACATTGACACGAACTGGCACGACAAATTCACGCATAGATTGCGCATTGTTTACGCACTTCCCGCATTGGCACGACTAATTTGCGCAAATCGGACGGTGTCGTGCCGACTCAAGTCGTGCCAATGCGTGCCACGGAATCGTGCAAGTGTCAGCCTTGCTTAAACGGCCTTGTAAATTAAACGCTCAACATGCTTTATTTCAACAGCCGGGATGAACTCATTCCGAACCGGTCTGATCCCTTCTCTCTGGCTCGATCCCTGCAACCTGTCAGATCTCCCATACCGACCCAATCTCATTACCAACCATCCTGATTCCCAAATAGACATCACGATTCATAAAGCTGCATTTCCTTTAGTATGGATCCGGCCCGGCTCCGGTCTGGTTGCGGATACAGAAAAGATCACTTTCTTTGTGTGCGGGTGCGGATACGGTTCTCTATACGGCGTCCGGTACGGTTTTCCGAAACGGACCATGTCGCTATAGGTACCGAAACGCATGCGGAACCGTGTCCGTATGTATGATGCAACAAATATTGTCAATGGTTTTTCTTCTTCTATGAACCCTGACACTGCCGGTTCGTGTGTCATGTCTGCTCCCGGACCGGATCCGTACTAAAGGAAATTCAGCTTTACAGTCCGTATAAGTTGGAAGATTTTGCATGTTTAAACTTTACATACCTCAATGGATGTAACCTGTATTGTCTCTGCCTGAAAAATAAAATCATATTCGCAAATTCAATATTACATACGACAAAATGAATTTGAAATTTAAGAAAATAATGATCTGCATTTTTAAAAAAAAAAACATTGACAACATCAACTTTTGGTTTTACTAGATATTTAAACTTAAATATATTGCCTGTTTCCATAACAACTGCGGAGACATTAATAAATGAAATGGCTTCTATTCAGTTTAATTTCCCAGACAACACTCATCCCATCCTAAATTCAACAATATCAGACGACTAGCTATAGTGTAGCCGCCAACCCAAACTGATCCCGCAATGAATATTCGCTTGGTCGCTACAATCACTGATAAGCATGACATCGACGAGGCTTAATGAGTACGGCATATTAACTTTTTTACTCCGACAATTCTCAAACATTTTTTTGAGGTAAAAGAAAAATAAATAAAGACATTTGAAGTATTTGTAGCTAAAAAATATTTCCTATTTAGTGTAAATGGGTATTAAAATGCCCGAAGCAGTTAGGTGTTAAGTAAACATTGCACGAGCCGTTGAGCCAATGACTATCGCCGCGTGCAGTCAACTCACGTGTTGTGGACAGTCATCTGTTACAGAGATAATTCGTAAGTAATTCTCTGTGAAACAGATTGCCGCCAATCCTGGACAAACAGACAAACAACAATCATCAATATTGGTATAGATAAAACAAAAATGATATGAAATGGGGTTTAACGTCCACCAGGGCTAATGAAGGCGGGCTATGAGGATAGTATTCCCCGGACATCAGCACTACGCCCCACTCTTATATCGAATTCCACCTGTCAATGGTTCTTTAACGTGCACACCAACGTGTTCACCGGGCCTCTGGCTATTGTCCCATTCGAACCACTAAGGGGAATCCGTTAAAAAAAAAAGTTTTAAAGCATCCGACACCAAAAATTGAACAATGTGTTAGTCCTGAAATGACCTAGTTTGTGTCGCGTAGTCGTTCTCTCTCTCTCCCCGTCTCTCTCTCTTTTTTTTCTCTTTCTCTCTCTCGATATAATCAGAAGGAACATTTAGCGCGCAACGAAGCATCTAGATTGAGAAACGATCTTTGTGCTGAATGGCCGCCATATTCAAAAATTAGAATACTATTTTTATGATGCGGTTCTAATCCAAAGACAATATAATAATTTTTAATTTCATTAAATGGACCTTGAATACTTCTCTAAGTTTGGTGTTTTCGACTAAAATAATCGATGTAGGAATTATAATGTCCGTCAACTAGCTTCGTGTATGATCCCAAGTTTCGTATGCAGGAAGATAGTGCTCGCCAAGGAATTAATATACTTGCATGTTTACATTACATAGGTAATGAAACGGGAAACTTGCTATTAATCATGACAGCAATATGTTCTGGAATTCTGGCAATGCCTTGATGCTGCAGAACTAATATACCTCTTATTAACACCATCTAATGAGTGAAGGCAGAGTCACTTACGGCAGAGCTACACTAACAAAAGTCTTAAACATAAATTATGCAGAAGCTAAATCTGTCTATTGTAGGTCTTTCTTTAGGCCTAAAATGTTATCTAAATTATTAATTAGACATATCCAGACCATAATCAACTATCGATGTCATCGATAGCTTGGGATATTTACTTGATTAGGATCTGATTAGCTGATCAACTTTCATTCATGATTTAATTATGAAATGAATAATCGTGACTATGTTTTTATCGTACCGACTTAAGTAATGATGATCGAGGCTAAGCCTAAGATTCAATCGCTAAATACTCGGTTCATGGAGGATCAATTTGATTGAAATTTTCAGCAAATTGCCTTTACATTATCTATATTTAAACTATTATAGTGAGAACTACCAGCTCTTTATCTTATCTCCCATAATGTATCTTTAAGGGCAATGTAAAACGGAACATAGTCAGCATACTATCAATACTGAAAGAAATATGTTCTGGAATTCTGATAATGAATAACTTATCTATTACTTAACAATAACGTAATATGAGTTGAGGCAGGTTCACAACAACAAAAGTCTTAACGATGCGTTAGGTAAGAGATAGATCGGTATTCTTTCATGTTTCGAATTCCAGAAAATAAACATATTATGCAATTATCCAGTGGTGTGCAAGGTGGCTGGGGAGAACCTGTTACGTGTACGTCTAGTGTCCCGAAGTGACTTGCTTTGTAAAATGAAATGAAATGAAATGTGGTTTTATGGCACTTCGGCACCAACCGGGCTATAATTGCGCCAAACCTACAATGATTTATGCGAGACAAGTTAAATAAATATCACAGAAAAAGTTTTATATGCATAAATAAAAGCAATATCACAGTAAATAAAATAAAAAATCAAATAAATCTTTTATGTAACCGATACTATATTGTGAATAAAACGGGATTGAATCGTTTTTGGACTGGTATTTTTAGAGATAAATCATTCATAATATTGTAGGTTTCAACTGACTCGAGATCGCTAAAATCACACATAAGGTCTTGTAAGTTAGATTGAGCTATTCGAAGGTTTTACACTTTTGATTTTTGTTCTGTTAAATTGTCGCTTTTAAAGGCATCATTCATCATTATCTATGAACAAAAATTGACCTATAAGAGGTGATCACCCGGCATTATAGACTTTTGGCTTTTAATGACGCCATTTATCAACGGAACAGAAATAGGTCAATATAATTTCTTTTCCTGACAAACTTGAAGATTCATTCCAGAGTAGTTAGTACTTATAATGTATTAAAGGATGACAATCTATATCAATTATATGTTTTTCTGTGAGAGTTATTGGAACTAGGAATATCTGATATATAATTAAACTAACAGTTCATCTAATGTTTTAAAAGGTTAATATCGATGGTCACGAAATCTTAATAGTCATAATTTGTTGTTAAAGGGGCAGTCACACGAGATATAACATTGCTGAATTTGTGACAACCCAGAGGTCGATAACTCAACGTGTTTAACGTTCACAAAGGATAGTTAGGTTCATTTAGGGCAAGGGGTGTTTAACGTTCACAAAGGATAGTTAGGTTCATTTAGGGCAAGGGGTGTTTAACGTTCACAGAGGATAGCTAGGTCCATTTAGGGCAAGAGGTGTTTAACGTTCACAACGGATAGCTAGGTCCATTTAGGACAAGGAGTGTTTAACGTCCACAACGGATAACTAGGTCCATTTAGGGCAAGGAGAGTTTAACGTCCACAACGGATAGCTAGGCCTATTTAGGGCAAGGGGTGTTTAACGTTCATAGAGGATAACTAGGTTTCTTTAATACAAGGTGTGTTTAACGTCCACAAATGATAACTGGGTCCATTTAGGACGAGGGGTTTTTAACGTCAACTCAACACAAATGGGTTTGTTTGGGACTAAAATATGGTATATCTAAGATAAGACACTCAACGCAAAAGGTGTCATTTCGGGACGACCATGAGCACGTTTTGTGTGTCAACAATTTACTTGTGCACACGGGCATGAAGCAGTGTAGGGTTCTGGAAAACAGAAATAAAACCCACGAGGACTAACACCCGACTCTAAAAACGTGCATATATGACATAATATTACGACCAATATATAGCAATTCTATATTCAATATTTCGCTTGTTCGATTGGGTTTTATACAGTTGCCGCAAAAATCGATAACAGAAGATGGGAAATCAATAATCGATACAGATGGTGGATAACCTTCGGCAGGCAACCCAATATTCCGCTTCGTTGATTTTAGTAGAAAGGGTAGGTTTCCAGGGATCACAAAAAGGGGCAGACCATAAATGACCTTATTAAGGATTTTGCAATCAGAAGAATAAGAAATATTCAATTTTGATATCAACGCACATTTTGCACATTTTGAATGATAACATTTTTTACGGTTTAAAAATATTAAAGACATAAAATTGAACCATGTGTTAGTCTCGAAATGACGTTGTTTGTGTTGAGTGGACCCCATCTCTCTCTCTTTCTTTCTCTATCTCTCAGCCTCTCTCACTATCTCTCTCTCTCTCGCTCAAAACTTAAATATTTGAATAATTTAGACCACTGATTGGCAAAAGGCAAGAGTTTTAACTATCAATCTATAAAATAGCTAGATGTGTTTTCGTGAATTAGGCCCCTATTAACAATGTATTGAAATGGATGCCTTCCTAAAATATCGTAGTTCAGTCATTGGCGATTGTGTCCCTTTAACACATTTTAGATACACATAACCTGTTTGTTTCATAAAAATAAACCGGAGGAAGGGGTGAGGAGAATGCCTTATTTGTTCTAGAAATATGATGTTCCGTTAAGGGTGAGGATCACGGTGGCTCGCTGGCCTGGAGGTCGAGTGCTTGATACTTGCATTGGCCGAGACAGCTCGTCCAGATTTTCCGGCGCGGTTTCCACTTGTCAGTTATGCAGAACGGAAGGCCTGGCAAGGACAGCTGTCTAGTCGTTCGGATGGGACGAAACGCTACTAAGCAGATTCTAAAAGAAAATTTACAGTAACCCGCGACTGGTGGGAAAAGAAAATACCAAAATCCAACAAAAGAATCTGGGAACGGAGTTCCCTCTAAAAAAAAACAATGTAGCGAAAACACTTTAAATATACCAAGGCCAAATGAAGGCCGTACCTCATCTTCGTCCAGTAAATCCAAACCGACGAACAATCAATCTAACCCAGTAGAATCAACAGTAGAAACGACAGTATAAACACACTTGGTGATATCTTTACGTCGTCCGTAAGAGATTTCCAATCCGTGTTAGTATCACATTTTAAAGATTTGAAATCTACGATTGTAAATCAAGGACTAAATAGATATTAATGAGGGTGATGCCACTATACTATGATTACAGTGACTTTCCATATGAATATAACCGAAGCCCTGTGTACACATTGACGTGACGTAAAAGATCCCTTGATAGCTGAAATTCGATATAAGAGTAGACCGTAGCGCCGCTGCCCGGACAAAATTCCCTTATAGCAAACTGTATGGCGTATGCCCGTCTTAACATTAGGAAGTTAAACCCCATTTCATTTCCGTTTTGGGTGACTGTACCTTTAATACCCATAATCGGTTTCAGACTCTATATAAGATGTATATCGACCACGCTAGATACTAAAACAGTAATAACCAACCAACAACTAGAGAATTAGGTGCCAGGAACGAGATCAAAAGTCATCTGTACGTATTGTAAAATACACGACCTCTTCAGGGATTTTCTTAACGTGACACCTAATTTCATTATTGGTAGAAAACACATAAATCCTCTAAGAAAAGATGTAATTTGGCATTTTTTTATTCGTTGTTAATTGAATTTCTATTGGTCGTTTTCTCTCTAGTGATTGTTACTTGAATTTGTATTGGTCCTGGTGATTGTCGCTGTTTCTTCACCATCGTTATTGTTTCAATGTAAATTGCTTTTCTCTTTCCTTCGGGGGGAGATTGGTAATTGTTTCTCATTATTTATTCAAAGGTTGAATGTATTCCTCGTGTTCCATGGCTTAATAATTGTATATACCTTAATATTATTCTCGTAAAGCTCTATTTTATGGGCAATCTATGTCCATATATAAAAATAATGTATAGGTAATTTTTCATTATTTCACATTTTTATGCCTTTTGCTATTGTTAGTTATATGGTTAATTATAGGTTATTATATCGGTCTCCTTTGGGTGCTGTCATTTTTTGTATCATTATTTCATGCTTTTTATTTAAACTCCTGTGAGAGACAGGGCAATGGGGTTTAACATCCACTCAACACAAATTAGGTCATTTCGGTACTAACATATGGTTTAATTTTATTACAATAATTCGCTTGCGCGCTGGGGTATTTAGCAGTGTGTGGGGGGGGGGGGCGGAGAAAACCCGCGAGGCTGGACAATCGGCCCTCTCCCTTGTCACGGACAACCAGGGATTCGAAACCACGCCAGTTGACTCATTGACATGCTTTATGACGCACCTTGCACGTGCTAACCATTCGGCCTGTTCCTCCTCCTCTTTTATTTGTTATTATATCATCTTTTGTATTATATTTTTTCATGAAGGGCAGGATGGTAGAAAGGCTTCTACAGCTTTGACCCTTCTCAAATAAAGTTATTATTATTATTATTATTATTTACTTCATATCTCTTTCCTAAATGACCATCATATCCAAAAATCAGTATACTGTTTTGTAATGCGGTTCTACTCCTCTTCACATCTGGCATACACACAAATGTTACAGTTTTATTAAATGGAAGCAAAATTATTGCTTTAACCAAATTTTTGGTGTTTACGACTAAAATCGTCGACTCCGGGCTTACAATGTCAGTTAACTAGTTGGGTGTCTGTTATCAAGCGAAGCTAACAATGGACCGACAGCAGGTGCGGATCCAGGAATTTTTGCAGGAGGGGGTTTGCCAGGTTTCTGTTATGGAAACCTGCCATCATCGTCTCTAAATTACATAGGCATACATACAAATTGAGCTTTTTAAACAGAGAAATCATTTTTATACTGATGTAGGATCACTTTGTGATGTAATTTCATTGATGCAAGGCATTATTTTTTTTATGTAGCTGAGCAGAGCCCCCCCCCCCTCTGGATCCGCGCCTGCGACAGCCTACGTTTAGTATGTTTTATGGGTGGATGAGACAGGTCCTCGGTAGAGAATCTTGGACGACCATCTTTATTGTCGCAGTTGATGTAGAAAAGTTTAAACTCTCACTTCAACAAACATTGAGCGTATGTGGCATGGAGATAGGGGCGCCTTGTCAACCTCGTGGGTTTCCTCCGGGCACTCCGGTTTCCTCCCACTGCTAAAGACCCCTACGCACAAGCGAACTATTGAAATAAAATTAAACCATATGTTAGTCCCGGAATGACCTAGTTTGTGTTGAGTGGACGTTAAACCCATTTCTCTCTCTCTCTCTCTCAACAAACATTACGCTCGAGCTAAATTTGCCTATTGCACGTCTTTTAGCTTTAAATAATTTATAAATTGTTATCTATGCAAGCGTTTCGTCGTGTCCTGGTTTCGACCAGACGCTTGTAAGTGGCGAGGGGCATTGTCGCCACCCTAATACCGTGGGCTTTAGTTTTCTCCTTGAATTATTGAAATACAAATGTTACGTGTGCTTTAAGATCATTAGGTCAAGGCCCCTGATTGAGTCAACCGACGTGGTATCGATACCAAGCCTTTGCGTGACAAGGAATAGAATCGTTCACCAACGCCTTGAGTTCGTTTTTGTTGGTCATTCGTAGTGGACCCCCCCCCCTCTCTCTCTCTCTCTCTCTCTCTCTCTCTCTCTCTCTCTCCCTCTATCTATCTATCTCTCAATACAGATACAGAATCTATAAATAACTATAATGTGATATCTTATCTTATATAACAGATGATAGATACATCAGTTGTATAACTAATCTAATGATATAGCCTATTAGTATATATATTCTTCTTTCTCTTACTCTAACATTCCTGGCATCAAATTTACCATAATAACTTAACTGTCGACACCACATAGATCTCTATACAGCCCTACACGTCATCCAAGTTTGGACAAAATCCAACCAGATAAACGCTTTAATTAATTACACATAATTACACATAATTACACAATGATTTGGAATATAAGTTACTTGGTTGTTTATAACTGACGGCGCAAAGATAAACACGAGGGAACCCTTGTCGAAGCGTCGCCAGAAAAAAACAACTTCTGGTCCCGAGTTCACAAAGCATTTGCTCAACTTTCAATCATTGTTTATGAGTAATATCTTTGATCCAGAAACACAAAACTTTGCGCATAGTTTCTTAGTGAAGTATTTAAATAAGGTGAACAAGTTTGAGTAAATTCTCAACTTAAGTCTGAGAATGCTTTGTGAACTCGGGGCCAGAAGTAACTTAAAGGGACAATAACATTCTTGCTGGCTTGGTAGCTCCAGAAAATAAATAATACCCTTATTCTAACTACTAGATGTTTGAATGTCCTACCTGTTGGGTAAATTATCCATTACAACCTATTTTATTTGTCCAGAGGGTTCGAAAATATTTTAAAATCCAAGTCACATTTGAAAAGGTTTACGTTAGACTTTTCAAATCAATTGGTTGAATTTTTCCAATTTTTTAAATTAGGTGTGTTAAGATGAAATTTATATCATCAATTAATTTTAATATTGTAAAATAATACGATTTGTTGACCAGAATGAAGATTGGGACATATTTTTCAGTTACAACAAAAGTGTTATTGTCCCTTTAATCTATAGGGTTTCCACGATTTCAAATCATCTTCCCTGACCTTGATTGTAGCAAAAGTCTACTAACCAATCCAAAACAGTTTACAAACCAGTATTACTAATGAAACGACATCAGTTTCTCTCCCTCTCCCTCTCAGCCCCAGTGACATAGTTGATTTTCATTTTCGTTTGCTTTGTCACATATCTGCTCTTTAATAGATGATATAAACATGATTTACGCATTGTATCCGCACAAGCAATCCAAGGTTGCAACGTATTACCCTTTGCTCCAATGAATGCCCCCCTTGACAAAATCCTGGATCCGGGACTGCTGACAATCTTCTTTGACATTTTGGTGTAGTACCGGAGAAATGGATTTGAATATACATTTTTGGTCAGATTTTTGTGAATATTCATAAATTTATTGCCGAAGGATAGAATTAAGAGTTAAGGGGTTGGTTAAGCTGAAATGTTGGTCTGAAAATTGCATGTTTACTTGTGTCTATTTCCAGCATGTTTGGTGTTCGTGGCGATGTTATTTAAAGTTCTCCAAAATACAAAACATATAAAAACACTGCCTCATAGAAATCTACTCTATTTTGGTGTACATCTGCTATTTTCATAGGTCAAATTTACCATAACATTACTAGGTTTATTAGCGTCTGTTCTTATTACGGTGGTAATTTAACCTCTACAACTGGGTTCATTATGTTCACAGGTGGAGAGAGAGGGAGAGAAATGGGGTTTAACGTCCAATCGACACAAACTAGGTCATTTCGGGACTAACATATGGTTTTATTTTAATAATTCGCTTGCGCGTAGGGATCTTTAACAGGAAACCGGAGAAAACCCACGTACAACCCGGGATTCGAAACCGCGTCAGTTGACTTCAATTAATGCACAGGACAGAGTTCATTAATAGCATATGAGTGAAGTCTGTGTCACCACAGGCCCGGGACTGTACAGCGCAGTGGACGCTTACGGCTGGCCCCCGGATCCATTCACTTGATTTGATATTTTCCGCGGGTTAATCTTATAGGTTTTGTTTTATGTGTAGTGCGGTCCTGTTGCACTTACTATTAGCGTAGAGTTTTAACCCTTCGTACTGCAGAATGTTCTCGTTGTCGGGTTTTACTCCTGTTTGATCACTACACTTATTATTTTAGCGTTTTCCGAGAGAGATTCTATCCGGATTATCGCCCTTATTGTTGAAATTGTTTGACGTTCTAACATCTGACGTCAACTGGCAGACTATCGCCATTGAAGAGACAACCACTGTCAAGATTGGTCGCTTTTTTTTTCTTTTTTCGTTTTTTCTTGAACAATTATTGTGCACCGACGGCATACTTCGAAGATGGATGCGATGACGTTATGCTCTGTGTCTGTGACAGTCCAACTTCGTGGGTTTTGCGTGTGCCTTAACATTTAATCGCTTTGAGTCTACAAACGTGACGAGAGTTAGCATTTTGTTCCTCCGGCGTGGTGTAACCTAGTCAGTGGTGTAAAGCAGAGGGCTGAAATTGGGTTTAACGTCGAATCGACACAAACTAAATAACCTCCTTACTAAAATATGGTTCAGTTCTATTTCAGTAATTCGCTTGCGCGTTGGGGTCTTTAGCAGTGGAACGGAGGACCCAGAAAAAACCCCACTAGGTTGGACGAATGACCCTACTCCTTGTCACGTACAACCGGGGAATCGAAACCAAGAAGTTGCCTCAATGACAGGCTTTATGATACAACGTACGAGCTAACCATTCGGCCATTTAACTCGCTCATTGTCAAACAATACTTAGTCAAGAAAACCTGGGGGGTTGGGATGGCCTAGTGGTATAGAGTGCCGCGCTACGACCTCTAGCTGACCGGTCACCTCTGGCTTGCGGCTGTGGTTTCGATCCCTGGTGTGAGCGTATGCGGCATGGCGATAGGGGCGCCTTCTCAACCGCGTGAGTTTCCTCCGACCTCCTCCCACTGCTAAAGAACCCTACGCGCAAGCGAATTATTGAAATAAAATTAAACCATATGTCCCGAAATTACCTAGTATGTGTTGAGTGGACGTTAAACACCGTTTCTCGCTCTCTCTCTCGCTCTCTTCTCTCTCTCTCTCAAGAAAACCGATCATATAACAGACAGGAAACTTTGACTAAAACACAGTAATTATTTTCCTTCGATCTGTGTTCCTTAATTTAATGTGTCCAATTACTAAATATCGTTTGAACTGTATATTTATGACTTTTATTGAATCGTTTCCGCGACTCCAAGTAATTAAGAAAATAACAGAAACGAGGCGTAGGGTTTACTCTGAAATTAAATAATTACTGTCCGTATATTTATTCTTTGTCTTGGTGTTCAGTGTCATTCAAATAAAACAAAAATCAATTTGTTCATAAAAAAAACGAGGAACTCATAGAAAGAAAGTATTAAGTTTCATTTAAAATTATATACCATTGCTCCTATAAAATTACAATTCCTTGACTTTGAAAAACTACAAGTTCTCGGTAATTGGAAACGCATTTAAAGAAAACGAATAGTTGGTGTATTTTTTCATAGAATGTTGGTTATTTGAGCTGATACATTAAAATGTTAAATACAGTCATGGATGCAATGGAATTTGCATTAAAGAGAACTTCCCGAATTTAACCGAATCTCAGAAATAAAAGTCTGTGTAAGTATGAAATTTAAGCCGCAAAATATAGAGCAATGGTGTATTTAATTTGTCTCAAAATTTCAGCTCAAAATTCAATTTTCATTCTACAAGAACAATCTCACAGGATATTTACAGTTTAGAAGCTGTATATAAAAGTATACACCCCCTACATACATCTACGAATATCTATTTTTAGTTTCTGTGATAGGTCATAATTAAGTTAATATGTGTATTAGTAGGCCTATGAGTAAACCATTCGGCCATAATGTGATGAGGTATTAACACTCAACAGATGATTTTATGCATAATTTGATGTATATTGCCTACATCTGTATTGATAACAGGCATTTACAGCTTTCAATGCATGGAAATTTATTCGAGAAAATGTTTTAGAACTTATCTTTAATTTTAATTTAAGAGTTTTTTTTATAAAACATTATGGACATGAAATAACATGTGATTTACTCTTCTGTCACCAACTGGGCTAAAATTAAGACGTGAATTGTCCCGTACGTTTCCGTCCCATCCCGGACATTTCCGTCCCATCCCGGACATTTCCGCCCCATTCCGGACATTTTCGCCCTATTCCGGACATTTTTGCCCATACAGTGGCGTTTCCGCCCCATGTCATATAATGATGGAGTAGTTGGATGACTGAATGGTTAGCGTGTGTGCGCTGTATCATAAGGTCTGTCATAAAGTCAACTGGCTTGGTTTCGATTTCAGTCGAAAACGCTAAAGAAAATACTTCGAGAGTTTTTGAGAAATATTTATTATAATTACATTAAATAATCTTGAAAATTTATTAGAACCACGTTACAAAATAGTGTACTATTTTTTTAAGATGACGGCTAATCAAGATAACTTGTTATCTCATGTGCAGAATGCCCGGAACAGCAAGACTGATTTTAGCTTGCATGCGACCCCTGTCTGAAAAATGCCAGTAGAGCCGTTGCATCAACCGTGAAAAGTATATATATTCTCAGAGGCGGATTCAATGGGGGGCGCAACGGGCGCCCCCTCCCCTAATTTTGGACAGTGCCCTTTTTTTACTCGATTTTGAGGCTCTTTTTCTACGATTTGGACGAAAATGTCAGCTAAATGGCTCTTGAATTGGCTAGATGCAAGGAAATGACGAATAATGTCCTTGGGGCCCCACCCCCTCTCAGTGGCGTGGCCCGTCTCATTGCCCTCATTTTGCGGCGCCCCCCTTTTCTAAATTCCTAGACCCGCCCCTGATTCTGGTCAGTGTCCGTCACTCTCACACAAATGTAATTTGTATGTCAGTATTGCATAGATAGATAGATTTATTTGGGCATATATAACAACAAGTACAAAATATTATTAAGCACTAACTTGGGATCCCTTTAAGATATCGGGGCCCCTGGCTGCATGCTTGTCCGGGCCGATCTGTTTTATCTAATTACACTTGAAGAAAAGAAAAACGAACGACGCAAGTAAAAATCTCAGAAAGTGTGCACATTGTGTCAATCAATATGTGTTATGGAAATGTATCACCTATTTTTGTGTTTAGGTGTTAAAACCACTTGGAGATAAAACCTATTCTGACGGCCGATGAATATTTTACAAATCCAAGTCATTGTCTCAATAGAATCATTTATAGTGTCATAACGAGAGAGAGCGTCTAGGAGAGAGAGAGAGAGGGGGGGGAGAGAGAGAGAGAGAGAGAGAGAGAGAGAGAGAGAGAGGGAGGGTAAACTAGGTAATTTCGGGACTAACATATGGGTCAATGTAGTAGGTTGTTGTCATGTACAAGGGGCGCCAGAGAGAGAAAGGAAATAACGTTCACTCGACGTAAACTAGGTTATTGCGGGACTAACATATGGTTCAGTTTATGTCAGAAATTCGCCTGTAGGTTCTTGTTACGTCCTAGCGGCGCGAGTTAAATAGCCTTTTAAATTAACACCAAATTCTAAAATACTTTCTTATAAAGGTGTTGGGGGCATACGCTTATCTAGATAAAAATATATTTCCTATATACAGTAGTCTAAAGGGTCCATAGTCTGGGTAGGTGTATAATTTGAGCGCGAAAATAAAGAGGAATGATGTATGTACCATGTCTCCAAATTTCAGCTCAAAATATTCAGTTGTTTGGATGTGAACGTCAGAACTGCTTATGTAACCCTTTTAAGATTTTGGGTCAATTTACGCGTTGGGTAAGAGAGAGCGAGCGAGAGAGAGAGAGAGAGAGAGGGAGAGAGAGAGAGAGATGGGGTTCAGCTTTCACTCAACACAAACTAGGTCATTTCGAGACTAATAGGCTACATGGTTCAATTTTATTTCAATAATTCGTTTGCGCGTAGGTGTCTTTAGCAGTGTGGGGAAACCGGAGTACCCGGAGAAAACCCTATAGGTTTGACAGGCGACTCTACTTCTTGCCACGTACATAAATTTGTAAAAGGCGCCAATTCTAGTCGGATCAGTTTGTGTCACTACGCCATAAGTAAACAATGCCCTTGTTATCAAAGTGTATTATGTGACGTCGTACGTAGATATATACTGCACGTGAACTTAAAGGTCAGTCACCCTGCACACGATAAAAGAAGGCGCTCGCAATACCGATATGAAACAGATTAACTCCTCCTACTGGACATGGGTCTCCCGTGACCTTGATTGGCCTGATCCTTGTACACAGGATTAAATACGGTCGTATTTGACAGGAATCTCCCATGAGTATGCTGGAACTGAATGTATTTGACAAAGGTCACTCTAGATATTTCTTGACCTGGTCGTATTTGACAGGGATCCCTCTGGACATTGACCTGGTCGTATTTGATAGGAACCTCTCAGGGCAATGTTCGATATGGTCGTATTGGACAGGAATCTCTCGGGACACTGCTTCAGGAATATGAATATATGACATTATTGTTATCAGGATGCAACCATTCACCAAATCACAATAAAACATTGTAGTAATTTCTAAACAATATTCGAAACAATGGTTCTTGTACAACCATTAAGCATTTTTGTACATTATTCATTTTGTCCAACCATTCATTTTTGTACAACCATAGTTATTTCTTTTACAATCATCATTATTTCTTGTACAATCGTAATTAGTTATACAACCATAATTAGTTCTTGTACAACCATGATTAGTTCTTGTACAACCATGATTAATGCTTGTACAACCATGACTGGCCCGTATCTACAGGGGGCGCGGGGTGGGGGGCGCTCAGAAATTGCTAACAATCATTAAAGTATACACAGTTCCTTATATTAACCTAAAAAAAGCTAGTTTTTTTTGTTTGAATACTTATTTTAAAGTGCTTATTAGACGCCTAGGTAACTACATAGCATGATGATTACAACAGTCTGTTAGAATGACCTTTCCGAAAATTTCCTCAAAATATTCGCCCCCCTACCGAAAGGTAATGCCCCCCCACCCGCTTAATGGCGTCTAGATACGGGCCTGAACCACGATTAGTTCTTGTACAACCATTAGTTCTCGTACAGCTATGATACTATTTATATACAACCATATTTGGTTCTTGTACAACCATATAATATACTGGGTTGTATTCAACGTAGGATGGGGTGACTGGGTTGCAGCCAGGGACCCCTATATTAAAGCAATATAAATATTTCATTTATTTTGTCGTATATATGTTTGTACCAGATAAATCTATTGAGCTTTTAAGTCAATTTGATTAAATTACAAATCTATATTTCGTTTCGTTTTCTATTTATATTTTCGGTGGCCTACACTAAATGGAGATCTGGCAAGTTATAGTGATAGTTCAGGTCAGGGGTCAAACGAGCGATTTTTGACCCCCTGGCGTCAGATATTGATAAATCAATCTGTGTTGACGTTTCCAGTGGTTTACCCACAGCTCCGCGCACCAACAGGCCAAGAAATCACAATAACAGACCGTTTCACTGGCTAATCCCTTATTTCTGTACGGGGTGTTTGGTGGTCGAATGTTTTACGTGTGTGCGCGTTTCCCCGTTTCGCCGTGAAAGGAAGAAGGATTGCCTTTCAAATTTCGTGAGTTTTCTCCGGGTCCCCCCCACACACACACACACTGCTAAATCCACTACACTCAAGCGAATTATTGAAATAAAATTGAACCATATCAATTTGTTAATCCCGAAATAACCTAATTTGTATCGAAAGGGCGTTAAACCCTCTCTCTCATTTTTGTACAACCTTATTCTTTTTACAATCATAATTATATTTTTTTAAAGTGTACACTAAAGACTACTTGGTTATTTTAAGGTGGTTAACCCAGGAACGACTTGGCACAAACCTACCAACTGCCTAGAAGCGGCAACTGAGAAACAAAAGGTCCTATTAATATAATATGCAGTAATAGTATAATAATAATTGAGCTATTAGCCATAATAACTTTGCCATTTATAATTCTCTGCATATTGTAAAATATCTGGTTTTGCTTCCATTAGAGCCACCTATAGACCCCTTGTTCGATTCCGATATTAGACGAGAAAGTTCATTTGAATTCCCCGGCGTGGTTACCCCTTTGCAAAAGACAACGTATATAGTCGTACGGATGGGACAAAAAACTGAGATCCCTTGTACTTTTTGGCGTGCATGTAAAATAAAGCCTGTATGTTGCAGTGCGTTTTAAGGGTAGGTCGTAGCACGGTCGTCCGGGCATAATCTATAATGTAGGACGAATATCCATCTTCATAAGCCCAGTCGCTGCAGAACGATGGGACGTTAAACCTCATTTCAACGGACTCGAACCAAACCGTCCTGGTTAGTAAGCAGCGCCTAATTTACTGCGCGATTAAACAGATTATGGGCAATTCAACCAGAAAGCTATAAATACACCACCATTTAGAACTTTTGGAATGCTTGTTCTACGTTATATAGCATCTTTATTTTTGACTTGGGAATAATTATAGATTCATTGTGCATATATATTTATAGAAAATATAACTTACCGTAGAACCTTCTAGACAACTGCTACATCCTAGAATGGCAGCAATGAGGAGTTTATAAAACATATGCATTTTTAAAGCCTACGAGAATCGGCTTATCATTTCACTGAACCGATAATAAATACTGATAAACTATGGAGGTTTGTTACGGACAGGTAGCAGGCGGCTATTTCTATCAGTCTACACCGTTTCTCTCTCTTCACGTCTGCTGATGATTTGCGCGTGCCCCGTTTCGTGGATCATGTATCGTATTACTAAAAGTATGTTCTACTACCAGTGCTATCTCTAAGATACTATGGTTTTTACTATAATCAGGTTGAGTTGCCAGTCAACACAGTTCCTTCTTAGTATTTTAGTCACAGAAAGTCATAACCACTCGGGATTATAGGACTAGTCAGATACGACAATATAATTACAGAGTAGAAACAACTTTTCGGAGCAGCATGCCAATAAACATAGGAATAGTTATTAGGTATCAATCTGTTTCACATAGAATCTGTTTCACAGAGAATAAAGCCAGGCTGACACTTGCACGACTTTTGGCCACGATTTTGTCGTGCCCATCAGTGTCCACATTGACACGTACTGGCACGACGAGTTCACACATAGTTTGCGCATTGTTTACGCACTTCCCGCATTGGCACGAGTTTGCGCAAATCGGACGGTGTCGTGCCGACTCGAGTCGTGCCAATGCGTGCCACGGAATCGTGCAAGTGTCAGCCTGGCTTTATGAATTATCTCTGTCACAGATGACTGTCTTCAACACATGCAATGACATCACACGGCATTATTCATTGATTCAGTGGCATGTGCATTGTTTACATAAGACGTAACTGCTTCGTCAGAATGATGCCTTTTAGACATTTTAATAACCATTTACACTAAATAGGAAATATCTTTTAAGTACAAATACTTCAAGCGTCTTTACTTATTTTTCTAATACATATAGAAATTGTTTTAGAATTTATTTTGTCGGAAGAAAAAGTTAATATGGCGGACTCATTAGGCTAAGTTGCGTCGATGTCATCCTTATCAGTGACTGTAGCGGCCTAGCGAATATTCACTGCTGATTAGTGTGAATAGCTATGTATAATATAGGAGAGAGAGAGAGAGAAGATGTCCGAATTGATATCTTACTTATCTTTTCAATCTTTTAAATGTTTTAGTTTACTTAAAAGGGCTAAATCGCTAATATTTGGGACCTAGAAATTGACACATATAGTGATGTAATATGAATGTGTATAAACTGATTTAAATTTAATCGTTTGCGTTTTTACTCTAATTTCACGGGATCTCGGTTTTTCGTCCCTCCAGTTTAGGATGAGAAATTCATTGAGAGTAGGGGGACCACGTGGCTAAGTGGGTAAGACGCTGGCTCACTAGCATTGAGGTCGGTTGTTCAATCCCTTCATTGGCCGAGAACGTTCATCCAGGTTTTCTGGCGTGGTCTCCCCTTGTTAGTAATGGGACGACAAACCGAGGTCCCGTGTACACATAGCGTGCACGTAAAAGATCCTTTG
This sequence comes from Patella caerulea, assembly GCA_036850965.1. Taxonomy (NCBI): domain Eukaryota; kingdom Metazoa; phylum Mollusca; class Gastropoda; family Patellidae; genus Patella; species Patella caerulea. The sequence goes on from JAZGQO010000007.1 coordinate 3,606,445, forward strand.
GCAGTTGGAATTCCGTATAAGAGTAGACCGTAGCGCCACTGCCCGGGCAAAATTACCCTTATAGCACACTGTATGGCGTGGCCCGTCTTCATTAGCCCAGTTTAGGAACAGAACAGTAGGACCTTAATCCCCATTTCATTTCATTTATTTTAAAGTATCAAGGGGGGGGGGGGGGTCGAGTGGTCTAACATGTGCACTTCGAATCATAACATCTTCCATTGAGTCGAGCGGCGTGGATTCAATCCCAAATTTTACGTAAAAAGGAGATGGTCGCGTGTCCTACCTTGTGGGTTTGTCCTGGGCCCTGTTTCACGAAATTTTAACTAAAGATAAAATCCAATTTTTAGTAGATACTTCAATTTTGATTGGCTAAGAACTAAAATCAATCTAATATTGTCCAATCAAATTTCTAAAATTCAAATCTTATCTTAGTTAAAATTTTGTCAAATAGGCCCTAGATCTTCCGATTCCCTCCAACTGCCTAAAGTAAAGAACCCTTACGCATAAGGGAACTATAAAAAAATAAAATTGAACTTTGAAGCACATGATAGTCCCAGAATGACCTAGTTTGTGTGGAGTGGAGATTACCCCCCCCCCTGTCTCTCTCTCTTTGTCGGTCTCCCCCCCCCCCTCTCTCTCTCTCTCTCTCTCAAAAGTACAATTTTAAGAATTGATCTGCGATATCGTTGTTCGTGTCGTGTAAGAATAACTGACAACACCCAAGAGAACAGCATTATAACAGTACTAACACATCATCGTATCTATCACGGATCTCCAACCAGCAGAGTCATTAATTTACATGTCGCCAACTCGGACAATGTTCCGGTTCCCCTGAGGCATTACCGCCACCTCACTCAACTGTCGTTTGCATTATTTCATATGTTTTATCAGAAGAATTCTGTTGGGAATAACGAAGACAACTACGTTTATCGCCTCTAAACTCGATTATAAACCGCTTCCATGGTAACGGTTTAGTATTCATACTATGTGAAATAACAATTATTCTTAAGTGCTAAAAATTAAAAAAACAAAGACATTGAAGTGTAGGCCTAAATTATATAGGAAAAACAGCAACGGCAAATAAATGAAAATATATTGGCAAACAGATTGTAATTGTCAGTTTTAATGTATTTCGGGAGAAATTACAATTACGTCTATATAAACGAATCATAAACGAAGGCAAAATTCTAAAATCGTCTTAAATACTGGATATCAGAAATCCAACTTTTCACGGTAAGATAACAACATCAATGTTGATTTAAACTGACCAGAAAGTCGTGTTTGTAATGTCGAAGACTGTGGATGATAGCGAGTTAAAGACTTGGCTACTTAAATGATTTATATTCATATTCGAGATTCTACCTTCACGATAGTTTGCAGTGGATTCATTTTCCAACCAGTAACATTGGCCGCGAAAGTTCAACCTTGTCAGTGATGCAGAGGACATGACCAAGACAGCTGTCTAGTCGTTCGGATGGGACAAAAAACCGATATCTCGTGTACACATAGGGGTTCACGTAAAAGATTCATTGACAGTTGGAATTCGATATTATACTAGACATACGTCATACAGTGAGCTATGAGGAAAATTTTGCCCGGCAGCCGAGCTACGGCCTACTCTGATATCGAGGGGGGTTGGGATGGCCTAGTGGTCTAGAGTGCCGCGCTTCGACCTCTAGCTGGCCGGTCACCTCTGACTTGCGGCTGTGGTTTCGAGCCCTGGGCGCCTTCTCAACCTCGTGGGTTTCCTCCGGGCACTCCGGTTTCCTCCCACTGCTAAAGACCCCTACGCGCAAGCGAACTATTGAAATAAAATTAAACCATATGTTAGTTCCGAAATGACCTAGTTTGTGTTGAGTGGACGTTAAACCCCATTTCTCTCTCTCTGATATCGAATTCCATCTGTCAAAGTTTCTTTTACGTCCACGCCAATGTGTTCACGGGACCCCGGTTTTTCGTCCCATCGGAACGACTAGACAGCTGTCCTCGTCAGGCCCTCACTGACAAGGTGAAACCACGTCGGGAAATCTGGATTAACTTTCTAGACCAATGCAGGGATTGAACACCTGGACCCTGTTTCACGAAATTTTAACTAAAGATAAAATCCAAATTTTAGCGGATACTTCAATTTTGATTGGCGAAGAACTAAAATCAATCTAATATTGTCCTATCAAAAAACTAAAATTCAGTTTCTTATCTTAGTTAAAATTTTGTGAAATAGGCCCCTACTGACCTCCAGGCCAAGCGTTTTACCCACTTAGCCACGTGATTCTCCTAGGTCAGAATGACTGTAGCATGCTCCACACGACCCAATATTACCCGGCAGTACACGGAGGTATCACTACATCCCCCCCCCCCCCCGTGCAGGGTGGGATGGCCTAGTGGTTTAGAGTGCCGCGCTTCGAACTCTAGTCGGCCGGTCACCTCTGGCTTGCGGCTGTGGTTTCGAACTCTGGTGTGAGCGTATGTGGCATGGAGATAGGGACGTCTTCTCAACCTCGTGGGTTTCCTCCGGTTTCCTCCCACTGCTAAAGACCCCTACGCACAAGCGAATTATTGAAGTAAAATTGAACCATATGTTAGTCCCGAAATGACCTAGTTTGTGTTGAGTGGACGTTAAACCCCATTTATCCCCCCCCCCCTGCACACACGCATATAAATATTGTTTTGCAGGGACCCGGACTGGATCGTATTCCTCGCGTAAATTCAAGGGTCGTCACTCTATACAACCCCATCTTATGCAGATGTTGTAAAACTGGCAGTCGTTGCATCAAAGCCCGATAGGCCTACCCATTTTAATTAAATAATCTGAAAGTTAAAGGAGCTATCGCTAACATTTGGGTCGCAACGCATATAATACTATAATGTGAATGTATATAAACTGATTTACATTCAGTGCTTTCCGTTTTTACTCTAATTTGAAATCAGTTATGTTCCGTGAAATAAGCCAGCAGTTTCAATTGAATGCAAATTTCTAGCGTCTGGTTATTCCAGTCTACAGAGTATTTATTGCACCGTTTGCTTTGGTGCGATATGTCTAGCCTCGTTCCTCGAGTCTCTTTTTACAACTAGAGCTGAAACGCATTATGGTACACGATTCGTGTACCAATGGTAAGATGTTTATTTTTTCTTAATTATTGGATATCAGAAGCCCATCTTTTCCCGATAAGATCACAAATTCAATGTTGATTTAAACTGAGAAATAATTCGTGTTTTCAATGTTGAAGATTTTGTATGATATTGAGTTAGGGACTTCGCTACTTTAAGCTACAATAACACCCAGTGTTTACCTCTCAATAACAGTCACTTACTGTTAATAAGTGCTGTTTTGGTAACTAACCAATTCATGTTTGAGAAATGAGGTTTGTCAAATTCAAGGATTTGGAAGACCATATTATAGCATTTATTAAGTACATGCAAACAGTTGACGTGTTTGTTTTTATCAAAAGCGTTTTATAGCGGAGGCGCTGGAGGCGCCAGCCCACTCACAAAAAAAAAATATCTAAGAACTTGAAAAAAAACAACCCAAAAAACGGGAGAAAAATGCTAAAACCGATGATAAAAATGAAAATGTACCCTAAGTTTGGAAGAGCCCTAAAGGCAGACAGAAAGGGCCCGCATCTGACAAAAGGGCTCCATAGTCATCAATCAAGACGCCCCACCACCCCCCATTCCCTGCGAAAGAGGGTCCTTAAAACGCCCCTGTTTTTTTATAAATTGATCACAATATTGCTAGTGATCTGTTTGATTGTTCGATATGTTTGAAAAAGATAAATGTGAAATTAATTAATATGCGTCATCTACACGTTTTTATTATGGTGGGTGGGGGGGGGGGCATCATCCTCATTGTTGGCTTGTATTAAAGGTCTTTAGCAGCGGGAGGAAACCGGTGAAACCCCACAATGTCACAAACAAGCCTGGGTCCTAGCTTGTTTTAGTCATTTTACTTTTATTTTTTGTGAAACAGGACCCAGGACTCGAAGGACAACCATCTGGTTTACTGGCATCAATAAAAGTCTACCGTTTTTCAAAAAGTGCGGGGGTGATATCAGCGATCGAAAATAGCCAATTATAGAAGAATTGATTTCACAGGCTAGTATTTACTCCAAATGCATGTTTAGTACTACCGGGAATTCTCGTATTTACGCCCCGGGCTTAATTTCAAATTTGTCCATTTCAGTGAAGAAACAATTATTCTGAAATTAAGCCCAGGGCTTAAATTCGAAAAGAGGAGTAAAGAGCAACATTTTAGTTGTCACATTTATTGTGTAAGATGTCACCTGTAACTGTCGTCCAATGAGTTTTAAAGATGTGAAACTCTCACACGGCACCAACAGTATAATATACAACAATTCGACGTGACTCCACCAATGTCAACACATGTGGTTTGAAAATTTAAACGGGAGGCTACTTTAAAATAAATTTCAAATTTAAGCCCCTGGGCCTAATAACGGGAGGGCTTAAATACGAGGATTGGAATACGGGCGAGATATTCCGCTTGGTGATTCCCGGTATGCAGTTGGTATAGGTCTTCTTCTGAACTTTGTTATGAAGGGAAAACAGGATTGTATAGGGTTGGTCATTTGTTTAATATAGGCTATGTTTTGGGCGTTTTGGTTCCACTTTGCCAGTTATGCAGGACAGGGGGCCTTGCAACGAACAAACGTGCAGTCGCTAGAATTGGACGAGATGCCGAGCTCATGCGTAACCATTGACGTGCGCCTAAAAGAACCCTTAACATTTGGAACTCAGTGTGAGTAGGCCTAGATTGTAGCGCCGCTGCCCGGGCAAAATTTCCCTCATAGCACACTGTATGGCGTATGCCCGTCTTTAATATTTCAGTCGGTGAACGCAGAACAGTGGGTGATGTAGAACGGTAGGCTAAGACGTTAAATCGGTATCATGACTTGGGTATAATAAACTTCTCCAGATCTTTGGGGTACTCGACCGGTGGGGTCCGGAACGCACCAAACGGACAGATTTGAAATCGTGTGACGTGGAATTCAGTCCGCAAAACAGACTAGAATCGTGTATGAGTAGAATCGTGACGTAATTAAGCACAGCAAATTGTGTCTCAGCTGCCATGGTTTGTTGAGGTATTTTCTGTGCAGTCAGAGCATGTGTTGTAACCCGAAACCCCCTCGATTGTCACTATTTGGGGGCAGTGGCGGATTAAGCTCCACCAAGGCCTGAGGCGGCAGTTTCTGGAGGGCCTATTTAAAATGGCGTGGGCCTAATTAATTTCGGGTCAGGGGCTATACTGATCCCCGTTGGGCCTAAACCCCACCCCCTAACATTTATTGTCTATGCGTTTTTAATCGTATCAGAAAGGTCTAAAAAAATTTTTTTTACAAAATCGTTGGGCCTTAGGCTGCAGCCTCACTGATAATCTGCTACTGTTTGTGGGACTGAGCATATTCAATTCTGGAACGTTAAATCAAATATACCATACAAGGAAAATAAGGGGAGTAACTCTTGATTCGAGTTATCAGATCAGACCACAACTGTTTCTTCAAGTGAAGGTTTTGTAACCTCTGTTCGAAAAACTTCTATTATATTTTAAAAAAAAAATAAAAAAAATAAAAATGTGTTCATATTAAATAATTTAAAGTCCTTCCATATAAGGATGTGGTTTATCTACAATGTTTGTTGTAAATTCACATACATTCATCAAGTTTCAATCTTCATAAATTTTATCATACAAAAAAATTGTTTTTTAATCATATCTATAAACAATATTAAAAATGTACCTAAATTTGGCTGCTATTTGTGGTTAGAACAGATATCCTTTATTAGAATAAACTTTTGGGGGCATTTAGTAACTGGATAGAACTATACACAAAAACACATACTTATGGAATAACAGCTACTTAAATTTATTTAGGCGACGTTTCAGAGCAAAGAGTATTCTCTCAACGTTATCAAGCTGTTATTATAAGTATGTGTTTTTGTGTATATTAGAATACTTGTTTGTTTCAAGGCAGAGAGAAAGACATTATGTAATATATTAAAACTACACCAAGTCTTATCCAATATTTACGCAATGTCTAGCTCGAGGTCTTTAAACAACTTAAAATACAGGTACACTACCACATGCATGCATTTCTATGATATCATCACAATATTATTAGACATCTTGTGTAAACAACGCAAAATCGGCATAATACCATTAATTCAAGGATGATGTCACATCTGTATTTTAAGAGTTGAAACTGTCGAGCTGGAAACTATTAAACAACTTAAAATACATACACTTTTCTGCATGTGCATTTCAATTAAATACATCACACCAATCCACTATTTCATTTAGTATAAAAAATGAATAATAACTTGAAATAATGGTATACTAACACTAACATATCTGTAGTTTAGGACTGAATTAATGACCTTTGACCTTTAAAAATTGTGTGGTTTTATATATCTTCAGATATGTTCAATCAGCATAAATAAAACAGAAAATAGTGTATAGTATCTAGGATTGCACCATCTGCTATATCAGGCCCCGAGTTCACAAAGCATTCTCAAACTTTCTTTAAGAATTTAATCAACTTTCAATCACTGTTTATGATAAATATATTTGATCCAGAGACAAAATTTTGCACATAGTTTCTTATTGGTGTATTTGATACATTAAAACAAAAGACTATATTTTAATTAAAATAAGCTGAACTATTTTGAGCAAATTCTTAACTTAAGTCTGAGAATGCTTTGTGAACTCAGTGCCAGGATTTTAATTCTTAAAAAATGTCATGGTATACAGTGGCATGCAGAGACGAGGGCAGAGTGGTGATAGCCCTAGGCATCCATTTTAGGGAAGCATCCGGGGGCATCCAATCAAGGAGTGTACTGGGAATGAAGTTCTTATGAAATTTTAAATTATTGCTGTTAACTTTGTTGTACAAGCTGTCCTGCTTAATTTGGATAAAAAGTTTATATCATCAGTTTTGACATATTTAAAATGTCCTCCTTTCTCGTACTTCTCAGCACTAGGACCCTATATTTAAGCCTTGATGGAATTTGCGCATCACCAACCCTCTGCCTGCCACCGACAGTAACAAAATGTACAATATTGGATAAAAATCTATCGAAGGACTATAAAGGGGGGGAGGGAGGGGGGAGGGGAGAGGAGATTGATTTTAATATAAATGTCAATTCGTATATACAAATAGATTCCGATAGATATAATATATATATATATAACATTTAATAAACATTGAAATAAAACACTATAATTTGGGTATCATTAAGGTGTGCTGTTTTACTGAGTGAGTGAAGATAAAGACATTAGAAACGCAATTAGTTTGATTATTTTCAAGAAATTTGAACAACTTGACAACAAATGGTTTGAAACAAAACATTAAAAAAATAAAGAAATTCCCAGTAATACAGCACAGGACAATCTCATTAAAATACAGAATCTATTTTGTTTCGATTTTTATAGTTAAAAATTCCATTTTACTCGTCTTTTCTACACTAGGATCTGGAAGAGTTGTTAATTAACTCGTGTTCTGCTTGAAGTGAGGGATTAGCCAATTAAACGGTCTGTTACAGCGAGCACAGAACTGTGGGTAATCCACTCGAAACATCAATGCTGATTGGTTAATCAAATGTCTGACGTCATAGGGACAAAAGCCGCTTGTATGACCCCTGACGTGACGTATTGCTCCAACCAGTCAGATCTTTATGTAGTGTAGGCCATCGAAAGTATGAAAAAACAAAACGAAATATTTAAAGTTCCAATTTCATATTTTCTAAGAAAGTCAAAACATAATTATTTCTATGTCTTTTGCTCAAAAGGTTGTCAACTCACTATTAGACGATCATGGGCAAAATTTCACAGGCGTTAAAATGACTGACACAGGCTGATTGAGGAAATAGTAACTCAATTACCTCCCTTGTTTTCCCATTCCCCTCCATGGACGGCCATCTTCAAACGTTTGAATTTGAAGTTGAAAAAGATATTTTTGCCAATTTCTCAACTGGCAATAGTGAATTATAGGATTAATAGGATTATTCTTTAACAAGGTAGGACTGTTTATAGGTACAATCTATTTTAGGGCTTTATTTTAATATATTTTAAAAATATACCTTAAAAATATGCTATTGGAACTTTAATGCGATTGCGCCCACGATACCCAAGTTATAGTGAAAGCAACAATTAAATTTACAAACAAGGTTCATCTTCTTGTTACGGTTATCACAAATGGCTTGACAACAATCTACAGTAACACGACAAAAATACATTTCTACATTTTTTTTAATCATTTGAGTAGATTTACTTAATTAATTCAGTTTTTTTTCATTCAGAGAAATTATATTACAACAGTTGAGATGTAAAAAAAACCCTTACAATTAGTACAAGTGTGAGTTCACAAAATTTTAACTACGATAAAATTCAAATTTTAGTAATTTGATTGGATATTATTAGATTGATTTTAGTGCTTAGCCAATCCAAATTGAAATATCTACTAAAATTTGGATTTTATCTTTGGTTAAGATTTCGAGAAACAGCGCCCAGACAATGTTAAATGCTCAAATATTTACACTTAATGACATTTTCCGACCTTTTAAAATTCGAACTTTAAATATATAATTTAGAGTACTTATCCTTTGATGCAGCATTCAAAAATAACTTTTCACTTAATGAAGGCTCCGCCATCAGAAACTTATGTTTTAAAACAACTACTGCGTAAATCTATGGAGTTTATATTTGGTATAAAATGTGTAAGTTTTGAGTTAAATAAATAACAAAATGATATGGATAGTTTTTTTTAAGTATTATAACATAAATCGTATCATTTGAAAATTTCATTGGTTGTTGAAGAAATCACATTAAACTCAGTTAACAAAAGTTTTCGATGTAGGTCATTAAGTATATTTAACCTTTGTTTTAAAGACGTATGGTGAAAGAATTAAATCTGCGTACTGCAGATCTTTCTTTCGGCTTTAAATCTTATATAAACTATAATTTAGACATTCTTTCACGTGCCAAGCCGACAACCAACTCTCTGGCGCATCAGACCGCCAAGATTTAAATAATCTAGACCTAGTTTGGGATGACAAGTATCATTAGAGAGAGAGAGATGGCGCTTAAGGTCTTTAGCAGTGAGAGGAAACCAGAGGACCTGGAGAAAACCCATAAGGGTTGAACAAGAGACCCTACTTCCTGTCACATACAACAGCTACGATAATAAATGATCTATGACACATCTTCCAAACGGTCATAACTTCATACAGAAAAAAATCAATTCATATTTCTCCAAAAAAAAAGTAAAACCTTATATCAAACGAGAAATTAGAATAAATCAGTTTAAATAAAATATTAAAATTAGGATAAATTTTGAAAATCAGATCATAAGAGCACTTATACTATACTTAAATTTACATGTACTCTTAAAAATGATACTAAAAAATTCATAAACTTATAGAGGTATCTCTTAACAATATTTAATACAAAATTTTAGCGGATTATTTACAATTATTAAATGCTGCTCTGAGAAACTGGACACGAATATAATTTAAACAAAATCATTTTTTTTTCATATTGAAAGCTGTAATGTTGACATCATTGATAATAATTTTCAATACAGACTTTAAGCTTTAAGTCAACCCTTCAGCACCCAATTTATCTAAATAAATACTGACCATCCCAGTAACCTGATGACAGAAAAGTGGTTGTAGCGCAAATACAAACAGCCTGAACCTACTGCTCTCCGGGGGACCAATTCGCCCAGGACCAAATTCGCCCAGGGAGCAAATTCATCTTAAGTGCAATTCAACTGAGGACCAAATTCCATGGCCTAAAAAATTCACACAGTCGTGCTGGTAAATTTGATAACACATGGGGGTGAAGTGCAGCGGAGATGCAGTGAGTTCTGTAGCTTATTTAGGAAACCACTGAAAACTACTTTTCCCTAGAGTAACATAAATAGTTTCCAGTCGTTAAACAATATACAGCTGCAGTACTTATTTGACACAGGTTTACGGAGGCATTAGAGAGAGAGTTGTAGTTTCTGGGAATCCAGGTGCAAAAGAGTTAACAGTTGTCAATGTATCATGTCACATACCTTGACTACATTAGGATCCAGAGAAAACCCACGAAGGTTTGACGGGGGACCCTACTCCTTGCCACGTACAAACAGGGATTCGAAACCACGCCAGTTGACTAAATGACAGGCTTTATGATACAGCACCTACGTGCTAGCCATTTGGCCATCCAAACGCCTCATTCGTCTGTACTACCCTAGGAAGTGGAAGAGTTGTGATCATTGACTTGTTCTAGATGATGTTAGGGTTTTAGCCAATAAAACGGTCTGTTATGGTGAGTTTTTGGCATGAGGTCCACGCAACTGTGGGTAATCCACAAGAAACATCAACCCTGATTGGTTAAGAATTTAAATGCGGTCAAGGTGTATATGAAGTATGTCTGGAAATAACAGTTTTAGATGTATCTGACAAAATGTCAGGCACTAATGAAATAGTACCAAAACATTTTCAACTTATTGCCTGACATGTATTAATAATAGGCCTATCAATAAAAATACAAAATGACAGGCACCTGAAGTTTTGTGCCTGACATTGTCTGTGACAGGTCCCTCCAAGTTTGATGACCGATTTTGATTTTGTGAAGATAAACAATATTTACATAAACATGAAAAAAACCCATAAATATTCCTAGTTCTCTTATGTACAACAAATTGCACTTGGTCTTTGTTTCGGATTGCCAGGCACCGAATCAGGGCACTTGTTGCCCTTATAAGGAGAGGAAGGGAGACAATTGACAATAAAGGAAGTAGTTCAAATATATAGGGTACCATGGCGACTGCCACCGTCACCAATATCCAGCTCAAGATCTTCATGTAAGTGAGCTTGACTTAATGATGAGGTTGCCATGGCAATATCAGGCATAACGTCACTTAAAACACTATCGCTGCTTCCTTCATTCTGAAAATAACACAAGAAAAATAAAAATCATTAGAGCACATCTTATAGTATTAACGTGAAAGAAGGGACGTTTATGTTTTCTCCAAATATTGGATTTTGTCATGTTCAATTTTATTCTTTCAAATGGACAAATGAAGACAGGCGCCCAATGCAGGGTTGTTGTTCTATTTTTAACGTCTGCTTCCACTGAGAGTCATATCACAGTCATTTTGTCACACTTTCAATTTAATTAGCTTAGCCCAGAAGTGACATACCAGCTAAAGTTTGAAGCACGACACTTTAGGCCATACCAACACACCACCCCAGAGAAATTTTGTTTGGACGGTGGCTTTTCCACTACTGTGAAGGGTTTACGAGGTTTTTTCATTGGCTGAGCACTAAAATCATAGCACATGTAAATAGCCCTTAGCCAATGAAAAGGCTGTACATTCTTGAGGGAGAGAGAGAAAGAAATTGGGTTTAACATCCATATGACACAAACTATGTTATTTCGGGACTAACATGTGGTTCAATTTTATTTCAATAATTTGATTGCGCATAGAAGTTTTTAGTTGCGGGAGGAAACCGGCGGATCCAGTGAAAAACACAAGGTTTGACATGGGACCGTACTTGAAACCACGCCACTTGAGTCACAGAAAAATCTTTAAAACAGTAAATAATAGACTTACCTCCCCTGGACTGTATGAAGCAGACGGCGATAGAGAGGAAGTAGGACTATGTTTGACACGTATCGGTGAATGATGACGCTGATGATGATGATGTTGTTGATGATGGTGGTGATGATGATAATAACGATGTTGAATATATTGAGTGTTCTGTGGATAATAGTACTGACTATTCTGTAATACTTCCACCGTACTATCGGGTAATCCGAACTCACGAACAACTTTTAATTGTATATTAAACGTAACCATTCGTTTATCGGAACACGGTAACGAACAAGCTCTCTGTGCCAGTTTACTTTTGCGTAATTCTTGTTCCCTGTGCATCATCAATATCATTGTGCTTCGATCAGGCACTGAAAATAAACATATCATATATAAGTCACTTTACCCTAAAAATAAAGAAATACATCACTTTATCCTAAAAATATTAAATACATAAGTCACGTTATACATGAGGAAATAAACCCACAAGTCATTTTACGCTCAAGAAAATAAACACATCACAAGTCACAACTTTATGCTTGAGAAAATAAACATGTATTTTAGGCAGTTTAGTCACTTTACACTCAAACTGGGGTATTAAATGTACCTGGTATTGTATTAAGTATATTACTTACATGTAGATGTACCTGTATGGTATTTGTTTATATTTTAAATGTCCCTGGTATTGTTTTACTATTTTAGACATAAATGTACATGTTATTGTATTTGGTATGTTAGAACTATCTGGTATTGTATTTAGTACGTTAGACCTACCTGGTATCTGTCTTAAGTGTATTGGATGAACCTGTTACTGTATTTAGTATATTAGACAATGACCTACCTGGTATGTACCTGTATTTAGTATATTAGTTTCAATTACCTGTATATCAGACTCACCTGGTATTGTACCTGCTATAATATCAACAGGTGAAGCTGGAGTTGTAGGATAAGGCAATGAGAAAGGCCTATCTTCTATCATATATAATGTATCTGGTATGGCCGACATGTGAATCATTCTAACTCGACTTGTATCCTGTTCTTGGGCCTGCGATAATTGTTCTTCTAATATAGCCTGTTTAAAGATACATTATGGGAGATTAGAGGGAGAGTGGGCAGTTCTCGATTTCAGTTAAATTGCTGAACTCGGAACCAAAATATTAACGATTCAATTGTCGGCTAGCCTTGATCATCATTACTAATGTTAATTCTATAATTAACTAAGTCTTGATTATCCAGTTTTATGTTAAATTATCAATCAAAATATGTATTCAAATCCACTAAAGATTGCAGGCTTACAATGGCATCAAGAGTTGATTATGGTCCGGATAAGTTAATTAATGTAGATGACATTTCAGGCCTAAACAAAGACCTGCAATGAATTAAATTAAACTGACATCCCATCAGTTTGAGTTTTCAAATTTAAAAGTTTAAAGACAGGTAATGAACCTTTATTAGACACTGTACTTGTATTCATTAGCTAATCCCTCACATCAGCCTGAACACATCAATGATAACTAGGCCCCGATCCAGTTATTGCTGACTACAGGTGCTCGGCTGAACAGTGATTACCAGTCTTAGTGGGGCTGAGGGGGGCACAGACCCTGGATTCGCGCCTGATAACAACTCTTCCAGATCATAGTGTAGTAAAGACAAGTAAACGAAATTTGAACTAAAAAAACGAAACGAAATAGGATCTGTGTTTTAATCAGATTGGATAACCAATATCTATTTAAAGATGGACGGAGAAAAACACCCACTCAAAATCTGCTTACCTTCGCTTCTTCATAGTACGGTGTAAAAAGTCGTGGTCGAACAAATATGCCATTATTTCTACCCCGAATCCACGCACACGTTCTATTGGTTGGTATATCGTCACCTAACATGTGAGAGGGCGGCGTGCTGACCAACCCTCGTTTAATAGCATTATTTAATATATCGTTATTATAGGGTATCACATGATCCATTCTAACCAATGGTAAAAGGTCTGCTAGTATTTCCCGTAGTTCTACATCGTTTAAATCTCGTTTTTTTACTCCTTTTTTACTCACACTGTGAGCGGTATGACTAAGTAGATTTGGCTCTGAAATAAAGACAACGGAAATACTATTAGTTTATGAAAAGTGATTCTGCACTGAGAGAAGTATATACTCTACTTCGAGAAGAGATCACTGCCCCGAATGGCTGTCATATCCAACAATTAGTATACCGGTACTCAGGCTTTCCGCCAGAAAAGTCTCGAAGGGGGCTACAATTTATTTAAACACTTGTTTTCTTACACAAAACACACTTTTTGAAAACATTATTTAGCTGACTGAAGGGAAGTATGTACGAACTGTGTAAGATATGAACAGTGTAAGATATGAACAGTGTAAGATATGAACGGTATAAGATATCAACGGTATAAGATATGAGCGGTATAAGATATCAATGGTACATGTATAAGATATCAGCGGTATAAGATATGAATGGTATAAGATATGAGCGGTATAAGATATGAATGGTATAAGATATGAGCGGTATAAGATATGAACGGTATAAGATATGAACAGTGTAAGATATGAACGGTATAAGATATGAACGGTATAAGATATGAGCAGTATAAGATATGAATGGTATAAGATATGAACAGTGTAAGATATGAGCGGTGTAAGATATGAACAGTGTAAGATATGAACGGTATAAGATATGAACGGTGTAAGATATGAACGGTGTAAGATATGAACGTTGTAAGGTATGAAGATACAATGTACAGCTGTTTACCTCTTTCTTCTATTCGTTTAACAAGTTGATGTTCCCCCCATTTTAACACCGATGTAAGTACATCTAATTCTCCCGACTGAAATAAAACAATACATATATATATTACAATTCAATCATAATATACATAGTTCATTGGCCAATCAAGCTATTTTATCGACATTTTGCCTAATAGTTTGGATGCGGCTACGGCGGGTGTGGCACGTCAGGCAGGGTAAGCTTACTCTTCCGGACACCTGTTACCACTGTTTGTCGTGTATTTTGTACACGGGGAGCAGTCCATTTGCTGATTACACTATTTTGCCTATAACATTTTTTTAGGACTTCGAATTCTGTCTAATGGTTTGGATTGTTCGTACTTGGTTTTATTTAATTTATACATTTCATTTATTAAACAACACAACCCCACCCTCCTCGTCTATAATCACAATTTCATTGATGCCTGATTTAGTCATAACTGTCAAAAATGGAACTATATAAAATAATAATTCATAAAAAAAAAACCCAACTTTTTTTTAAATTTGATAAAATGAATAACATGAATAATACATAAAACGTTTAAAACAAAACAAATGTCAATAGACCAAAAAAAAGTCCTAAGATGCATAGAAAATAAAAATATCTACTTAGACCGCAAGTGTTTGTTTGTTGAGGTCACAGAGGTCATTTAGCGATGAAATGTTGACAGGTCAACTACGCTTTACTCTTCATGTTTATTCTTCATTCATAAAGACAAAAGCTTGCATTCTAAACCCTTTGTTTCTTTTGTCGGGTCATTGTTTACATATTGAAACTAATCTAACAGCGTTACCGAGACAAACGACAGGTTTAACAGGTAGTAGGATCGGTGTTATCGTCGACGACAACGAGACAAAGATATTGTCAACGACAACATGGACAAAGACAAGATGCGGATATAACTCATACTGATTCACATCCTTTTACGACTGTCTATTATTAAAAACTTTAAATTGTAAAACAAACAAAAAAATTGTACAAGATGTTTCCATATATATTTTAAACTAAATACATCTTGGTTGAGTACAAATAATCTATTTTAGAATACATGTACAGGTAACATGACCTGGAGGTATCTTTATACGGAAATACAAATAATTATTATATCGGATAGCTGCAACAACACATGTCATATACAATAATAATAAAAAATCTGTGACAGTGAAATGAGGTTTAAGTCCACTTGCCACAAACTAGGTCATTTCGGGACTAACAGATATTTCAATAATTTGCTTTAGCAATAGTTGTTAACAGGCAACCCTTACACATTTTCATGTACAAGCATGTAATCGAAACTACGGAAAACTTGATGATATCACGTGCACGTGTCTACCACTAGACAACCCCCGCCCCCAGCCTCCCACAGGACCAAAACTGAAATGAAATGAAATGGAGTTTAACGTCCTACTGTTCTGCTCTGACTGGGCTAATGAAGACAGGCATACGCAATACAGTGTGCTATGATAGAAATTTTGCCCGGGCAGCGGCACTACAGCCTAATCTGGATGAACTTTTTTGGCCAATGCAAGCATTGTTTTGATCGAACAGACTAGCGAGCCAGCATCCTACCCATTTAGCCACGTGATCCCCCTCCCCCAATCCAAAAACTGAATACAAACTACAAACATACCTGTAAAAAGTCTGAAGTAAGTGCTTCTATTAAATAAGGTTTTGATAATTCTGTAAGGACTGGACAGTGGGCTATATGTAGATACTCCTCCGTTAAATAATGTAAGGCCTGTCGATGTACCCAGACTGAGCCATGTGGTTCGGAACTCCACGTTAAAATAGATACAAGGTTATCCGTTGTTATACTCTCTACTATAATATCTTCACATCCTGAAATTACACAATTGGTTTTTAAAATACAATGTGATTAAAATACAGATCATCTATGAACCCGTCTGCGCAGGCATCAGTTAATGATGGCGGCCGAATTTAAATGAAAGTTGTGTACATTTTTTTAGTGAGAGAGAGAGAAATGGGGTTTAACGTCCACTCAACACAAACTAGGTCATTTCGGGACCAACATATGGTTTAATTTTATTTCAATAATTCGCTTGCGCGTAGGGGTCTTTAGCAGTGGGAGGAAACCGGAGTGCCCGGAGGAAACCCACGAGGTTGAGAAGGCGCCTCTATCTCCATGTCACATACGCTCACACATACGCTCGAAACCACAGCCGCAAGCCAGAGGTGACGGGCCAGCTAGAGGTCGAAGCGCGGCACTCTAGACCACCAGGCCATCCCAACCCCCCACACTTATTTTTAGAGCACAATTCTACATGAAAATAGAGTTGGATTATTACAAATTTGTGTCAGATGTGACAGGTAAGGATTCCTTTTGGCGATCAAAGAGGAATCTCGGTAAGGATTCTAAAACAGCCTTAGAACCGAGATGGGAAAAGCCTTATTTTCATATTAGTTGTCTAAAGAGCTGATCAATAACGCAGAGAAACAGAGGTACCGCACCCATAATCTGTTATTAAAATAACTATGAGCAATTAGACGGTCTGTTGCAGCAATTTTGTAAAGTTCAACATTTCGTTTTACTTGTCTTTACTATAGTAGGATCTAGAAGAGTTGTTATATAACTCACTGCTGGTTGATATTTGATATTAGGGATTCAGCCAATGAAACGGTCTGTTGTAGCCATGAATAAGACAATTATCATGGCTACAATAGTACAAATATTGCCACCAAGGTTCCCTTTTTTTTGAAAAATGAATCAATAATAAAATAAAAGATAGGAGAGAGAGAGAGAGAGAGAGAGGGGGAGAGAGAGAGAGAGGGGGTGTTAAGTACACTCAACACAAACTAGTCCACTCGGGACTACCAT
This sequence comes from Patella caerulea, assembly GCA_036850965.1. Taxonomy (NCBI): domain Eukaryota; kingdom Metazoa; phylum Mollusca; class Gastropoda; family Patellidae; genus Patella; species Patella caerulea. The sequence continues at coordinate 3,623,647 of JAZGQO010000007.1, forward strand.
ATGGTTTAATTTATTTTCTATAATTCGCTTGTGCGTAGGGGTCTTTAACAGTGGGATAAAAACAGAGGACCCAGAGAAAACCCACGAGGTTGGACAGGCAATCCTACTCCTTGTCACGTACAATTGGGAAATCAAAAGATACCATGAAAATTTACCTTGAGACAGGACAGGAAAATCCAGAAACTGCCCTATTTGAAACACCTCCATAGCCTCGTCACATAAAGTCATATGATATTTCCCACTAGCAACCATAGCTTGAATCTCACTTAGACTACACATGCTCGAACTACCACGTACAATGCACGATAAGTCTATACAATCCTGATATATAGCATTTAATAACACGCGCGCATATCGTCTAGATATTACACCTTCGTCTAACACAATACGAGAAGGAGCCCTAAGAGCACGCTCGGTAATCTCTTCTCCAGAACGAGCTCGTCGTATTATTAAGTTTCTAAAGAACGGAGACCGTGCGGCAAGAATTGCTTTATGACATGGGATTTCAAGTTTTGTAAGTCTGCTGCCTGCGTGCATACTCTGAGCGTGATCGGCTGCACCAGCTAACGGATCCACATGTTCGTTGTCCGATGAAAATACTAAGACGGCATCATTCAGCTCTCCGTTTTCTAATAATGTTTTCATGTCATGTCCTAAGGGATTTGGGGTTCCAAATTCTTCCGCTAATCTGGATAAAATTTCACTTCCTTCGCTTGTAAGTTCTTGAGTATTCAACTCGTCTGTGTATAAAAATCTCAAAATGGTTGAAAACAATTGCACATCTACTCCGGGAGTTTTTAACTTGACCGGAACACGACAGCCGTAATCGGGATAATGAGACAACAGATTTTTAAAGAAGGGGCTACGCACCGCTAGGATGGATCTATGAGCCGGGAAGCATGCCCCTTTATAAATGAGATCTATGTCTGTGCAAAATTTAAAATCAAACAAATTTGATAAATCTTGCCGTAACGAGTTAGCAATTGGTCTTGCCATATTGGCCGAGATTGCCAATTCTTTTAACGCTGCCATTGCGTCATATTCGCGAACCAGAGAACTAATGTCGCGAACATTCCAAGTGGACAATAATTCCTTTAACGATTTCCCATAATCCAAGGAACGGCTGTGTCGACGCACTCTTGATAACTTTTTCCGCAGCGTTGCAAATTTTGAAGCCTTTTTCTTCTTTTCCTTTGCACTCAATTCGCTATCTGAGACAACATAAGCATTTGATATACGAGCAAAGGCAGACCGTGAGGCCGCTTGTGCCCGTTCAGGAATTGAAGAGTTGGCTCCCATTACGTTGTTCTACAAAATCTGTTCTTTTTCAAACAGCAGCCATTTTTAATCAGCAGCCATCAAGCTGTAAAATATAAAACAATACAGGAATTAAAGACAACAATATTCCACAGAGAAATGGGTTTCACTCCACAAAAACTATTTCAATTCAGGACTAACATTTGATTCATCTTTCAATAATTTGCTTGCATGTGGTGGGATCTATAACATTTCAAGGAAACCTGTAGACCTGGAGAAAAACCCACGAGGTTAGGCATCAGATCTAGATCTAAGTATGATTCTTAAAATGGGTCCCGAGCGTTGAATGTAAAGAGGTATTATACTAATCTACATGTAGTTACAGGGATGATATTTAGGTAACAGATATAAAAATATACATTTTATCTACATTCATCATTACATATAACAGACATCCCAAAATACATACATGTATATACATGTAGTTCTAAGTCCAATAACAATCACAGGTCGGATTCTTGTTGAGTGGGGTGGGGGAGATGTAGAAATAACTTCCACTTTTACTGAAAGGATCAGTGGTGATAAAAATTTAGAAAAACACAAAGTTCTCACTGCTTTTGGAAAAGGTGCTTCTCTAATATATCTTGTAGGGATGAATGGAAATGTTTTAGTGATTATATTATTTATATTGTACAATACACCACAGTAGGTTTTTATCATGATTTTAAAAATGTTACAAATTTTATTTGTACTAAAAAAACATAAAATTTTCACTTGTTTGTACTAAGAAAAATACAAAATTATTATCGACTGGAGTTACAAAATTATAATCGACAGGGGGAGGTATTGCTCACGTCTGAAAAGCAAAGTCTTCTCCAAGTAAAGTATTCTCACCCTTTGCAACATTATTCCAATGTTGAATTTAAAAGTCGAACAGACTTAAGTAAAATCTTTATGTGGCACTTTGTGATTATAAAACACATTAGAGAAATCTGGGATGGCTACCCTAACTACATGTGTATATAGATTCCTAATCTAACAAAACACAATCTTTACAGAAAACAATCACTGGTTTATATACATTTAAATTTAAAGGAGCTAAATCGCTAATATTTGGGGCCTAGAAATTCACACAAATGGGTCGCAAGCCATATAATAATTTAATATGAATATTATGAATGTATATAAACTGATTTTCCATTTTTACTCAAATATCAAATAAGTTATATTTGGCGAAGTACACCATAAGTCTCAATCGAATCACAATATATATAGCGTCTGGTTATTCCAGTCTACATAGTATTAATTGCTCATGCTCACCGTTTGAGGTGTAATGTGGCGTATACCTAGCCTTGTTCTTTGGGTCCCTAGCGTAAAACGAGTCTGGTACACGATTCGTGTATCAATGGTAAAAAAATTATTTCGTCTTAATAATTGGATATCAGAAGCCCATCTTTTCCTGGTAAGGCCATAGCATCAATGTTGATTTAAATTGACAAATAATTTGTGTTTTCAACGTCAAAGATTTTCGATGATATTGAGTTAGAGACTTACATGTAGCTACTTTAAGTATTGTCTTATTGTTATCAAGCACAATGATACTTAAGTAGATTGTATTTAAACTTACGGTCAATATACATGTACAGGTTAATGTCATAAATTATTACATCCTTTCATACATATTTACATTCACTGGACGGACTAATCTGTTAATACTTTATAATCATAACAAGACACTAATCAAAACATTGTGATTATATATAAACTTATTGTTTCCCATAAAAATCGGATCCATAATTCCTGTTTTCTGACCATTTTATCTCATCAATTATTTGTAGCGCGATGATTACCACAGCTAATTATACATTCAATGTACAAGTTAAATCTGTCTATTGTTGGTCTTTCTTTGGGTCTTGAATGTTATATAAACTATTACATGCAATTAGACGATGGCATTGGATATTCGCGCTATTAACTAAATTAGAATGATTTGCCATTTAAAAATTCAATTTAAAAACTTCAAACAGTGATAACTTGGCTAAGAATGAAGTAATTTGAATGAAATTTTCAATATTTTCATTTTTTATCATCTATTTTTGAATTATTATAGCAAGAATGACCAACTGTTTATTAAAATCTTAACTGACGTATCTTTAACGTAAGAACCAAATCTGCCTATTGCTGGCTTCAAATGTTATATAATCTTTACTTACTTAAGCTGGTGGTTTAACGTCCGCTTATATAATCTTACCAGAAGACAGCTTTTATGGGGAAACATAAAGTTAATTCTGGCACCACGTTTTGACAAGAGTATCCTCTTATCGTTATCACACATAATGAGGATACTTGTTGAAACGTCCTGCTTTTAGAATAAATCTAGTGATTGTTTCCCATGAAAACTGTGTTCTGTTAATGTGACTAATATGTTTCCCCGATCGCTAAATGCCACTAAAAGATTACGTTATATAATCTACATGTATCATTGAAACTTGTATTAATAAGACAAGCCCATAATAAGGCAAGCATATTATGAAATGGCAACGCACTGAAAATGACACAAACTATCAAATTACTTACATGCACGATTTCAATCTGTTTCACAGATAATTACTTACGAATTAACTCTGTAACAGATGAGTGTCCATAGCACGTGCGTTCACTGCAGACGGCGCCAGTCATTGGCTCAACGGCTCGTGCAATGTTTACTTAACACCTAACTGCTTCGGGCAAAATGATGCATTTTACTCATTTTAATACCCATTTACGCTAAATAAGAAATATTTTTTAACTCAAAATACTTCAAACGTCTTTATTTATTTTTCTTTTACCTCAAAAAAAATGTTTGAGAATTTAATTTGTCGGAGTAAAAAAGTTAATATGCCTTACTTATTAAGCCTCGTCGATGTCATGCTTATCAGTGATTGTAGCGGCCAAGCCAATATTCACTGTGGGATCAGTTTGGCACGATTTAAAGTACATGTATTTATAAAATACTGTACAGTATATGAAATGTACATAGTATAATTGTATGTGTAGTATACTTAATAAATAAAATGAAATAGGATTTAACATCTAACTCTTTTGCACCTAACCTGGGCTAATAGAAGATGGGCATACGCCATACAGTGTTCTCTTATATCGAATTTCAACTGCCAAGGGATCTTTTACGTGCACTCCAATGTGTTCACGGGACCTCAGTTTTTTGTCCCATCCAAATGACTAGGCAGCTGTCCTTGTCAGGCCCTCCTTCTGTATCACTGACAAGGGGAAATCACGCCGGAAAATCGAGATGAACTTTCTCGGCCAATGCAGGGATCGAACACCCGACCTTCAGGCTAGCGAACCAGTGCCTTATCCACTTAGCCACCGTGACCCCCACTTATTAAATACCTAGATAAACTGATTATATGGAAGCCCTTGGTATGTTTGTGACTCCTTATTTATCTTATTTGAATAAATATTGTTGAAATCAACTCTTTGTCCTATTGGATTGCTCCGATTTTGAGTAGATTACAGCATCCGTTTACAACGATAATAAACGGTGTACACTACATTTAGTCAATATTTCAAGCACTCATAACTTTAAACAGACTAAAGTAATTTGAATTAAATTTTCAATATATATTGATTTTCGAACTAGGACATAGCAAGCACAGCCAGCTATCAATCTAATTCTTGATGTAACTTTAAAGAACTGGGGCCTGTTTCTCAAATCTTAACTAATGTCATCCAATCAAATGACTAAAATTTGGATTTTATCTTAGTCAAAATTTTGTGAAACATGCCCCAGATTACCAGTAACCATGACTAATGTATCAGAACAGAAATGAAACGAGATCCAACATCAACCACATTACATGTATATATGTATATTTCCTCCATCTAAAATAAATTTGATCTTTATTTTCTTCCTGTTTTCAAGTGGTAATGATTCTACAATGCAAGTGGCAATAACTTTTTATTAAGAAAGAGAGAGAGGTTAACCTCCACTCGCACAAACTAGGTCATTTTGGGACTATAAAGAGAGACAGAGAAAGAGAGAGAGAGAGAGAAGGGGTTAACCTCCACTCCATACAAACTAGGTAATTTCGGGACCAATGTACAGTTCAATTTTATTTCAAAAATTCGCATAGTTGTCTTAAAGTGGGAGGAAACCGGATAAGCTAATGAAGACAGACGATAATAAGCAGTATTACATGTATTTATATATCCCCACAGTGGTATAACAAAGAATGTATGTTCCTCTGTATCTAATCAGAGTAATATGTTTATAATTAGAGATTTCTAGTACTGCCAGCAGACGTCATGTCTATCTTTAAATAGTTCCATGTTTTTATCTAATATAATATACCCTTTCATTATAAATATAACTACACAGCATGTGAGGATGGAATTCAGGTCGGCTGCATTCACACTAGGTGTACTATAGCAGTTTAATAAAAACCATGAGAGAGAGAGAGAGAGAGATAATGAGAAAGAGATAGAGAGAGTGAGAGACAAATGGGGTTTAACCTTCACTGGACACAAACTAGGTCATTTTGGGACTAAGAGAGAGAGAGAGGTCTCTAGTCAATATCAATAACACTTAAAGGGATCAACAGGTCAAGTTCTAGTTCCAAAACACAGAGAGAGATAACCATACTATATACTATATTGCTTTGGGGGTGTTCCAAAGAAAATTCCTGTCCTGTTTCATGTGTCTCCTTCGCAAACAGTCGAGATATAGGTATAAGACTTTAACAAATGAACTGTCCACAAGTTGTGAAGAACAGTGACCCAATGGGCTGCCCTCCATCACATGGTAAAAATAAGTGTCAAGCAGATAACTTAATTTTATTATGTCTTTTAAATCTGTCCAGCATAATTAAAGTAACAATTTGCATTTTCTTCACTAAAATATCAAATTTCTCGCAGCGCAATCCACACTTAAATATGTACATGTATCCGAATAGATTATTTAACATTTAATTAAGAAAAAAAATAAATAAAATACATCCGCTTGTGTTCAATCTGGATTTAAAATAGGCCTATCAGGCTTATTACATACAGAGCAGCATCAATCAAATTGATTAGGCCGATTGCAATATAATTCTGAAAATAGTGAACAGAAATTTGGACTAATATTCCTATCATCAATTGAAAATATTCATTCCTGATCTGAGTGTCAATCAACTATGTCTGATAAATAAACTATTACGATTATCCGACCAACCTGTCGCTACTAGTCATTCTGTCACGGACTGTCATCTGCTTCTAGTTAGGGTTTTACGGTATGTGTCACTAGTTTCAATGGTTTATTTAACTACAGTTTAACATGTCTCTACTTCAGGTGACTTGTCTAATCTAAAAGGTTAAATGTCTGACTTTTAATGAAAACTCTTATTTGATAATCTTTCAGATTAACAGCCGTTTTTTTGTTCATCACAAACTGTCTGGCGCAATCAGGGCTTTCACTTCATGGAAGAAGTTACATAGTCGCAGTCCTAGAATTATATTGTATCTTTTTCAAAGAATATCCCAAAATGAACAAACCAGACTAATGAAAAGTTTAACGAGCTACGCAGTGTGCCACGAATCAAATGCGAGTTAACTTTTTACTCCATCATGACAGGCCTACATGTGCTCTGTACGTATAGTATGCCATGCAGCAGAGGCATGGTGACTCATGAGTTTGCATGAGCAACAAGATCCCATCCGAGTGCGATAAAGACAATATTTATATGTGTGTGCTCAGGAGGGGCGTTGGCGTGACAGTCCTCCCAGTGCCAGCAGGTAATATTGGACTGTGTGGAACATGCTAGAGTCAATTTGTAGTCTATCTGATCCATGGTATATAGTTCATACTGGTTGGGCATTATGATCATGATTATAATGTTGAAAATTGCATTAAAACCACTTGATTTCATGCCATTTGTGAGAGGCACAAAAACTCAAAAACACGACACAAAGATCGTTACTGCATCGCTCTCACTCAGCCCCTGCTTGTTTGATTTCCAACTCTTAGGGAATCAACCACTTAGTAAAAAAAATAATTAATAAATTTATTTAAGTTTAGAACTCTTATTTTCAACAATGTCGAAAGTCAATATCACATTAAAGTTGGTGAACACTCGCAGATAATTAACAACCTTTTACTAAAGAAAGAATAACACCTTCGGAATTTGGAATAATTTTTTAAATTCCGAGTGCATGTACATACATGTATATGAGTACATAAAACTTTCTGTACTCAGTAGGAATGAATATTGTTGGCACACATGTAGAAAGTTGAAGTATAAATTCATAGATTCTAATTATAGATCAGGTTGTGTATTTAACTACATAAAACCAACAGTCACTTCCTATTCTCAACAACATTATACTACAACTACTTATTACAACCACTCAAATATAACTCAGCTGTTGGGGAAAACAGAGAGAGAGAGAGAAATGGGGTTTAACGCCTACTCGACACAAACTAGATCATTTCGGACTAACGTATGGTTTAATTTTATGTCAATAATTCACTTGCGCGTAGGGGTCTTTAGCAGTGGGAGGAAAACAGAAGACCAGGAAAAAAACCATGAGGCTGGACAGGCAACCCTACTCCTTGCCACGTACAACCAGGAATTCGAAACCACGCCAGTTGACTCAATGGCAGGGTAGGGATGGAGATGAAATAGAGTTTAACGTCCTACGCTTCTGCTCCTAAACTGGGTTAATGAAGACAGGCATACGCCATACAGTGGGCTATGAGGGACATTTTGCCAGGGCAGGAGTGCTACAGCCTACTCCTATGTCGAATTCCAACTGCCAAGGAATCTTTTTTTAAATGCACTTCAATGTGTAAACAGGACGTCAGTTTTTCATCCCATCCCAAAGGACTAGACAGCTATCCTTGTCAGGTCCTCCATCCTGCATCACTGACAAGGGTTTACCATGCCGGAAAATCTAGATGAACTTTCTCGGCCTATGTAGTGATTGAACATCCGACCTCCATGTTAGCAAGCCAGTGTCTTACCCGCTTAGTCACCGTGATCCCCTTAAATAGTGAAAAAAAACCATATACATAAATACATGTATATACTCTTTAAGTGGCATTTAGCGATCGGGGAAACACATTAATAGAACACAATTTTTATGGGAAACAATCACTGGTTTATTCTAAAAGCACGACGTTTCGACAAGTATCCCCTTATCGTTATCAAGCACAATGACATTTCATAAACTTGAAACGTCGTGCTTTTAGAATAAACCAGTGATTGTTTCCCATAAAAATTGTGTTCTATTACATGTATATATAAATACATACATATATTGTAACATTTGATGACACTGAATTAAGAGCAGACGGCTAATTATGATTTGATGTATAGCAGAAGGAAGAAGTAAAAAAAGTGGCTGATTTTTTAACTGGACATATTTTTTTATGAACATACACATATACATCGCTATATAATGAAGATACAATGCAAATAAAATACATTTACAAGGACCAGTGATAAAAAAATTCTATACATTTGTGTAATATAGCGCAACTAACTATATTTTATTACTAAAATAACAACTATTGTTTGTTTTATTGTTTACAAATTTGTCCAGTTTTAAAGGATTCATAGACATATCTAAACATGCATTATGCAAAAGTTTTATAAAGAGTTAGTCATTCTTGCTATAATAATTCAAAAATAGATGATAAAAAAAGAAAATATTGAAAATTTCATTCAAATTACTTCATTCTTAGCCATATTATTATTGTTTATTGTTTTGACAATATGTGTGCATAGTGGTAACTAGCGCACCAGTATATTTGCGACTTAGCCTCGTTTTCTCAATTTTAGATTAAATTTATATAACATTTCAGGCCTAAAATAGGCAGATTTAGCTCTTGCATAATGTATGTTAAGTTAAAGTAACTGACAAACAAATGAAATAGGGTTTAAATCCTGTGTAATGCTCCTAAACTGGACTAATGAAGACAGGCACATGCCATACAGCGTGCTATGAGGGAAATTTTGGACAGCAGCACAACAGCCTATTCTCAAATTCCAACTGTCAAGGGATCTTTTACGTGCACATCAATCAATGTGTACACAGGACCTCTTTTTGTTGTCCAATTCAAATGACAGGAACCATGCCGGAAAATCCTAGCAAAGATCAGGATCGAACATGGAACCTCCAGTAAGCAAGCTAACTCACTTAGCCACCACGGTCTAACAGGAAATCAGACTCAAAAATCACAATAAACTCTTTTGGCCAACCACATATATAGGTGTATGTCTTTTTATACATGACTGCGGTTCAGGAAGAATGCTAGATTGAAGACAGTTTAGCACAAATGATGTTATATGTGGAATGTGGGTTAGGGTTAGGCCCAGGGTTAATGCTAAACCTTACCCTAACCTTAACCCACATATGACATCATTTGTGCTAGACCAGTGATTCTCAAACTGATCTTCCTATGTGTGCCGCAAAATATTGAACAGCACACAAAGAAAATGCGAAAAAACACATAAACCTAATTGAGTATTCACTGGTGTCTACTGGTAAGGTCATAGCTGTGCTTTTCTTTATTTAGTTCGGGGGGGTTGGGATGGCCTAGTGGTCTAAAGTGCCGCTCTTCGACCCCTAGCTGGCCGGTCACCTCTGGCTTGCGGCTGTGGTTTCGAGCCCTGGTGTGAGCGTATGTAGCATGGAGATAGGGGCTCCTTCTCAACCTTGTGGGTTTCCTCCTCCCACTGCTTAAGACCCATACGCGCAAGCGAATTATTGAAATAAAATGAAACCATATTTTAGTCCCGAAATGACCAAGTTTGTGTCGAGTGGACGTTAAACCCCATTTCTCTCCCTCTTATTTAGTTCAAGTTATTTGATGTGTCTATGACTAGTCCGTGTCTACAGTTGTATGCCATCAATGTTTTGCCATGTTTTTATTTTGCAACATTCAAATATTTTTCATGTGTTCCAAGGTGTTCCGTTGGCAACAAAAGGTTGAGAACCCCTGTGCTAGACTGTCTCTGATCTAATGTATATTAATACACTGATCGAGTGTTGTCTAGGAGTATAATACAGGTGTATGATGATGATTATGATTGTTGTTTCACCTGGATTTAACCTGTCTAAATACCTTTAACCCACCCAACATCACGCCAACTTAAAGGTGAAACACTATATTAATATACAACACATTTCTACCACTTGTTAAAATAACCTCCCAACACCCCATCATACAAATACCTTTCCCTTTATATTTACATTGATCGGCTAAAATTCATCTTAAATACAGACACTGTCAGAAAGTAACGATTCAAAAATACCACAAAGTTTTCTATTAATTAGTTTCATTCTCATTATTAATAAATATACTACAAAATACAGTAACAAGATGTACATATACAAAATACAGTTAGCAGTATGATATTTCATATTGGCTATCAATCATGCATGTAATTCAACTAAATTTAATAGTTTGTGTCACTTTCAATGTATAGTACTGTCCAGTTCACAAACTACATGTATCATCTTCCATAATGCAAATGACAAAATTAATGAGAGAGAGAGAGATAGAGAAATGTGGTTTAACATCCACCCGATACAAACTCAGTCACTTCGGGACTAACACAGTGGGTTTTTTTAAATTTTATTTCAATAATTCGTTTGCCAGTAGGGGTCTAAAGCAGTGGGAGGAAACCAGAGTACCCGGAGAAAACCCACGACCCTACTCCTTACCACGTACAACAGGGGATTCGAAACCACGCCGCTTGACAAAATTAATGAATTATCAGAGAACAATTTAAATACCATCATTCCTGGAAGACCTCACATTTGTGACTTGTTGTTCTTAGCGTTTGCATCTGCTTCCACTGAAGGTGATATCGCAGACAAGTCTTATTTTTTAATCTTTATAATCTTAGTGCACACCCATGGGTCTTGCCTGTGGGAGGAAACCAGAGTGCCCAGGGGAAACCCACAAGGTTGAGAAGGAGCCCATATCTCCATGCCACATACGCTCGCACCAGGGCTCGAAACCACAGCCGCAAGCTAGAGGTGACCGGCCAGCTAGAAGTCGAAGCGCGGCACTCTAGACCACTAGGCCATAGCAACACCACTTGACTAATAACGATTTATTTATTAAGTAAAATATTTCAATATCAACAGTTTGAAACAATTATATATGTTTTTCATCTCCTGGGAGTTATCGGTTAATACACACTTGAAGTTATACACACACTAAGTGGATTTATATGTGTATACACTTGTGATACACACTAGGTCAATGTTGTCTATACAGTATGTGTATTACCTGTGAATTATTATAAGTTAACTTGTAATATACACAACTAATCTGGTTTCTATGTTTATATACTGTGAGTTATTGGTGAATACCAGTATATTTATTATACACAGGTTGGATAATCTGGCATCCATGTGGGTTTTCAGTAAAAATACATTTGTAATACACACTGGATTATAAATATACATGTATGTGTGTTCACTGTTGGCTTACCTTTGTGTATTTACTGAGTCGTTCTGATGGGACCAAAAAAACAAGGTCCTGCATACACATTGTCGTGCACTAAAAAGATGCCTAGTCAGTTGAATTTCGACATACCGGTAATAGGTCAGTCATTTTTGATACACACAAAAACTTTTCAAAGTAAATTCATATTTCATGTGATTCATTAATGGTAAAGTACAGTGTATTGTGAATTCACATCTTTATCACTTTGTCAGTATAGGGTACACAAAAAAATATATATATAGAAAGGCTTATGATAATCATTTATTAATCAAATATTCCATTTCGGCTACTTAAATAATCAAAATAGCTGAATTGCCGATAGAAAAACCATTCCAGTAGCTGACACATATAAATTATAGGGTACACAAAAAAATATATACGTGTATATAGAAAGGCTTATGATAATCATTTATTAATCAAATATTCCATTTCGGCTACTTAAATAATCGAAATAGCTGAATTGCCGATAGAAAAACCATTCCAGTAGCTGACACGTATAAATTATAGAAAACACACTGACTTGGATATTCATGAGTTGTAATACAATAACTTCGAGATGATGAAGATTGAAGATAATTATATATTTATGCACAACATATTTCTCACATTTATTGGTTTTAGACCATATGTTACGGCATTACCGGCCGCAGAATTGTGACGTAAATCCTAATAATTAATAACTAAATAACTACACAGGACCTTATGTTTTGTCAGGCCTCCATCTTGCACCACTGACAATGGGAAACCATGCTAGAAAATCCTGAGAAACTTTCTCTACTAAAATCAGATGCAAACCAGGAGCCTATTTCACAAAATTTTAACTAAGATAAGATCTGAATTTTAGTTATTTGATTGGACAATATTAGATAGATTTTAGTTCTTAGCCAATCAAAGTTGAAGTATCTACTAAAATTTGGATTTTATCTTTAGTTAAAATTTCGTGAAACAGGGCCCTGAGATCTCCAAGCTAGTGAGCTAACATCTTACTCACCGAGTCCCTGCAGCTCCCACTCATCATAAAGGTAATATGACTGATACACAATGTATATATTTATGTACATGGTGTGTATACTCTAGTACAATACAGCCCGGTTGATGCTGACTTGCCAATAAACACAATTTCATTTCACAGTGTATTCAATATAAACAATCAACATGTATATAATGTAACAACACAGATATGAATGTTTTTGTCATTTACATGTACTTATAATAAACTAGATACATATACATATAAACAATAATAGTAATACTAATCTGTTTACAATTGTTTAGTTTGGTACATGTATTACGGACTAAAACTTGTATAAATATCCATCAGAGTCTCTGATCCATTTCACAGTAAAATTTGTATAAACTTGCAAGCAGTTTTCTTCATGATCTTGGTGTTTTTGATCAGCTTATTTTTATCCTACTTTAATACAATAATAAACAAATCACCTAGCATGGTGAAAATTAGAAATCATTATTCCGTAACATACCTTGGGAGTATGGTTTTTCCAAGACTTAAGGCTTTTCCTGATTCCAAAAAACACTAGAAGAGATTCCCAAAAACTCTGTACGAGAGAATCAACGAGAGAATCCAAAAACTCTGTACGAGAGAATCCAAAAACTCTGTATGAGAGAATCAAATAAAACTATATAGCCTGCAAGAGATTTGAAAAACTACATACATTGTACATCAAGCCATTCCAATAACAAAGAGATCATAAACCCTCTATTTATAAAATACATTACATAGAATTAAAAATGACAACAAATACCACCAATATTAGATTCCAGAAACAGACAAGTAGTCCTTTACCCTAATCATTCTGACTTCATCATAAAAACAACTCTACATCATGTAACATGTTCAACAGATAATTTATATGCGTTACTTTAGACAGATTTGTTAAAAAATGAAAGTGTATCATGAGGGTCTTTTTTCTAACATCTATTTCTATGTAAATAAGATAAGTAGACAAAAACTGACGAGCAGTTGAGATAAATCAATGCCAGAGAATGCGAAATCTAGAACTACATCACATGTAAAAACTAATATTATTGCTAAACCATCATTTGTACATGTAGTTGTTGTGTTAGATTTGTGACTGTTATGCTTCCATCAGCTGTGTAGAACTTGAAGTCGGTCAAATTATTCCTTGTCATGTCGAATACATAAATGTGCTGCTGGGGGCTTGCTACTGAACAATATCTGGTACTTTATAGGGTTAATTACTCAGATGTTCCAATTCCTCTAAAACCCATCAAATGATATACATGTATATAGGCATTATAAATATGTAGATGAACAGCATGTGGATGTTGGAATTCAGGTCAGTGTGCATTAAACAGTAACAATAGGAGTACTGTAGTAAGAAATGAAATAAAATGGGGTCTAACATCCTACTGTTCTGCTCCGAATTACATGTAGGCTAATGAGAGAGAGAGAGAAATGGGGTTTAACGTCAACTCAACACAAACTATGTCATTTTGGGACTAACATATGGTTTCATTTTATTTCAATAATTCACTTGCGCGTAGAGGTCTTTAGCAGTGGGAGGAAACCGGAGTGCCCGGAGGAAACCCACAAGGTTGAGAAGGCGACCCTATCTCCATGCCACATACGCTCACACCAGGGATCGAAACCACAGCCTCAAGCCAGAGGTCGCAGCTACAGGTTGAAGCGCGGTACTCTAGACTACTAGGCCATCCCAACCCCCTGGGCTAATGAAGACAGGCATACAAAAAATACAGTGTGCTATGATTACGATGAAGGAAATTTTGCCCAGACAGCAGCACTACAGCCTATTCTTATCTCGAATCATAACTTCAAAGGATCTTTTACGTGCACAGTTTTTTCATACCAACCGAATAACAAGACATCTTTCTTTGGCAGACCCTCCATCCTGCATCACTGTCAGAAAATCTGGATGAACTTTGATTAATACATGTAGCAAGATTGCTAGTACCCATGAGGAGAGAGAGACCCTGTTCACTCAACACTAACTAGGTCTTTCTGTGATTAACATGATACATGTATAATCTCAATTAATTGGCTAATACAAATTATTGAAATAAAATTGAACCATATGATAGTCCTGAAATTACCCAGTTTGTGTAGAGGTAGAGTTTTGAAAAAATAACACATACATTAAGTTAGTTGCTCAGCCCTAAGGTAGAGGATTTTAAGGGGTTTTCAAACAACATTTAGCAGTTATATTCTGCGAATATTATCAGGATTGGCCCTTTAAAAAGATTAAAATACAACAATGACATTTTATTCAAATTTACCACATAATTCATTTCTCAAAAAACTAAAATATATATAGGCCTATTCTTATTCTCCCTACCACAAAACAATGGACGATATTCATAAACCTTACCCAGCCTTGTGACTTGGTGAGTTGTGACAAATTCAAGGAGTGATGATTTCTAAATTTAATTAATTTTCTAGGTTCATGTATACAATTCATCATGCCTGTCGGCTGTCATAATATTACAATAAGTACAGTAAATAGGTAGGTTTTCACGATGAATTGTTACACTTGACTTGTTTTTCATCTTTTATACAGCCAATGTATATCTCTAAAATTCACACATTTATATGATAGCTTTTATCAGCAAAGTGTGAATTTACAAATCTCAATATTTGAGCCACATTAATTTAGCAGAACAGAACTTTATCTGCAACTCTGGTACATGACAAGAAATAAAGAATTTATTATCCATGAAAAAATATAATATATTATCATTGTTAGTATTAAGTCCAAAATAAAAACTTGATCCATCTAATGTGATCTTTCTTGTTTTAATATATAGGCCCACATGTAATCTCTAAACTTCACACACTCAGGTGATGGCTTATTACAGCAAAATGTGAATTTATAAAAATTCAACATTTGTATCACCGTATTTATCAGCATTTGTATGCAAGCAACAAAGAATAAAAATAATTCAGATCAAATATTCATTAACACAAATTTTAAATAATAAACTATAAAACGGAATGGAGTTACATGTAAAGTCATTTTAACACAATACTGCAACCTTCTGAAACAGTAGGTCAAAGTTCATGGTTGACGATTAGGTGCAGGTAAAAGACTGCAATTGGCCCTGGCTAGCGCACATGTATTTTAAACATTGTAATATAAAGAACATTTCCACCCCATACAATATTTTATTGAATTATTGGGAATGATGTTCTCTAAGAAATACTGGTACATCTTTTTAACAGGTTCATCAAAACCCTTACTTAAAGGGACAATAACATTCTTGCTGGCTTGGTAGCTCCAGAAAATAAATAATACCCTTATTCTAAGTACTGAATGTTTAAGTGTCCTACCTGTTGTGTAAATTATCCATTACAACCTATTTTACTTGTCAAGCGGGTTTGAAAATATTTTAAAATCCAAGTCACATTTGAAAAGGTTTACGTTAGACTTTTCAAATCAATTGGTTGAATTTTTCCAATTTTTCAAACTAGGTGTGTTAAGATGAAATTTATATCATCAATTGAAATATTGTAAAATAATACGATTTGTTGACCAGAATGAAGATTGGGACATATTATTCAGTTACAACTAGAGTGTTATTGGGGCTTTAATACATGCAAGATATTATAAACTTTGACCTTTAAGAATGTAAACCTACTGTATAGAAGAGTTCAATACATTTTAGTACCAGTATGTGTATATTACGTAAGCTTATTATACGATTGTGTACTTTACTACATATATGTCTACCATATACATTAGTAAGTGCAGGAGGACCGCACTACACGCAAAACAAAAATCTACAAGATTAACCTGCGGACAAGACAGAAAACAGACATTGCAAAAAAAATAAACAAATATCAAATCAATTGAACCTATCCAGGGGCCAGCCATAAGCGTCCACTGTGCTGTACAGCAGGCCTACTACCATATAGTACCATATGAGAGAGAGAAAAAGAGAGAAATGGGGTTTAATATCCACTCGACACAAAACAGGTCATTTCGAGATAAACATGTTTAATTTCATTTCAATAATTCGCTTGTGCGTAGAGGTCTTTAGCAGTGGGAGGAAATCGGAATGCCCGGAAGAAACCCACGGGGTTGAGAAGGCGTCCCTATCTCCATGCCACATAAGCTCACACCAGGTATCGAAACCACAGCTGCAAGCCAGCGGTGACCGGCCAGCTAGAGTTCGAAGCGCAGTACTCTTGACCACTAGGCCATCCAAACCCCCTAGTTAAGTACCATATGTATATAATGTGTATTGAAAGCCTGGTAAACTTAATACATAGTTTGAGTGTGTATTACTATTATACATGTACTGGTATGTGTATGTATACATGTGTAGGCCTACTAAAGTACATGCTGTACTGATAATAATGTGTATTGAATGTCAATGTGTAGTTAACTTAAATGTCTCTGAATATCATTTGAGAGATTGAGGAATCCTATTATTATTATTAGTTACATTTCATATGTTAAATATTTTTAGTAAAGTATAATATCGCGACATGTACATGTCATGTAATTATAAAAAATAGTTCAATTTCAATATCCATACCATACAGCACATCACCCTGTTACTGTTAGCAATAAACTGTGGTATTTGAAAAACCTATTGTCTGTCCCATGGTAAATAATAAACAGATTTCTACGATTATGAACAAACTACTCTACTTAAGTTATTATAAACTTACCTATGTGTTTAAAATCACCTCCGGTTAAATAAAATCCATTATACAACTAAATATACCAACGAATAAAAAAGTTCTCTCTTGTAAAATTGAACTTTCACAAACTTTAACACCGAGAAATAAAAAATGGAAGCTTATTACGTCACTTATCGGAATAGATCATTTCGTATGAGGGGGTCAAAGCAAGGCTATTTTACGACAGTACATATTTTGTGTTGATGCGTTCGATTACTGGCCCCCCGCTCACTCTAGCCACCGCGAATGCGTTCGGGTTACTACTGGAAGTATCCTATTATTCAGCATGGAAGCAAATAAATTATTTAATCGAAGTTATATTTGCCGCTAAAAGTTTAGGCGACGGAAGAATTAATGTTGACACTTGTCTCAGTAGTGTTGTGTTTATTCTTGTAAGCTATGGAGCTGGTTAACAAAGCTAACCAAAGGTTACATTGGTTGAACGAAAATGTGATTTAAAGTATGTTCTGCATAATATGGGCTTTATTTCGCTTGTCTGGATTTAATAATTCCAATGAGATACCAATGAAAAAGTCTAAGGTTTGTTGACGGATTATTGTCTGCTCGTTGTTATTTATCAGAACATCGAGCACAATTAATTGTTTGGTGACGTTCATCTTCCATTTTGATATCCGAAGAAAGCGCCGCGCCGTTTGATTACCCATTCCCACTGCGCATGTCGAAACGTACTCGAGGATCCTGGCCGAGTAAGCACGGAGCAAATAATCGAACGCGACATGTATGAATAAGCTTTTGCTCCGAGACCCAGTAATGAGTTTGAGCGTTTACAAACATAAATACGCCCATAGTCCGATATTTTGTTTCCGCCTTGTATTAATTATTTGTTTAGAGAGTTCTGGGGGAATTTTTTTCTTTTGAATTACATTTGTTTTACTGGCCTTGAGTATCACCGTTGAATATTTTTAATATTTCCTGATGATGAACTTAAGCAGTCCTGCCAATTAACCCCGGCAATCTGCTGTGGACGAGGTAGGCCTAAATTCCGATGTATTTTACATTTGCCTCGGCAAAATTAATAGCCGAGGCCATTGAATCATTGAATAGGTATATAACGTTTTTTTTTATAGATAGATACCAATAATTATTATCACCAAATCATACCGCGCATCGGTTTAATTATCGGTAGATAGTTCCATATCTTTCTATTTCTCTTTAAATATTATTTCTGGTGTGTTCAGAATTTTATAATCGTGAAATTCACAAGGCTGTTTATCCATAAGATTTTGAAATCCACGGAGAATGGAATTTTCCGATGGCATTTCGTAGATCGCGATCATGTCCCAGCTAATCAACGCTTTGAATTATATTGCCGTAAAAGGTACCATGTCATATTGTATGCTACACAGATGGTTAAATTTAGTGCCGCGAAACTTGCACGAATTTTCCCCGCAGTCTGCATAATTAACACACAAAACCAAATAATACACAAAATCTGACGTGTGATTTTTTTGTTTTAAATACATTTTTTATAAAGACGATAAACGATGTTTAGACATCCCGAACTGTTCTAATCAAGAATGTTTCGATTTCAGTATCTGTCGAATGAACAAAAACAAGTAATTTAATCAGGAACATTAATGATATGAACAATCCGAATGTGAATAAAATATGGAAATTATTGAGAAGCGGCGGTCTTTTTCATACGAAATATGATCAATTGAAATTATGATTGACTGGGCTGTAATGTGTTTTATAAAAATATATACACGGGTGAAATTACGGGGTGAAAAGCAATATTATACATGTATTTACGAGTATTCGTATAATCGGTAAATAACATTTAGTAGACTGACAATCAAATGGTTTAAAATTTTAATTAATGTCATTGTCTCCATAGTTGCTATTTTCTTGCCCAAACTCAAACGACCGAGAAGGCAGTGTTCTGTTTTGATTACAACACACGTGGTTATCATAGATTACCCCCTTCAACATTATTACGATGGTTTAGCCCATAACGTCACGTGTGTAATGTTGTGATGAACACAGACGAAAATACAAGCAAAAACATTGAATTTTCAAGAGAGAACCTCTTTTTTCCGTTGGGATGTTTAATTGTGCAATGAATTTTATTTAACCGGAGGTGGTTTTAAACACATAGGTAAGGTTATAATAACTTAAGTAGAGTAGTTTGTTCATAATCGTAGAAATCCGTTTATTATTTACCATGGGACAGACAATAGTCTGTTGGATTGGCTTTGCACATTGAATTTCTTTGACATTGGCAGGACTAAAAATATCAACCTGTCTATTATACATTTCATTTAACCTGTTGTTTTCTTGGTAAATATTGACCTGGTTATGAATTGTGATACAATTTGCATCATATATATAGGACCTGAACGCAATATGTATGCTATGGTGACTGCAGTGGCTATACAGCCAGGGCAGTACTATTGGTTTGGTTCAGTATTGAAAGAATGTAGGCCTATTCATTCATGACATCTGAATAAATGACTTTATAACACCAAACTGTAGATGATGATTGAAAATTGTAAGGCCAAGTCTGACAAGATAAGAAGTATTATATAATTAAAAACAAGAACATATGTTTGGGTTATTTCATCAGAAAAAAACTATCAACAACACGACATAAGCATTTCTTCTGAATCAAGCAAAGCACTTGAAGTATTGGACCTATCCTATCTATGTGTCAGTTTTGTGTTTAGTTTAGTTGAAAGCAGACTTTCTCCTCTAGCCATTTGGGGTCACGATAACCTAGCTTCCGTGTCGAGCGGGTAGATTAGTTTAACTTCAAAAAACTGTTGTTAATGGCTTCTTGAATTAAATCAGAAGCACAAAGAACTAATTAAAATGAAAACTTACCAATGGATTAAGAGTATATTGTTGTTTTAAGGTGTGAAAGTGGTGTCGTCGATTTTCGTACCGAAGTTACTATCCATGACTGCTGAACTACTGTCATCCTTCAAATCTGTTTTCTCTCCAAATAAAAACCAAAACATCAAAATATATTTTGAAATAGTTTCTTCATGCAATGCTATCCTTTTAAGTTCCTAAAATGTACTTTATGAATTTATTAATTTGTATAGGAATTCATTTTGACCAATCAGAGCGTATTATTACTTTTTTCCCGTAAGTGCGGCTTCTCTCTTTTCCATTTCCGGTTTAAAGAAAAAGGAAAAATTTGTTTTTGTTATTGTTTAGATTAGTTATGCCAAGTAAGAAGAAAAAGTTTAACTCCAGATTTCCCCCGGTAAGTACGAATTTTTATAAAAAGTTATCTTTTGTAATATGTAGCCAGATTTACTTCACAACCTCGCTGTTTTGTTCCCTACACATAGACATAAACAATGCAATGTGTGAAATTTGCACATAAGTCGTGAACCTGAAGTCGAAAACTAAAGTGTAGTCAACCGTACACTTCCCTTTTTCTGGCGAAGTAACTTTGGTTAGCTAAGTTTTACAATTTACTCTTCTTCCTAATGACTTTGGTGTAATGAATAATGTAGCTGGGTATTTATATAAGTCTGGGACATAAGTTATTCAATATCATAACTGCAACTTGTGAAAACTTGAAAACTGGTTTGAAACTACCACCCAGGTACAGATCTTGTTTCAAAGGGAGTGTAACTTGTTTAATTGTATTAATATGTGTAATGTTGTCTTGATATTTTCAGGCAAGAATAAAGAAGATTATGCAAACAGATGAAGATGTAGGAAAAGTTGCAGCGGCAGTACCAGTTATAATTTGTATCCTTTTTACACTGCGACATAAGCATAAGGTGACAACAAGGCGACAAAGTTCACGGTTAACAGCTTGGCTCTTTTCTTTTTCCAAGTATTATTGTTAAAGACTCTTTCACAAATGTCTTCAAATGTCACTGTACAATACAAACGTGTATCAGACATAAAAAATATGTATATTAAAACTTATAGATGAAAAAGATACACAGAAATATAAGCTTAAATATAGTATTTGCTGGAGACTAATGTCATTAATAACTGCTGAAAACAAATGGATTTTTAAACATGATTTATAGAGATATACAGAATCAAATCGCTTAATAAAAAAGGGGGAGGTTACTGCATGAAACTGGAGCCTTAAAAGAAAGGGAGTTTTTGACATATGAACTCAGAGCTAGGTAAACGGGGTTATTTTGATTTTGTGCATAACAGTTAGAATAGTGACTCAAATGCTATCATTATAAATGTATTGATTCTCACAGAAATCAAGACATATGCAATAGTTATATACAAAAACATTAAAGAATGTGTGACTTTTCTGAACAGAAAAACCATATTTCCTACAATGAGAATTTGAATGAACTTTTAGTATGAATATGTTGAATATGTAAACTTGCCAGATCTAGGGTTACGTCCACTTGAACTTAAAGTTCAAATGAAATGAGATAAATGGGGTATAACGTCCTACTGTTCTGCTCCGACTTGGCTGATGAAGACAAGCTAATGCTACGTGTATGAGGAATATTTTGTGTGCTACGTGTGTGCTACGTGTTACTCGTGTATGAGGAATATATTGCCTGGACAGTGGCGCTACAGCCTACTCTTATATCGAATTCTAAATAACAAGGGTTCCTTTACATGCATGCCAATGTTTACATGGGACTTTGCTTTTTTTTGTCCCATGTGAACGACTGTAAGCTGTCCCTTGCAATATTTACTAAGGGGAAGTATGTCAAAAATCCTGATGAACTTTCTAGGCCAACAAAACACTGGTATCAAACACAGGATCACCAGGATAGCGACCCAACATCTTAATCTTACTCACTGAGCCACTGTGGCTCCCAAAGCAGCAGGTGCGGATCCTGGGGGGGACATAGTTGATTTTAATTTTCGTTTGCTTTGTTACTGTTGTAGTTCCATCTGCTCTTTCATAGATGATATAAACATGATTTTTGCATTGTCTCCGACCAAGCAATCCAAGTTTGCAACATATTACCCTTTGCTCCAATGTGTCCCCCCCCCCCAACAAAATCCTGGATTCGGGCCTGCAAAGTTCAAAAGAAATAGTTATATTTATAGAAAGGTTATTTGTTTCTTTGTGATTTTAGTCAATTAAGCGTGTATATGTCTACCTTAACAACATAAACAGCACGTTCATTGGAAATGTTTATTCAATCTCTTATATTAAAAGCTGGGGAAACAACAATGTCAAGAAATGCAAAAACCTTGACAACATCACACATGTAAGTCTTAAAATTTATTTTATTTTTCATTTAAATTGAGATAATCGATACTCAAATCCTAGCCCAAGGGCAAGGGTGTTTGGAATGATAGGCCTAAAGCTTTTGATTAGGCAAGAGCCTTTATGTACTGAAGGGCACATCTTTTAAGTCGTTCTTTCAATAATGAAAGGCTGTTACATTTGTAGTGATTAGAAATCACCATTGTATTCATCATGCTAATGGTAACAAATGTGGGTGTTGAAAGGACCAAAACTTCGTTAATTTAGATCTTTAAAAAAAAGAGTGAGGATCAGGGTTATTTTGATTGATGCTGGGGCATCTGTAATTACAGAACCTGCTCTGTAATTAAAGTTAACGAACATGAATTGTAAAAGTTGGATCTCAAAGAGGAATATCAGTTCATATAGACTCTGTTCAGTATTGACAAAGATATATTGACTTGAAAATATCACAACATTCTGTAGCCTGTGCAGATACATGTAGTACCACCCACCTATAAGTCTTGGATTAATTTATTTGATGGGTTTCTTTTCAATCCATTTGAATCGAATCTAGGAGATTACCATTGATATCTTGGTTTTGTTCTCTTAATGGGGCATTATGGGAGATAATGACAATTGTTGCTATAATAGTATAACGTTCTAGAGGCTAAAGTTAATATTCGGTTGACTTTAAATTGTTGTTATTCTTAATCAGATTTTAGTTTATTATAAATGTTTTATTTCTGAAAAAGTAAAAATATGCAACAACTCTTGTTGACTGCCTGGACGATTTAGCTGCTGTTGGTGTATATTTTGTTGCCTGGCAACCTATCTTTAATTATCCTTCACAACTTGTATTCCAATCCACTAAATATGGCAGACTAGTGATGGCATCGAGAGTTTGGTTAAGTTAATTAATGTCTAATTAATAAATTAGATAACATTTCAGGCCCTTAGAAAGACCTGCAGTAAGCAGATTTAGCTCTTGCATAACATATGTTTAATTAATTAAATGTTAAATACCAAATCCATCCGAATACGGTACATGAGTGGATAAAACCATATAATGTTGATATACATTTATTAAAAACAATGCACGATCGTGATTGGCAAGATCAGATTTAATCAGGACTTTATTTCTCACCCAAGTTATAAGGTCATGTTTTATTAGCTGGTTTCCTTGCCTTGCTAAAAGATCTGTACTTGCAAACGAGATATTGATATAAAATTGGACCATATGTTTTTGAGTCCCGAATTGAGCTAATTTAATTTGGTTTTGAGTTGATATTAACCCCAGTCTTTCTATCTCTGTATGGGGTAGGCGGTTGGATGGTGGAATGATTAGCGTGCGCACGCTGTATCGCACGGTCTGCCATTGAGTCTACTGGAGTGGTTTCGAATCCCTGGTTGTACGTGGCAAGGAGTCAGGTCACTTGTCCAACCTCGGAGGTTTTCTCCGGGTCCTGCAGTTTCCTCCCTCGGCTCAAGACTCTACGCGCAAGCGAATTATTGAAATAAAATTGAACCATATGTTAGTTCCAAAATGACCTAGTATGTGTCGAGTGGACTTAAACCCCATCTCTCTCTCTCTCTCTTTCTCTCTCCCTCTGTCTCTCTGTATGTAATTAGTGCCACAACAAGTGTCAGAGAACAATTAGTACTGTATTGATTAGTATTGGTAATAATGAATGAAACCAATTAGTACTTAGCAAGTAGTAATTGGTCGAGAATAATGATCAGTACAATATCTATGTAATCTGTTTACAATTATTCACAAGGGAACAGATGTCTATCTGTATAATAATGATAGTCCTTGCAGGAGGACTGCACTTTACACCAAAAACAACTGATAGATGTTTGCAGCCAAGACAAACTACATGGACATTGCGCGAAATAAACAACAAATGTTTCGTCAACCGAATACTGTGGTCATTGTGAAGCTAACATCCTGTTAAAAGCTTTACATTGTCATGTGTCCACTGCTATGGATGTGAATTTTGCCTTGGAAGTGGCCTTGCTGCATATTCTTTATTGGACTTCATATATCTATTTTTTTTCCCTGTGTACACCAATATCTACAAAGCTAGATCTTGGTTTTCCATCCTGTCCAAATTACCAAGTCACAATTCTATGGAATACAATTACTAGTCTAATATCAAATGAGATGTTTGGCGAAGTACACCAGAAGTCTCAATTGAATCACAATATATATAGTGTTTCGTTATTCCAGTCTACATAGTATTTATTGCGCATGCTCATCGTTTGAGATGTAATGTGGAGTATACCTAGCCTTGTTCTTTGGGTCCCTAGCTGAAAATTAGTCTGAAACGCCGTATGGTACACGATTCGTGTACCAATGGTAAAAAAATTATTTCGTCTTAAATATTGGATATCAGAAGCTAATCTTTTCTTGGTAAGACCACGCCATCAATGTGGATTTAAATTGACAAATAACTTGTGTTTTCAACGTCGAAGACTTTCGATGATATTGAGTTAGAGACTTACATGTAGCTAGTTAGACTTAGCTACTTTAAAGATCCGCCTATTTGCAGATCTTTCTTTTGACCTCAAATGTTACATAAATTATTAATTAGACATTAATTCGAATGACAGGCCAATAATCAACCACAAGAACATCAGTTGGTTGTGATATGGAACGGACCGAAACATGGTTGTGAATTAATTTGAAAATGGACAATCAAGACTTTGTTTTATAATCATAACAAAAGTAGCAATGAAATTCAAGACAACACTATAACACGATCGTCATATAATAATTGAATTTAAAACAAAGATAATCGAGACATTATTAATTATCCTAACGACGTACAACGCTATTATTGAAACGTTCGTTACTTGGCTCAGAATGATGTAATTTGACTGAAATTTTCAATATATTCCTCTTTCATTATCTATTTTTAAACCAAATCTTACGTTACGTATTGTTTAATAGTAGGGAGCGAGACATTAAGTGATATGTCGTAAGCTCGAGACCATTAAACATCTTAAAATACTGACACTGCACACAAGATTTTACAGTGAAATACGTCACACTAGTCCACTATTTCACTGGTATAAATAAAGTACTATTGGCAAGTTGCCCGTACGATTATTTGAAATAAGGGCGACGTCACATCTGTATTTTAAGCATTTTGAAATGATGATTAAATCAGCCTATTGCAGGTCTGAAATGTTGTCTAAATTACTAATTAGACATTAATTAACTTATCCAGACCATAGTGAACTATCGATGTCAACCCTAGCCTGTGATATTTACTGGATTAGGATCTGATTTGCTGCTCAACTTTCATTCATGATTTAATCATGAAATGGATAATCAAGACTATGTTTTTGATCATACCGACTTGAGTAATGATGATCGAGGTTACACTGAATATTCAATTTGCTAAAATCTTGGTTCGGAATGGAGCAATCTGACTGAAATTTTCAGCATATTCTCTTTACATTATCTATTTTTGAACTATGATAACGAGAACTGCTAGCTCTTTATCTTTTCTCCCATAATGCCCCGTTAGATAATATAAAGAAAGTGAATTGCTTATTAATTATTTCCCGTTTTTGTTGTTTTTTTTATAGAAAACAAACTATTGAGTCTGAAAAGAAATTTGATTTTTTACGTGATTTGGTAGCGAATATACCTGATCATCAACCTGAGGAAGACGGAGAAACAAGTAAACCAGAAAGAGTGAAAGGTCGTGTAGGACGGTTAGTATAAAACATCTTTGTCTTGTAGTTTTGGTCACCCTGAACCTCCTAGTCTTGAACGTACAGAAGGTCTGGGACCGGTGTCAATAATTGACGAAAAGTTCATTGCCTATGCGTAACCAGGAGGTTTTTTTTGTGGTTGATTATTACTGAAGCATAGTCGTTTGTCTTGTGGTCTATGTTGGCAGTTCAATAGAATACGAGTGGCAGAATTAATATTACTTTTAAAATAGAAAAATCTCCTTTAGAATAAATAACATTGAGTTGAGGCTAAGATTAATTATATTCATTTTTCCGACATGGTTTGCCCTTGTTAGTCATGCAGGATGGAGGGCATGACAAGGACAGCTGTCTACTGTCTAGTTATTTGGATGAGACAAACAAGAAGAAGGGCCCGTGTTACATTGGTGTGCACATTAAAGATCCCTTGGAAAGAATAGACCAAAGTGCGGCTGCCCGGACAAAGTTCCCTCATAGCACACTGTATGGCATGTGCCCGTCTTCATTAGCCCAGTCGGAGCAGAACAGTAGGACGTTAATCCCCATTTCATTTCTTTCATTATTTTCATCTTTATAAAAGAAGCAAATAACTCATTTTAAACATCTCACTCCTTCGTTTATCAGTGCTGACAATTTTCTCTAATTTCCAACTCAACAATGTGACATGATAATGAAATAATTCCATGACATCAGCCAAATTTGTCATATTTTTTAACATTTGTCATGTACAGTAAGGTGGGCTCAAAGGTCACAACATTTATTAGGCAATCGAGCCTTCAGTTTTAGTTCACAAAAGGGTAAACCCAGTTCCCCCAAAATATTGTGAGTGTTAAGATCAAGTGATTGATATTGTGACGTTACCCCTTTCATCACACATTTCTAATGTTTCAGTCCTAATAAGGAAGTGTCATGGTGGACTTTTGTGTCCATTCCTATCTTTTAGCCTTCTAATGCGTAAGCCCTTGCGAGAATCCTTTCACGAATTCGATTAAGGGATTCACGTGAATTTCTAGCCCTCGTATTGTGTCCATTTCTATCTTTGAGCCCTCCTAATGCGTAAGCCCTTGAGAGAATCCCTTTTGAGAATTAGATTCAGAGATTCCCGTAAATTTCTAGCCCTATAATGAAGTGTGACTATGAATCATTGTGTCTGTTCCTTTATTTCAGACCTCGGAAAAATAAAGATGGTGATGAAACTACCTCTAAACCAAGGCGGCGGAAAGAAAGACAAAAATCATCCGAAAGCTCAGATGCAAATGTAAGTTACATTAAGTGTTAAGCATAGAAATCAATGTATCACTCCCAATATGTTATATTTCTATGCTGTTTGGGAGCGGGATGGATGGCCGAATGATTATCACATGACATGGTTTTGATACCGCAGGTGTACGTAACAAAAATTTTCAACCCTAGCCTCAATCAGCAGATAAGATTCTAATCCACGAAAATCGCAGGCTGGCGATGACGTTGAGAGTTGATTACAGTCTGGATAAGTTCATTAAAGTTACATTATGGGAGATAAGATAAAGAGATGGCAGTTCTCACTATAATAGTTAAAAACTAGAAAGTGTAAAGATAATTTGCTGAAAATTTCAGTCAAATTGATTCTCTATTAGCCGAGAAAAAAGCGTTTGAAATATTCACATAGCCTCGGTCATCATTACTCAAATCATTAATATAAACAGCATAGTCTCGATTATCCACTTGATTGATTTAATTATCAACGGCCATTAAGCGGCATATAGGAATCTAATCCAGCCAACATCGAAAGCTAACCTAGACATCAAGAGTTTATTATGGTCTGGATAAGTTAATTAATGTCTAATTGATCAATCATTTAGATAACATTTCAGGCCTAATTGATCGATCAGAAAGACCTGTAACAGGCAGATTTAGCTCTTGAATAACGTTTATCAAATTTTGTCTGTATTTTATTTTAGGAAAATGAAAATGAAGAGGACTCATCTACTGAAAGTGACAATGGCGCCGAGGATGATGATAATCATGAAGAAAAACTCAACAACAACTATCAGAATAATTATTCCCCAGAAACAGCCATGAGAATACCCCCACCTAATTATCCAATGGGAATGCCACCATTTAATCCCGCGATGGGAGTACACCCGATGAACTCAAACATGGGGGCTATGCCCCCACCCCCACTACCCGGGTATAATATGATGCCCCATTTATCACAGATGCCCGGAATACCACCACCTTATGCAGCTATGGGTTATCCCCCTTATGATAGGTGAGTTTTCATAGCTTTCTCGATACTTCAGGTGTGTTTACTGTAAATGAAATGGGGTTTTAAGTCCTACTTTTCTGCTCCTACTCAATCTGATTAAAACACAGATCCTATTTAGTTTCGTTTTTTTTTTTATGGTTCAAAATTTCGTTTTACTTGTCTTTACTACACTAGGGTCTGGAAGAGTTTCAACAATGATTCTCTTGTCGTTATCGAACACAGTATGGATAACAACAAGAGAATCATTGTTGAAACGTAGCTTTAATAGAAATATAGTAATTGTTATCCATATAACTTTTGTGTTTATTTTTAATGTGTTCAATTACTAAATGCCATTTAAACAGTATATCTGGAAGAGTTGTTATCATTGACATTTATCTGGCAGAGTTGTTATATTACTGGTGTTCCAGTTGGAGTGAGAGATTAGCCAATGAAACGGTCTGTTATGGTCAGTTCTTGGCGTACCATGCACGGAACTGTGGGTAAACCACTAGAAACATCAGCACTCTGATTAATCAATGTCTGACATCCAAAGCCACTTGTACGAGCCCTGACCCAACCTTTCAGTACAAATTGTAGGCCATCAAAAGTATAAAATAAACGAAATGAAATATAGATCAGTATTTTAATCAGATTGGCTCTTACTGGGCTAGAGACGACGGGCATACGCCATGTAGTGTGCTATGAGTGAATTTTTGCGGCTGTGGTTTCGAGCCCTGGTGTGAGCGTATGTGGCTTGGAGATAGGGGCACCTTCTCAACCTCGTGGGTTTCCTCCGGGCACTCCGGTTTCTTCCCACTGCTAAAGACCCCTACGCGCTAGCGAATTATTGAAATAAAATTAAACCATATGTTAGTCCCGAAATGACCTAGTTTGTGTTGAGTGGAAGTTAAACCCCATTTCTCTCCCTCTCTCTATGAGTGAATTTAGTCCAGACAGCAGCGCTATGGCTTACTCTCGCATTGAATTCCAACTGTGTACACCGGACTTCAGTTTCTTGTCCCATCCGAACAACAAGACAGCTGTCCCCTGCCAGGTCCTCGGTCCTATAACAACGTTATTGTAATTACATCCCATGGTTCATTAAACAGGAGATCCTAGAAAGTTCCTTGAGATTCTCCAGCCTGATTTTCATTTGTTAAAGATTCCCTGGCACTATAAAATTGAAACAATTGTAGGCAGCTGTCCAGATTTGGTATCTTTAAACCAGTATTTTCTATATTTCAGGATGCCGTATCCAATACCAAATTTGTCTCATCCCTCGTTTTCAAATATTCCTTCGAGTTCTGGTGTCCAGGCCACAACATCTCAACAGTCGTCATGCCAACAGCCCTCAACAACAGATGATGATGACTACGATACGTGATAGGATAGGAATATTTTTTATTTTCAATTGAGGTCTTTGTTTTAAAGTTGATAAAAATGATAAAATCGAACGGAAACGACAGTTCACTTACGTTTTATAGACAGAGTATGGTTTTACGTCAACATCTCACAGGCTAGGGTTGGTGGAAGGAAACAATAGAAAACTCTACTCCTTGTCACGTACAAGCGGGGAATCAATGACAGACCTTATGATCGAAAGAACATGCACGTAACCATTCGGCCCATTAACCCCCCAGCGTTGGCCAACAATGTACGCTGTGATTCTCCAGTCAGTGGTGCAGGATGGAGGCCCAGGCAACCAACAATGTCTCTATGTAATAAAATTGAAAAATGTTAATTTGTTTTTGTGTACTTATGGACTCAATGACAGGAACATGCACATTACAATTCGGCCAACCACACAATTGTAAATGTTTATTTAATCTTTGTGCGTAGAAAACGAATTAGAACTGCATAATTTAGACAGTACACTATTGTTTTCAATATGAGAGAGAGATGGAGTTTAACGTCTACTCGATACAAACTAGGTCAATTTGGGACTAACATTTGGTTTAATTTTATTTCAATAATTCGCTTGCACTTAGGGGTCTTTAGCAGTGGGACGAAACCGAAGTGCTTGGAGAAAACCCACAGAGTTTGACAAGCTGTTTTCAATATGGTGACCATTCAGGACAGATCTATATGCATAGTCGATGGTTCTGTGTGAAGAATGAGTTTGAATATGTGCTGGACAATGTCTGTAGCGGAGTTAAATAACGATGTGAACTGTCGTTTCTCGGAACATTTTGTGATCATTACTGTTTTACTTTTTTTAAGAAAGAAAAATGTTTGTTATTATGAATGCAACTTATATAACCGAATACATTTCATTTTTGAGGCTGCTCAAATTCAAGGAAGGATAAAAATGTTGATTTTAATCTATAGTCTAGATACCAGGGGCCTGTTTCACGAAATTTTAACTAAGATAAAATCAAATTTTAGTAATTTGATTGGACAATATTACATTAATTTTAGTTCTTAGCCAATCAAAATTGAAGTATCTACTCAAATTTGGATTTTATTTTTAGTTAAAATTTCGTGAAACGGCCCAGGATCAGACTACTATTCACAATGAGGTTGCTCGATGAGTTCCTAGAATTGCAATCGAATGGGGTGTAATTTAGTCCGGTCACAGTTCTGTCAGTCCCGACCACGGAGGTTGTGTGAGTAGAATCTTGATGTAATTTAACACAACGAATATGTTTCAACTGTCATGGTTGCTCGAGATGTTTTGTTATGTAGTGAAAAATCCCACTTTTACTTTTAAAGCAATGGTTCCTCTTGAACGCTCAATCAAGTTCTCCTATTAACTGACTGCGATTTGGTTTTCTGTTCTTCTTGAAGAGGAATGAACTAAAAACCAAATGTACAAAAGCTTTAAAGCTTTAAATTCCAAATTTAAAATTAGAAATCTATGAGTGGTGAGTAGCCGTCCCAGATTTCTCTTATGAAGCGACTAGTTTTGTTGATTTCGAACAATTGCAACAAAACATCTTTCAACGATTCCAAGGGGAATTAGGTAAGTTAAGATAAAGAGGTGACAGTTCTGGCTATAATAGTTATATAATATATAAGGAAAACAGAATATGATGAAAATTTCAGCCAAATTGCTTCACTCTGAATTGAGATATTATGCGCTTCAGTTTTAGGCTAGCCTCGATCTTCTTTACAAATATTTGTACAATAATAAACAATGTCTTGATTATCCATTGTTACATTAAATTATCCATCTTAAAATGTATTCAAATCCACTAAATATCGCTGTCGAACGGTGGAATCGAGAGGCAATTATGGTCTGCATAAGTGGATAAATGTCTAATTAATAATTTAGATAACATTTAAGGCCTAAAGAAAGACCTGCAGTAGGCAGATTTACCTCTAGCATAATGTATGTTTAAGTGGTCCCCAAGGAATTGAAAATTAAATAGGGTCGGCCTTGGAGTTCTGGCCCTTCGTTCACAAAGCATTCTCAGAATTAAGTTAAGAATTTACTCAAACTTGTTCGCTTTATAGCCCAGTATAAAAATTTTGTTGTTTCAATGTATCAAATACATCAATAAGGAACTATGTGCAAAGTTTTGTGTTTCTGGATCAAAGATATTTCTCATCAACAGTGATTGAAAGTTGAGTAAATTCTTAACCCAGATTTAGCTAATTTATTAGTAAAATTTGTTTACAGATTCTAAATTAGCCCTCCACTATAAAGAGAAGTTGATCCATCCAAACATAAAGGTTATGATAATTTGAATAGTTTGCAAATCTTTTCCAGTTTTCCCACTTGAACTCTGATTGACCTTTGACTTTGCAAAATACAAACATGTATAACGTTAACTGGCTACCTACATCGATACTGATTGACTTTCTTTTGTAGAATTTTTCACTGTACGTATATGTATCTTTTATATTTGTTATAAGGTTTGATATTTTGTTAGATATGAAAAGAATTTAAGGAACTTGTTTTTATTTTTGAAATGTTACTTATCATTATAATTCATGTTTGTTTATTTTTTTACTTTCTAAGTTTTGCTGATAAATTACGACTTAAAATTACGACTTAAATTTACTTCGAAAAATTCTATATCTTATAGTCGTATTCTTTGTTTATTTTTACTTCTATCTTTTGCTGATAAATTACTACCTAAATTTAGTTAGAAAAGTTTTAAATCTTACGGTCGCATTCTTTGTTTATTTTTTATTTTCTACGTTTTGCTTAAAAATTCTATGTCTTTATTTTTTACTTTCTACGTTTTGTTGATAAATTACTTCCTAAATTGATGTTGAAAAATATGGTCGCATCCTTCATATTTTTGGACAGCGATTAAATATCGACAGGTGATATTTAGTTTTCCTTCTGATGAAATTTCGCGACCCTGTTAAAGCGTATTGACTGTATTAATTGTGTGCTGAATATGTAATAAAAACCACAAATCTGTGCCAGACAAGATGGCAGACAACAGAGGAGGTGTGTCCCGACAATGTCTGTAAAGGTGTCTGCATTCCTGACTTAGGATTAAAAAAAAGAACCTTAACTGTTTAGGCATAACCAATCGAAATGTGTGGCATTCTTTTAAGACTTTTGTTTTGACAGATTAACTGGGGTATGTAAGAATGTGTGTACAGGCCTGGGAAAAATGGTTTTACACATACCAACAAAATGAAGTAATACCCAACATTTTCAACTTAGTGCCGGACAAAATGACAGACACAAGAGGTTTAGTGCCGGACAAAGAGAGAATCTATACCTGATATTGACTATGACAGTTGCCTTATTTCCAGGCTAGTGTGCATACATAAACAAAATACCCCGTTTATTTCAAATGTGATGCGACATCATTCATATAACTTACTTTCTGTTTTAGAAAAGTGTGAAACTTTTGAAAACCTTACAACAATTTTAACTCCAATATTTTAAGGATTTAGCCATTTTATTGGCTGGAAGTTTAAATCTAGTATATATTTAGCCAAGCCAATCAAAAGACTGCATTCTTAAAATAGCACTGTAAGCCAATCAAAAGACTGCATTCTTAAAATAGCTAGTTTATATTTTCCATGAAATAAGAGCCCTGACCTTGATATTTTGTATGTCTGTTCATGAACTTCTATTTCTGAGAGCTGTATGCTTGTTTGGGTGGGGGGTTTTTTGTTAAAATTTAAACCAGGGCCCTGTTTTTCGAAATCTTAATTAAAGATAAAATCCAAATTTTAGTAGAAATTTCCATTTTAATTAAAGCAAGAAATGAATGCGTTCAGACAATTTGAGCGAATTAAATATATACGTTGAATGCATTTACATTGACATGTTGCCTTTCAGATTTCATGAGACATTCATTGTCTTTTTGTAATTGAAACATAAGCATTGAAAACGAATTGAAATCAATGAACTGGATAATTATGACTACCCAGGTAGATTATCCAGTCTCTAACAACTGTATCACTACCCACTGGGCACAGGCCTATTTCACAAAATTTTAATTAAGATAAAATCCAAACTTTAGTAATTTGATTTGAAAATCTTACATTGATTTTACTGCTTAGCCAATCAAAATTGAAATATCTACTAAAATTTGGATTTTATCTTTAGTTAAAATTTGGAGAAACCGCAGTCCCTGACTTGTAAATAGGGCGTAAGTCTCAACCCCATAAGAGATTTTAATTAGTAGTTCTTAGTCATTTCTCAACAGAACACAGGCTTCTTCTTGGGCTGATAATATTTGCTACCCTTGCTGGTTCCAATTCCTAGATATCTTTTTAACCCTGAGGCTGTATCTGTTAATTGAATTATTCATTTCATTCTCAATTTACATGTACCAAGGGACTGTAATCCTCTTGTCACATGTAGGATTGAGACCACTATAACTTAAACTGTTTCAAGTTGCCTGTCAGAATATGAAAGATTTATAGAATACTGTACATAAAGATCATACAAGTTGTTATAATTTGTTTGTATTTTAAATAAATACAGAATTGAAGTGTTCATGGTTTTATTCATCATTTGAAGGGGAAAGAGAGAGAAATGGTGTATATAGCCCACTCGTCACAAACTAAGTCATTGTGCCTGACAAAGCTAAAATTTGTTCCTGACAATGTCTGAAACAGGTGCCCTATTTGCAGGCTGGATAATCATATATGTTGGCAGTAGTGTAGCCAGCTTGGCTGGCAATATGTCTCTAATTATATTTTATTCTTGAAAGACCCCCTTCCACTCCACGCCCCCCCCCCCAAAAAAAAACCAAAAAAACTGCCAGGATACATTTGAAAAATGTTTGTTATACATAAGTCCAACAACTAAATATAATAATTGATATTAAAAATGATTTAATAAAGAGTCATTTTTAAATATATATATTGGCTGCTTTTCTCATCTCTCCGCCGGCATGATCCTTTCATCCAGCAGCCACAAATTTACTGGCTTAACAAGTCTCTGCTACGCCTTTAAGGGAGTGTTGTCCCCCCCCCCCACTCTTGTGTTTCCTAAATACTGTTCAATATAAGTATGTGTTATAGTAGACTTAAAATTCCAAATCTTGTCATCCCTGCTACACTTTTAAGGGAGTGTTGCCACTACTACTACTACTACCTGGTGTTTTAACGTCCGCTTCCACAGAAGAGATATCGCAGACAAGTGTTGCCACCCTCATTGTTTTCTAAATACAATAAGTATGTGTATAGTATATTTAAATTCCAGTACAATAATGTTATAAGTCTCTTGGCAATATAAGCACATAGTCTTAGGGTTCAAATTCCGAAACTTGGCATCTTTTTAACCATGAAGTATAATAAACAATAAACTTATTCATGCCGCCAGCTAAAAACGACAAACTCTGTTTTTCTCTTCGACCTGACTCCATTTCCACTATCAGGTTTTTGCCACGTTTCACATCCTGCTCGATATGTTGTAACAAATTACTGTCCGGCTGTAGATTTAAATCTTCCATCCTTTTAATCAGGTCGAGTTTGTAATAGAA
Source organism: Patella caerulea (assembly GCA_036850965.1). Taxonomy (NCBI): domain Eukaryota; kingdom Metazoa; phylum Mollusca; class Gastropoda; family Patellidae; genus Patella; species Patella caerulea. The sequence continues at coordinate 3,659,122 of JAZGQO010000007.1, forward strand.
ATTAACTCCGCTACATCGGATCAAAGACGTGAATATTTTTCGACTCGGCTGACCCCCGACATCTTCAATAGCTTTTAACAACTGCGATCCATCTGCTTGTTTCCGACAGGTTATAGTCATAATTTCAAACGTTTCCATATTTGGTTGTAAATTTTGACTGGCCATTTTGCGTAACATGATCTTTGCTCCGTCAAAATCTTTCCTTAGACATCTTTTTCTCATTAAGGTGTTGTAAAATTCTTGATCAGGATGAACGCCATAATTTTCCATAATCATCAACAACTGATCCTCTTCTTCCAATGTCTGTAACGTGTTGTCCAATAACAACGCAAATGTTCGTATATCCGGTCTAGCACCACTGTTTTCCATGTGATCCAAGAAATTTTTTGTTCCTCCTATCAATGCCATGCGATTTGCCCTCTCACTGAAATCAACCTCGGATAATAGATCAAAATCAACGCGATGAACCAAGAAATTCGTCGGCAAAGTCCTTAATGAATTCTCCGACATATCTCTCACCATTTCCAGATCTAATTCTTCTTCATTTTTCGTGAATGCAGAATTCTCTGATGTGTTTTCGAAATTTTGACTGTCTTCTGCAGTAGAACTAACTAGATTCCACGAAGTACCGGAACCGGTTTCTGCTATCTGTGGAAAGTCTTTCATACTCCCTGCTTCTACTTGAGAAAAATCATGTCCGATGCCACATTCTCTGATAACTCGTAGTAAAAGATTATAAATTGGTAGATCAGGCTTGACTCTATGTTGAACCATCACCTGCCACACCTCAGACGCCAATTTGACTCCATTTTCTTTATCAGAGATACAAGCCATTAACAAAGAACTGATACATTTTTGGTCCAAAGGATATCGTGTGGCTAGTTCATCCATTACCGCAAAAGCGGCTGGCAAATCACCACAAAAACCATAGGCCTTGATCATCGCTCGGCCCGTTATTAAATTAGGGTGCCAACCACTCTCCTTCATTAGTTCATGTAAATTTTTAGCTCGCTGTAAGCCATCTTGTTTTGAAGGTGAATTCGCACAAGCATTGAATAAAGCGGTGTAGCTGACGGCATCCGGTACCAGGCCCATTTTCTTCATCTTATTAAAAACTTTAAAAGCTTTTTTCGTTTCTCCATTTCTTGCGAGAACTCCCATCAAAACAGAAAAGTTGTAGTTCGTAGGTTTGACACGATCTCGTTTCAACATCCAATCCTCCAGAACAGCTATGGCCTCATCGATTTTTCCGCGCTTTCCAAGCTTTTCAATTTGTCGGCCATACCAATAGGGAACATTTCGTCTGCCATCTGATGACAGACGAACATGTGGCTTATCATTTCTTAATTCTTCAAATTCATCCACACTTTCAACCTCAATCTGATCATTTTCCTCATTAAGTGTCCCAAATATATTTTTTAAATTTACGCTGTCGTTTCGATTGGTAAAATTGTTGATTCTCGTGTTATTTCGAGGTGTTGTAAAATTCTTAATTCGTTTATCTTCTTTTTTATGACGTTGATAATTACGATCGCTGTAATGTTCACATTTGTTCATACTTAATTGCCTATGATGGAATTGGCGAGTATTTCCAAATTCATCTCCATCTTCCCATTCGACAGAAATTTTATGTTCATGTTGTTGGCCTATTTCTTGTTGAATTTTACTTCGATCTCGTCGATGTAATATTTTGTCATCGAAAGTTGATCTGCTGTCAGATCCAAATTCATCGTTCTTAGAATACAATTTCACATTCCTGAATTCTCTATTTATTTCTTCTTCGTCTTCAGTCAATGTACGACGGTGTAACTTGTGAAACAGTGGTCTAGTACCTGAAGGACTTCTCTCTTCAAAATCCGACTCAGACTCAGAGTTTTGGTGTAAACTTGGGGTTTCTTCTGTACTTTGGTTTCTTGATGTGGATTGGGAATAAATTGGTTTATGATGGATTTGACAACCTTTGGATAATGTCCACACACATCTTGTCTGTAATTGGTTAAGCAATTTAAATCCCTGGGTCACGGCTTTCATGCAAAGGTTAGAATGAATAGCTGCCATTGAACTTCGCCGCAAAGAAAACACGAGTCATGAGGTGGTTAGATTCTTTTATAAATCGAGATTGCCAATTGAGCAATTGTTCTCTGGAAGTGTTCATCGACCAAGCCTAATAATATGGCTTTATTCTGAATCTGGACGATTGCTCATTATAGCAATAATTTGCTTCCGAAAGGGTCTGGAAGTGGAAAATAAAACATTACGCCTGTCTTTTCTTTTAGATACATAGTTCAAGTGACAAAGTTATAAGAATCCGGCGAGTCACGTGGCCAGTACCAAAATAGATAGCCGGTGATGCGCAAAAGAATGCATCCAATTTACGAAAACGAAAGTGCAAGTACATTTAACAAGTGTCGAAAAAAAAACCTATCCGGATCGGTGAAAGAGGGAGACGCAACAAATCAGTGGTTTTATGGCGGATCTCTGGTGCAGAAATGATCTCTGTTAAACAAAAAGGGTCGATGATGTAAGTGCAGAGGGTATTGTTTTGGCTACTTTCGATTTCCCTTTTCTACTTATGGTTTCGAATGTCGGGGAAGTATTAAAATAAATATATAAAAATCGGCTAACGTTACTCAGACAGAAGACTTTCGAAACTAGCTGATTACAGAGGAGGTAAAAAAAAAATAACTCCTATACTTTTGGTGTAGAATTCCGTGTTAGCTATGTCCAGAAATCATTATTTTTCTGTTTGGGGCTATTAATTAATAAGTATCTTTTAATTTAAAGGCTAGGCCTACCAGGTCAGGTAGAATATTTATAATTCACTTTTTTCTGAAGGTCTTCAGTAGTCTTCACTACTGAAATTTTTGCCAGAATATAATACACTCACATAAATTTCTCTGAATAGGCTATGCAATTACTGGTAGGTTCTGCCAGTAAAAGGGGTGTTTCAGTGGCTAAGTGGCTCGCAAACTTGGAGGTCGAGTGGTCGATCCTTGTATTGGCCGAGAAAAATCATCCAGAATTTCCGTCACGGTCCCCACATGTCAGTGATGCAGGACGGGGGTCTTGACAAGTTAAACTATTTAGTGGTTCGGATGGGACTGAAACAGAGCTAGGTCCCATGTACACGTTAGCATGCATGTAAAAGATCCCTTGATAGTTGCAATTCAATATTAGAGTAGGCTTTAGTGCTGCTGTGTGAGCAAAATTTCCCTCATAGCAAATTGCAGAGGGGGAACCAGGATTTTCAGAAAGAGGGGGCGTGCTGCACCTACTTGGGAGTGCAAAGCCCGGAACAGTGATTTTTGAGTGGAAAGAATGCCCACAAGGACTAATTTCATACTAATCCTGTAAATTATGATTTCCAACCTAAACAATTTTTGTTCTCCCTTCTCGCGAGAATATATAGAGCTAAAAATTGTTGGGCACCTCAAAAAATAGAGGGGTCATGCGCCGGGTGCGCCCCTCTCTGGATCCGCACCTGAATTGTACCTGTACCCTGTTAGCATGACCCATAAAGCTAATAACGTTAGTCGAACCAGATGCCCCTGTCACCACGTTCCACTTTAATTATTAGGCTATAAACTACCCTTTTATAAATGTGGGGATGAGGGATGAGTTTTTCCAGGATTTTCCAGTTCTGGAAATCACATATCCATCTTTCCAGGATTTTCTAGGAGTGTGTGGAACCTTGTCCCTCTGCTAGCCAATTATTGAAATAAAATTGAACCACATGTTGGTCCCGAAATAACCTAGTTTGTGTCAAGTGGAAGTTAAACCCAATTTCTTTGCTTCTCTTCCAATTTAAACCAGAGGCTCTTACCATGGGCAGGGTCCATATAAACAACCAGATGCTTCTAGAACTCTGGTCCATATTAATGATTAAGCCCCAGTCATTATGGTCTATATTAAAATCAAGCCAGGAAATAAGGCCCCTGTCACTGACATTGTCAGGCACAGATTCAGGCTTTGTCAGGCACAAAACCTCTGGTGTCTGACATTTTGTCTGGGGCTGATTTGTCTTATTGATATTTTTAATACATGTCCGAACTATTTCATTAGTGTCTGACATTTTGTCAGGTACATCTAAAACCGTTATTTCCAAGCCTGTTCAAACTATATATCGTCGGTGAAGTGTCAAAAGGGTGTATCTCAGAATTTCTAAGATTAAGAAACAGAACCTTTTGCATTTCAAAATTTCCACAAATCAAGATACAAAATTTGGACACATGATACCCAGAACCGTTCTAATTGGCGTAGAGATACACAGTTTTGACAGAAATGTGCATATTAATGGGGAGATTTTAAAAATGCAAAAAAGTGAATTTGACTAATTTCCCGAGATACACCCTTTTGACACTTCACCAACGATATATCCTTTGTCACCGTGAATCGAATCAAGGATCAAGGTACACAGCAGGGGTGTTATGATCCAATAATTTAGTTTTGAATAAAATTCGGGTAGCTTTGTTATAAATTTTAGCATTCAAATTTAATCCTCAAGCTTCTGGTTAATTCATCAGTATTTTACCCACTTACCAACACAAGGAGAGAACGGATATTAAATGTATTAATTTCTTCTTGTATTTCAGCTAATTATATTCCACTAATTCCTTGTGGATGTCTATTTTAAAGAAATTAAAAATGCCTTTCTTTACTAAGTTTAAAGCGACTCCTGATTCTAAATCCAATGATTTACATCATAACAATGTAGGAAGAATAAAAGATAAAAATGACCAAGGAGCAGGAGGAAGAGGAGGAGCAGGAGAAGCAGCAGGAGGTGACTATAGAACAATTGGAGAAGATGAATTGAAAAAGTATGGATATAACCCGAGATATAGAATTGCTAATTCTACACAGATTTCTACACGTGGATATAATCATAGGGACAAAGGAAATGATCACAAACACGGAAATCCTCTTGACAGAGACAAACGGAAGAGAAACGAACATGAACAGTTAAATCAAACAGGTGGACTGGATTATGTAAACAACGCACAAGATGATGGTTTGTCTGACACCGAGTCAGTAGAAAGTCTCATAAAAGATTTGCAGGTAATTTCGAAAAAACAAATTTAAACTAGATCTGCTGCTGTCCCATGCAGATATGAAAGCTTTCATATTCATCGTCACGTGTCATTGATTGTATCAAGCATCCTAAATAAAAGGATAAGAAGAAAAAATTATCAAAATTGGTCAAAAACTCGCGAAGTTACAAGTCTAAATATAGTATGAAACATTGCACCCAGGCATAACAATAATCTGAAAACTAAAGGGAAATAACTGAAACTTGTATTACTGTAATGAGACGGGTGAGAAAATGAAATGAAAATGGCGGGAAAAAAAATTAAAAATGGTAGGTTGGACAGGAGACCTTACTCCTAGTCATGTACAACCGGACATTCAAAAACACGCTAGTTAACTCAATGACAGGCGCGTGTGCTAACCATTCAGCCACCAACCCCACCTTTGAAATCAGACACGTGCAATATGTCATATAGGAAGAATAACAAGTCGCTCACAACAAAATCGTAAATTAATGAGTTTAGGTCAAAAGGTTGAGCTACTGTTTTAGAGTACTTAATTGTTTTAAAGAGACACGTTAAGGCAGGTGCGGATCCAGGATTTTTTGCAGGGGGGGTCTAGGTTTGATAATTGCTTAACTAATTGCGCTCAACCGATAATTTGGTAAATTAGATTCAATTTGGTTCATTCTGACGTATTTCCGGAAGGTAAATTCCAAAATAACAGGTCTAAATCGCCAATAAAATCGCATAAAAAAAATTTCAAGTCTAAGCAGGGGGGGGTCCGGACCCCCTGGACCCCCCCTCTGGATCCGCGCCTGTAAGGGTTGTTCATAGTTAAATGAAAGTTTAATTTTAAATAAGACCAATAAAATTAGGATTTAATAATGCCAGACTAATATTAAAATAAAGGTTTAAATTAAGAATAATTAATTATTGGTCTAATGCAATGAAATGTCTTGATTTGACGGATGAAATGTACGATGGGTGTCCCGACTATGTGGCTATGTCGTTGGCCTGCTAGCCAGGAGGTCGGGTGTTCGATCCCTGCATTGGCCGAGAAAGTTCATCTCGATTTTCTGACGTGCCCCCCCCCGCCGTGTGCACATTGGAGTGCACGTAAAAGATCCCTTAGCAGTTGGAATTTGATACTGTTGAATAAGCTCTATACGATGACTAAATGTGCAGATTGTAGCCACCCACACTGCATGTTTTGCTTAACAATGAAAGGGTGCCGTTTTCAAGTTTCGATCCTTTTATTCTTCTACTCCTGATATTTTGGACTGTTGATCGATGGTTTCATATAAAAGACTACCGATAAGACTCTTTGTAGAAGAAGTTCCCCAAAAATATTATGTTGACTTTAATAATGCTCCAAATCGTAAAAATACGACTTTTTGGATTTTCAATCTCTTTTTTCTGCTACCCCTGATATTTAAAAAAAAATGATACAATGATTTCACACAACAGGCTAGCTATTAGACTCTTGATTGACAAGAGTTTCACCACCCTCCCTTCATTATAACTGAAGTTATTGTGCCCTAAAGAATCAACAAATCAGCATGCTTATCTCTGCTTACCCTAGGCAGAAAATGCTCATCTTTGCACTGAATCATGACATTGACCCACTGAACATCTACATCAAGATCGAACATTCGAGCTCAATAAGAAGGAGAGTTATTGTGTTTCAAAGTCTCGGCCCTTCAAATTGCTACTACTTTTCATATTCACTTCAAAATGGCAACCATCATTTGACCTAAATCAAAATTCTGCTCCCAGCGATTTTTGGGCCATCCTTCAAGGATTCAGAAAATATAACCCCCGTGTCTGTAAGTAAAATAGCAAAAAAGCCTTAGGGATTTTTCACGTTTCAAGATGGTGGCATTTCCGGTTCAATCGACAAACTTCATATTTTGTGTACAAATCAGTAATTACTTATCTAGTATCCAAAAAAAAAATCAGGTCATTCTGACCTATATTTCTTTGATTTTTTTGAAAAATTTGATCCTTAATTTCGTCAAGGGGAGATAATTTAGAAAATATTTAATTATATTTTTGAAGTCACATCGGTAAGATCTACTGATGTACTAAATTTCATGAAAATTGTACAACTATTAAAGAAGTTGTCAAATTTGCCTAAACTTCCAGTTTGAAATCATAGCGACGAATTTTAGAAATTCGAAAATGTGAAACTGCAGATGAAAATGATTTTTTTGCAAGGTATTCAAAGAAAAAATAATTAGTAAAATCGGTCAAAAAATAACAAAGTTACGACTATGCATTGCTAGTTTTTTCGTTCGTAAAATTGGGTGATTTCGGATTCGTAAAACGTTTTGAAAATATATTTAAACAAGGTTCGCACCCCATTTTTGGTGGGGTAGGTCAAAATTTCAGAAAGATCCTGGATAGATTCTGAGAAATCCGTTTTGCAGAAAACACACACAAAAAAAAAATAATAATGATAACTTTAACAGAAACAATAAGCTTTCATATGTAATATGAAATCTTAATAACTTTAACAGAAACAATAAGCTTTCATATGTAATATGAAAGCTTAATAAGCAAACCTTTTCATGAACCACAAACTGATTGCATATACTTTGTAATCATGATCCTATTGGAGTGGGGATGTATTTTAAAAGATAGGCTGGCACTGCCAGGCAGGATACGCCCACATTTTCGAGAGATGGACAGAGAACAAGCAATACCGAAAGTGATTTTTCCTACATCTTTAAGTCCTGTATTTCATACTGTATTGGGAGCAGCCATTTAGTTGGTCAGTTCCAGTCTGATATTAATGAAACTCGAAACCGACAATGATTATGGTGTGACGGTACACAACCTAGAAATGTGACTTTTCATCAAAATCGGATAAGAATTGTGACCTGTAGCGAGTCCACAACCATGATATACCATATTTTTACACTATTCGCATACAAACGGCGACCATTTCGTCCGGCAATTTTGGTACGATTTTCACAAAATTAGAACTCAACCTTCCTCATCAAAATCGAATTAAAATTGTGACCTATACAGGGTCCACAACCATGATATATCATTTTTTTAACAGTATTCGCGTACAAACGGCGGCCATTTTGTCTGTCAATTTTGGTCCGATTTTCCCGAAATTCAAACTCAACCTTCCTTACAGTGTAACGGTGATATAATCAAACGTTTTTTTTAAATTGGATAATAATTGTGACCTCCAGAGGGACCACAAGCTAAAGAAAGGGGGATTTTGCGTATAACCAGGGGCCATAATTCAGGAAGTTACGATCCGATATGCGCAAATATTGAAAAGAACCAAGATCTTTGGGATATAACGATGAATTTCAAGTTTCATCAAAATCAAATTAAAATTGTGGCCTTTACAGGGTCCACAACCTTGATATACCATTTTTTAACAGTATTCGCGTACAAACGGCGGCCATTTTGTATGGCAATTTTGGTCTGATTTTCCCGAAATTCAAACTCAACCTTCCTTACGGTGTAACGGTAATATAATCAAACGTTTTTTTAAATCGGATAATAATTGTGACCTCCAAGCTAAAAAAAAGGCGATTTTGAGCATAATCAGGGGCCATAATTCAGGAAGTTATGATCCGATATGCGCAAATATCGAAAGGAAGCAAGATCTTTGGGTTATAACCATGAATTTCAAATTTCATCAAAATCGAATCAAAATTGTGACCTCCACAGGGTCCACAACCTTGATATACCATTTTTTAACAGTATTCGCGTACAAACGGCAGTCATTTTGTATGGCAATTTTCGTCCGATTTTCCCGAAATTCGAACTCAACCTTCCTTAGGGTGTAACGGTGATATAATCAAACGTTTTTTTAAATCGAATAATAATTGTGACCTCCAGAGGGACCACAAGCTAAAAGGGTGATTTTTCGGACAATCAGGGGCCATAATTCAGGAAATTACATTCCGATAGCCGCAAATATCGAAAGGAACCAAGATCTTTGGGTTACAAACATGCATGTCAAGTTTCATCAAAATCGGTTCAAAATTGTAAACTCTATAGGGTCCACAAACTAAAAACGTGATTTTTCGTACAATCAGGGGCCATAATCCATGAAGTTTTGATCCGATACATGCCAATATCGAAAGCAGCCGAGATCTTTTGGGGATAAACCTATATTTCAAGTTTCGTCAAAATCGGATAAGAATTGTGACCTGTAGAGAGTCCACAAACAAATTGTGGACGGACGGACGGACGTCCGGACGGACAGGGGCGACGACATAATACGTCCACATGAAAATGTGGGCGTATAAAAAGTCTATTGTCTGCCAATTTGAGTACAATCAGCACAGGCACATCAACTAAGATTTTTGATGTGATGTCACAATTCCACGAGATGTAGATTCTTGGTTTATAGTTACATGGTCATACCTGTTTTATGGATCTGTCAGGCTCTAACTTTTGGGCTTCTTTTGTTTTAGAAAGGCCATGTAGCGCAATTATTTATTTTAATGGAATGTTTACATCTTGTGGACACCATGTCTTTGTGCTGATAACTTCTTTGATTTTCTTATGAATAATATTTGTCTGCCAATCATGGACGAGAATATGAATTCTCTCTTTGGTTTAAAGAGAAAGACCTTTTAAATTTGTCCGTTTATACAAATCATTCTTTTATTATTTTTGAAGGAATCGAAAGCAGAATCACATCTCTCGGAAATAGGACAGGTTTTAGAAAAACAGAAGTTACTGATTGACAAATTACTGAATGAAAGGAAAATGGTTGCAAAGAGAAGTGATAGAGATGAAAATGTCTCAAGAGAAGGTCAAACAGAGCCTCCAAAGAACAATGATGGAAGAAATTATACTGAGAGGAGGCAATCAATGAAATATGATAAAGAAAACCAAACAGATGAAATAAAGCCGTGTCCAATGAAAACTCAGACAGAAATTAAGTTACGTCAAAAGGAAACACAAACAGTTTCTAAGGTGTTCCATTGTGAACGAACTCAAACAGATGACATGTTACAAACTCAAGCCGATCATGAAAGAGAACCAAAAGAAAAGAATTGGGGTTTATTGTCTTACATATTTCCACCAACTGGACTAACGAAGATAGACTCAACTGGACTAACGAAGATAGACTCAACTGGACTAACGAAGAAGGACTCGGAAAGTCAAACAGATTATTTGTGTGACTTAGATGAAACAGTACATCCATCTGATATTCGATGGCTTCAAGAGTCTTATTTGTACGCTCAGGGTGAAATAGAACGGTTAAAAGCAGAATTATTGAGGCGTGCGAACACATCACAATCATCTCAACAGCCTGCGCCACCAGTTATAAGAAAAGGTGATAATCTTTAAGTGGTATTTAGGGATTGAGGAAGACCTTAAATAGAAAATAATTTATGTACCGTAGTAAACAATCTCTGCTTTTCTTCTACTAGTACGACGGTTCGACAAGTAACCTCTTATCATTATCAAGCCTCAATTGCAAAAATAAACCAATAACGATATAAAGATACATGTTGTGGGGTCCTGCTAATAGAATAAACAGTTATTGACATCCAATAAAAATTGTGTTCTGTTTAAGATATAACTACTTCTCTGGTACATTTAACGGTGTGGTTACTTGTATAGCGAAATTAATACAATATGCTTCCATTCATATTTCTTGCAACATATGACAGATCATGACTCATGCTGACATTACATGATTATTTCTTTGGGTTGTATTCCAAATTGTTTTCATTCAAATATGAGTGAAGTCTGTGTCACTACAGGCCCGGGACTGTACAGCGCAGTGGACGCTTACGGCTTGCCCCCGGATCCATTCACTCTTTTTGAATTGTGTTGTTTGTTTTTCTCTGAGTACAATGTCCTGTCCATATGTTTGTTTTGTGTAGAATTGTGTGTGGTGCAGTCCCCCTGCACTTACTATTAGTGTTTCGTACATTGATTATATATCTTAGTGCATATATTTTAGTCTTGAAATAATATTTGTATCGTGGTGACAGGTGCTCCAGAAATTCCTGCAAAATTAACTACTCGAAGAATCTGAAGATTAAATTTTTTTTAGGAATCCAGAGATCAAATTTCTTGAAAAATCCAGAGATCAAATTTCTGGAGGAATCCAGAGATCAAATTCCTGGAGGAATCCAGAGATCAAATTCCTGGAGGAATCCAGAGATCAAATTTCTGGAAGAATCTGGATATATTCTTGGAGGAATACAGCTAAAAAATTCTTTGAAAAAACTAGAGATCAAATTCCTGGAAGAATCTGGAGATAAACTTGGAGGAATATGGATAACAAATTCTATCAAGAATCTGGAGATCTAATTTCTCAAAAAATGGATTAGCAAGTCAAATTCCTGGAAGAATAGATCTGAAAATCAAATTCCTTCGAGAATAGCTCTGAAGAACCTGCAGATCAAATTGATTGAAGACGGCAGATTCTTCCACAAGTTTAATCTGCAGATCAATTCCTGGAAGTATCTGTCTATTAAATTCCTGGAAGAATCAGCAGATTCTAGGTGTCCAGTTTTAAATTAAACTGAAATAATTTTTTTTTTTTTTTTACAGTGTGTGTTGAGATATATAATCCAGGTCAAGCAACTGATATAGTTCTATTGATGGAAGAATCTTTAAAGAGAGATTTACAGGCCAGATTATCTGCCCATAACGTGAAAATAGAATTTAACACAACGTCTGGAGGTGGTGGGAAACTGGGTGCACCATCGATTGTCCTGTGTCCAAACTTTTCAAGACTTGGTACAGACGTCAATTCGGCTTTTTCAGGATTACAAGGTATAGAAATTTTTCAAATTTTTGGGAAAAAGTATCTGGAATGGATCTCATGATTAGGGTGATTTACATTCACCGCCCCCAAAATGGTGATCTAGTGAGTTCTCAGGAGACCACTGAAGCATAGACAAGATAATTACATTCAGAGTTATTGCCCTTGGTGGTTTTGAAAAGTCTTTTGAACCCTGTAGATGTTCAGGTTATCATCCGATTGATTTGAAATTTACATGTAGTATTAATGTTCATGAAAAGCAAAAGTCTATATATGTTCAATGATTTATAATAACTTGGAACAGTTAAAATTATTTAATATTTGATTACCAGTACAAAAATGAAATGTAATGAAGTTAAATGTCCTACTCCTTTGCTCAGCAACACTACAGCCTACTCTTACATCCTGTAAACTGTTTCAATGGCATTTAGTAATAGAACTAGAGTATACAGGTCACAATTCTATGGAATACAATTACTGCTTATTACTGAGCGACGTTTCCACTAGGCTTCTCTAGTCATTATCAAGCAATGATAAAATCTAAAAAGAGACAAGTCAATATATACATGTACACAACAATACTTTCTTAATGCTGACAAACCAGAAAATTTGGATGACATTACCAGCACAATTTTTTGTTTATGTTTGTGCAAGGGTGAACTGCAAGTATAACAAGGGAGAGAGAAATGAGGTTTAACGTCCACTCAACACAAACTAGGTCATTTCGGGACTAACATGTGGTTTAATTTTTATTTCAATAATTCGCTTGCAATGCATGTAGAGGTCTTTAGCAGTGGGAGGAATTCAGGGGACCCGAAGAAAATCCACGAGGTTGGACAGGCGACCCTACTCCTTGTCACGTACAACCAGGGATTAGAAACAACGCAAGTTGACTTGATGACAGGCTTAATGATACAGCGCGTGTTGCTAACCATTCAGCCATCCAACCCCCCAGATTGGCATTAAGATGGAGGACATCAGCTTGCCGTTTTAATTTTTTTCAGATAGTGGTGATGGAACTGTCCTGTTGGTGATTTATTATAAAGAAGAACATAATTTACCCAAAATAAAAAGTGAGCAGATTTTATCGCAGTTCAACCGTTTAGGGGCCATATTAGATATGGCTTTTATTAAAGACAAAGGATTTTATCCTACCAATATTAATCATCAGTCTTTTGAATATTTGGTTCATTTTGTGCTGAGGTTTATCACATAAACATTATTGACCAGGTTAAGATATACATATAGGATGTAAATAGCCATAATAACCACTAAAATATCTTTTAAGATTGCTGGCTTTTAATTGGCTAAGATTTGAATATCTGGGCTCTATTTTAATAATAATTGGTGAACATTGACCTTAGAGGCATAGCGCAATGTATTGGGTATGGTAATATTGATATAGCCTTGCAGGCCGTAGCTACGAGGGAAGGGGGGGAAGGCACAAGAGAGGCTGTTGCCTGGTGTTAGGGTTAGGGTTAGGGGGTTGGGTTAGGGGTTAGGAACACATCGGACGCCCAATGGGTGCTTTTACCCAGTGGGGAAAGAATCGGTTACCCCAATGGGCGCCGTTGGTGCCCTTTCCATTGGTCGCAATACGAAACCAATAACCAATGTAACCCTCTTGCCCCCACCCCCTCTAGCTACAGGCCTGTATACTGGTATGTTGTTACAGATCCAGTAACTAACTACATGTATATATAACTATATGTGATATACCACTGGTATAGACCCAGTAACTATGTGATATACCCCTGGTATTGTTACAGACCTAGTAACTATATATGATACCCTAGAACAGTTGTTCTCAACCAGTGCGCCGCAAAAACTTCCCAAGTGTGCCATGAAATTTTGAACGGCACACAAAGAAAATGCGAAAAACCATGTGATCCTAATAGAGTATTCACTTGGTGACAACTTGTAAGTTCATAGTCATGTTTTTCTTTATTGCAGTTTGAGTTAATATAATATTATTTAGCCAGGTGTGCCGCTATTTTTTCATGTTTCCCATGGTGTGCCGTTGGCAAAAAAAAGGTTGAGAACCACTGCCCTCAAATATTGTTACACGCCTAGTAACTATGATATACTATATATTACTATAGGCCTAATAACTGCGAAATACGAGAATATGTGTGATATACCAGTATATGCTTACACACCTAGTAACTATGGGACTCGATTCACAGTTCCGGAATTTAATTCCAGAGCTGGTGTCAATCAAGTGAAAAGGAGAGTACAACACATGTGTCAACTGTATAAAAAATATCTCAACCAATCATGACAGCTGAAACATATTTTTTTACCTAGGAATACATCACGATTCTACTCACTCCACCTCAGCTGTCGGGACAGGCAGAACTGTGACAGGACTGAATTCCGCGTCACTCGATTGTAATTCTGTAGATTCGGGAAGCTCTGGACTGTGAATCGAGCATCCCCATATGTGATGTACTGGGTCTGTGATGTACCCCTCTGATATGGTTACAGGGTATAGTAACTATGTGATTTATCCCGGAAGATTGTTACAGGCCTAGTAATTAAGATATACTAAAATGTTATTACCAACCTAGTAAATATGGGATATGCAGTAAATATGGGATATACAAGTATTCTTGAGGGGACTCATATATAATTAATCGTTGATTCAGTTTTTGTACATTGCAACATATTCAAAATGACGATCAGCAGCTTTCAAGTGTTTTAACCAATTTATTATTATTGTGTCCACTTGAGTAATCCCCCCCCACCCTCCTCAGCCCCAGTGACATAGTTAATTTTCATTTTCGTTTTCTTTGTTACTGTTGTAGTTCACATAACTGCTCTTTAATAGATGATGTTAACATGTTTTTAGCATTGTATCTGCCCAAACAATCCAACTTTGTAACATATTACCCTTATTCCAATGTGTCCCCCCCCCCAACAAAATCCTTGATCCGTCCCCCCCCCCAACAAAATCCTTGATCCGTCCCCCCCCCAACAAAATCCTTGACCTGGGCCTGATATGTAAGCATATTTACAATGTATTTCAATGTAAGCTTAATCTATATACTGCATGCCTATGGCTTTACATTTATATTAAAATTCATAGAAACAGAAGACAATAAATGTACATCTATCTGTTATGTTATAATTTGTTATGATTCACTGTTTAAATGTGAAATAAAATTATTGAGATGCAACGAGGTTTTAATGTGTTTTATCAACCTGTTTAACAGAGAATTACTAACGAAATATCCCTGTAACGGATGGCTGTCTAAAACACGTGCGTTGACTTGCACGCCTCGTAGTCATTGGCTCAACGGCTCGTGCAATGTTTACTTAACACCTAACTGCTTCGGGCAAAATGATGCATTTTACTCATTTTAATACCCATTTACACTAAATAGGAAATATTTTTTAACTACAAATACTTCAAACGTCTTTATTTATTTTTCTTTTACCTCAAAAAAATGTTTGAGAATTTAATTTGTCGGAGTAAAAAAGTTAATATGCCGTACTCATTAAGCCTCGTCATGCTTATCAGTGATTGTAGCGGCCAAGCGAATATTCACTGCGGGATCAGTTTGGTGTTTTATTTCAATCAAGAAATGAAACGTGGTTCAACGTCCTACTGTTCTGCTCCGACTGGGCTAATGAAGACGGGCATACACCATGTTATGAGGGAAATTTTGCCTGGACTGTGGCACTATGAACTGTCAAGGGATCTTTAACATGCATGCCAATATGTACACGGGACTTCAGTTTTCATCCCATCCGAACGACTAGACAGCTGTCCTTGTCGGGTATTGCATCATTTACGAAGGGAAACCACGCCAGAAAATCTGGATGAACTTTTTCGGCCAATGTAGGGATCGATCAAACGACCTCCAGGCTAGCGAACCAGTGTCTTACCTACTTAGCCAACTTGATCCCATCACTGCCCAAGAGAAATGGGGTTTAACGTCCACTCGACACAAACTAGGTTATTTTGGGACTAACATGGTTTAATTTTATTCCAATAATTCGCTAGCGCATAGGGGTCTTTAGCAGTGGGAGGAAATCCACGAGGTTGAGAAGGCACCCTGTATTTCCATGCCACATACGCTCACACCAGGGATCGAAAACACAGCTGCAAGTCAGAGGTGACCATTTACTAGTTTGTGTGGGTATGACCAGGACCTTTACAGGTGTCATGGTGGTTTGGAGCACTGTAAGGAGCCCTAGTTAGTGCTAAAGTGTTAATGGTTTTAGGACTTTGTCATATTCCTGAAGCAATGGCCCACGAAATCCCTCTCTGGCCATGGCTGGATTGGCTTCTACAGCAACACGACAGTCCTAAGTTTAATCTGGGTCTTTCCTAAAACTTTGGACAGTGATTTAAGGTACTAAAAACAGTGAAAGTATGTTCATTTCCAAACAGTATTGTTTACATTTTATTCGATTTGATAGCCTTGTTTGTCACGCAATTAGTTTTACTGCAATATACTGCTATGCACTGGTTAATTTGGCATAATGAAATCGAAACGTTATATAAATATATTTGGTCAAATTTGGCGCTCTGTTTTCAGCGTAATGCTTTTGTAATGCAGTTAGCTGTTGTTTGTTCAACGAACTATTGCCCAGGCAATCATAATTTAGAACAAGAATTATCTCCCTTTACAGCAGTGAGTAGTGGGGTTACCTCTAATCAAAAGAAACACTGCAAGGAGTATGGGACTTTGTGTGCATGTCACAATGTGTCACAGAATCTTTGTTAAACGCTGACATGGGCCCTCTTTAATGGCCACGCTGATTAAATATGTTTACATCTACCCAATAGCAAGATGATCAGCTTTAGTATGAATGTAACCCCAGCGTGGGAAACACTCCTTTACACCCAATCAGATTGAAACACAGATCTTATTTCCTGTCCATTTTAACAGTTCAATATTTCGTATCATTTGTCTTTACTACACTAGGATCTGGAAGAGTTGTTATATATTAAGCGATTTAGTTGATGAAACAGTTAGCAAATGAAACAGTTTGTTACGGAGAGTTCTTGGTAGAAATGTCAACACTGATTGATTAATCAATGTCTGTCGTTATACGATCAAAAGCCACTCATACAACCCCTGACACGACTTGTCAGATCTTCATGTAGTGTAGGCCATCGAAAGTATAAAAAAACGAAACGAAATATAGATCTGTATTTTAATCAGATTGGTCTACACCAGTAGGTCGTCCATCAAGATTTCAATGGCTACTGGTTGAGAATGTCACTTACTTTACAGAGAGAAATTGGGTTTAACGTCCACTCGACACAAACTAGGTGATTTCGGGACTAACATATGGTTTAATTTTATTTCAATAATTTGCTTGTGCGTACGGGTTTATAGCAGTGGGAGGAAACCGGAGTACCCAGAAAAAAACTTCGAGATTTGGACAGGTGACCCTACTCCTTGTCACATACCATCGGGGATTCGAATTAAACAAACGGCAAGACGGTGGTTATATTTTATATGGTTTAATTGACGCTGGGTAAGTTATACAAGTAGATAAAAGTTATAGACACCAATAAACATTATTATATACGAACAATATATTAACATCCCAATAGATTTCTCTATAATAATAATAATACTCTACTGGCTTTACCACTATAATTACACATCACAAGATGGCTACTACTCTTTACCATCACAGACCAAACCAATCACAACTTTTAGAAAGATAGAGATATGGAGTTTAATGTCCACTCGACACAAACTATGTCATTTCGGGACTAACATATATGGTTTCATTTTATTTCAATGATTCGCTAGCACTTAGTGGTCTTTAGCAGTGGGAGGAAACCGAGTACCCAGACAAAACCCATGAGGCTAGACAGGCGACCCTTCTCCTTGCCGCGTACAACCGCGGATCGAAACCACGCCAATTGGGTAAAACTGGATGGAAATCCCTAACTATCCCAAATCATGACGTAATATTTATCTCTCGATAATTGTCTCGTTAACAAGATTTGAAGAAAGTGAGCGACTGGTATAATTACAAGATTGCCTAGTTTGTAGACTTCAAGAGAAGGAGCTAAATTGTGATTTGTAATCGACATGGCAATGACAGAAGTTACACCACAACTAAACTAATAATACTCGGATCTGGTTACAGTCAACACAAGAGTCATTCAATTCTATAACATTAAATATCTTATCAATTGAGACTATTTTTTATGTAGACTCTCTTAACAAGTCTCACATTTGTTATGTAGTTAAATATAATAAAAGGATTAGTATGCAATAACAACAATATTTTTTTGTTTTATGTAACAGTGAAAATGAAACAGATTGAAGAAAAGGTTTTAATAATATTATCTCACAATTGGCAGTTGTTTATTACACATTAGTAGAACTATGTTCTTCACTGATCAACATAAAGAAGTGGCAGGGGTCGAGCACAGGGCAGGCTATGCTTAATTTACCTGATGTAAATTTCTGGATAAAATGTACAATATAATCCACTTTGATCTTTTATTGAGCAAAATTGATATACAACCAGGAGGAAATATTACTAAAATATCAATACTAAAACTAACATGTAGTTCTATTAACCCTTTGACTGCCACACCTAAAATAACATGTAGTTCTATTAACCCTTTGAGTGTAACACCTAAAATAACATGTTCTATTAACCCTTTGACTAACATGTTACCGAACACGTTCCACGGCCTATACATTTCGCTCCAGTACTGAAAAAAAGATGTCACATCTGCAGTCTAAATGTAAACCATTGACGATTTCTACGACAGAACCCACTGATTGTAATTTTTTTTGTTTATCTCCAATATTCCCCCTTGTTGTAACACCAGTTGTTGTCTGGACGACCGACATCTGCTTGTTGAAACTGCAACAATGCTGTCTTTTGTCCGCAATATTCCTGGAAGATTATTCCACCTCATGGTACCAACAGTTGTCTAGATGTGGTTCGTCTGGACATAAACAAGTGATCGCTATGGATGGAAAACCGGTCGCTCTCTCAATGTAAAAACAACACCATTCGGCTACTCACGTTCAAATTTAAATCAAGAACGTGTACACATGAACATAATAAATATCATAAGTGTACATGTATATAACAAATTTCTATTTTAATTCTAGTAAAAAGTGTAAAAGATACTAAGTTACGAGAGGAAAAAATTCACAAAACACATGTGTATATTTATAAAAATGAAATTTACACAAACAATTTTCTAACACACTGACGAAGATAAATTAAACTTAAAAAAAAATTATTTTTGATGTGATACGGTACAATGTTAAGCTCAACATTCTAATAAGAACCCTATTCTTGAATATCAATTAGGGGTAAGTCAATTCTTGAACATTAATTAGGCGTAATTGTGGCCAATGCAAGGATCAAATGCGCGACTTCCAAGCTAGCGAGCCAGCAACACAACTGGGACGTGCAATTTAAAAAATGTTCAATTAACATAGTGTAAACATTCTACAGCAAAACGATAACACTGTACTGTATGGTATAGGCCTACAATGGGAGGCCAGTGGGTACAGATTTCCCCGGGCTCATAACTAATAACTGTCTTCTGTTCGCCAGGGACTTACAAAATCTTAATCCAACACTTTATCAGTCATTAAACAACGTTCTTGAATACCAAGGGTTAAGGTACAAATTTTTACATATTGGCAAGAACTCAGCTTACATACTAGGTTCAACTGCTTGTGTAATGGTGTAATAGAAGTAGCACTTTTAATTCAAGGAAAACTTAACAAAAAGAAACGTAACGATAACAAAAAGAAATTGAACAAAGTCAGAACCAGGGCTTCCATTTCAAAAGTTTGCCAGTCAGTTAATTTTTGTTTACTTTAGATTTGATTTTTTTTTCCAAAGACTTTTTAGCATGATACCAATAATTTGTATATTTTTGTATCATGCCAATAATCGGTCAATTTCACTGTCACTCAGTCAAGACTAGTCAATACAAATGAAACAAAAGCCATGGTCACAACCTTGTAAAACCATTCACAGGAATATTGTAAAAATAAAAACTAACCTCCCCACCCCACCCTAACATCTATATTACCTTAGCATACACTGGATTTCACTTTAATTTCTTTCAATTAAGAAAACTTGGTAGAAAAATTTACAACATAATGATAAAATAATACTGAATAGAGGAATTAATTTCACTAATTCTTCAAAACGTTAGCTTAAATATGCACCAATATTATGATTGCTTTTGAACACAAATATGTTTCTGTTCATAAAAAATGGGTTAATTTATCTAAACTTCATTCATTGATCAATGATATACAAAAACTATGATCCAAGTCTGGAACAAAAATAGTCCAACACAGGTCCGGGAGTCATGAAGCCTTTTATTATACTCAATTTCAACCAGTCGGTCATGATTTCAGAGAACGTGAGCCGTTTGTTAACTATAATAAGGTAAAAGTTGAATTCCTAAAAAGAATCTCATTTTAAAAATGGTTCAATTGCGAATTACCAAAGATATGATGAATGGAATTTTTGCAACATCAGGAATCTTCTGTAGACAGAACAAACAAATCGAGCATCACCAATCTTTTCCATCAAATAAGCAATGGTTTATATTTAGTTTTTGCTTTCTTTAAAACAAGCGAAAATCAATTTGATTTCTGAATGAATTTTGAATTGTCTATCTTACCACTAGTCCCTGGTGACATTATATTACTATGTGCGTAAGCCTTGATAGTTGAGTTAAACAAAAGCCTTATGGCTCCCACCTTCAAAGTGTTTGAGAGATGATTTCAGACTGGTTGTGATGGAACGAATCAAAGAGAAAAACAAAAACACGCTTAGACTAGCTCCACGGCACAAGGCTTTAATAATGAGGTAATACAATCATTCGAAAACTCAAAACCTATTTTTTTTTTAACAAAGGCATTATATTTTTATAAAATATTTTGAATCAGTGAACCTATAAGTCATTTTTTTTTGTGAATGAGAAATGTCATGAAGTAAATAACTTAAAAGAGAATGTTACAATTTAAAATGGGTCAGATTTAGTTACGGTCATTTTACATAGCCCCAGGTCTTGACCGGCATATATGACCGATGTGGAACCCATGCTTTAACATCTAGGAACAATTCTTTGAAGACTATTGAAGGTTTGTTGCAATTTAAGATGACCAATGGATCGGATTCAGTTACGGTCATTTTCCATAGCCCTAGGTCTTGACCAGCATATACAGCCGACATGGAACCCATGGTTTAACCTCTAGAAACATGTAAACATTGACTATCACAGCTTTTTGAAGACATTTCAAGAAAAGTGGAAGTTTGCAAAATAAAGGTTCAGTAAGTTTGTACATGGCTAGAATATACCATTTTAAAGCTGCATGTAAAGACTGGTTGTTGATGGCTATTATGAATTAATGCTACCAGATTTTCCTCCGATGATTACTGCGTAGGCCTCTAATCAGCATTTAGAAAACTTGATTTTCATAATAAAATCTATCCCCCGAAATAATATCGTTTAAAAGTAAAAAAAAAGCTCTAAGAAAATATGTAAGCTAACAATCAGAAATCATTGATTTTTTTCCAAGGTCTACAAAGAAGGAATAAAGATCCCTCGGTAGTCTAAATTTATGAAATAATTAAAGCATTTAAACTAATATCACAAGATTTATACGGTATCGGGGTCTGCTTTTTCATGGGGAGCGGGCAGTTTAATGTCTGTCGGCTCAACGCCCCAGATCTCTCGGGCGTAATCTCCGATAGTTCGATCACTAGAGAATTTACCAGATGCTGCGATGTTATATAAACATTTCTTTGCCCATGCCATCTGATCCTGTAATAAAGAAATATCATCGTCTATTTCACTAAAATCCTCAATTTGTTGGGGGGTTTTAAATTTCAAATTGTTTCTGAGGGTCTTTAAAATATGTGACCCAAACTGATGAAATTAAATGAAATGGGGTCAAACATCCTCCTGTTTTGCGGCTAAACAGGGTACATGAAGATGGGTATACACCATACAATGTGCTATGAGGGATCTTTTGCCCGGGCAGCGGTGCTACAGCCAACTCTTATATCGAATTCTAACTGCCAAGGGATCTTTTACACAGGACCTCAGGTTTTTTATCCCATTCGAATGACTTGACAACTGTCCTTGTACCAGTAAATGAAATCTGCTGCCTAAATGATTTTGCAGTCTGGTCGTTAATTACCTCAACTGTTTAATGAGTTTTATTTTTTGTTCACTGAGATTAAATTAGGTTTTTGAATTCTGATTTCATGGCATGAAAATTGACTGACACGTCAGTTCTCTAACCCGTCAATTTCACAACCACTCCAGTCAAGATGCACAGAAATGAAATGAAATGAAATGGGTTTTAACGTCCTACTCTTCTGCTCCTTACCTGGGCTAATGAAGACAGGTATACGCATTACAGTGTGCTATGAGGGAAATTTTGCTCTGGCAGGGGCACTACGACCTACTCTTATATCGAATTCCAACTGCCAAGGGATCTTTTACATGCACTCCAACATCCATTTTTCATCCCATCCGAATGACTAGACAACTGTCCTTGTCAGGCCCTTCGTCCTGCATCACTTTCTCAGGTAATGCAGGGATCAAAACACCTGACCTCCAGGCTAGCGAGCCAGCATCTTAGCCACTCAGCCACGTGATCCCCCCCTCAAGATGCACTGACTGTCTGGGTTGATAAATTGAGATATGATGTTTGATCGGGAAACTGTTAAAAGTATTAAAGTGTTTGATGCACTGACTGTCTGGGTTGATAAATTGAGATATGATGTTTGATCGGGAAACTGTTAAAAGTATTAAAGTGTTTGTTTACCTTGAATAGTTCACTGACTTTATCTTGACATTCAACATAGGATTCATAATCAGCCAATAACCGGAATCTTAACACAAGCAAATCATTTTTAATTAATAACACACATTATATATAGCATTAGTTATTAATAAATAACTCTTCCATTAGTTTTTACAAATAATTAGTAATACACTTCACATTTACCATTAGTTTTTACCACTTCAATAAACTTATGTAACAATACACTATTCCTGGATAAGACATGAGATTTCATCTTTTTATTTTAAGGTGTCCTACTGTTCTGCACCTAACCTGGGCTAATGAAGACGGGCATACACCATACAATGTGCTAAGAGGGAAATTTTGCCAGGACAGCTGCACTACAGCTTACTCTTATATCGAATTTCAACTGCCAAGGGATCTTTTACGTGCATGCCCATGTGTACACAGGACCTCGGTTTTCCATACCATCCGCATGACTAGACAGCTGTCCTTGTCAGGACCTCCGTCCTGTATCACTGACAAGGGAAAACCACTCCGGCGGAAAACTTGGCTAAAAAATGTTTATGTTGTAATCAAACTCATACTGGTTAACTTTTGTCGGAAAACATTGTTCGACTGGGTGCCACGGTCTTAAAACGACAACTACCTACCTGTCTGTGTGCATGAGACTGTTGAATATATCTTTAAAGAGATCAGGATTTTCTGGAGAGAAATAACCAGTATTAATCTGATCCATGACTTGACGCAATTCAGCATTCTTCTCATAGTATACACGTGGCACATAACTAAAAATATACAAAATACAAAATTATAATATAGCTAAAACATACTAAATACAATACCATAATAAAGCTTTAAAAATCATAATATATAAGTGATACAGAACTAAAAATATACACAATCATAATATAGCTAAAAATATACAAAATACAACATCATAATGTAGTCTTTAAGTGGCATTTAGTGATTGGAGAACACAATAACAGAACACAATTTTTATGGGAAACAATCACTGGTTTATTCTAATATCACGACGTTTCGACAAGTATCCTCTTATCGTTATCAAGCATAAGAGGATACTTGTCGAAACGTCGTGATATTAGAATAAACCAGTGATTGTTTCCCATAAAAATTGTGTTCTGTTATCATAATGTAGCTAAAAAATATACAAAATCATAATATATAAGTGGTACAGAAGTAAAACTATACAAAACCATAATGTAGCTAAAAATATACAAAATCATAACTAAACATATACAAAATAGGTAGGTATTTTTTGTACAACTGGGCCCTGTTTACAATTCAATGTTTCGCGAAATTCTAACTAAGATAAAATCCAAATTTTAGTAAATCGATTAGATAATATTAGGTTTATTTAAGTATTTAGCCAATCAAAATTGAAGTATCTACTAAAATTTGGATTTTATCTTTAGTTAAAATTTCGTGAAACAGGCCCTCGAGAAATAGGGCCCTGTATTTTTATCCGATGAACCAGAACCTACCCTCGTTTATCTAACTCTTCTACTTCCTCTACAGTCATACCAAATATAAATATATTATCAGCTCCCATCTCTTCTCTCATCTCAACATTGGCTCCATCTAGTGTACCAATAGTCAAAGCTCCATTTAACTATAACAAAATGAAATGGTGGCTAATGTCTTGAGCACCCCGTACAATTTTACCTTTTTTCGCAAATTAATTGTAATCCAATTAATTAATTGACGAAATTGACTATGCCCACACACGATCAATGTTTTAGTGTAAATTTTCATTGAGATCCCAAACTAGAGCCGTCAACGTAACTTTGATCCGTCAATTAAATTGTTTTAATCAATTCACAATCAATGTCCTCCATACACGTTCAATTTCTTTGTCAATTAATTGACGGGCTACTGAAGTCATATACCAGTGTATTATCTGACAAATTTTGTTCAGACAACACAACTTCAATTTTGTAGTCTCAACATTAAAATTGTCTTCTAAACCTGTTCCAATATTGGGTCCAGTTTCCTGACCACACATCTGGACTGCTATCATATAAGATAGGTTACCAGGCAATGATAACCAATGGCAACAATTTTATAAGTTGATTAACGATGATAATCAAGGGCAACAACTCTATAAACTAACCTGGAATTTCATGTTACCAGTACCAGAAGCTTCCGTTCCAGCCATAGAAATTTGTTCGCTAAGATCGGCAGCAGGTATAATCTTCTCAGCCAATGAAACCCGGTAATTCTCTAAGTAGATGACTTTAAGCCGATCCCCAATAATAGGATCGTTGTTTACAACATTAGCTACGTTGTTGATTAGTTTGATAATCAGTTTAGCCATGTAGTAACCTGGTGCAGCCTGAAATAGAGAGAGATATAGGGTTTAACATCCACTCGACATAAAGCAGGTCACTTCAGGACTGACACATGGTTCAACCTTTTTTCAATAATTTGCTTGCGTGTAGAGGTCACAATAACTTTTTATACACAGAGAGAGAGAGAGAGGGGGTTTAAGTTCACTCAACACAAACCAGGTCACTTCGGGACTGACACATGGTTCAACCATATTTCAATAATTCTTGCCGTGCCATACACGCAATAGTGCGTACACCACTAGAAACATCAATTTCGAACATAATAGGGTCAAAAGCTGCTCGTACGACCCCTGACGTGTCCTTCCAGTACAACTGGTGATATTTTCATGTAGTGTAGGCCATCGAAAGCATGAAAAAAAAACGAAACGAAATATAGATCTGTATTTTAATCAGATTGAGTGAAAAATATTTTAAAGTCAAGAGGACCTTGGTTTTTCGTCCCATCCGAAAGACTAGACAACTGTCCTTGTCAGGCCCTCCATTCTGCATCACTGACCAGGGGTAACCACACCGGAAAATTGAGATGAACTTTCTCGGCCAATGCAGGGATCGAAACCCGATCTCCAGGCTAGCGAGCCAGCGCCTTACTCACTTAGCCTTGTGATCCCCTATAACCGTACAACCTTTTACACAATATTCAAATGATAAAACAATATCTTACTTTTCCTCCAACCATGATGGTTCTCGGTACAAAGGTCATGGTCGGGTTAGACTTCAATCTGTTGTAGAGTGTTATGATATGGAAACAGTTCATCAATTGACGTTTATATTCGTGGATACGTTTCACTTGCATGTCAAACATGGAAGCTGGATTTATAGTTACGTTATACTTCTGTTGTATATGTGCTGCTAGTTTCATTTTGTTTTCCTGAAATTCAAATTAAATTAGATACATTATACAAAAGCTAAATCTGTCTATTGCAAGTCTTTCTTTCCGCCTGAAATGTTATCTAAATTATTAATTAGACATTAATTAACTTATCTACACCATAATGAACTCTCAATGTCATTGCTAACTTGTGATATTTAGTGGATTAGAATCCGATTTGCTGCTCAACTTTCATTCATGATTTAATCAAAACATAACGCTAACGCTACAATATACGACCACATTCCTGCTTTGATTGATATGGTACTTTGTCAAGAAGGCTAGGCGTTTGGTTTGTTTAGCGTTGAGGGTCGTGCACCAACATTAATAGTTGCCGTCCTTAGAGTATAAGGAATAACTATACCAAGATAATCCATTCAGAATTGTGCCTTCCTAACACTAAAGGCAAAAAGTGGGCGCGGCTCTGCCCCTGGGGGTCGGGACATTCATCAAAATCAAAAGTGGACGCCCTCAGGCTATAAGGAATACATAAACCAAGTACCAAGCTGATTCATTCACAATTGCGGCCTGTAAACGACAAACACAAAGATAGGCTGGCACTGCCAGGCAGGATACGCCCACATTTTCGAGAGATGGATAGAGAACAAACAATACGGAAAGTGATTTTTCCTACATCATTAAGTCCTGTATTTCATACTGTATTGGGAGCAGCCATTTTGTTGGTCAGTTCCAGTCTGATATTCATGAAATTCGAAGTCGACAATGATTATGGTGTGACGGTACACAACCTAGAAATGTGACTTTTCGTCAAAATCGGATAAGAATTGTGACCTGTACAGAGTCAACAACCATGATATACCATATCTTTACACTATTCGCGTACAAACGGCGACCATTTCGTCCGGCAATTTTGGTACCATTTTCACGAAATTCGAATAATTCAGGAAGTTACGATCCGATATGCGCAAATACCGAAAGGAACCAAGATCTTTGGGTTATAACCATGCATTTCAAGTTTCATCAAAATCGAATTAAAATTGTGACCTTTACAGGGTCCACAACCTTGATATACCATTTTTTAACAGTATTCTCGTACAAATGGTGGCCATTTTGTATGGCAATTTTGGTCTGATTTTCCCGAAATTCGAACTCAACCTTCCTTACGGTGTAACGGTAATATAATCAAACGTTTTTTTAAATCGGATAATAATTGTGACCTCCAAGCTAAAAAAAAAGGCGATTTTGCGTATAATCAGGGGCCATAATTCAGGAAGTTACGATCCGATATGCGCAAATATCAAAAAGAAGCAAGATCTTTGGGTTATAACCTTGAATTTCAAGTTTCATCACAATCGAATCAAAATTGTGACCTCCACAGGGTCCACAACCTTGATATACCATTTTTTAACAGTATTCGCGTACAAACGGCGGCCATTTTGTATGGCAATTTTCGTCCGATTTTCCCGAAATTCGAACTCAACCTTCCTTAGGGTGTAACGGTGATATAATCAAACGTTTTTTTAAATCGAATAATAATTGTGACCTCCAAGCTAAAAAAAAGGCGATTTTGCGTATAATCAGGGGCCATAATTCAGGAAGTTACGATCCGATATGCGCAAATATCGAAAGGAAGCGAGATCTTTGGGTTATAACCATGAATTTCAAGTTTCATCAAAATCGAATCAAAATTGTGACCTCCACAGGGTCCACAACCTTGATATACCATTTTTTAACAGTATTCGCGTACTAACGGCGGCCATTTTGTATGGCAATTTTCGTCAGATTTTCCCGAAATTTGAACTCAACCTTCCTTAGGGTGTAACGGTGATATAATCAAACGTTTTTTTAAATCGAATAATAATTGTGACCTCAAGAGGGACCACAAGCTAAAAAGGGTGATTTTTCGGACAATCAGGGGCCATAATTCAGGAAATTACATTCCGATAGCCGCAAATATCGAAAGGAACCAAGATCTTTGGGTTACAAACATGCATGTCAAGTTTCATCAAAATCGGTTCAAAATTGTGACCTCTATAGGGTCCACAAGCTAAAAACGTGATTTTTCGTACAATCAGGGGCCATAATCCATGAAGTTTTGATCCGATACATGCCAATATCGAAAGGAACCGAGATCTTTTGGGGATAAACCTATATTTCAAGTTTCGTCAAAATCGGATAAGAATTGTGACCTGTAGAGAGTCCACAAACAAATTGTGGACGGACGGACGTCCGGACGGACGGACGTCCGGACGGACGGACGGACGTCCGGACGGACAGGGGCGACGACATAATACGTCCACATGAAAATGTGGGCGTATAAAAATTGGTCATGTCTTGCCTGTGTGAGTCGGGACATGCAGTTGACGTCCTTAGGCTATATGGAATACATATCCCAAGTTTAAAGACGATCCATTAAGAATCGTGGCCTGTAGACAACACACATAGACACGAAGTAAAAATGGGCATGACTCTGCCCCTGGGGGTTAGGAAATCACCAAAAACAATAGGGGTCATCTTTATGCAGCCTGTAGGCGACAGACAAACAAATACACGGAATGGGTGTTGCTGTCCCATGGGGGTCGGGCATGCACCCAAAACAAAAGGGGTCATCCTTAGGGTATAAGGAATAAGTATTTTAAGTTTCAAGATGACCGATTAAGAATTATGGCCTGTAGGCGACACACAAAAAGAAAATGGGCGTGACTCTGCCCCTGGGGGTTGGGCTTGGGCATGCACCCCAAATGATAGAAATGTTCCTTAGGGTACAAAGAATAATCATTCAAAGTTTCAAGATGATACGTTAAGAAATGTGGCTTGTAGACGACAAACAAATAAATACAAGGAATGGGCGTGGCTCTGCCATTGGGGGTCGGGCATGCACCAAAAAACAATACGGATCATCCTTAGGGTAAGTATACAAAGTTTTAAGAAAATACAGTTAGAATTGCGGCTTCTAGGCGACACAGAGACACACAAAAAGAAAATGGGCGTGGCTCTGCCCCTGGGGGGTTGGGCATGCACCCCAAATGATAGGGAGCATCCTTAGAGTATAAAGAGTAAGTATACAAAGTTTTAAAGAAAATCCAATAAGAATTGTGGCCTGTAGGCGACACAAAGACACACGATAAGAAAATGGGTGTGGCTCTGCCCCAGGGGGGTTGGGCATGCACCCCAAATGATAGGGATGTTCCTTAGGGTACAAAGAATGTGTATGCTAAGTTTCAAAATTATAAGTTAAGAAATGTGACCTGTAGACGACAAACAAATACATACTAGAAATGGGCGTGGCCCTGTCCCTGGGGGTCGGGCATGCACCAAAAACAATAGAGATCTTCCTTAGGGTATAAGGAATACGTATACCAAGTTTGAAGAAAATCCAGTAAGAATTGCGCCCTGTAGGCCACACAAAGACACACGAAAAGAAAATGGGCGTTGCTCTGCCCCTGGGGGTGGGGCATACACCCCAAACGATAGGGATGTTATGAATGTGGACTTATAAAAATGGATAATCAAGACTATGTTTTTTATTGTACCGACATTAGTAATGATGATCAAGGCTAGGCCGAAAATTAATTTGCTAAATTCTTGGTTCAGGGTGGATCAATTTGACTGAAATTTTCAGCAAATTCCCTTTACATTATCTAGTTTTTAACTAGTGTAGTGAGAACTGCCAGCTCTTTATCTAATCTCCCATAATGTATCTGTAACATATTGGTTGATTAATGATAACATATGGTTTAATTTTATTTCAATAATTCGCTTGCGCTTAGGGGTCTTTAGCAGTGGGAGGAAACAAGAGTCCCCGGAGAAAACCCACAAGGTTGGACATGCAACCATACTCCTTGTCACGTACAACTGGGGATTTGAAATCACGCCAGTTGACTCAATGACAGGCTTTATGATACAGCGCGAGCATGCTAACCATTCAGCCATCCAACCCGACGATGAGGTTTGGACAAGTTGATTATTAACTATACATGCTGTTCTTACAATCTGATTAAAACACAGGCCCCAAGTTAACAAAGCATTCTCAGACTTAAGTTGAGAATTTACTCAACTGTCAATCACTGTTAATAAGAAATATCTTAGATCAAGAAACACAAAACTTTGCACATAGTTTCTTATTGATGTATTTGATACATTAAAACAACAAAAGTTTTATAACCGACTATATTTTAGTTAAAATAAGCTGAACAATTTCGAGTAAATTCTCAACTTAAGTCTGAGAATGCTTTGTGAACTCGGGGCCTGATCTTATTTTGTTTGTTTTTTTTTCAGTTCAACATTTCGTTTTACTCGTCTTCACTACACTAAGAACTGTGGGTAAACCACTAGAAAGGTCAACACTGATTGATTAATCGGTACAAAGCTCTGACACAACCGTCCAGTACAAATTGTCAAATCTTCATATACTGCAGGCCATCGAAAGTATAAAATAAACGAAAGGAAATATAGATCCGTATTTTAATCAGATAGGCTGTTGTAAATGGATGTCTTGATTCAATCTATGTATAGTTTGTGACTGTTGTCTGTCTGTTCAGCTTCACCAGGGTTGTCCAAGGCTTGAGCTAGGGAGTGCCGTACGTCTCATGGCCCTACATTATGCTATCTAGTCTCGAAGGTATACTACTTCAATTTCTCAGAACTTCTATAATTAATTTTACCTGTTTAACTTTCATGATTTGTCGAAGTAAATTTTCATCATTAGCAAACGGTTCTAGTTTTCGAAGTTCACTTAGCTGTGTCACCCAGTTTTCTCCAATTTTCTGAAATAAAATAATACAAATTGTACGACTCCTAAAGTAGAAATTTAAAACACAAATATTGCGCCTGTTGATTGGCATTATCGCCTCACATTTTACAGACAGTTTAATTGAAACAGTCTCGATATAACTGTAAGCCAGATCTTTCAGCAGGGAATTAAATAGCACTAATAGCTCTTTCTATAACCTTCGATGCATCGACAGCAGGGGCGTAAAAATCCACTAGCCCAAAGCCCGGGACTACCAAAAATAACTTACGGGCTAGTGACCTATTTAGCCGTACTAGTCCTGGGCTAGTGCCTTTCCATTGCTCATTTTTTCTGTGATTTAAACTAGATAAATGAGATGTGAAATACTGCACTTTTATTTCTCCAATCCAAAGAAAACTATATAACAATAGTTTATCTGTAGTGAACAGAGGAAGGTTGTACCTCTTCTATTTATAACAGGGCTAAATAAAGATCTCCGTCAATACAATTTAAAGTCATGTGTTAATCTAGACTACAAGGCATGATGGGGGATGTAAGAAGCCGTGAACACTCTCGCAATTTAAAGTCATGTGATAATCTAGACTACAATGCATGATGGGAGATGTCTACCTTAGTTTTTAGTTATAGATAAGTACCTGCATCGTCCGCTATTTATCAGATATATTGCAATAAAAACTAGTTCAAATTAACCAAGAACAAAACTTGAAATATTAATCAAATTAGTCCTTCATTTATCAACTGATTATTTTACATTAATTAATATTAGGCCTATAGGCCACTTTCTGTTGGTGTACATCGGCACAGTATTAGACCAGGAACAGTATCCTGTGCGGTAATTTGATACGCGGTGGAGTTGAAAAACATTCGTCATATGGATTAAGGCCGGAAAAATTGTATTCTCCACATCGACTTATATACCCCGTATAATACAGAATACAGTTCAGTTAGAAAGAA
The DNA here is from genome assembly GCA_036850965.1 of Patella caerulea. Classification (NCBI taxonomy): domain Eukaryota; kingdom Metazoa; phylum Mollusca; class Gastropoda; family Patellidae; genus Patella; species Patella caerulea. The sequence continues at coordinate 3,690,613 of JAZGQO010000007.1, forward strand.
TACATTAAATGTGGTCAAATGGGTGACAATCTGCAGTGTACATTATTGACGATTAAAGTTTGTACCTTGTCCATTGTCCAACTACGGACTAGTGGAACTTAATGCCATGCTAGTGTCTGACAGTAGACTACTAGCCGGGGCTAGTGGATTAAAAATATTTTTGCGCCCCTGATCGACAGAGACCTCAATAGAGTCAATGACCATTTATAAATTTGAAATACTTAAATTAAATTTAATATTAACCTCAGTAATAACATCAGACAGAGTCAATGTATGTTTATAAATATTGAAATGCGTAAATTAAATCTAATATTACCTCAGCAATAACATCAGACAGAGCCAATGCCTGTTAATAAATTTTGAAATGTCATATAAATGTAATAATCACGATAGACCTATGAAATATGTAATTCAAATATAATATCAACCTCAGCAATAACATCTGATAGACCTGGATTACACAACAGAAGCCATCTTCTTGGGGTAATACCATTAGTTTTATTCTGGAAACGTTCAGGGAAAATTTCATAGAAGTCTTTGAATCTGCAAGTAATTGAAATAAAATGACATAAAGTCAAAGACAAAGATAAAATAGTTTCTAAAGTATTCCATAAAGTAGTTTCAATTCAGGAAATTGTGTTTGATAAACCCAAGAACAATTAAATTAAAGGGAAATGGAGACGGAAAGGGATCGAGAGGCACTACGGCCTACTCTTATATCGAATTCCAACTGCCAAGGGATATTTTACATACATGCCAATATGTAAATACGACATTCATTTTGTGTCCCATATGACAAACTAGACAGCTGTCATTGTCAAACCCACCATCCTGCACCAATGACGGTGTGTGTTGGGGGGGGGGGATCCACACCTCAAATTCGAATCTTATAATAAAGTACTAACGTGTGAGTTTTGATAATTTCTGAGTGGATGGCAGCTACACCATTAACAGCATGGGATCCGATTATAGCTAAAAATGCCATGTTGATTCTCTTTTCTCCTTCCTCTTCAACTACAGACATTCTCCTCAATCTGTCATTATCACCAGGGTATTTGGTTCTAATAAGCTGAAAGCAATAAAAACAAGCCAACAGTCCCAAAACACACGTTAATTAATTGCACATTTATTTTTTTCAAAAGTATCAAGCAATGAAATTGATTATCAACTACAGTAGAATCCGTATGAGCAGCCACTCCTATTCAGCGACATCTCCTTGTAAGCGGTCACAATAAATTCCCCCCGTAAAAATTCTATTGTTTCATCTCCTTATTCAACGGCCACTCCTCTAACGCGGCCAGCGGTCACTATTTGGCACATGAATTTAACAAAACATCGCCCATTTCAACAGCCATTGTTGAATGATACCATCTTGTCGTTCTTCGTAACACCCCTGCTAATCCTGTGAGTAGCAATCAATTAACTTGACTCTCACAAATCAGATAAAAAGAAATGTGAAAATACCAATTAACTCGGGATTATCTGTTAATTAATCTTTTGTTTTATCAAACGACAAACCTGATCATTGTTTTCACACGTAACGGGACATTATTTGATACTGATTGAATAAACTGAAAGTACCGGCTAAAAGCCGCTATGTTGTTAAATAGACGTTTTTAGCGCCACCTGTAATATTACATTCAGAGTTACACCCCCTGTGATTCGGTAGCTAAATCAGCGATGTTTTGTGGTTCATGTGCTTCTTTGATAAAATAAAATTAATTCATCGATTTTCTTCACAAAAATGGATAAATATTATCGAATACATCACTATGATTAGACAGTAGTATTGAAGGTTGGTACAAAATGACAAGATTACAGAAGTTATGCTGGCGATTCAGCGACGGCCAAATTTACCGATGCAAGTGAAGTATTGCATTGGTGTTTGCTTCCAATGCATTCAAGCGTAATATTAATTGATGTCAGCACAAAAAACTCGAGATTTTATTAAGAGGCCACTCCCGTTAAGCGGTCAATCCTAAAATTTCCCGTGGGTGGCTGCTTAATGCAGATTCTACTGTATACACTAGTTTCATCATTTTTTATAAAACATTAGCCTTTAGTGGTGGGATGAACTGAAGAACACAAAGAAAACCAACAAGGTTCAACAGACAACCCTTATCGTTGTCACATACAACCAGGGATCGAACCCACGCCTGTTGACTCAATGACAGACCTTATGACACAGCATGCCCACGCTAACCATTCAACCACCAACACCCGAATAATAGGGCGCTCCAATAATACCAATAACTAGGTGAATAGAATTGAGAACTTACATCCATGAATCGTTGATTAATCTCGTACATGATATCGAGATGACGTGGTAGAACTCTCTGTAATAACGATACCGGCCATCTTTCTAAAGCTTCAGGTAATACTGTATGATTGGTGTAAGCACATGTTGCCACGGTTATAGTCCACGCCTACAAATACATTATTTATATACAGTACATCAGATGTGTGGTAAATACACAGAAGGGAGGCGAGAGGAGAGGTTAACATCGATCACTTTTATTTCAATATTCGCTTTAGCAGTGGCAGAATGTTTCACTCTACTCGCACATACCAGGTGATTCGGCTCTTTCATATCCTATAATCTTGAACCTTTCAAGGAATCTGCTTCACTTGACACAAATCCAGTCACTTGACACAAACCACTTGAGGCCTAGGGTGGTGAAAGATATAGAGAAGGGTTTGGGGAGAGAGAGAGAGAGAGAGAGTACAGAAAAGGGCTGGAGAGGGAGAGAAAGAGAGTGGTGGAGAAAGATAGGGGGAGGGGGGAAGACATTTAGAGAAGGATAGAGAGAGGGGAGAAGTAGTCCCAGAGAGAGAGATAGAGAGAGATGTCCAATCAGGTCATTTTGGGAATAACAATGATTCAACAAGAATTCTCATTAATTCCTTACCTTCTCCCAGTCAATTCCTTCAATATCTACAAGTCATTAATTCCTTACCTTCTCCCAGTCAATTCCTTCAATATCTACAAGTATTCTCATTAATTCCTTACCTTCTCCCAGTCAATTCCTTCAATATCAACAAGTATTCTCATTAATTCCTTACCTTCTCCCAGTCAATTCCTTCAATATCTACAAGTATTCTCATTAATTCCTTACCTTCTCCCAGTCAATTCCTTCAATATCTACAAGTATTCTCATTAATTCTGGAATAGCTAATGATGGATGAGTGTCATTCAACTGAATAGCAACCTGAATTAAAGAAAATTTATTGTTATTACTATATGAAATTAAGTTAAATGGCGTTTAACGTCCTACTGTTCTGCTCCGTCTCAGCTAATGAAGACGGATAAATATCATTCAGTGTGGCATGAGAGAAATTTTGCCAGGGCAGCTGCAATATGGCTTACTCTTATATCGAATTCCTACTACTAAGGGATCGCTAAGATGCATGCCAATGTATACACAGGTTCTGAGCTTTTTGTCCATCTGAAATTTCTCGACCAATGCAGGGATTGAAAGCTGGTATTATAGTATTCATTTAATAGTCAGCCGTGCAATTCTCGTTGTATGGGGTAGAGGGTAGGGGGGTAGGGGGGGAGTGTCGGACCTTACCTTATCAGCAAAAGTATCAAAAGATGTTCTGACTGAATCTCGACATCCAAATCTGGAAGATTTAAATCGTCTGATAATATCTTGAAGTGTGGCAGCTACCAGGAAATATTCTTGTTTTAAACGCAATTCTTTACCCTCAAATATCTAAAACATTAATAACAAGAATATCTCTATTAACTTCATACAATCGTCTATAACAGAGAGAGAGAGAGAGAGAGAGAGAGAGAGAGAGGGAGAGAGAGAGAGACATGGGGTTCAACATCCACTTGACACAAACTAGGTCATTTTGGGACTGACATATGGTTTAATGTCATTTCAATAATTCACTTTAGCAGTTTGAGGAAACTGTCTGGAGGAAACCCACGAGGTTGAGAAGGAACACCTATCTCCATGGCTATAACAAACGTATGTACACTAAACCACTTGGTAAACTGTCCACTGAAAAGAATCCATATTTTTACTCAATTGACCAATCTGATTAAAATACAGATCTATTTCTTTTCGTTTTTTTATACTCTCAATGACCTTTACTACATAAGGATACGCCAATTTGTAGTAGGAGGTCACGTCAGGGGTTATACAAGCAGCTTTCATATGGTTTGGGACTAACATATGGTTAATTTTATCTCATTATATCACTGGCTGTTAGGGGTCGTTAGCAGTGGAAGGAAATCGGAGGACACAGATAAAACCCACGAGGTTGAACAGGTGACCCAACTCCTTGTCCTGTTCAACTTAAAGCAGGAAGGAAACAGAGAAAACCCACGAGGTTGAATAGGTGACCCAGCTCCTTGTCCTGTTCACCTTTAAACAGGGAAGCCACTTCATAGATAATTAATTAAGACCATGGTCACATAAAATTAGAAGTCATGACTTAAAATACTCACATTATCGTTGGGATATAAAACCCTGGAAATATTCTCAGCTAGATTACGATCACAAACAGCCTGAATATATTCACCATTGTTGACTGAAATATATGGATTATTTTAAAGATTCGGATTATAGAATGAGCGAAGGAGGGGGGAGGGAGGGAGAGAGAGAGAGAGAGAGAGAGAGAGAGAGAGGGTTTAAGTCCACTCACCATAAACGTCATTTTGAGACTAACACATAGTTCAATTTTATTTCAATAATTTGCTTGTGTATAGGGGTCTTCAGCAGTGGGAGGACAGGTGGCCCTACTCCTTGTCATGTACAACCGGGAAATAGAAACCACGCCAGTTGACTCAATGACAGAATTATTGATACAACATGCATTTGGTCTACAAATATATTCTGTTTCTTAAAATTAAACTATATAAGTTTTATTTCCAGACTTAATACTTACAGAATCTAAGATCAAAGTTATTTGGTGCTTTAGCTGACCAGAGACGTAGCGTATTAACTGTGTTATTACCATAACCTGGTACTGGACTGTCGTACGGCATGGCAAATATAGTCTATAAATATATTATATATTACATTAGGCAAAAGAAATGAAATGGGGCTGAACGTCCTGCTGTTTTGTCCCGAACTGGGCTAATGAAGATGGGCAAACGCCAAAGAAGAAGCTATGAGGGAAATTTGGCCAGAGAGCAGCACTATGGCCCAATCTTATTTTTTTAATGTTCAAGTCAATGTGTAAACATGACCTTGGTTTTTCGTCTGAACCGAATGAATGTACGTTGTCCCTTGCCAGGAGGTCCGTCCTGCACCACTGACATGAGGGAACCACGCCAGACGATCATGATAAACTTTCTCGGCCAACACCGGGATCAAACATGTTCCTGAAGCAACGACTACGAGTTTCACAACATCTGAACGTTGCTAGATTACTTCACAATTCCCGAACTTATAGCTACGTTATCTACAGAAACATGAACAGTAGCGTCCAATCAGGGCTTGTGACACCGCAACCTCCACAGAAATGTTTTAATTGGATGAATCTTGAACTTTACAACTCGATTATCACAGGTAAACATTTTAGCTCGAAAGCGCGAGACTTGGTATTCGTGATGACCCAGGACTCCGATAGGCTCACAAGCTAGGCTTGTACCCAAGCGAAATTAGTGCCGAAATATACAGGGTATTACGTCAGTTCTTCACATTTATAAATTCAGCGGGAGCCATAAAAAGCTCCTGATAACTCTAATGTATGCAGTTTAAAAGTAAACAAAAACTGAAAGTAGTTTATTAATCTGAATATTTAGGAGAGCGATTTAGCTAATTTGCAGGAGCCATTATGACTCCCACAAAGGAAAGCCGAGGTGCGTCGAGAGGAGCAAAGGCTCACCTTAAATGTAAAGGACTGTATCACATGAAGGCCTTGATAAGATGTACGTAGTTAAAGGGACAATCCCGATAAGAACAGAGTCTCTAAAATTAAAGTCTGAGTATTTATGAAATTTAGGGACCAAAATATAGTGGCATGGTGTATTTACCTTGTCTCAAAATTTCAGCTCAAAATATTGAGTCGTTTGGGCGTGTACGTCAACACTGCTTATCCGGACACGTAACCCTTTTAAGATTTCGGGTCAATTTTTTCATTGGGTGACCTGATAACCGATTAACGTTTCTTGAGAGGTCTATACAGTGAATGACCCATGCACTGTACTTGATAACAAAGGTAAATTTCACCTACATATTATTTTTATATAAAAAAGTCTGGTTTTATCCAGATACTGTATAATAATACATTCTCCATTTCCAGATGAATACTGTCAGGTTTAAGTTATTTACAAGCGTATCACTAATATCGAGTTAGTAGGTGGGCCTTAGGTTATGGATTTTAATGGATTTTAACACAAAATTAAGCAGTTTTATTCCCAAAAAAGTTATCGGGATTGGTCCTTTAAAGCAAGATTTTATTGAGGATGTGGATCCCTAGGTTAGGAAACCAATCAAATCATATTATCAATAAAATGAGGGAGGTGGCTTTTACCTGAGTGTCCACCCATTTAGCACTGCCATCTTGATGTTCTACTCTTCCGAAAAAATTGATAGGTAACATATACTCAGGTCGAGCTTTCTCCCATGGATTACCGTATCGTAACCAATCGTCTGGTTCTTCAAGCTAATAAACAGAAAAAGTTTGAGTTTTTTAACAATTCGTAAATCATTCAATACAAACGATAAAAATTACAAATCAACCCCATGGCCCCATGGTTTCTAACAAGCTTGACCATACTGAGGTCATTAACAGCTAATTCCGGTCCTGAACTGAAGACAAATAGGGCTTGAATACTAAACAGCCTAACTCACCATTTTTTACTGCTTTTAATGCGTTGGGAATGTTGGAAAGGTTGGCAAACACTTAAAAAAAGATTTTGGCTCCCAAATTCACATACGATCGACCTTAAACTTGGTATGCATGTCCCTTAGACAATTGTGCATCACTTGACAGACCTCCATTTTGGATATGACATCCAAAATGGCAGTGATGATGTCATACTCAGTTCAGACTGTGTAGTACGCTCTTATTTGTTAATTCAAAACTGGACACAGATTAAAACAAGAATCCAATATTTTGGGGGCAATTATCTTGGGTATCTTATATTTTTTAAACCATTTTAAGTTTCGTCCAAATCAGATAAGAATTGTAACCTGTAGAGTGTCCACAAACAAATTGTGGACGTCCAGGCGGACAAGAGCGACACCAATATATATCCACATGAAAATATGGGCGTATAAAACTATTTATTTTATTACCTGCCAACCATTCTCTAACTTCTGGGTGAAGATACCATAATCGTATCTAATACCGTAACCATAGGCAGCCAGACCTAATGTTGCCATGGAATCAAGGAAACAAGCTGCCAGACGACCTAAACCACCATTACCTAAACCAGCATCCAGTTCGATTTCTTCCAGTTCTTCAATATCAAGCCCAAGCTGTTTGAATGAAAAAATAATTTTATAGAGTTTATTGTAATCAGCCGTGAGTTTAAAGCTGGGTTAAAATGAAATGAAATGGGTTTTAATGTCCTACTGTTCTGTTCCAACTGGAATAATGAAGACAGACATACCCCATACTGCGTGCTATGATGGAGATTTTGTCTGTACAGCCGGTGCTACGGCCTACTCTTACATCAAATTCCAACTGCTATGGGATCTTTTATGTGCACATCAATGTGTACACAGGACCTGTTTTTTGTCCCTTCCAAACAACTATACATTAACCCTTGCTAGGCCCTCTGTCCTACAACACAGGGCTGAACCTGTGACTTGACTCATCATGAACAATCTCGAGATCGAAACCTCATCACAACCAGGAGACTCTCAGAAATTCTATGGGTATAGGCAGGCAACCTAGACCACTCGACCAACCCCAGAGAATTCTCATGGGTATGGGCAGGCGACCCCTACCTCTAATTATCTGGTTCAGGCCACTCCACGGTATAACATGCGGGCATTAGACCACTATCAGAGGATACCCCTACTCCTAATCTAGTCCAGGCCACCGTAATGGTTCAACTTGCAGGCCACTTGACCAATCAAAACCCCCTAGAGAATACACATGGGTATGGGCAGACGGACCCTATCTTAAATAATCTAGTACAGGACACCACATTGTCTAACGTGCAGGCATTAGACCACTCGACCACACCCAGAGAATTCTCAAGGGTATTGGCAGTCAACCTCTACTCCTTGAGTCTAATACAGGCCCCTCTATGATCCAACGTGCAGGCCACTTGACTGATCAACCACCCCTAAAGAATACTCATGGGTATGGGCAGGTGACCTCCACTCCTCTAGTCTAGTACAGGCATTAGACCACTCGACCACCCCCACCAGACAATACTAAATGTTTAATTACCTGATACATGGCCTCATCACAAGCACTCTGCATGCCCAGATTCACCATGGTGTTAGATAATGTTCTTCCCATATAAAACTCCAGGGATAAATAATATACTCTCTGTAATAAAATGTATAAATAATATACTCTCTGTAATAAAATATATAAATAATATACTCTATGTAATAAAATATATAAATTATATACTTTCTGTAATAAAATATATAAATAGTATACTCTCTGTAATAAAATATATAAATAGTATACTCTCTGTAATAAAATATATCAATTTCATTTATCTATCAAGTTAAACAGGATGTATATTGAAGCTCAATTACAAAATTTACCTCAAAGTTGAAAATCATAAAAGGAGCATAATGAAAGATTAAATCATCAAGAGCTTCTCATTATTGATATGCTTTGATTGATATATACTTTTCAATATGATGATCCAATTTTGCATTTAATCATCAATGAACGTTGAGCAGCAGATCGAATTCAAATCCAGTAAAAAATCAGACTCATAAGATGGCATCAAGAGTTGATTAAGGTCATGTTAATAAATGTCTAATTGATTATTTATATAACATTTCAGGCTGAAAGAAAGACCTGCAATAAATAGATTTAGCTCTTGCATAATGTATGATTAAGGCCTGTAGGTCTGTAGTGTACCAGTAGCTCATAATTTGAGAATGCCTGCAACCACTTGCCAGTTGGTTCATCCTGTTTAACAGCACAAACTTGTTCGTTTTGGAGTAGCTTATTTGGGACTAACATATGGACTGCTACATGGATACCTTGATTTCAATAATTTGTTTGCAAGAAGGTTATTTTTAACAGTAGGAGCAGAACCCATAAACCAGCCAGCTACGTCATAAATTTCGTCGCGTGAGTTACGTTTGAAACCATCCATGTCATGCTATGTATATTGTTATGCTATTGTTTTCGCGAGAATTTCAGTAGGTTTTATCCGAGTAACATTAAAAGTAGGGTGACCATCTTGCCCTGGGTTGAGGTACCAACACATCGATCAAAAACCTGGGCCTTTCAGGTCAGCGAGTAAGCATCATTCTCAATGAGCATACAAATAAATGAAATGAAATGGGGGTTTAACGTCCTATTGTTCTGCACTGCTATTACTGGGCATACGCATTACAGTGTCAGGCCTGGTTTTGTACCTGACAAAATGTCAGACATGTATTAAATAATATCAATAAAAGACAAATCAGTGCCGACAAAGTGACAGGCACAAGAGGTTTTGTGTCTGACAAAGTCTGAATCTGTGCCTGACATTGTCTGTGACAGGTGCTTTATTTCCAGGCTTGCAGTGTGCTATGAGGGAAATTTTGCCTACCCTATATCAAATTCAAACTGACCATTCAAATGACAAGACAGCTGTCCTTGTCAGGTTCTTTGTTCTGCATCACTGACAAGGGTAAACCATGCCGCAAAATCTCAATGAACTTTCTCGGCCAATGCAGGGATCGAACATCCGACCTCCAGCTAGCGACAATTATCCACATAAATTTGTTAAATGTGAAACATTTTACATAAATTTTTAGGTTCTCCATTGTTGAGGCTCTACTGTAGTTATCTAATACAATATTTAAAATATCTGCAGCAGCTGGTGTTGTGCATTAAATCAATCTTGTACATTAGTTTGTCAGTTTCACTAAATTCACTTATCAACATATTCTAAATGTATCTCTCTATCTCTTGGTTAACATCTGTGTTATAAACAGAATTAAAAAAAACAAAACAAAGCTTTTTCTAGTGTTCTTTTTCTTGTCTTGTGGTGCCCCCCCCCACTCTATCTGTTTTACTTATGACCCCCTCTCTTTTCTTACTGTCTCCACCCTCTCTTTTATTGGTGTCCCCTGCTCCTTTCTTACTGTCCTCTCACCCTGGTGTTCCTTTCTCTTTTCCTCATTGCCTCCCTTCCCTCTCTATCCCCTAGTGACCCCCTTCTCTTTTCCTGGTTCCTTCTCAAATCCCTGCACTGTGTCTGGACTATGAAACTTTTAATATTTTATGGACTGAAGCTTTTAATAGTCTATGGACTGAAGCCTTCAATAGTGAGTGGAGAGAGAGAGGGAGAGAAATGGGTGTAAGATACTCTCAACACAAACTAGGTCATTTTGGGACTAACACATGATTTAATTTTATTTCAATAATTCGCTTGCGCGTATGGGTCTTTAGCAGTGGGAGGAAACCGGAGTGGCCGGAGGAAACCCACAATGTTGAGAAGGCGCCCCTATCTCCATGCCACATACGCTCATACAAGGGATCAAAACCACATCCGCAAGCCAGAGGTGACCGGACAGCTAGAGGTTGAAGCGCTGCACTCTAGATCACTAGGCTATCTCAACCCCCCCAATAGTGTATGGACTGAAATGTGTATGGATGGATCGAAGCTTTTAATGAATTTGATCCTTCTGAATATTGATATATTTTTATTGTTATTCTCCTGCCAGATATTTCTGCTGAATTGTGAAAAGTTGAATTGTAAAGATGTACACAGTAGGAAGAGTAGACAATAATAGGGTTACCAACACACTGGGTTTGTCATCATGCCAAGATATGTACCGTATATATACTTTGTGCCATTGTAATAAGTAAAACTGGATTAACTGTTATTGTCATTAGTGTAAACATGGCACTCGCTTATTTTTACCATTTCTCAATTCACCTTCAAATTTCTTCACATCCTGACTTCAAGGTCAAGGACTTAGAGAGGTCAAGTTAAGCATAATTTTTGATACTAAATCATATGTTTGTCAATTACAGAGCAAATACATCGGAAGAGTCCCAAACCTCTTTCTTCATTGTCGAGTGAGAAAACTGTCCACCATTTGCTACAAATTACCGCTGCCAAAATGCTCTAAAGTGAACAACAAGTATAATGGAAGCATCTGTTACAAATAAAATTGCAATTTATGTCATTCTATCGATGATTTAGATTCTGATACCATTACGTACATGACTATTTTGTTAAGTGACCACACTATATTCATTTCGATACTTTATTGTCAACCTCATAAGACCATAACATGTTCATGCTTCGATGTACAGAATACTTGTGCACGCTTTACTTGTGCACGCTTTACCATGACAACAAGATCTACGACTGCGCACACACAAACATCTCATTACTATTCATATATTCATATATTCAAAGGTCATAAGTATTCACATTAACATATTTTACTATTTTTACACGCAAAAGATAAATTTATAGAAAATTAACTGTCCTCAAAATATATTGAGCAATAAGGTATGGCATGCAATAAGTTTGAAATCGGAATTAGACCAGTTATTTGATAACCTTGCTTACAAACATGGATGTAACAGACTGTGTTTTTGAGAGGCTCCTCTTTTCCCAAGTGTCCCCTCCCCTCTTTTTTCCTAGTTTTACCCCTCCCTCCTTTTTTTCCTTGGAGATTCCTCCCTTTTCCTGGCGACGTCCCTCTCCTTTTCTAGAGCTTGACTCTGATTTCCTAGTGCCTCCACATAACCCTTTCTATTCCCAGAGTGGCCCAGCACCTTTCTTCCAAGTGTCGTCCCTTTCCGTTAATTGAGCTACATTCTCTTTTCCAAACATCCCCACACCTCTCTTTTCCTAGTCCTCCCCTCCTAGTCCTCTCTTTATCGTTCTATTGTCCCACATATCTTATCCGTCCGCCCCTGCTTCATCTTAGTGCAAGATTTAGATGATATGACAAAAGTCGAGATAAACGCGGTCCAATCAGCTAATATCTGGATGTTTCTTTTTCTAAGCAAAGTTACCATGACTAAGCAAATTTAGCATTTGATGTCCCGCAATAAAAAAAAACAAACAAAAATCAGTTAAATTCTGTTTTGTCATTCTACAAATTCAAGTTCATTAACTGTTTAAATATTGGCAAGAACCTAAGCCCACAGGCATTTACAGCAATTTCTGTCTTATTACTAATTGTGCAATTTAAGAAAACCACAAACAAATTGAAATCTAAAAATAAAATGTAGGCTTTATGTAAAATATTCTCCTCGTTAAAACCCTGAGAGAAAAGTTACTTAAATTCCTAATTAGAGTATTAATATTATTTTAAATTCTAGGACTGTTCTTGTCACTAACAATTTTAGTTTACAGCCACTACATTTTATGGAGTACATGAATAATGCATATTCAATCCCCTGACCTAACAATTATCTCAGGTTTCTTTGAATATAACTCCATTATTTTGTGAAATAGGCCACTATAACTCTAGTCTTGTTTCAAGGTTTAAAAATATATAATAATACATCCATCCCCTGGTCTATTAGACCAACATGACAATATCATACTCCATTCAGTTTTATATCAGTATGTACATTATATTGTACATAAGTAAGCGGTCAAGGTCTTATGTATTGTATACTGTTGATATATCACATGTACATTACATATGTTATACATATACCATGGTATTAGGGTCTAGTAGAGAACTAGGATATCCTGAACTAAACTTAATACTAGTGGTTTGTCACTCACTATTACCCGGTTAACAAAACTTGATACTAATATTTATTCAGTGACATAGGAGAGACTTCAATTAAATTTACATAAATTTTATCTAAAAAAGCTAGAGCGCTAATTGAAGTCTCCTAATGCATTTAAAGGAATTGAGGAATCTATTGCAAATCGCAATTTGTGAAATTTCGAAAGTGGTTCCCATCTTGAGCAGAACAGTAGGATGTTAAACCTACTTTCATTTCAAAAAATATTTCAATTCTATTCAGTGTTTACAGAGATATGGTGAACTGCATATTTGTCAACATCCGACATCTTCTACAGATGAAAAAAACCAGGACATGACCAAAGGTCAGCGCAAGCTGTTTGATATATCTACGTTTTATTTATCACATGGTGTACCATGGTCTATGGGCATTGTGCTTAAGACAAGCGAGGGTGAGTTGGGGGGGGGTTGGATGGCTGAATGGTTAGCATGTGTGCGCTGTACTTCATAAAGCCTTGTCATTGAGTCAACTGGTGTGGTTTCAAATCCCTGGTTGTACGTGGCAAGGAGTTGGGTCGCCTGTCCAACCTCGTGTGTTTTCTCTGTGTCCTCCGGCTTCCTCCCACTGCTAAAGACCCCTACGCTCAAGCGAATTATTGAAATAAAAAATCAAACAATATGTTAGTCCTAAAATGACCTAGTTTGTGTCGAGTGGACGTTAAACCCCATTTCTCTCTCCCTCTCTCTCTCTCTCTTAAGGCATGCCAGTGTTTGCTTTGTCATTTGAAAAGACACGGTACAACACAATGCACTTGCCATTTGACTTGATTCATAGAGAGCAACTTAATTAGCCTACTTGTGTGTTTTGTGAATATATGTAATACTTCTTGCATATCTCGAACACAGAATACATAAAAACTATCTTCATCAACAGACCATTAAACAAGGGCACCTGTTTGTTCCATTGTTAAAGGTATTTGATTGAAAGGCCCAAGCAAGACATTTACTGAGACGTAGATACTTTGAATGACTTGACAATATATTTGATACAATCAGGTGAACTGGGGCGTAAAACCAACCATTTAAACACAAAAGAAAACAAAAATAATCAAAACAGGCTTTGAATCAAAAATATCTAATAAGCAGAATATTTCATATACATGTAGACCTAGCTCCAATGATTTTATTGACTGACTTGACAAACTCGAATATTACAAGTGCATAAAAGTCACAAAGAGCCATACAAAGACATTATCAGTGCTTCACGTTTATAAAATTGTGCTGGAGCCATAACAAGCTCCTGATACCTCGAATGTATGCAGTTTAAAAGTAAACAAAAACTGTAAGTAGTTTGTAAATATCAATATTCAGGAGAGCGATTTAGCTAATTTGCATGAGTCTTTAATGACTCCAGCGAAGGAAAGCAGACCTCCGTCGAGAGGCGCAGAAGCAAAAGCTCACCTTAAACGTGAGGGACTACATTATGATGACTCATTTTTTTTTTCTTCCATGAAGGTTACAATCTTAATTTGGTGGCAACTATCCATTTATTTTCAATCATTAACAAAAATTTTTAAATAAGAACCTTTGCTTTGATATTTGTCACATATGCTCAAAGTCAGATTTCAAGTTAAAACATTGATTCAAATTGAGATGAAAATAGGACGTCCAACTATCTAGTGTAGTATCATATAGAAATGATGAAAATTTGTTGACAAATGAAATGAAATGGGTTTTAACGTCCTACTGTTTTGCTCCTAAACAGGGCTAATGAAGAAGCCCATACGCCATACAGTGTGATATGAGGTAAGTTTGCCCGGACAGCGGCAAAAGGCCTACTCATCGAATTCCAACTGCCAAAGGGATCTTTTACGTGCATGTCAATATACGTACATGGGACCTCAGTTTTTCATCCCATACAAACAACTAGACAGTTGTCGGAGCTGTCGTTGTCAAGCCATCAGTCCTGCATCACTGACAAATTTGTTGACAAGACAACTGATAGTGATAAATGTATATAATGGCACACACTTCTATATTTCAATTTAAAATCACAAAGATTCCCTTTAGGCCTTTACCCAAACACTAAACTACATATTGTTGTTACGGTAACTATTTTTCCAGGAATTATTCTGACTTTGCCAGCTAGCCCCTGGATCCATATACTTTATTTGAATTATTCATTTGTTTGTGATTTCTGCGTATTGTGTTGTGCCCATATATTTGTTTTTGTGTAATTTTTGTCACGTGTTAAGCAATCCCCCTGCATTTACTATAAGAACTGAATCATTTGTTCAGTCAAGACTCTGCCAGGCATTTATCCCATGACCGAAAGTATCGATAAGCTAATCAGAATCGTTCATTGCAATTAATATCAGCCTTTTCTAATTGATAAATGATGTGACCAGGAATTCCAGCTGTTTGTGCTCTGTTATATAAAACAGATTGAGAACACTGACCATGTGTTAATCTCTAATGGCATGGGTTACATAATTAATACATGCTGACTTTAAAAATAGTTTTTCTATGCCTGGAAATATGGGACCTGTCACTGACAATGTGAGGCACAGATTCAGGCTTTGTCAGGCACAAGACCTCTGGTGCCTGTCATTTTGTCCGGCACTGATTTGTCTTTTATATTTTTAATACATGTCTGGCACTAAGTTGAAAATGTCAGGTACTTCATAAGTGCCTGGCATTTTGTCTCCTTCTATTTACTAGTTTGTGGCAAATATTGGAATATGACTTAAAATCAATTTGATACATTGTATTCTATATGTGGTTTATATTTTTTAGAGTATGTACATTATAAATTTATTGTCTAATAGTGCATGCAGTCAAAGCACATAAGGACCATGCACGAACAATTACATATCTCATTTATATTTACACCATCTGCCAAGTTCATATAGTAAATAATTACAAATTACTTGCATGTACATTACTATACACGGAGAATAATTTGAAAGGGGATGATGACATAATTGATGTAATGATATAAGATAGATTCAAACGATAACAAAATTAATTCTATTCTTTAGTCACATTAGAGTCTACAAGCTTACATAACTCATAGCTCATGCATCATTACAACAACATTTAAACGATTTCTGAGTATCTGAATCATAGACCTGGTATAATAAACGTCCATCCCCATAAACATTGCAACATGGGGACCATATGGGGAAAAAAGGGGCTGTGGGCCCAGATCATACCACAAGGTTCCCATACTGGACCCATATTATCTTCCGACATACAAATGTAGGCAAATACACTTTATTTTCATATATATTAATATCACAGAGACAAGCCAAATGATATAATGCTTACTTCTTTCTTACAATGATAATCTGAGCTTATAGTGTGTGTATCTGGGGCCAATATGGGATCTATATGGGATTTTCCCGCATTAACAACTCTGTTTTTGTATACATGGGGCCAATATGGTGTCCATATAGGGTTACCCATTTGTGTATCTGGGGCCAATATGGGATTACCCACATTAACAACTCTGTTTTTGTAAACAAGGGGCCAATATGGTGTCCACATGGGATTACCCATGTTTGTATCTGGGAGAATATGGTATCTGTATGGGATTACATATTAACTTTTGTATATCTGGGACCAACATGGTATCCATATGGGATTACTTATTTGTTATGTTAGCTCATTATTGAACCCACACTTTTATTTGTTTGTACCTTGAACCAAAATGTGCACCCAGAGTCTGTGTGGTATGGATATGATATAACCACATTCCTGTATATTATGTACATGGGTCCAATATGGTATCCATATGGGATTACCCACATGTGTATCTTGGGTCAATATATCTATATGGCATTTCACATAATATATGTAATTCTAATATAGTAT
The DNA here is from genome assembly GCA_036850965.1 of Patella caerulea. NCBI lineage: Eukaryota > Metazoa > Mollusca > Gastropoda > Patellidae > Patella > Patella caerulea. The sequence continues at coordinate 3,707,313 of JAZGQO010000007.1, forward strand.
CCATATGGATTTACCTACATGTGTTTCTGGGTCGAAAATAATATATATGGTTTATTTACCACATATAAAATAATTATATAGATCTGGGTCCAATATGGTATCCATATGCGCCCCATAAACATTGCAATATTGGGACCATTATGGGGAGAAAATGGGCTGTGGGCCCAGATCATACCACATGGTTCCCACACTGAACCCATATTATCTTCCCACATACAAATGTAGGCAAATACGCTTTATTTTCATATATAATACTATCACAGAAATACGCCAAATGATATAACGGTTACATGAACTTCTTTCTTATATTGATAATCTGACCTTATAGTGTGCATATCATATCTGGGGCCAATATGGGATTTATATGGTATTACCCACATTAAAACTCTGTTATGTAAACATGGGGCCAATATGGTGTCCATGTGGGATTACCCATTTGTGTATCTGGTGATAATATGGTATCTGTATGGGATTACATAATAAATTTTGTATATCTGGGGCCAACATGGTATCCATATGGGATTACTTATTTGCATATGTTAGCTCATTATTGAACCCACACTTTTAGTTGTATGTACCTTGAACCGATATGCGCAGATGTGATTACCAACATGTGCACCTGGAGTGGTATGTATATGAAATGACCACATTCATGTGTATTATGTATGTGGGTTCAATATGGTATCCATATGGGATTACCCACGCGTGTATCAGGGGCCAATATATCTATATGGCATTTACCACATATAATATATATCTAATTCCAATATGGTATCCATATGGGGTTACTCACACCTGTATCTGTTTCAACATGAATTTAATATCATTTAAACTTTTGTGCAAATCTGCTATATGGCCAAGATTACATGTAGTTTTCCAAATGAGAAAGAGGCTGTCTAATTATCTTTCAAATTTCTCTTTGATGTAGTTTCTACAGTTAAATCTGCTACTAAAGGGCAATTCCACCATAACAAACGTACATTTTGAATTCGTCATATTTGTATTACTTCCAATATTATCTAACCATGAATAATTAACTGTTTTGGTTTTATTTAGTATTAAAAACGTATGATTAAAATATCAACCGACATATGATTTTATTTGTTCATGAACATCAAAAATGAATATTGGCTCCTCAAAGTATAGGTAATAGACGTACAGAAATGAGCACCATGATTTGCCTGCATGAACATATAGTTGCAAAATTCTGAATTGTCCGCTGGAATTGAAAAGTTTTTCTCCTTGTAAAAAAGGACACTAAAACTAAACGTCTACTGTATGGTCACATTTGGATTCTTGTAATCCAGTAAATTAGAAATTATTGTGTTAACGGACGTACATATTTTCTTGGAACAGATGTACGAGTGCAAATTGCAAACACATTACATGAGATATGTAAACTTTCAAACAATAGGACTGATACATAATAATAATTATTAACTCGTTTGAGTTAATGGAGCAGTCACTTTCCAAAAAACATTACTTCTTGAATAAAATATTGTGACCCTAAAATTTTGGTAGAGGACGAACATACATCTTTGAAATCCTGTAAGTGAATCAGATAATTTTGTCAAATGTTTTCTTTTTACGGTTATAATATTAAGAATGGGTGATGTTAGCTTTGAATATTTTGAACAGTTCCATAAATAAATATGAATGAGAGATAAACTGTAAATATTTGATTACATGAAATACTGTGAAAAGTAATGGACTGGACGTGTATCTATGAAAACCAAAGTTTTACTGAGAATATTTTCAAATCTTTTCTTTTTATGGACATTATTATAAGAATGGGTTATTCTTGCTTTAGATAATGAAGTTTTAAACAATTCCATACATAGATCATATGAATGAGAGAGAAAAAATGTAAATATTTGGTAACAGGCGCAGGTTCTCATAGTAATATTTTTCACTGTTAGTTTCTTTTGCAAAACTATATTATTTTTATATTTTAATGTATAAATATCATGTTTATATACATTGTCAGATAATGAATGCCAAATCACTCATTGTGATTCAGAATAATCAAACAACCACACAGTAAGAAAATACAAAAAAATTATAAATTCGACACTAAGAATGTAGACATTGACCAACTTTTCAACTAATTAAATTTGTCACCTAATTGTATATTTTGATGTGGAATTGCCCTAAAGATTTACGTGTAATATAAATAGTTACTCCATAGGTAGACGATTTAGTCTACTGTCGTACAGAAATTGTTTTTATATCTTAATGAAATAACAGTCAAAACACTAAAAATTTAGTGATGCACTGATATGGAGTTTGCAGAGATTATACAGATTACAGTAAAATTCTCCTAACTGGCTGGTATACCAAATGACAGACTATAATAATATGTTTACCATGAATAAAAAAAAATAGAGTCTATTTATGAATGAAATTGTGATACATGTTTTCACTTTAGGAAATACTCCACCCCGAATCAAGTGCCCGTCTTTGTGGAGCTTTAAAGCAAAAAGAGTCGCTAATACTTATTCTTTTAAAAAAATAGCCAAATAGGACCCGTTATTAATAAAATTCATTATGAATACAGCATGGCTGGTAGTATCTTGCTAGTATGATTTTAATGACTATAGCAGATTCTGTACACAAATTATATAATATCTAACTTTGCTGTGGAGGTCACCAAGTCACCCATGAAAACCTGTCAGCGAGTCATCATTAACAATCAATTTAGTCTCTTGAAGTCTGTTTGGTCACTGGCTGAAATTTAGATTCTACAATGTAGAAGTATGTATATTAGTACTAACAAGAAGAAACTGCTGAAAGTGGTACACATCTCTGAAATCAGTTCACAAAACTTAATCAAAGGTAAATTTTTTCCATCCTTTCCTACTATAATATGCTTTATGGCTTTTGGGTAAAATGAATTAAATGAATGGTTTTCAAGTTTCTATATTTCGAAATAATGTCTTTTGGAAAATAACTGATACAAATGAATATATTTCCATATTTTCTGTGGAAATATACAAGTGCATCAAAGTACTTATATAAAAGTTTTGTAATAATATAAGAATGGATTTGAATAGATGTTTCTTTTTTTCTTAGTTATTTTGATTTGACAGAATATTGGTAAACTCTAAAACAAGAAAGCTGCCATTTCCAGAAAGGTGACTATTTCCATTTTCATCTTATAACATATTATTGTGTGTCATGGCAAAATATGTTTCTTGCTCTCGCTGGACTAAACGTTTGAAAGTTTTATCAGCTATACAACGAAATACAAATGACATTATATAACTGAATTTGGTAAAGATGAAATAAACGCACTTTAAAACAAAAGATATAATAAATGCTAAATCTGGTCTTTTTACAGCTGTATCCATTAGAAACACGGGTAATTCAAATACTCTCCAAATTGGAACAATAGATTAAAGAATTAAATCGACAACATAAGCACTGGTCAACTATTTCACATGTTCCTGACCAAAAGAAAATGGTGAGTTTCTGTTTGTATTAATTACTGTTTGTGGAGACTACAGGTCAGAATTTATATCCGATTTTGATGAAAATTAAAATATATTTGTTTGTATCCCAAATTCGATATCGGCGCAAAATATGGGTAGAGTTATTTTATTTTGTCAGGCTACACATCAACAGACCTAATCAATGTGCTTTTCTTTTGAATTGCAGAGTCGGTCAGAAGAAATCCAATGTTTGTTAACACTACAAACGAAGAAATCAAAACAGCTGTTAGTTGCTTCCTGATTAATTCAAGGGGCAGGGATGGTGGGAGATCCCAATGAATTTTAACTGTCTTACTGAAAAAGCATTATAATAAAACATGAAACCAAATAAACAGTTTTGTTATTTTATTATACTGATTTGGTACTTGTTGTTTACCATGGTTAGAACTAGAGAATTCATCAAAGTTACATGGAGCTGTGTACTTGATATTATCATTAAAATAGTGTTTAGCATCTAATATCAAATGATCATACATTAGAAGATAATTTCATACTTGTATTAAATTAGTCTTAGTTCGGCTATAATGTCTGGTATAAATAGTTTACTGTCCATATATGTGTTGTCACCACAAATAAGCTCAGTAGGCTCCAGTATTTCTTAGAATCCCACAGGAAATCCATTAAGCGCCCAAATTAATATTCTGGTATATCCACACAGATCCCATATGATGCCCATATTACATTGATTTGTACTCCCACATGAGTCCCATATAGTACCCATATTACATGTCTCATCAATACCATATAGGTCCCATATTACACACATATTATTTTAGATGATTTACCCATATAGAACCCACACACACCCCATTTAGTACCCATGTGGATCCCATATTATGCCCATATATCATTTATTTGTACCCCATATGAGTCCCATATAGTACCCATATTATATTTCTTAACATGGCCATATAGGTCCCACACAGGCCCCATATAGCACCTATATTATTTTAAATGAGTTACCCATTTAGGCCCCACACAAACCCCATTTAGTACCCATATGGTTGATCCCATATGGATCCCATATGGATGTTGGGTGCAAAAATGTCGGGGTCCGATATGGGCTCCCCATCATGGCCCCATATTACATGACACATGATACCCATATGGTACCCATCATTGAATGTTATCAGGGATGATTGGGATTCTCCTACTTGTTGAGTAGAGAGGGGGTTTGGGTGGTCGAATGGTTAAAGTGTGCACGCTGTACCATATAGCTTGCCATTGAGTCAACTAGCGTAGTTTCAAATCGCCTGTCTAACCTTGTGGGTTTTCTTCGGGTCCTCTGGTATCCTCCCACTGCTAAAGACCCCTATGTGCAAGCGGATTAAAAATAAACCAGATTTTAGTCTCGAAATGACCTAGTTTGTGGAGTGGAGTTAAACCCATTTCTCTCTCTCTCTCTCTTTCTGTCTCTCTCTCTCTCTCTCTCTCTCTCTACTTGTTGAGTAGAATGAAATGAAATAGGGTTAACTTTCTACTCTCCGACAAGTCTCTGAATGGGCTAATAAAGATGGGAATACACTTTAGTGTGCTATGAGGGAAATTTCGCATGGGAAGTGGAACTATGGCCTACTCTTATGTCTTATATCAAATTCCAACTGCCAAAGAATTGCTTACATGCATGCCAATGTATACATAGCTTTTTGTACCATCCGAACGATTAGACTGCTGTCCTTGTCAGACCCTCCGTTCCGCACCACTGACAAGGTGAAACACTGTCGGAAAATCCCAATGAACTTTCTCTGCCAACGAAAACCTGACCTCCAGCTACCGAACCAGCATCTTACTCACTTAGAGAGAGAGAGAGAGAGAAATGGGGTTTAACGTCTACTCAACACAAACTAGGTCATTTCGGGACTAACATATGGTTTAATTTTATTTCAATAATTCGCTTGCGCGTAGGGGTCTTTAGCAGTGGGAGGAAACCGGAGTGCCCGGAGGAAACCCACGAGGTTGAGAAGGCGCCCCTATCTCCATGCCACATACGCTCACACCAGGGCTCGAAACCACAGCCGCAAGCCAGAGGTGACCGGCCAGCTAGAGGTCGAAGCGCGGCACTCTAGTCCACTAGGCCATCCCAACCCCCTTACTCACTTAGCCACCCACCATTCCTCCCATGTTGAGCAGAACACTTTCAAACAAGAAATATATTACCGGTATTTAATTTAATAAGCAGATTCATCGAGGTAATCCCCAAAAGCACTTGATGCAATGATTATGCATTAATTCATAAGTAATGTTCCTGAAATGAATGTCACTTGACACTTGAAATTTAACAAGTAGCCTACTTTTGTCTGTTTCAACTAAAAACATTCACTGTAAGTACCAGTAGATTTACGTCACATATTACACAAACTTTTATATACCATCTATCTACAAACAGTCAAATCTAAAACTAAACATTTCATTTAGTTTCAATATTCATTAATGAGTAGATACTACCGCTATGCAGTCGGTAACAAACATAACCAGTTTTTCATATCGCTGTAAAATCCCAAACAATTTGTTTTCTATTTGATTTGTTTCCTAACATGTAATAAAATATGTTGTTAACCTAGTTTGGACTTCTATTTCCATCCATGACATGCTATCTATTTACCTTTATTGTATGTCGACCAATTGACATTTAACCTATCACCTATCTATTGGTAATTAAATAAAAACAAAAGTCAGCATGACATGGCCAGCTGGTCTTCTCCTGAAAATTAAAATTTTAAAAATAGCAACTATATTTATTACCTTTGGGTCGATCTCATAGTAATATTGCTGTGTTCTTATCCATCTCCCAACGAGGTGATCTCTTACGGTGTGTGCCAAGGCAAAATAATAATCTCTCGGTGTGGAAACATTTCGGTCCTTCACCAAAGTGTAATGCAAGTGCCGGTTGAAACTTTTCTTGACGTTTCCAACATTTTCCACCGGTGCAATGCCCCGGATACTAATTTGCTTTCGCTTATCATGATCGGACTGAGGTTTAGCAGCCATGTCAGCTGTGTCGGTTGAATGCCCACCAGTGCAATAGACGATAAACTACTGTTTTTCCAGATACGTCTGCTACAGCTATGCGATAATACACCAAACTAGCCGCCCTTCCCTCAAGGACGAAGCCTCACTGTCATTGACATTGATTCACCAGAGTATCCTCCCTTGTCCAAGGCAAATCAGTCTCCATGCAGTGGGGTGAATTCTATAAATAGTTTACATTTCAAAACACAATCATATAGTACTAACTCGACCAATAATGTGTATTGCCAATTGGTAAATGATTATAAACGGCAATAAAATTATCACTAAAAGCTGCCATTAAACCTACAATTTGTCAACTCAACACAAACTAGGTCATAACGGGGGTAACATAATTTGCTTGTGTCTGATCTAGTTTATACGATCAGAAACCAAACTGGCAAGCAAACGAACCTCAACGAAGTACCCAAAGTAGCGAGTCCTTGTGGGGGTTTTGGCGACTCCCCAAGAAAATTTTGAAAAATAGACAGTTTGAAAGGCTGTCTCACAGTATTCAGGCACCGATCATAAAGATAAATAGAGCTGATCGGATGTCGTCTGTGGCCTGATCACTAGTCTTTCCGACCCCAGAGAGGAAAGTGTCAAATGAAACTCAACGAAGTCCCCAATAATTTGAAAAGTAAACTGCCCGAAATGCAGTCTGGAGTATTTCAGGCATCGATCGTCGAGATAAATAGAGCTTAAAAGATACCGTCTGTCGCCAAATCACTAGTTTATCCGACCAGAGAGGAAAGCGTCGACCGGGCGGAGTAAGGGTGACTCAAAGTGAATGAATATTTTCGTCACTATATTTTGTGAAATGAACGTACTTGCGAACCTCAACGAAGTCCCCAATAATTTAAGAAGTAGACGTCCCGAAATGCAGTTTGGCAGTATTTCAGGCATTGATCGTCGAGATAAATAGCTCTTAATAGATACCGCACAAGTTTATCTGACCAGAGAAGAAAGTGTCGACTGGGTGGAGTAAGAGTGACTCAAAGTGAATGAATGTATTCGCCACTATATTTTGTAAAATAGACTGTCGGTAATGCAGCCAGGTAGCATTTCAGACAACGGTCGTTGAGATAAATAGAGCTGGCCCAGGGCCGTATGTAGGATTTTAATAGTGGGGGTGCATCAGGGTGTTGCGGCGTCATAGCCTCCACGTAATTGATATAAGAAAGTTCGGATCAGGACAAACGAGCCCATTGCGCGTGGGCGCCCTTAAAACCACCCGACTGATCGGTACCTTAAGAGAATCACTGTGTGATTATAATCAAATGTATAGTTTTATAATTGAAAGATTGTCAAATTTTCTTTTTCAGTGATGACGAGGGGCGCCATTTTTCGGGGCGCCTTATTTTTCTAGGGGTGCAATGTACCCGCTGCACCCCCGCTAGATACGACCCTGAGTTGTCCAGATCACATTCTTTTTTTTTTTTCGAAAATTATTGGGGGTGGGGGGAAACAGAGGGCAGGCAAGGTTTTTGGGGGTGCACCCCCCCCCCCCTATTGGTGCCGCCTCTGTAACTAGCCTTGTCACTCCCCCCGTCCTGCATCACTAACACCTGACATCCAGGCTAGCGAGCCAGCGATACCCATTTCGCCACTCTGACTCCCCATTGAAAAAACATACAAATATTTTTTTTTAATATAATTGCGGTAGCCTTATTCTTTTTTAGAATTATATTAGATTTTCTATATTTATCGCCAATTTGACTTTAAAAAATGCCTATGACAGAAAAACGGTCGGAAGGTCGAGGTAATGGACTATTTGTCTCTAACAGCTGGTCGTAATGACTCAATCTCGTAAGCCCAGCAGCATGGGAGAATCGATTTTGAGTTGCAGAAAAATAAAATGAAAATATGATTTAGAAATATTGATTTGTATGAACTTAGCGATTAAATTATTAAATTTTATCATTCATTTACTTAATATCAGCTTATTTATTTCCGTTTTTTATTTATTTCAATAATTTATTATTTTATCCGTGGCTATTTCACTCAGACATATACTTCCGGTTTTAGTTTTCGAGAAAGAAACATTTCGTCGGTTCAAGCTAATAAGGATGTCAGGAGTTTTACGTAGCGTTATAACCAAGACGGCACCCGCTGTTAGATCAAACATTACACAAAAGGCAAATGTAATGTCTGGTCCACCTAAACACCAAATCTCTATCACAGTAAGCAAATCTTTCGCAAATCAAAGCAATGGTAAAAATTGACCTCGCCGAATTACTTGTCAAGGTCGATGCAATAACGGCATTGATTGAACGTTTACCAATGTTTTACGGAAGGTGGTATGCGCGTTTGGATAATGTTGTTAAGGGGGAGGGTAGTAACAAAATGCCTTTATGAACGTCATCGATGCTGAACATTTTGGTAAAGTACGAATTTCAAAATTAGGATCTACGTTTTGTTTAATTAATGCCATGAGATGAGCCAAGCCATTGGCATTGGTCAGCTGTGTTATGTGAATGTTTTTGATACACAGGCACCACCCACATCATTTACGTGGTGCATATTCTATCGTTTTGGCCTGAATTTTCATACCTCCAACTAGAAATGGTTCCACTACTGATGTCTTCTGTCTTACTCCAGCCGCAATAGTGGTTTTCCTACAGAGGCCTTTTTGCGCAAGTTTTTTAGTCAAATGACTACAAAAAGTTTACTGGCCTATAGATCGCTTAAATTTACACATAAACAGCCCCAAAACAGTACTGCACATAGCTTAACATATAATAAATCAATTATTATTAAAATAAAGGTGACCCCTTACCGCATAATTATATGAAATGATGAATCCCAACTGCTACGCAAAATTTCAACTGACCGGTGTTATGGCGGCAAGTTACGTAATTCGTTAGGCCTACAACACGAACATCGTTATGCAAAGAAAAAACGGTTCGGTAACTATTTAGATGGTCCAGTCGTCACTATTTGTGATAGAATTACTTATTTTAATACAAACTGTAAAGATGTGTGTTGACAATTGTGCATTTGAACCTATTTGAACTTGCGCAAGGGTTCATAGACTGTATCAATTGTAACCTTAAACCAGTTTAAGGGTCACAATGGCTTACAATCTCCCCTGGTTGCCATACATCACAATAATCTCATTATTATCATCACAATGGCTAGCAAGAATGTTAATTCAAGGTTTGGGTGGCTTGGTGAGAAGGCCTATGGTTCGATTTTGCAACCTGGTTTCCTCTTGTGCAGGACAGAAGGGCCTAGATATGAAGGGGATCTAGTTGCTTAGATGATATAAAATGTATACAAGAACTTGAACCAAGCAGAATAGGCCACTGGGCTGCTATGGTAGCCCACTGCATGGCATCTGTCTGTCTTTGTTGTAGAAAAGAAAAATGTTGATCACAATTTCATTTTTCTATCTATTTATATATTAATCCAATTTTCCTTTTTATTATTTCAGGAAAAGGTTGGAGTTGGAGTGTTGATGTGCGCTGTTGTAGTAGCTCCAGCATCCTGGATTCTTATGAATATCCCAAATTATAAAAAACGTGATGATTAGACATTGTTTGATTTATTTAATATGTAGAGATGAAAATGAACTAGAAACAGATTTGATAAAATCAAGAAGTGAACTTTAAATATTTGAAAAGAAGAACATTATAAACTGAACCGAATTTAAACACAAAAAATTAGAATGAAAGCAGTGAAGAATATTTGGATATTACACTAAAATACTATTCCTGCATTATTTTTATTAAAATTTAACAAAATTCCGTGTTTGTGATTTTGATAAATTTAAAGATTATCTATGAATTATCAGCTTCAATGTACTGGCTTTTAATGAAATGGGGTGTGTAATATCATGCTTTGTGCTACGAGGGAAATTTGGCCAGACAATTAAGTCACTGACACACCCATCGATTTCAAACTGTCAGGAGATATTATTTTGGGTTTTTTTTGTCCCATCCAGGCAACTAGATTCTGTCCCTTTCCAGACCCACCTTCCGGTACCACTGATAAGTGGAAACCACCCTGTGAATTCTGAGGACCTCCTACATGTAGTTTGTGATCTACAGTACTCCAACTCCAACCCCTGTAGAAATTATGTTCTTCAATAGATGGCTTTAACTACCAACATCCTATCAACTCAAGGCCTTCGCGTAATACCCTGCTTATTTAGGCACTAATTTCAATTGGGTACAAGCCATCGCGAATACCAAGTCTCATACTTTCACGCTAAAATTTCTACCTGTGATAATCGAGGTTCAAGGTTCGTTCAATGTCAAGGTTTCTGTGGAGGTTGTGATGTCACAACCTCTGGACGCTTCTGTTAACGTGCCGGTAAAAAACGTAGCTTTAAGTTCGGGAATTGTGAAGTAAACTAGCAACGTCCAGATGTTGTAAAACTCGCGGTGGTTGCTTCAGTGCAAAGCCAAGCTTAACTGGAGCTGGGCCCTGGGCCTGACTAGAATAACAGGGCCCCTAAGGCGACGAAAACAAACAGTCTGTAATACAAAAATAATTACACAATATCTGATCACGTACAAAACCTATTCATTTCCAGGTGGCAAACAAGTCTAGAAGCCTTGACCGATCTCAGAGTGGAACTTCACAGAGAAGGTTGAGGGATAGCTCATCTCCACACTTGTGTCGCTAGATCGATTAACGTGAAATTTTCATCTGAATTCGATTTTTTGCTTTGCTTCAGTGGTTGGAGAAGACAAATAAGTACCCCCATTCCTTTCTGGGAAATCCATGAGCCGCTATCCACCACTAACACAGAAATCAGTTGTTTTTATTTTATTCAGATTTGTAAAGTAATGTCAATAAAATGAGATGTAAAGAAAAAGAAAACCAAAATAACGAGAGAGAGAAAAAAAAATCAGCAGTCTTTAAATATATAAAATAACAATCAATTTCATGTAAACATATAATGGGCTACAGAAAATACGATATGCCATGTGGTTAAATGTCAGGTATACATAATCTATATAAAGGTAACAAATATTATTTTAGGTGAATCAACATGATCACCATTGTAACTATATCTTATCAAACCGACTGATTAAATTGAACGATATTCAAGTTGAATCTTTAAAGGGGGTATCACTCTAAAATGTGTCTATAAAGTGCACGTCCTCATTAAAGTCTCATGCAGGATTCAATCTTCAATGGAGATATCACACTAAAATGTGTTTAAAGGGGATATCGCTCTAAAAATGTGTCAACGATTAGAATTTTTAAAATATTTTTGTATAGGTTTCCATATTCCGTATTATAATTCATGTTGTGTTTTTCCAATTCTAACAAAAATAAAACAACAGCACTTCATAGCACTCACTTTCTAAATAATAAGCTTATCTATCTCATAATAAACTACAAAATGTGATGTCTAAAGGCAAATACAAAATGGCTGAATTACAAAATAGAAATCTCAACTAAAGCTACAATTAGCATGATATCTCTTTTCAAAGAAACATGCCAAATATTATCTAATGTATGACTGTAGAACTTCAAATTTTTTGTCTGTCGGTTTTTGTTTTGGTTACCTCCAGATAATTTTTTCAAAAAATATCGCAGTATATGAATTAGGCTGCGATATTTGAAAAGTATTGTTAAGCAGCGAATTAAAAACAACCGTTACACTCGATTTCAACAGACAGTCTTTAAATGTGATCAGGACACAGCTAAACATTGAATAATTGAAAGTCACATTTTACCTAAAAAGGGAGCTAAGTAAGGTCACCAGGGGTTGAGTGGCCACATCGTTTGTAGTGCGTTTTAAACATACTGCCTGTCATTGAGTCAAGTGACGTGGTTTATCTCACACTTGTACATGACGAGAAGTAGGGTCGCATGTCGAACCTTGTGGGTTTTCTCCACGTCCGCCAGTTTACTCCCACTGTTAAAGACTCCTGGGCGCAATGGAATTATTGAAACAAATTAGAATCATATGTTAGTCCCGAAATTACTCTAAATCTATACCACATGGTTTCCTTATAACTCCCTTATCTCTAACATATATATTATATTAAACTAATCTAATTATCTACAATTAATCTACATATTATTATATAATTAAAAACGATATATACAATAAACATTTACTGGTGGCAAGACAGACTGACAAATAATAATGTGCTGGTTGACAACAGTTGTGCATATATTCTTGGTCAACTTGTTTGCGGAGTAAATATTAAAGTGCTTTATTTTCTTGGTGAACATGTTTGACGAATAAATAATAAAGTGCCTGATTTTCTTGATGAATTTGTTATAAACATAGTAAAGTGCACAATTCTTGGTGAATTGTATGAAAATAAATAATAATGAGTTTGAAAGTTGTCCAAAGTTTGGTGAATTCGTTTGTAAAACACAAATGTATTGGACAGCTTAAGTCAATTGACTAAGTTTCACAATAAAACAGGAATTCAGCTGACACAGGAATTTAGTAAGCTTTAAGTCAGGGGCTGTCACTTCATATTTTTGCCTATTTATCATTTTTTAACATATTTGGTTTACCTCTGTTCAGCAAGGTATGTTTTGAATAGAATATGATAATTTTAGAATTATCCAATTTTCTTAATATTTTTTAAAAAATTTTGAACATAATTATTTTTCAAATTTACCTTTGTGTTTTAACTTAAATATGGTTTAATTGTTTGAAATTGTAATTTGACTGACAGGTCAGTTCCTGATCTGGTCAATTTCATGACCTGTCAGTCAAGACCAGCAAATATGAGTGAAACAACAGCCCTTGACAGACTCCAAAGCTGGGGCATGTTTCACGAAATTTTAACTAAGATAAAATCCAAGTTTTAGAAATTTGATTGGATAATATTGGATTGATTTTAGTGCTTAGCCAAACAAAATTGAAGAATCTACTAAAATTTGGATTTTATCTTTAGTTAGGATTTCGAGAAAACAAGGCCCTGATTAATAAAAAGTAAACAATGAAATGGTCTCTGTTCAATAATAGAGAATAATGATATAAATACACATGCTACAACCAACGCGACATCAACGATACAAGGACGTCAACTCTCCACACAACTTGCCAGTACACCATGCTTGTTGATGAAAATACGAAAAAGACACCCAGCCACACAGCTTAGAATGGATTAAACTCAAACAGGTTTTAATATATAATCGATAATTTACAGATAGTTTTAGGCATATCAAAAATACTGATATATTGCGATACATTTTCTGCAATACACACATCCCCCCCCCCATACATTTGATATGTCAGTATTTTCTCACTATCTTTCAAGACTATGATTTTGAACATTCTAGATCCAAAAAATAAACATACCCATATGTCTTTTAAGGATTATTCTAGATCCCAATAAATAAAATTTATTTTTCCTTGATTGACTCCTTGATTATTTCAGTTCAGTCTAGATAACAAAATCATTTGTCACACCAGTCTTCGTGAACTTAGAGCCAATAAAACACAAAAAATCTTTTTCATCATCTGTTCTAAAATATTTTTACAAAAATACTATAAGCAGCAGCAAAATAAATTTCCATTAAAAATTTATATTAATTATACAACAAGCGCTAAACGCATCTATTAACAATTTAATCATTTAACAAACATTTAGCAGTAAAGGCAGTATTACATCTCTAAATTATTCCAATCATTTTCCCCTTTAAAATTCATTTTTTTATCACCTTAATTAACCCTTTAGAGTCTGGAACATGTAAATATTAACTACTCCAGTTTCCTGAAAGAATTACAGACACGTTATAGTTTTGTTACACTGAGTTTTGTGGCTCATTTTCATTAACGCTCAAAACTACTGCTCCCTTGACCACATCAAACCGGACCAGGCCTAGAATATTTATTTGTTAAGGTCCACTTTCACCTACGTGATATCACTGACTAGGAGGTAAAGAATGTTCGTTCTTGGGTTCGTTCATTCGTTTCTGGAGTTTAATGCCCACTTCCACCAAGGGTGATATCATAGACAATGGGAGTCCTTGAATAGGTCACAGCTTTTCTCCTGATCAAAGGGGTACGAGGCGTTAACATGGAATCAGGAAGGCACTCCAGACACTAAAGGGTTAATAAAATACAAAGGTAATATAAGGGGTAATTAGAGACTCGTCACAAAGATCTGATCATAAGACATCAAGTAATTTCAGACATATTTCAAATTTAACTTCAGGACCATGTTGATCGTGAACATTCCCATTTATATCAAGCACATTGCAAAAGAATCCATATTTTCCAAATAAGAAGTGCAATTTTCTTCCTTTTTATTGGAAGAAATACCAAATATTTTTTGCATATTAGCAAGATGTTTTTTTTCAAATAATTTTTAACATTTCCAAATATATTTTAGCATTTTTCAAAAAATTTTAAACTTTATTCAAAATTCTTTACACTTATTCCAAATTTTTAAAAGCTTTTTCCAAAGAATCTTTGCAATTATCATAACTTTTCAATATGTTTTTAAGTGTTTATACACATAAAAACTACACATCTAACTGTATTTATTCTGTTTAAAAGTTTAAATTCTTTGAAATTTGTAACTTTATGGCATGAAAAGTTCTCCAGTCAATTTGACAGCTAGACAGTCAAAACAGGCAAACTAGAGCCCTGCTTGAAGCCCAATATTTGGAGAAGCCCCTGTCAACTGATTATCAATGATTTGTCTTGTTTGAGTCTCTAATTAACATAAATCTCAGTGTATTATAATGTATCTAGATCATTTATTCTACACATTTCAAATTAAAGAAACTTATTCAAAATTTATTTTAGAGATAAAAAAGTATAGATATATTCCCAAAACTTGGCAGAATAAAGTCGAGATAGAGAAGAAAAAAAGAAGCAAACTTTCTTTCTTATCATGTTTGGTCCCTGAATCAATTTTTAAAACAACTTTGTGGTCTTGAACATAAATTCTTTTAACTATTTTGTGGTCATTTAAATAATATTTCGAGGTAAACTTTGTGGTCTAAGCTATGTGCACACACAAGGGAACATTTGTCTTGACTTCTACTTTCGTTTTTGTTAAAAAAAATATAATTACATTGAGGTCGTGGTTATAATTTTAACTACTATGAAGTCGTGAAGATATATCTGAAATCACAACACAAAAGTAACATTTATATGCTGATATACTTAAACAGAAAAACTAGAATTCACAATAAAATCAACAACCAAACAGATAATTTCACAATAAATAATTTATAGTTATAGCACTAAATCTTATAAATAAATTGGAAAATCAGAAACCATTAATTGGGGTTTAAAAAGAATACAACTGAAAGTGACAATGGAAACCATTACAATTGAAAATAATAGGGAAAACAATTACATTTGAAAATAACAATGGAAACCATTACAACTGAAAATGATGATGGAAACCATTACATTTGACACATATAATATAAGCCATTACAATTGAAAATGACAATGGAAACCATTACAATTGCAGGTGACAATGGAAACCATTACAATTGAAAATGATAATGAAAACCATTACAACTTAATGTCATAATGAAAACCATTACAACTGAATGTGACAATGGAAATCATTACAATTGAAAGTCATAATTAATGCCATTATAATTGACAATGGAAACCATTACAACTGAACATGATAATGGAAACCATTACAATTGAAAGTCATAATGGAAACCATTACAAATGAAGATAATGAAAACCATTACAATTGAAAATGATAATGGAAATCATTACAACTGAAAGTCATAATGAAACCATTACAATGGAGATTTTCTAAGATAATAAAATACAAAAATATAAAACATCTTTTTTGTTGTTACTAAGACGTGTCGTATATCGAATTTAATAAAAGCTGTCGTCTGTTTCGTATAAATATATACATGTATATCTTATTGCCATGGTTATTTCTATTAACATTTAAGGCCCGAATACACTAGGTAAAACAAGAAATTAATGCCTTTTAGTGCATCTCACCACCATTAAAATACACTATATGCTATATTTTTAAGTCAAATATACCACCTTTCAAAAACATACTATATTCTACGAGGTACCGTACTGGCTGAAGTCATGACTTCTGTAGAGAGATTGTTGACTTATACCACGAAATACATAGTAATAAAATAATGAACAATTGTTTAAATTGTAATAATTTACTCAGTTGATAATGGTGTTTATGAAAAAACCAGACATGGCGAGTTGCACAAATTTCAAGACATATCTACTATTTAAGCCCTAAATTTAAAAGGATATCAAGCCCTTTTTAGCACGTATTAATTTCATAAAGGGCATTAATTTCATGTTTTACAATATTTAATACTGGATATGAAATGAAACCACTAGAGATGTTTGTCTTTCCGGAAAGATAAATTACTAATAAGACGTTTACGATGTGGACTGGGCTTTCCGTGTGATATTACTATATCTATTTCTATGTTGTTCTGTAGAAGTAAGGTTGTTCTAACTGTTCCTTCATCGTCAGCCTCTGGAAATACACAACAGAAAACAAATATATTTGAATAACTAACATATGAAAGGAGAGAGAGAGAGAGAGAGAGAGATCTCAAGAACAAAAGGTTACATAGCACTGAAAATCAATAGGGTTTATTCCTCTTGACCCAAATACTTTACAATCAATTTGAAAAAAAAAACCATGTAGGCTCTATCTGTTAATGACCCAATTGTTGACGGTCAGGCAGTCGGAAATGATTGACAAATAAAAACGAAAGTAGAGAAATATTACCTGCTAGTAAATGTCGTAAAGAGAATGCTCTAGTTGCTAGATGCTCTTTACTGGATCTCTTTATATCAAATATTACCGTGGCATCTGATGATATTCCATGACCTCTATCAATCTACATAATACACAAACACATATTCCATGACCTCCATCAATTTACATAATACAAAATCACATATACCATGACCTCATATAATATCATTGTTTCAGTCTGGGATTCAGTGGACGGCATCCCCCTTGAATGTCAAAACAAGTACCATCGTACTATGGACGAGTATGATGTCATCAAAACCATCTTGAAATTGTGATGTCATATTAAGAATCAAAGTCAGTCAATCAATGCACAATTGTCCAAGGAACAAGCCCAGCTCTTTTCTGACATAATTTGATGTCTTTCTTTTCATCTATAATATTTTTGTATTTTTGATATAATTTTTGTTTTAGCTAACTCAAATCATCAAAGAAAATATTAACATAGAAAAAAAAATCACAAACAAGCAACCCCACTCCAATGACATCAGTCCATAACCGAGATAAGGATGGACTGACTGGAAAATCTAGTCTAAACTTTTAACATAATGTTCTTGGAACATAACCGGTATTTTATGTAGATTTTGTACTTGCCTCGAATGGGAGATTAAATGTAGGGTAGGATGATTTCACCATCGGAGATTTAGCTATTACACGAGTACTTGAAAATAATGAGATTCTGTGTCCAGGCCTGAAATAAGACAATATTTATATCGTGAAAATAATGAGATTCTATGTCCAGGCCCGAAATAAAACAATATTTATTTATATCATGAAAATAATGCAATTCCACTTCCAAACCTTAACTCAGCGATTTTCAACAGGTGTTGAGGTGCTGCGAGATCTTTCGAAGTGTGCAGCGAAATTTGAACGAAACACTAAGATTATGCGAAAAAACATGTGATCCCAATTGAATATTCACTGATGTCTAATTTCAAGAAACAAAGTCATAACATTTTAGATTATCTAGTATACTCTTCAGGCGTTAGAAGGCCTCTACTTCATGAAATTAAAAACTGGGTGTAAATTTCACTGCGTATAAATGGGGTTTATCATCCACTCAACAATTAGGTAATTTCGGGACAAACACATGGTTTAATTTTATTTCAATAATTCGCTTGTGTGTAGGGGTCTTTAGAAGTTGGAGGCAACTCGACCCTACTGACAATCGAAACCACACCCGTTGACTCATTGGCCGACCTTTTGATTTAGTGCACACATGCAAACCATTCAACCATTCCCCCCTCCCCCCAAGTCAATCGTAAAATAACTTTGACGTCCATAATTGCTTGTGGATGCTGGTTGTCCCAGCAGACAAGTGTAAAAACATGACCACATTTTAATGTGAGTGTATAAAAAC
The DNA here is from genome assembly GCA_036850965.1 of Patella caerulea. Lineage (NCBI taxonomy): Eukaryota > Metazoa > Mollusca > Gastropoda > Patellidae > Patella > Patella caerulea. Next base: position 3,725,891 of record JAZGQO010000007.1, read on the forward strand.
TACTGAGTGAATTCTGTTGTCGTTATACTTTCACCCAATAATTTCATGATTTGCAATATCATCCTGGTGGAAACATGCGTTAAAGATTCAATACATTTAAATTTCAAAATCCATCAGACAACAATTTGAATATCTTGATATTAGCCAAATAACTATACTTAGCACCATAGAAAAGAAAGTCAGAGGGGTCAAAACCAAAAGTACGACACAGATGGTTAATTCCATGCTATGTCATACTTTTGGTTTTGACCCCTCTGACTTTGTACCGTTGATTACAGATTAAACATTCATATGTGTACAAATGTTTTGTTATTGATGTGTTCCCATTTGAATATTGTTCACAATAAGAAGCAAAATAAATAACATATGTTTACAGGATCATTTTGTTATGGATGGCACTCAGGTATATAAAAACCAACAAACAGCGTAACTTACTGATCCACTCTTACTTTACAATAAATATCACTGGACATTCTAACTAAACCTTTAGCCTGTAGAACTTGACCTTTGACACTGTATACTTTATCACCTGCTATAGAGCTACCTGTAATAACACAATTTAAATAAACATTTAAACATACATTATGCTAGAGGTAAATCTGCCTATTGCAGGTCTTTCTTTAGGCCTGAAATGTTGTCTAAATTATTAATTAAACATTGATTAACTTATCCAAAACATAATCATCATTCGATGCCAATTACAAGAGAAAACCAAGCTGGAAAATCCTGAAAAACTATCTCAGACAATACTGAGATAGAACCTGAGATTTCTGTGTTAAAGGACTGCATTTCATTGGTTGAGGATTAAAATCCTAGCACAAATTTGATGTTCTTAGCCAATGACAAGGTGATATTCTTAATAAATTTTAGTTCAAGTTTTCGTGAATGAGACACTAACAACCATTTTATATTTTATCATTGCTTGAAATAGATGTCCTGGAGGACCAGGCAAAAACCCACAAAGTTGGACAGGCGACTCTACTCCTGATCATGTACAAGCGAGGAAATCAAACTATCCTGTACGCACCAACTAAAAACCGACTAAAAAATAAATCTCTGATGTGTGCTGACCTTTAAACTAAGCAAATAAATTCTAAAATGGTGTTTATATAATGAAATGACGTAATTCTAAGATGGTGTATATATATATATATATATATAATAAATTAACAAATGGCGGAATTCTAAGATGGTTTATATATGTATATATATAAATAATCAATTAACAAATGACTGAATTCTAAGATGGTATATATAAATATATATATAAAAAATTAACAACTGATGGAATTCTAAGCTACATGTACAAAAAAAAAAATAAAATAAAGCCATACACAAAATAAAAACACAACCAATCTGATGCAACACAGATCCTTTTTGCTTTCGTTTTTATAGTTCAAAATTTTGTTTTACTTGTCTTTACTACACTAGGATCTGGAAGAGTTGTTATAGAACAGGCTTTCTTATTTCATATTGATGTGAGGAAGTACCCAATAAAACGGTCTTTTACAGCAACCTTTTAGCACTGAACTGTGGGTAAACCACTAGAAACATTAACGCTGATTGATTAATCAATGTCTGACACCATAGGATCAAAAGCTGCTTGCGATCCCTGACGCAATCTTCCAGATCTTCATGTAGTGTAGGCCATCGAAAGTATAAAAAACGAAACGAAATATAGATCTGTATTTTAATCCGATTGATACACTACATAAATGCACACTTAACATTAACGGCAGTCAAATATTCAAATATTTATCTGGGAAGTATGTTTATTACAAGAAGGTGCTATAATGCAAGATATTGTTCAATTCTTTCCCAAATGTATTACTTACAGGAAATCTTTGGAAAGTAAATGTTGTAGCAAAGAGCTTCTAATGCACACAGCGACATTCAATGTATTTATTCAGTGTAACATATTGTTTATTGCATTCGTAAATGTATTACTTTCAGAAAATCTTCAGGGAATAAATGTTTTAGCAAAAGCTTGTAATGCACATAGTGATATTCAATTATAATATTATACCAGGCCCCCAAGTTCACAAAACATTCTCAGACTTAAATTTGGAATTTAATCAAGTTAAGAATTTAATTAAAATATAGTCTATTATAAAATTGTTTTAATTATCAAATACATTAGTAAGAAACTGAGTGAAAAGTTTTGTTTTTCTGGATCAAATATATTTCTCATAAACAGTGATTGAAAGTTGAGTAAATTTTTAATTCAAGCTTGAGAATGCTTTGTGAACTCTTGGCCTGATTTTTATGTTGATGATATATGGTGGTTATGGAGGTTTGGACTTGCGATCATATATGTATTCGCTTAATTTCATATTTCACCTTGATCCATGTTTTATGCGTGTGTTCGTCAATACATCAATTTGAACACTCCTTTCCCAAACAACTCCAGGTTTTCGTTATATATAATTTATCAATTATTCGTGAATTGCATCTATCTTAAGATTCTGTGAGTAACAGTACTGTTACTAGATCCCCCGTCACACCACGATCTCTGATGATGTGAAAATTTTGGACATATGTACTAAAATTTTACAGTCCATGTCTAAGAGAGAGAGAGAAAGAAATGGGGTTTAACGTACACTCGACACAAACTAGCTCATTTTAGGACCAACATATGGTTTAATTTTATTTCAATAATTCGCTTGCTTGTAGGGGTCTGTCTTTAGCAGTGGGAGGAAACCGGAGTGCCCGGAGGAAACCAACGAGGTTGAGAAGGTGTCCATATCTCCAGGCCACATACGCTCACACCAGGGATCGAAACCACAGCGGCAAGCCAGAGGTGACCAGCCAGCTAGAGGTCGAAGTGTGGGACTCTAGACCACTAGACCATCCCAACCCCCCCACCCCATGTCAGTTTGGATAATGCTAGGAAGGATAGTACAAGCAAAAAGTGCAAGGCTAAAATTAATGTAGCACTAAATTCTCTTAATGGACTGAATGACATTAGCCTTTAACAAAATTGAATAGGCCTACTTTCATTTTAATGATACAGGTATTTTAAATGAACTGAACTTTTTTCTTTCACTAATATTGACAATATTAAAGTTTGTAAAGGATTAGCAACCATTCCATTACAATTAACCACTTGAACTGCAAGATGATTAAAATACAGATCTATATTTTGCTTCATTTTTTTATTCTATCGATGACCTACAGCAGTGGTTCTCAACCAGTGTGCCACAAAAACTTCCCAAGTGTGCCGCGAAATTTTGAACGGCACACTAAGAAAATGCAAAAGACCACATAATCCTAATTGAGTATTCACTAGTGTCTACTGGTAAGTTCATTTTTGTGTTTTTCTTTATTTAGTTTGAATCATTTGATGTGTCTATGACTAGTCTGTGTCTACGGTTGTATGCCGTCGATGACTTGCTATGTTTTTATTTTGCAAAATTCAAATATTTTTCCTATATATTAGCCAGGTGTGTCGCTATTTTTTCGTGTGACCCAAGGTGTGCCGTTAGCAAAAAAGGTTGAGAACCAATGGCCGACACTAATTGAAGATCTGACCGGTTCAAGTGGGAGGATGTGACAGGGGTGATACGAGCAGCGTTTGGCCTTATGATGTCAGATATTTGATTATCCAATCAGCATTAATGTTTCAAGTGAGTTTTTGGAAATACAACTTTTGCTTTGTCTCAGCTAAGAATAATTACCCACAGAGGCAAAGATCCATGCAGCACAAGCCAAGAAACTGCCACGACATAGAATTTCATTGACTAATCCCCCGCACCAACCAGACTCTAGTGTGCAGTGCCGGACTGGACCCACCTGTCTACCTGTCCGTGATAGGTGGGCCTCAGCTCATTAAACTAAGCTTTTAAAGAAAAAAGAGAAAAAGAAAAAGAGAAAGAAAGAAGAGGGGGAAGGGAAGAAAAGAAAGAAGGAAGGAGAGGACAGGACACACTCATTCTGTTATGTTTGGAAAATGGGTTTGCGGTTGTCAATTTTCAAAATTTACCTTGGGGGAGAAAATACCCAGAACCCCCCTCAGATGCTTGCGCACCTTCGGCGCGTACTTGTGTGAGCCTTGGTCAATGACCTGATAGATAGGCATTCGGCCCACTAGTATAATAAATACAGAACTAACAAAGTTATATGGGAAAACATTCACTGATTTATCATAAACAAGCACGACGTTTCGATAAGTATCCTCCTAATGTTATCAAGCACAACGATAGGAGGAAAACTTATCGAAATGTCGTGCTTGTTTATAATAAATCAGTGATTGTTTTCCCATATAACTTTGTTAGTTCTGTTATGTCTCCAATCGCTAAATGACACTAAAGAATTATAATAAACACAACGAAAACAAAATTTCAAACTCTAAAAAACGAAGCGCAATAAGATCTGTGTTTTAATCAGACTGCAAAGTCCAAATTAGGTATTTTAATTATGGATAAATTGAAACTACTGATGTATATTTAACTGAAATTGACACAGGCTATTGAAAAAAATCAAAATAAAATATTTATTTATACACATTATTAAATACCAAATTGACTACAAATAAAATATTATTGTAAGCAGGAGTAAAATCAAAAACAAACAAAAATGGAGATGAGATGAGATGACGTATAATATACACAAGCAGACGGACTATCTAATTAAAACCATATTACATTGTTCTATTACATCTATGATCCTCCGAAACAAAGCCATCCAAAAGTGCTGCTGAGCAGTCACACTGACTGAATTTTCAGCGCTATAGAAAACGATTATGTTTATCATTATCATTAAAAGCATGTTCAATGCCAATCTGAAAATTGTTACATACATGTACACAGTTTTAAGAAAGTCTAATTCTCTAAGCAGTGAGTATTCAGCTGTGATTTGAATACAGTCAGAGCTTCAGCGTCTCAGATATTATTAGAAATAAATCATTCCGCAGTTTAGAAGCAACTAGACTGACGTTTCTGTGAACTTCAAAATAAACGTAGTGAAAATGGTTTTAATTAGACAGACAGGGAGACATGAACGTATTATTAAATTATTATTATACAGAAATATCACTTGTATGGTGTCTTACCATCATTCGACTTTGACTTTTCTAAACAAAGCAAAAGTAAACAAAATCTACTGTAAGCAGGGTGCAAAAATATTCAAGAATGCTGGATGAATAGATAATTATTTTTAATAACAATTTTAGGAAAACAGAAACAGAATATATTTAATGGAATGTTGGCATGTGACAAAAAATAAAACACCTGTCCAGCCCAACACAGTCCAGGGCCGTGTTTCTCGAAATTTTAACTCAGATAAAATCCAAATTTTTGTAATTTGATTGGATAATATTAGATTGATTTAAGTGCTTAGCCATTCTACTAAAATTTGGATTTTATCGTTAAGATTCCGATAAACAGGGTCCAGGTTTTTGGTAAAATCGTGTGAGAAAAGAAGGTTTATTAAAGGAGAGGAGTTCTGTTTTTCATCCCATCCAAATGACTAGACAATTGTGCTTGTCAGGCCATCCTTCTGCATCACTGACAAGGGGAAATCATGCCAGAAAATCGAGATGAACTTTCTCAGCCAATGCAGGGATCGAACACCCGACCTCCAGGCTAGCGAACCAGCACCTTATCAACTTAGCCACCGTGCCCCCCCCCCTTATCAATGAAAGCCCGATTGTGATAATGATCCATGAACATGTGTTAAATAAAAAAAGGCTACAGAACAGAAACAAGGGTGCACTGACAGCAATCAGATGTTATGATCTTTATGAACCTTCAAATCCAGGGTGGTGAAATAAAACTAAAACTTTGATGGTCCATAAACAAAAATTTGATTGATTTGTTTTGCCTATACAGCTAGAGCTGTTGGAATTGAGGTGATTGGACTATACTGTAACCAAAATAAGATTTAGCACTACTGTAACCTTATAGATATTCAAATTAGACTGCGGTAATTTCACTACTGTAACCTTGGAGATATTCAAATTAGATTCAGGTAATTTCTCTACCGTAACCTTGGAGATATTCAAATTAGATAGGGGTAATTACACTACCGTAACCTTGGAGATATTTAAATTAGATTGATTGGACTATCTCTATCATTATATCAACACTAGCTCTCTAAGGTTCTAAAATATAGTCTATTCACAACTACTGCCCAGCCAATAGAAAACCATAACACTACAAACATCTTTACAACACAGGGGGCTTCAAGGGAAAAAGTGGGGGGTATTCCAATGGTTATGAAAACCCTAAACTTATAAACCCCACGGGAGAATTCACTATTAAGAAGTTATTACATGTATTTCTTTTAATAAAAAAAAGGGAAAAAAAACCCAAAATTTGGATATGAAAGGGGTAAAAAAAACTAAATGGTGCTGCACAAGCTAATTTCAAGATAAAGCCTTTTTTCTTTATGTAGATTTTCATTTATGTTTTCAATTAAAAATACATATTCCTAAAGCCTAAAACCAATTAGTCACTAACTTTGTTTTTAGGTTTGTTTTTTTTTTTAAATGTGTGTGTGGGGCTGAGTGAGGCACAGACAATATTTTAAACAAAATTTGTTTAAATGATTTTTCTTTCAAGTATATGAAGAACAACAGGATTTGATAAAAGTTTTGAATTTATATAACAGGAAATGTTAGTAAGAAATTTAGAAATCAAGAAGGATTGGCTATTATCAAGAACAACACAGAGTCTCCTAATTCAAAAACACATCTTTGGATATGGATAAATAGGTTATTAAAAATATATCTTAGGACAAGAAATCTTATTAAAAAAACAAGAAAAATCTGTTATCAATTCTGTTTTTCAAATCCAGCAAAAATAAATAGGTCAACAGAAATATGATTTAATTTGATTTATTGGACAGATTGATATCTTACCGATTGATAGATTATCTCCCCTTCCACCAAATGCAATAGAATTAACTCTGAAATACAACAAAATATTTTAATATTATTAAATAAATATAAACTTGTATGATTTGCATTTGTGCGAAATTATCAAATTTCTCACTACTTGAAGATACATTATGGGAGATAAGATAACGAGTTGGCAGTTCTCACTATAATAGTGAAAAACTAGCTAATGTAAAGACAATTTACTGAAAATTTCAGTCAAATTAATCCACTATGAACCGAGAACTAAGTGAATGAAAGTTCCGCTTAGCCTCGATCATCATTACTGAAGTCTGTAAGACAAAACTAGTAGTCTTGATAACCATTTAATCGTTTAACACAAAGGAAAGTTTTGAGTGTTAATCAGACTATAATCCAACAAATACCGTAGGACGCATGCTAGCCTTGACATCGAGAGCTTATTATTGTCTGGATAAGTTAATTAATGTTTTATTAATAGTTTTTATAACAATTCAGGCCTAAAGAAAGACCTATAATAGGCAGATTTTTATCCATGCTAATATGTACAACTTTCAATAGTTTAATTTTAAAAAACCCAAATTCAAAGTAATGATAGATAATCTTCGGTTTAGATTCAATCGAATTTAAAATAGGTCAGTCTTTGATCACCAGCATGATTTGCATACAAATGAAATGAATAATAATAATAATAATAATCCTCAATTCGATAATACTAAAATTAAAGTTTCTATTGCGATTGTTCAAGTTTTCTCAATTGAACTACGGAAACGCCTCGGGAAACAGGAACGTCTTTAGCTGGGATTTAAATGCATCTAGGGAGTTAATGGTTCTAATGGAGTTTAGCGTCCTACTGTTCTGCTCCATACTCGGCTAAGGAAGATGTTTACATCATACAGTGTGCTATGAGAGAAATTTTGCCCGGGACAGCTGCGCTACGGCCCACTCTTAAATAAAATCCCAACTGCCAAGGAATCTTTTATGTGTTCACAGGACATCGATTTTTTCGTCCCATCTGAACGACTACCATATAAGGTGAAAATTATCTTACGAGCCAGCTGATCGTATTCCTCCACTGAATCCTCGTCTGCCCATGCTCTGTGTATCATGTTCATTGAAACTCTGTGTTGGTCGTGATCGGGAAGTATTGTTATTGACGTTAATATCTGATCCTGATCGTCGCAACTGCACACTCGGGCCGACGTCTAGTGTGGCAGACTGTTTACGATTTAACTGTGGGGCATCTAAATCATTGTGGGAATTAATCATGTGGCCATTATCTGTTGTCAATGTTGGTATCTGAGACTGAATAAAAAAATATTCATTGTTAAAGTGTAAAGTGTCATTTATTAACTGAATAGAATAACAACTGACCCAATCATATTGAACACAAGTTACTTGTTATTTACAAGTTATTTATTTCTGGTGACATTTCGACAAGTGTTGTCTCCTCTCACCTTTGCTTGTGCGTGATAAAGACGAGGTAACCATGTCGAAATATCGCCAGAAATAAACTTCTAATTAGCCTGTATTCCATAAAGCTGGGTCATGTGTTAAAAAAAATATTCACTGTATTAAAGACTTGTGAAAAAGAGAGAGAACTGGGGTTTGCCGTCAACTCGCCACAAACTATATCATTTCAGGACTAACATATGGTTCAATTTTATTTCAATAATTCGCATGCGCATAGGTGTCTTCTAGCAGTGCCAGGAAACTGGAAGACCAGCAGAAAGCCCACAAGATTCAACAGGTGACCCTACTCCTTGCCATGTACAACTAAGGAATCGAAACCGATACAGCATGGACATGCAAACCATTCAGCCACCGCACAGAAGAATTTCAAAAAACGACTACTAAAACATGCAGACGTGAAACATCTAATCCAATAGAAACACACTTTTAAAAAAATTATAGTTTGAAATTTTATTCATTTCACATCACTACATATAACACATAAATAAAATGAGGTTTAACATCCTACATGACATGTTTGGATTATTCTGAACTTGCCGTACCATTGGGTTTTGAAAAAAAAAAAGACTCATTTTCCGGCATGCTAAATGACCGATGGGTCATATGTAGTTATGGTCATTTTCCTTAGTCCTAGGTCTTGACTGGCATATACAGTCGACGTATATTTTGAGTGAATGAAATGAGGTTTAATGTTCTACATGAATGAAAAAGTGTTAAATGAACCATGATCACAAACCTGTTTTTGCGGAGTTTGTTCCATTGATGAATCAAATACCTCACTATTTGAGGTCACATCAAATGATATGTCTTTATTCTAATGAAAAAGGGAAAGGTGGCAAAAAAATAACATACAAATCTACATGAAATAAAAAACTAAAATTAAAAGATCCTATCGAAGACACAGAAACAGAAACAGAGCCTTCATTTCGAAATTTTGGGAAAGGTCAATTTTTAACAAATTTTCTTTACCACAGATTTCTTGTAACTTTGCCAAAGAAAACTATTTCTACCGTAATCCCAATTTCCAAAAAATATTTTAAGTATCTTTATACATAAAAATTAAAATTTGTCTTTAGTTTCATGATAGTAAATAATAGTGAAATGAGAGCCCTGTTCCATGGACCGTGTGTGTGTATATATATATATGGTCCATGCCTGTGTATACAGAACAAGATAGATACACAATAAAAATGGTCAAAAACAATACTTTAAATAAGTTTAGAGTGCTACCATGTCAATGAAGTGTTAAAATATAAAGATTGATTAAAGAAAATGGAATAAGAATTGTGACTAATGCAAAACCAAATATTAATTCTAAAAATCCATAAAACATGAACTTTTGTGGGACATCAATTTATTGGGAATTGTCTGCAGGGGACGAAAAAGTGACACAAATTTAATTCTTTATTTACGAGGCAACTAGTCACAATGTCACATATGTTTGACAAATTTTCAATAGGTTCCTGTGACCAGGCTGATTCTAAACCTTGACAGGTCCCTGTGACCAGGCCTATTTTAAACCTGGACAGGTTCCTGTGACCAGGCCTATTTTAAACCTTGACAGGTCCCTGTGACCAGGCCTATTTTAAACCTGGACAGGTTCCTGTGACCAGGCCTATTTTAAACCTTGACAGGTCCCTGTGACCAGGCCTATTTTAATAGCAAGATATGGAAGGAATCTATCAAGTTCTTGTCAGAAAGTTTTTGTTTTTGAGTGAGTGGCAGTATGGATAGTGTATCTGGAGAGCAGACATATTGGATGTCAAGAGTTAAATCCACAACAGGTCATATCACCATGCTTTAAAGAATTTAAACTATAACAATATATAACGCTAATCTACCGAGGATACTGTAAGACATGAAATTAACGCTTTAAAAAATTAATGCTTCATCAAACACACATTATGCAAGAGCTAAATCTGCCTATTGTACGTCTTTCTTTAGGCCTGAAATGTCACTTTATTAATTAATGAACTTATCCAGATCATTATCAACCCTTGATGTCATCACCAGCCTGCTATATTTACTGGATTAGGATCCGATTTACTGCACAACTTTCATTCATGATTTAAACATGAAATACATAATTTAGACTTTTCATTTTTATCTTACCGATTAATTAGTAATGATGATCGAGGCTGGGCCAAAAATTAAATCGCAGATCTCAGTTCAGAGAGGATCAAATTGACATTATCAAGTTTTTAACTATTATAGTGAGAACTGCCATCTCTTTATCAAATCTCCTATAATGTATCCTTAAATATAACTCACGGTATAGAAGTTTCATGAAATTATTAACGCTACCTGGTGACAAGTCTGATCTAAAGCATTAGTTTCTAGCTCGCGTTAATTTATTGTTTTGCAGTATCACACTAACAACACACAAACTACAATAATGGAATCCATGAATTAAAGTTCTATACAATAACTTACAACCATATCCTTAGATATCACCGTACATCGTAACTGTATTTTACCAGATTTAGCTCGATCCAACGAAAACCATTCCGAAGTTCCCTGGAAGTAGATGTAAACATCTAATATAATAGTAGGCGTGTTATTATTAGGATTTCAAACCCTTAGTTTTGTTCTGATTATTCATCTGTGTAAGCCTGGAAATAAGGGACATGTCACAGACAATTTCAGGCTTTGTCAGGCACTGATTTGTATTTCAACTGATATTAATACATGTCCTGCACTAAGTAAATACTGGAGATATCGGATCTGATCTCTTATATTCCAAAGCCAATCTGTACACAGGACATTGTCAGGTTCCATTCTGCATCACTAACAAGGAAAAACCAGGCCAGAAAATCTCGATGGACTTTCTCGGCCAATGTAAGGATCAAACACCTGCCCTCCAGGTTAGTGAACCAGCGTCTTACCCACTTAACCACAAAAAAAAAAAAATACAAATATTTTACCTTGAGTGAAAGTTCCTTCAACTTGTCAAGTTCTACAAATAATTTACCCATAAAATCTTTACCAAGTATATCCTTGTCATACACATCCTATAATTAAACCAGTACATTGAGCAGGGGGGATAACTCTTATTGATAAGGGGAGATAACTCTCATTGAGGAGGGGAGACCACTCTAACTAGATACAAGATTTTACCTCGTTGTACTGGTGGTATATAAAAAAAACATTAAATTTGTTTTCATAGAAATATAATAAATATTAAATTCGCCTCCATAGCATCCCACATGTTGTCGCGTTTCCATAGAAATAAAAATCAGTATATATTTGTCTAAAAATGACCAAACCATTGTGTTTAACCCAATTCCAATTTCTGAATAACACATGAGAACTTTTATTCCAGTCCATTGGAGTATTATAATATTTCATTTAGAGGGAATCTGGGTATCTCTCAACTTAGGTACATCACCCCAATGTTTAACCTATTTCCAATTTCATAATCAGTCCGGTTGGAAATGTTGAATATTTCGTTAAAGGCACTTAGGTATATCACCTCAATCAACAAAAACCTCAAATTTACCCACTCGATAGAAACTGAAAAAAAAATAGGATTTTTTATACTGTCATTGGGGAGGTCTACCCAGAGACTATCTAGATACAGTTGTTTAACTGTTAAATATGTAAAATCCTGTGGTTTCGTACTAGCCTCATCAATTTTCAACCATCAACGTTCCAAAGAACTGTCCAAAAAAAGAGAGAAAAAGGTTGAGAAGGCGCCCCTATCTCCATGCCACATACGCTCACACCAGGGCTCGAAACCACAGCCGCAAACCAGAGGTGACCGGCCAGCTAGAGGTCGAAGCGCGGCACTCTAGACCACTAGGCCACCCCCCCCCCCCCACAAAAAAAGAGAAGGCAAGCAAGCGATTTGTCAGTGTATGGGGCAAGAACCACAGGGTAAAAATACAGAGCAATTTGAGAATATGTCCCATTATTTCAAAATGCAATCACAAGCACTTACAATTTCCAATTCGGAATTTTCTGTTGGATATTCTAAAGTGACTGTTTCATTCCATTTAGGGAATAATGTCTTCTTCTTGACCCCAGTTGTAAATACTTTCTTCTTGTCCAACATAACAACACAAAATGGATCACTGAAACCTTAAAAACAAAACAAATCTTGTTAGGTTGAAATAAAGAGAGAGAAAAAAATGGGGTTGACCCAAACTAGATCATTTCGGAACTAACCTACAGTTTAATTTCATTACAATAATTCTCTTGCGCGTAGAGGTCTTTAGAAGTGGCAGGATACCGGAGGACCCGGAGAAAATCCAAGAGGTTGGACAGGCGACAACCAGGGATTTGAAACAACACCAGTTAACTCAATGATAGGCTTTATGATAAAGCACGCACGTTCTAACCATTCTGCCATCCAACCCCCCAGAAAGTCTGGAAAGCAGGGACTCGTCACTGATTCAGGCTTTGTCAGGCACAAAACCTCGTCTGGTTGAAAAAAAAAAACTAGCTATTTCAAAATACTAGATCACATACTTGAATGGGAAACCGCGACTAATATATATCAAGGCAATGTTGTGAAGAGTAAGCCCAAATATTACAGTAGCTGTTTACCATAAGTATCTGTTTTTATTTATTACTCTATCCAATTAAATTAAACATACATTATGCAAGAGCTAAATCTGCCAATAGCAGGTCTTTTGTCAGGCCTGAAATGTTATCTAAATTATAAGACATTTATTAACATAACAAGACCATAACCAACCCTTGATGCCATCAGATACTCAAGATTTTAACTAGATTAGAGCAGTTCTCCTTTTAAAAATTTAACTTAAAAATGGGAAAGTGAGGCTAAGTCTGGAATATAGCAGTGTCCTGGTTACCCCTATGCACGCATCTTGTCAAAACTACAAACAGTGATAACTTGGCCCAGAGTGAAGTAATTTGAATGAAAGTTTATTTTACATTATCTATTTTTGAACTATCATAGCGAGAACGGTCAGCTCTTTATCTAAATCTTAAATAATGTTTCATTAACGATTATTTAAGAATCGCTGGAAACACATATTAAAGGTAGCAATCATAATTGCGATATACTTTCAGTTGAAATATGTTAACTTTTTTCAGAGAAATATTAATATCAAGAATACAGCTGTTCTATTGCCCAAAATATTATATTAAAGTACTAACCGAATCATTCAGCTGAATCAACCACCTTTGAAATTCTTGGCCGAATGAATTCGGCTCCAATTGATTCGACCGAATGATTCGTCTCAAGTGTCTACTGCTTTAACAATCCATGCAACTAAGCATGCAATTATTCTTATTTGTTTTATGTTATCTAATCACACCACAAAATTATAACCATGGCAACCTCCCCTAGTCTGTGATTATCATGAAGGAATATTAGGATAAAAATGATTCAGTTTCATTTACTATTCCCAAAAATATAAATATTTTGCAACATCTGGGGCCAGTTTCACGAAATTTTAACTAAAGATAAAATCCAAATTTTAGTAGATTCTTCAATTTTGATTGGCTAAGCACTAAAATCAATCAAATATTATCCAATCAAATTACTAAAATTTGGATTGTATCTTAATTAAAATTTCGTAAAACAGGCCCCTGGTCTCAAATGAATGAAATAAAATGGAGTTTAACATCCTACTGTTCTGCCCCATCTGTGCTAATGAGCGAGGGAGAAATGGGATTTAACGTCACATGACACAAACCAGGTCGTTTTGGGACTAAAATATGGTTTAATTTTATTTCAATAATTTGCTTGCACATAGGGGTGTTTACCAGTGGGGTTAAAACCAGAGTACCCAGAGAAAACCCACGAGGTTGGACAGACGACCCTACTCCTTGTCACGTACAACCGGGGATTCGAAACCACGCCAGTTGATTCAATGACACTATGCTATTGAAGATGGACATACACCATACAAGGTGCTATGAGGGAAATTTTACCCGGATAGCGACGCTATGGACTACTCTTATATCGTATTCCAACTGTCAACGGATGTTTTATGTGCACACTAATGTGTACACGGGACCTCTTTTTTTTGTCCCACCTGACTAACTATATCCTGTCCCTTGCCAGGTCTTCTGTCCTGCACCACTGACAATGGACGAGAGAGAGAGTGAAATGGAGTTTAACGTCCACTCGACACAAACTAGGTCATTTCGGGACTAACATATGGTTTAATTTTATTTCAATAATTCGCTTGCGCGTAGGGGTCTTTAGCAGTGGGAGGAAACTGGAGTGCCCGGAGGAAACCCACGAGGTTGAGAAGGCGCCCCTATCTCCATACCACATACGCTCACACCAGGGCCCACTGACAAGGGGGAACCATGCAGGAAAATCCCTGGTCTCAAATAATACCGACGATATATAGAGTATGCTCAAAACAAGATGGCACCACCACCTGTGATTTTTGTGCCGACTTTATGATGAAGGGTAGGCAGAAATTATAATCGCTTTATTCTCAGTTCATAGTGGATCAATTGACTGAAATTTCAGCAAATTACCATCACATTAGCTATTACATTGAAAACTGCCAACTCTTTATCTAATTTCCCATAATGTTTCTTTAAATATTAAATTTGTGCACATCTCAGTGGCTGTGCAGAAGTAGAATGAAATGACGAGCAGTGGATTTAAAGGTCCAATATTCCCAATAAATGATTCCAAACAGGTCAGACCAAACACAATCCAAAAACAATCCCACCAAAATGGTCAGACCACAGACAATAAAAAAAGCCATCCCGCCAAAAAGTAATTTCACTTCTTTAATTATCAAAATTGATCAATCGTAAAGTAAGTTACAGCAATCTAAAATTCTCAACACATATCATGCCAGTTACCTTCGCCAAGTACTATATTAACAGAAAAACAAATATAACATATATATTAATGTCATAAAACTGAATATTATTTACAATCCATTGTCACGGTAACCTATTATTGTACGTTTGTATGAAAGACAGAGGGAAATGTTTTTTTTAAAGCCCCTTGTTGTAATTGAATAATATGTCCCAATCTTCATTCTGGTCAACAAATCGTATTATTTTAGAATATTCCAATTAAATGATGATATAAATTTCATCTTAACACACCTATTTTAAAAAATTGGAAAAATTCAACCAATTGATTTGAAAAGTCTAACGTAAACCTTTTCAAATGTGACTTGGATTTTCGACCCCTCTGGACAAGTAAAATAGGTTGTAATGGATAATTTACACAACAGGTAGGACACTTAAACATCTAGTACTTAGAATAAGGGTATTATTTATTTTCTGGAGCTACCAAGCCAGCAAGAATGTTATTGTCCCTTTAACGTCTACTAAACACAAACTAGGTAATTTCGGGACTAACATATAGATCAGTTCTATTTGATTAATTGTAATAATTCGCTTGCGCTTAGATGTCTTTAGTAGTGGGAGGAAACCAGAGAACCCAGAGAAAATTTACGAAGTTGAACAGGCGGCCTTATTCCTTGTCACGTAGAGCCGCAGTTTTTGTATAAAACTGTATGGTTGAAGTGTAACACTGTAACCCAAGTGTCATTTTATCATGTGTGTTTAGCATCAATTTCTTTAATATTCACTCAATTTCAAATCTTTGTTTGAAAATTCATATCATTTAAAACCACCGAAAATATTCAAATTTGTAGTTGTGTCCAGTTTAAAACTGAAAACTGACCACTCCATTTTGATAATGAGTGATTTACATGTATAATGAACAGTGGTAGGAAATTAAAAATTGTATACTGGAGTGTTGTCGTTCACCCTCCCTTTTCTCGTTAAAATAAAACATAAATAAAGCTACAAATTTCTCAATAAATTGAACCTACCATTTCTATCCATAGACACTAAATCTTTTCCTTGTAGAATAGTTAACTCCACAATTGTCTTTCCTGAAAAAATGACAGAAAATGGTCTAACAGTGTGTCAAGAACCTCATAAGCGTGAAAAACAGAGAGAGAGAGAAATGGGATTTAACGTCGACAAAAATTAGGTCATTTTGGGACTAACATATAGTTTAATTTTATTTCAATAATTCATGTGCGCGTAGAGGTCTTTAGCAGTGGGAGGAAACCGGAGTGCCAGGAGGAAACCCACAAGGTTGAGAAGGGGCCCCTATCTCCATGTCAAATACGCTCACCCCAGGAATTGAAACCTCAGTCGCAAGCCAGAGGTGACCGGCCAGCTAGAGGTCGAAGCGCAGCACTCTAGACCACTAGGCCATCCCAAGTGTGGTTAAAGCGGGGTGGAAACGCCAAGTAGCGTGCTGTGGTCACCAATAATCGCTGAGTCACAGTGTTTGTTCTTAGCATGTTCAAAACAAATGCCAAGGTTATGCGATCTGACCTTCAATTTTGTGGAACATTTTCTCGTGCTGTGTTCGGGTTTTTCTGCAACCTTATGCATTTTCAGCGAAAACCCATAGATCGACAGGTGACCCTACTCCTTGCCATGTACAACTGGGGAACTGAAACCCTGCCAGATGACAGAGTATGATACAGCGCACACACGCTAACCATTCAGCTTTTCAATCCCTGTCAGGGGCCCAATTTGCCTGGTATACAAATTCTCCTGGAGCCCAAATTTGCCTGGGGCCCAAATTAAATTCTCCTGGGCCCAAATTTGCTTGGAGCCCAAATTCTCCTGGGCCCAAATTAGCCTGGGGCCCAAATTCTCCTGGGACCAGATTTGCCTGGAGTGTATATTCGATGGCCTCAAACATTCATGAGATCATACTGGTTAATTTTGATATCAAATATGAGGATCGCAAAAACGAAGCTTGATGGGCAAACATACACACGTACATTCTTTTATTTTAATTAAAAAGATTCAGACGTCTAAGGTCTGTATCAGATACAGGCAATACAATACCTTCAAGGTAGGTGTCCATATAACGGGCATGGCTTGGTGCCTTCATTGGTCCCTAGACAAATAAAACAAAATATACAAATTTAAATAGAAAATACAAACATTCATTTACACACTGGTGCATTTTACAAAACCACGAAAGTCACCACAACACAACATGCAGGTGCCACATGGGAAATTAGGGTATTCTCTAATTCAATCATAAGTATAAGGCAGTCATCTTTAAAATCAAAATCAAAATTACATTTGTTTCTAGCTATATAATCGTTTTTTGTTATCGGTGAATTTAGCACAGCTAAATAGTGTTAGCTAATTTAATATTCAAATCATTTTGATGCATTTTAAAGCCTTAATTATATAGCATTTTTTTTTCTTAAATGTCTTACACATTACATATCATGGCATTGGGTTTTTTTCTGTTTAAAATATTTTGAGCATAAATTTTTAAAAAGACACAAAATTAGAAATCAAATCATTGAGTTTATATATGCCGTACATTCATTTTTTATATTATTTCATTTCAATCAAAATATTCTAAGAAATTAATTTTAAAAGAATTAAAATCAAGAATAAAGTTTTTAAAAGATACAGAATTCAAAATAAAATAATGAGTGTATATACATGACATCCCTTCATTTATTTTTTTGAGCATTTCCATTCAGATATATCAAGAATAATTTCTTTTGAAGAAATAGAATCTGAGTTACGTATCGTAAAATATTAAAACAGAATTGAAAAAAAAACGTTGAACGTTTGAATGAGCAATAGATTTATATATTGTATAAACGGGAATAAAATATAAAGGAATTAAATTTTAGAAATAGAGTAGACACAGACGAAATTATTAATTATTCAAATGATGTTAATTAATCTAATAGAAGTTCATCATTCCCAACTATTTTACTACGGTGTGATAATAGTGAAATAATAAGATCAGATCTTTTTGTAATTAGAAAAATGCCGACAACAGCTAAGTCATCCAAGTAATTCATTGTTGTTTATTTATTCTTTTGTAGGTTATGTGACCCAACCCTCCTTGAAAATCAATAGGCTTCATGAACATAAATACTGTGTAAATTTAGCTTTCGTAAGCGCGAAAATGAATATTACAAAATTGATCAAGGACCATAACTCTGAGAATAATTATCAGAAAATTAACAGTCGTCTTTGTCTCATGAACAAACACATTGTACAAAAATTTCTGGTAATAACTTTAACCTCTAGAAGCTTCCACAAGAATTTTACAATTGATCAAGGGCCATAACTCAAACAGCAATTATTGAAAAACGCTGCAACTCAATAGAGGACTTGTCTCAATAACATCAACGCTATGTATAAAATTCTGGTGATAAATTGAGCCTCCAGAGAGTCCACAATCAATTGTAGACCACAGACCGACCGATGGACAGGGGTGGAAACAATATGTAACAATACAAAAGATAGGTTGCCAGGCAACGAAACATACGCCCACAACAGCTAAGTCGTCCGGGCAGTCAACAAGGGTTGTCGCATATTGTTTCTTTTGTCAGTAAGGAGAACATTTACAACACATGATAATCTTATTACGAGTAATAGCCCATTAAATAATTATCAGAAATGATTAGAATAGTTTTGATGGTTTGTCTCAAGGCGTTTGTCCACAAGATATTTCAAAGTGATCAAGTGCCAGAAATAGTTTGGATTTATCACGAACAAAACTTTAGATTAATTCAGATATCACTGAAAATCAAATAGGATTCTTCGTCTCATGACCCTAAACACTGTGTACAAATTTAAAGTCAATCGGATATTAACTTTAGCTTCTAAAGCGTTCACAAGATTTTCCAAAGTGATCAAGGGTTATAAGTCTGGCAATAATTATCAGATATCACTGAAAATCAAATAGGATTCTTCGTCTCATGACCCTAAACACTGTGTACAAATTTAAAGTCAATCGGATATTAACTTTAGCCTCTAAAGCGTTCACAAGATTTTTCAAAGTGATCAAGGGTCATAACTCTGGCAGTAATTATCGGATATCACCGAAAATCAATAGGCTTCTTCGTCTCATGCCCTTAAACACTATGTATAAATTTAAAGTCAATCAAATATTAACTTTAGCCTCTAAAGCGTTCACAAGATTTTTCAAAGTGATCAAGGGTCATAACTCTGGCAGTAATTATCAGATATCACTGAAAATTAATAGGCTTCTTCGTCTCATGACCTTAAACACTGTGTATAAATTTAAAGTCAATCGGATATTAACTATAGCCTCTAGAGCGTTCACAAGATTTTTCAAAGTGATCAAGGGTCATAACTCTGGTAGTAATTATCGGATATCGCTGAAAATCAATAGGCTTCTTTGTCTCACGACCTTAAACACCGTGTATAAATTTAAAGTCAATCGGATATTAACTATAGCCTCTAGAGCGTTCACAAGATTTTTCAAAGTGATCAAGGGTCATAACTCTGGTAGTAATTATCGGATATCGCTGAAAATCAATAGGCTTCTTCGTCTCATGACCTTAAACACCGTGTATAAATTTCAAGTCAATCGGATATTGACTTTAGCCTCTAGAGCGTTCACAAGAAATTGTGGACGATGGACGGACGGACGGACGGACCGACGGACGGACGGACGGACCGACAGACGGACGGACGGGGGCGACGGCAATATACGACCACATTTCCATGTGGGCGTATAAAAAGGTACATTCGAAATTCAACTACGTGTGATAATTGTGAAGAAAGTTTCTATCCCATCAACTCTAAGGTAATTAGTAAAATACCAATATTAGTTACTAACTTTCCTGATAATTTTTTAAAAAATTGTTTAAACAACATTTCAATCTGATTAAAATACAGATCTATATTTGGTTTCGTTTTTTTATACTTTCGATGAAGATCTGAAAAGTTGTTAGGGGTCGTACAAGTGGTCTTTGACCCTACGCCAAGAAATCGCTGTAACAGATCATTTTATTGGCTAATCCCTCACTTCAACCAAAACATATAACAACTCTTCCAGATCCTAGTGCAGTCCAGACAAGAATAACTAAATTTTGAACTGTAAAAAAAACGAAACGAAATTTTAGGATCTGTGTTTTAATCAGATCGATAATATTTTATTTTGAGTGCGACAGCAGTATATAAAATACTGTTAGGTCATTTTGGGACTTACAAATGGTTTTAATTTCATTTCAATAATTCGCTTGTGTGTAGGGGTCTCTAGCAGTGAGAGGAAACCAGAGTACAGGAGAAAACCAACGAGGTTGGACAGGCGACCCTACTCCTTGCCACGTACAACCAGGGATTCGAAACCACGGCAGTTGATTCAATGGCAGGCCGTAGGATACAGCGCGTGCACGCTAACCATTCGGCCACCAAACCCCCCTACTTGCAATAATATAAAGCACATCTAAAAAACTAATCACTAAATGCTCTTCCCAATAAAAATTTATTCTAATTGTGAATTCAGTCACCAAAATACCCGATAACTCGGTTATAAAGATCTAAAAAATTTCTACTTAAGATATAAAATAATGTTATTGTCATTTTACAAAGGATGCTATCGTTGATAGAACTTGAAATAGATAGCGTAAAATTAAGTAACGGAATGGGGCCACAGATAAGTATGATCACTCCTTGCCAAATTTTCTCTGCTTTGACTGCAATAAATGTTGGAGAGGACAAAATAACATCCATTATTCAGAATACAACATAACATAACATAAGAAATGTGTGTAGCTGAAGTCGATCGAAGGGTATGAAGGGTATCCACCCTATTTCCTGATTCTGTTAAACGACTGAAGTCTTTTGCAAGAAATTTCAACTTTACGAAGATAAAATCCAAATCTGAGTAATTTGATTGGACAATATTAGGTTGATTTTAGAAGCCAATCAAAATAGAAGTTTCTATCAAAATTTGGATTTTATTTTTAATTAAGATTTCGAGGAATAGGGCCTTGGTCTCTGTTAGCCTAACACGCAAAATTTTGAAACAGTTGTCAGTTCAGGAAATTGGAATGCGTTACAAACTAAAATATTGTTAAACGAAAAGGAGTTTAACGATTTACTCTTCTGAACCGATTTGGCTAATGAAGACGAGCATATGTAATTCAGTGTGCTTTGAAAGACATTTTGCCTGGACAGATGGGCTACAGCCTACTTGTATTTTATAATTCCATTTGTTAAGGGTTCTTTTACATGCACAACAATTAAAATAACTAACTAACATGCCAGGAAGCGATATTCATAAGCATGCTGCTTGTTTTCGTATGTTTTTCGTATATTGAATAAAATATTGTTTTAACCCCTTTTCCATTTTTCTCCCCCAAAACGGTAACATGTAAATCTCTGATTGGCCTTTGACATTGCATACACAATCAACACTATTCTATTATCCAGGGGCCTATTTCAGGAAATTTTAACTAAGATAAGATCCAAATTTTAGTAATTTGATTGGACGATATTAGATTGATTTTAGTTCTTAGCCAATCAAAATTGAAGTATCTACTAAAATTTGGATTTAATCTTTAGTTAAAATTTCGTGAAACAGGGCCAAGACTA
This sequence comes from Patella caerulea, assembly GCA_036850965.1. Classification (NCBI taxonomy): domain Eukaryota; kingdom Metazoa; phylum Mollusca; class Gastropoda; family Patellidae; genus Patella; species Patella caerulea. The sequence goes on from JAZGQO010000007.1 coordinate 3,747,591, forward strand.
ATATTGATTGTAGTCAAAGTTGAGAGAGTTTGTTCTGGAGCGATCAAGACTAGACAACACACAAAGGAGAAGAACTATACGATTAATTACAGTCTATATTAGATTATATTTTGTTACCTTCCCACAATATTTCACCTAATTTGGACATAAAACAATAACAATATTTAGATCACAAAAAAAAATTAAAAGATTTTTAAAAAAAGATAGATTTTTTCCATTCCATTGCATTCCGCTATTCTACCATGCAAAAAGAACCTACAACCATCACATATACATAAAATAAAAGATAGGGTGATTCTAAACGAAAATAAAACCACGATTTTACTGGTACCTCACTCCCTGGGAACGACCGAGGTTTTCCATAAACGGCACTCTATGATAACAAAATAATTGGATGAAATGACATGATGCAATAAAAAAAAGAACTTTCAAGCAGCCCCAACATTCATATATCATTCAATATATATCAATAACAAAAACATACAAACAAAAAATTAATTTAAATCTAAAAATTTGCTTTAAATTTGACACATATGTTGCCTTAGATAGTCCCTTTAGCTAGAACCCTTAAAATAAATTAATCCAATAAACAAATGGCTTTGTTGCAGAAAATCAAGGGGCCTGTTTAACGAAATTTTAACCAAGATAAAATCCCAATTTTAGTAATTTGATTCGATAATATTAGATTGATTTTAATGCTTAACCAATCAAAATTGAAGTATCTACTTTGGATTTTATCTTTAGTTAAGATTTCGAAATACAGAGCCCTGATTCTACAATTATATAATACTCTTGGCAACCCTCCCTACCTGCTGAAAACAAAGTATTATAATTGGTGTGCTGATATATTTGATCATGCTTCATGCTATATACAGATATTGACTAGTACAATATATATATAACTACATTATATCCTACAATATTTACTGCTTGTAAATACTGTGTTCACCATCAGAACGGTGAGCATTTAGACTATCATAAACACAACTTAAAAACTTACAAACCATTTATATGGAATACAATCACTTATTTACTATATAGATAGTGCAAAGTTTCGACATCCCTGCTTGAAAATTAGAGCGAGAGAAAGAGAAATGGGGTTCGATGTATCACTCAACACAAACTAGGTCATTTCAGTACTAACATATGGTTTAATTTAATTTCAATAATTCGATTGAACATAGTCTTTCGCAGTGTGAGGAACCTGGAGCTCCCTGGGAAAACCCACGAGACTGGACAGACAACCCTAGTCCTTGCCACGTACAACCTGGGATTCGAAATCACGCCAGTTGACTCAATGGCAGGCCGTATGATACAGCCCGCGCACGCTAACCATTAGGCCATCCCCCCCTCCAAATTATCGTTTAGGTAAACAATAAAATGATATGGAATAATGAAGATATAAATGTATGAGAATTATAAATAGAGACATGGACCATCATAAATTATAGAGTGAAAAAGGTAGTTACAACATTATATGTCATGACTCATGAATTATAATAAATACGATAAGAAATAAGATGAAGTTATGAGGGTTACGGCATAATGGTAAATAATGAGAGACGAGAAGACGGCATTTTAACAACACACAAAGTATCTACACTGAGTTTCGTTAGGATTCACTGAAAGTTGCCTATATATCATACTGGGAGGCCTTGACTATAATACTGTTGTTAGGATACAATGAAAGTTGCCTATCTATTTTACTGGAAGGCCTTGACTATAATACTGTATTAGGATACAGTGAAAGTGGGGCCTGACTATAACACAGTGGTTTGGATTCACTGAAAGTTGCCAATATATTATACTGAAGAGCTTAAAATTAACTGATAAGTACATGCATATATTGAATCTTTATATAAAAAAAAAAAATGGCATTAAAAGGCGTAGGATTTAATAACATAATTTATACAGGCCTGTAGACACTTTACTTATGGGGAGGAGGGTAATAAATGTTAAAATCATCTAAGATACTCAAAATATTGTCAAGTCTTTCGAGGCTTAAACCCCAAACAGGACTCAGTACTTGTCCTACATTCCTCGTTCCCCCATTCTGAAATCTGCGCTCCCCCACTCCCACATCAATTTAATATAATTGTCTACAGACCTGAATTATAAGAATTAGTAGTCTACTGAACAGTAAAAATTAATAAGCGTCTGTTTGGGTTTTCATAAATACCACAGCACAATTTGTTGCTCATAAAGTCTTGCTCGAAATAGGTGTAGGTATAAGGATTTTGATTCGTGAAGGACTGATAGCATACCGTAAAATTCTAACAAGTGGGTTATTGCATTTCTCATTTTGCTTTAAATTAGGAAACTGTTGTTTCAATTATTATTTTGGTTTTTAGGAATGAGTAATTACTATAGCAAGCACGCAATTGTTTCATGTTGCTTTCAAAGGCCAGCAACTCTTCTTAACTGTGCTTGCTCATCATTGCAATGATCATATAAGCTCATTTCTACTTATTTGAGCTGGGGGCTAACGGCCGCTTTCACCTCTCTTAACGAGATTAGGAACTGACTGTTTTGTATTTTATTGGTAGAGTTACTTGTCAAATGTTATGTTTGCACATTCATAAATGAATGTAAATAATTATTTAGGGTTTAAGAAGAATATGTGGGGATTGCGGACCAAAATCTTAGTGCAAATGTCTATGACGCATACGCTCTGTATCGGTTACCACTCCTAGCGAACATTAATTAGATAGTCAGGCGCATATCTATAAATGTAGCTTTCTGAGCATGTGCAAATCGAAATAAAGTATTATCATTATTAAAGGGGAGAGGGAGAAAGAGAAATGGGGTTTAATGTCCACTCGACACAAACTAGGTCATTTCAGGAGTAACATATGGTTTAATTTTATTCCAATAATTTGCTTGCACGTAGTGATTTTCGGCAGTGGGAGGAAACCGGAGGACCTGAAGAAAAGCCACGAGGTTGAACAGACGAACGTACGCCTTGTCACGTACAACCGAGGATTCGAAGCCACGTTAGTTGTTATTACAGGGTTACAAGCTCTGTTGTCTGTTGCCACTTCAAGCGGACGTTAATTAAATAGCCATTTTGATGTATATATATATATACACACAAGTTAGATAAGCAGTCGTGAGAAGCAAAGTATATATATATATATAAATATTTAAATCTGTGAATATGTTATTATTATAACTACTGCGATACATACATACATACAACTACCATGACATATGAATGAAATATACTATTACCTGTAGCTAATAAAAATAATAATGAACATTTAAATGAAAATAAACTACAGAATGATTCAATGATATAAATTACTTATGGTGAAAAGATAAAGAAACAAAACCGGTATGAACACTGTGTGATCAAACGTTCCATCTACTGTCAAACAAGAAATTAATGCGTATGCTCTTACCATTCCCCCCACCCCCAATAATTAACAGTCATTTTGAGTGATTAAGAGAGAGAGAGAAATGGACTTTAACGTCCACTTGACACAAAAAAGGTCATTTCGGGACTAACATAAGGTTCAATTTGATTTCAATAATTCGCTGGTAAGTAGGGGTCTTTAGCAGTGGGAGAGAATCAAAGGATCCGGAGTAAACCAATGACATTAGACAGACAACCATACTCGTTGTCACGAACGACCCGTCAATCGAAACCATGTCAGTTGACTCAATGACAGACCTTATGATACAGCGCACATGTGCTAATCATTCAGCCATCAAACGCCCTTGGCAATTATGTGAGCATGCATCTGCATCTTCTATTTCTTGTTGTCGAATTGCAAGAAGCCATTTGAATGGTAGTCATTCATGTTAAATAATAAGTCGAAACATAAAATTTCTTGTTTAACAGGATGGTAGATCATGGAATATCAAGTATTTTTATCGTTGTGTCTATTCATATTGGGGTGAAATCATGCTAAATACTTATTACTTATATTCTCTGTGCAGAACGTAAAGTGCACATAAGGTCAACCTCCAAACTTTTCTGTACTTGCAGCCAGTGGTCACTATATGCACTTTACGGCAAATTCACGACAATGTGAGCAAAATCAACCATGTTGACTTAACAAGTACAGAAAATCTCGTCTAGTGACTTTATGTAGTCTTTAAGTATTTTAATCAAAGCTAAATGAAATTGATTTTAATGTCTTATATTTCTGTATCAGTTATGCTATGAAGAAAGTTTGCCCATATTCCAACTGTCAAGGATTATTTGATGTGCAAGAAACATGTACACCTGATCGTAATTTTTCATCCCATCCGAATAACAAGATACTTTTTCTTGTCATGCGCTATAACCTGCACCATGGGGAAAACATGCTGAAATATTTTAACCAACACCAGGGGTCTTCTGGTTAGAGATCAAACACATTTTATCCACTGAGCCACTGTGGCTTCCCATTTAAGTTCAAACTAATCAACGAATCCCAAGGTGGGGGACATTTATTTACATTTTCATGAATTCAAATACAGAAATCAAATAACGGAGTGCAAAAAAGAGGGGAGATAACTTACTGATGTAGCAGGTGACATGAGATCTTCTCGATATAAATAATCGTTGTTATTACTGCTAATACTGTCTAAAAAGGCTCGATACTTTTCTGAGAAAAAAAAACAGGGATGGTAGCCCGTAAAATAAAATGATTCTGAGGTTAATTAAGTGTTTAATCAAATCGAATTCCTGTTGTCAATTCTGTTACTTGTACGCAAGTATGTACACGGGTCGATCTCACATTTCCATGTCGGTGTTGCTCTTGATGATTGGAAACAGGCCTTGAAAAATCCCTAAATTCTTCTCAGCTAATACTGGGGTTCGAACCATGAACATTCTAGTCAATAGTCCCATGGACTTACCGCTTGAATATTGTGGTGATATGCACCGTTAGTCCAAACCCTCACAATATGGGAAATCTGACTGAACGTAAAACGATGTTGGGAACCACTGTACAACATAAAGGATGCTCACTTCATCTGATATGTGTGTTTCGTGTTTTATAGTTCAAAATTTTATTTTACTTGTCTTTACTACCTCGGATCTGGAAGAGTTGTTATATTACCGCCGTTTTGGATGAAGTGAGGGATTGATTAGCCAATGAAACTGGTTACAATAGCGAGTTTTTTGCGTACCATACAAGGAACTGTGGGTAAGTAAACCACTAGAAACGTCAACGGTGATCGATTAATCAATGTCTGACGTCATAGGGTCAAAAGCTGCTCGTACGACACCTGACACGACCTTCATGTAATGCAGGTCATCGAAAGTATAAAAAAACAAAACGAAAATATAGGTCAGTATTTTAATCAGATTGGTTTGTTGTTTAAGATGTTATAGATGTTTGTGTATATTGCATCCGGCTGGCACATATTAAAGGCTCAATACCACTCTTGTTGTAACTGAATAATATGTCCTAATCACAACAGGTGGGACACTTGAACATCTAGTATTAAAATAAGGCTATTATTTATTTTCTGAAGCTGACAAGCCAGCAAGAGTATTATTGTCCCTTTAATAAAATAAAGTCGTACCAACGATTCTAGCTTGTATCACTTGATTGATACTCTTACCTGATCTTCCAACAGAAGGAACTGGTCTAAAGATAACAGACACAGTTATCTCCCCACATGATTTATCTTGTACGTAACCCTTACTCGGGTCATTATATCCTAATGTTAGATTCTTCTTTATAACCCAACTCTCATCCTATAACAAAACAACCACATATAATATAACAAACATTATAATTTATAACCCAACTCTCATCTTTTAACAAAACAACCACATAACAAACATTACAGTTTATAACCCAACTCTCATCCTATAACAAAACAATCATAACAATTTGTAACCTAACTCTCATCTTATAACAAAACAACCATTACAATTTATAACACAACTCTCATTTTATAACACACCGTTCAAACCATAACAAAACAACAATTACAATTCATAAACAAACACTCATCCAAAAAAAAAAAAACAACCATTACAATTTATAACACAACTCTCATCCTATAACAAAAAAATCATATAACAAACATTATAATTTATAACCTCTCATCTTATAACAAAACAACCAAATAACAAACATTACAGTTTATAACCCAACTCTCATCCTATAACAAAACAATCCTATAACAAACATTATAATTTATAACCTCTCATCTTATAACAAAACAACCACATAACAAACATTACAATTTATAACACAACTCACATCTTATAACAAAACAACCAATACAATCTATAACTCTCAACCTTTAACAAAACAACCATCCTAAAACAAAACATCATAAAACAACCATATAATTTATAACACTACTTACATACTAAAACATATAATTATATAATACTAATAAAAGAGTGACCATTTGAAGTTTACATTAATTCATATTGATGATAAAATATTTTGAATATTCAAATTACCTCTGATAATGAGAAGTGAGCTGATCCCAGGAAATCATCATCAATAGTATTCGTACCGTCCCAATCAAATACAAAGAATGATAAATTGGTCTGAAAAAAAAAACCAAAACATTTTTTTATTTAAAAGGTTCATGCAACCGATAAGTTATTTAACCAGCATTAAAAGAATGCTAAATGCTTTATTTTTATTATTCATTTTTAACTTAAAGATACATTCTCATGAGAGTATTTATCAGGTAGTTATTTCCAATAAAAATAGGTCAAATTTGGTATATACATGTATGGACACCCAATTTTATTTAGAAAGCTGCCTAGTTGTTCTGATGGCACAAAAAAACGAGGTCCTATGTACACATTGGCATGCACATAAAAGATCCATTGGCAGTTGGAATTCGATATAAGAGTAGGCCGTAGCGTCGCTGCCAGGGCAAAATTTCCCTCATAGCACAATGTATGGCGTACATGCCGGGTCTTTCATTAGCCCAGGTTAGGTGCAGAAGAGTAGGACGTTAAACCCCATTTCATTTCATTTCTTGTTAGCAAATACTGGATTACCCGAAAAACACCCACCGGCCAAGCACTTGGCAAAAATATCAGGGTATCACTAACTGACAACTCTTGGCTTTAAAAAATCCTGAAAATTCTTCTTGGCCTACGCTGTGATTCTAGTTGAGATTCTCGCACCCTGCACAATCAACTACCAGAAATTGACAAGCGAAGATAGAGCTTTAAAAATTCTCTACCCACGCGGGATTTGAACTCTTGGACATCATCATCAAGAATCCAATCAACTACGAGAAATAGAATGACATGATCTTATCAAATCTAAATATTACCTTGGCAACATTACTAACAAAGAATTCAACTCCAGTTTCCCATCGTGGATTTCTTGTCTGAGGTATGTAAGGTGTTGTGAATATCTGCAATATAAAATTACAAATCAAAATATAAATTTCTGTTCTCTTCTGTAAAAATAAAGACTTATTCAATTCAAATACTTGCTTCAATACTAAGCTGACTGACAACATACAGGTCACAATTCTATGGATTATAATTGTCAATTACTGCTTATTACAGTACTGAGTGATGTTTAAACTAGGCTTTTCTCGTCAATATCGAACCGCCACGCAGTAATAAGCAGAAACTGTTTTCCATAGAAATGTGACCTGTATGTATTCCAGTTTAATTACTAAATGCTGTTGAACCAATTTGACAACATCTAAAATTAGAGTACCGAGAACGAACAACATTATATGCAGAATAAACTGATCAACACAATTACCATTTTTCAAAATACTAACAGTATCTCATTCTAATACACACCAAGGAGCAATACACTCATACTTATATCAAAATAATAAATCAAACATACATTATGCAAGAGCTAAATCTGCCTATTGCAGGTCTTTCTTTAGGCCCGAAATGTTATCTACAACTCTCTATGTCAATGCTAGCCTGTGATATTTACTGAATTAGCATCCGATTTGCTGTTCACCTTTCATTCTTGATTTAATCATGAAATGGATAATAGAGACTATGTTCTTTATCGTACCGACTTTAGTAATGATGATCAAGGCTAGACTGAAAATTGGTTCAGAGTCGATCAATTTGACTGAAGTTTTCAGAAAATTCCCTTTACATTATCCAGTTTTAACCGCCAGCTCTTTATCTAATTTCCCATAATGCATCTTTACATAAATACATTTGCCGAGACTTGATTTTGGAAATTCAAATTGGTTTAGAAAACCTTGCATGAAACTTCATAAATCAGATAATTTACAACATAAAAGACAATGGTAATGGATGAGAGATGAAAATCAAAATATTTTGGTGAAAAACAATGTATATTCTAAACTTTTACACTAAGAATCAAGGACAGTTGAATAGTCATATTTGAAATATGAAGCAGAATCTTTGGCAGGTAGCACATACATGCATGAAATTTCAAAAGCAATAGCAGAGAGAAAAACAGAAATGGGTCTTAATGTCCACTCGACACAACCTAGTTCATTTCAGGATTAACATTTCAAAAATTCACTTTTGAGGGGAGGTCTTCAGCAGTGAGAGGAAACTTAAGGACACGTAGAAAAACCTAACTCCTTGTCAAGTACAATCGAAACAATGCCAGTGGACTCAATGACAGACCTTATGATACAGTGCGCATATTCTAACCATTCGGCCATCATATCCCCAATATTAAAAGCAAAGACTCCGTATAATGTAACAATGATATCAATCTTGTAAAAAGTAAATTAAAAAAAAAATCATTGCTGATCAATTCAAAGTATTAACATTTTTAAAAAAAAGGTGAAGTGATGACAGTTAAAATAATTACAAAATGGACATAAAAAGAGTGAGAGAGAAATGGGGTTTAATATCCACTTAACACAAAACATGTCATTTCGGGACTAAAATATGGTTTAATTTCATTTTATAATTCACTTGTGTGTAGGGGTCTTTAGCAGTGGGAGAAAACTGGAGGACACAGAGAGAACCTGCGAGATTGGACAGGCGACCCTCCTCTTTGTCTCGTACAACCAGGGAATCGAAACCATGCCAGTTGACTCAATGACAAGTTCCTTGTCCAAAAATAAGTTACTGTGAACTTTCAAAAATCTTTTTCTTTATGAATATGGTAAACAAACAATGAGAAGATGTTAGAAAAGAACTCTAAAAAAGCTTTGATATTGATAAGTGAATTGAAATCCTGGAGGCAAGACAGACGGACAGTGGTTACAACACAATTTACCCACTTGTGTGGGACGTCTAGAAATAATTTTATTGTGATAAAGAGTTAAAGTGTGGAGTACGTGTGTCGTACATCTTTCTTACCCTGTCAGAATACTTCTATTATCAGCATAATAAATATCAAAATTATAAATAACAATTGGTCTTGACAGAGAGAGAGAGAGAGAGAGAGAGAGAGAGAGAGAGAGAGAGAGAGATGGGTTTAAGTCTACTTGACACAACTAGGTCATTTTGGGACTAATAATGGTTGAATCTTATTTCAATAATTCGCTTGCGCGTAGGGGTCTTTAGCAGTGGGAGGAAACCGGAGGACCCGGAGAAATTCCACGAGGTTGGACAGACGACCCTACTCCTTGTCTCGTACAGCCACGAAATCAACACCACGCCAGTTGACTCAATGACAGACCTCATGATGTAGCACGCATGCGCTAACTATTTGTCCATTCAACCACTCAGCCCTAGACAGACAGAGATGTGGTTTATATTTTGTTTATACAGAACATATTTGCTTACACATTCATATGAATCCAGCACCATTACATGCAGTATTCTCTACTCACTGAACACATGAAAAAATGAAGTATTAGTTTTCGTATTGATGTAAAGGTTCTATAACATCACAATTCATAAATGTATTTTGAAGTGATTTTACAATAAAATTTCTTTCTAGATTTAAATTTCTCAAAATACTAATTTATGGCATGTCAATTGACATATATTTGAGGAGGACAATTGACTGACACCTAAATTCTCGAGTCGTTGAATTCTCTATATGGTCAATTGACTGACAGGTAGATTCTCCAGCTGTCAAGTAAATTCTCCATACAAACTGATTCTAATATAATGAGTGAAATCTGAATAAAATACAGGGGCCTTATTCACAGGAAATTTTAACCGAGATAAAATCCAAATTTTAGTTGTATGATTGGATAATATTAGATTGATTTTAGTGTTAAGCCAATCAAAACTGAAGTATCTACTAAAATTTGGATTTTATCTTAAGTAAAGATTTCGTGAGAATCAGGACCCAGATCTATATTTTGTTTCGTTCTTTTATAATTTTGATGACCAACACGACATGAAGATCTAACAAGTTTAAAATGAGCTGGTTTCGTTTTTTATAATTTTGATGGCCTAGACTACATGAAGATCTGACAAGTTAAAGTGGGAGTTCACGTCAGGGTTGACATTTCTAATGGTTTACCTATAGTTTCGTGCATCAAAATGGCAAGAACCCGCCAACAGACCGTTTCATTGGCTAATCCCTCACATCATCCAGAACATGGGTAATTTAACAACTCTTCCAGATCCTAGTGTAGCAAAGACAAGTAATCAAAATTTTAAACAATAAATACGAAACGAAATAGGATCTGTGTTTTATTCAGATTGTTCTCCATAGTAGGGTCAAAGTAATGAAAAAAATCCCCCAACTTAAAACAAATTGCAAGAAAACGTTTTATCGTTGTTTCCTGTAGCATATGGTCTAGACAACAACATATCAAATTACGAATGTTATTTCTTGTTTATTAAGAGCGAGCTTTAATCTATTGATTTAAAATGGTGTAGTTCAAGATATTCTCGTTTGCACAGTGCCATAAAACGTTTTCTTGCAATTTTTTTACAATTTGACTCTACTAATATGGTCAAGTGACAACCAGTATATCTTTCTTACCCTGCGTCTGTCGGAGAAGAGAACACAATATGGATCAGAGGCTCCTGTTCTATCAGCAGCGATGACATTAGCAGCACCATGTATCTTTACATACATCACACCAGAACCTGCAACAAAATAAACAAATCAAATAAAACTAGATGATGTAAAGGGAATTCGCTGAAAATTTTCAGTTAAATTGATCCACTCGAACCAAGAATTTAGCCATTGAATTTTGGGCCTAGCCTTTATTTTTTGAGCAGCAGACAGGATTTTAATCCAGTAAATATCGCAGGCTAGCAAGTTAATTAATGTCTAATTAATGATTTAGATAACATGTCAGGACTAATAAAAGACTTGCAATAGGCAGCTTCAGCTCATGCATAATATTAACAATAACAATAATCGATTTGTACAGCGCCTTGTTTCCAAAAGATTGCTCACTGGCGTTGAGTTAGTCTGTCACACTTACGACAGTTTCCCACAATCTGCGCTAAATATGTGTGCTTTCAGCAAGGATTGGAATGTACACAACGATTTTGCAACCTTAGTATGTGAGGTAGTCTGTTCCACAGTTTAGGAGCAGCAACAGAAAAGCTTCTTACTCCACATTTCACATAATTTGATCTAGAAATTTCCAATTGAATTTTGTTTGAAAGTATGAGCCATCTTACTGTTTGTAATTTGTTGATTTGCTGGTTCTGTTTCCAGATCAATCTTAGATAAAGCCGTATATTCTAAATCTAGTATCAACTTGGAACCATCATTATTGGTAAATGTATCCTCAGCTCTTAAATACACAAAAATTAACATTTTTACATCTACGCAATCTATCCTCTACAAAAGTAATTTGTCTAGACAGTGGCACTACTGATTATTTCTATTTAAATTTTAGACAATCAGGGCGGTAGGGTGTGTGAAGGGTGGATCTTAAGCATAGGATCTTGTGTGGGGGAGGGTGGGGGAATGGGGGACAGGTGTACAGTCTCAACAGATAGACCTCTTTCAACCATAACAAAGGATGATATATTTGACTAATGAATGAAAACTGACGGAGTTGTATTGAAAGTCACTATACTACTATCACGATTCACGCTGCGATTTAAATCATGGTTTTAATCGTGAAGTAACCGTGGTGATCCTGTCATGTCTTGTCATATATCAAGGTCAGTCGTAGCAATAGTGTAGATCGTATGGAAACATATCCGAACAAATCTGCACATTCCAGATCATGGACTACAATCCTGTCGTAACGAATCGCACGCCAGTGGGAACATTGCTGTAATCGTGGTGATCCTTTCAGGTCTTGCTCCAAGTTCACAAAGCATTCTCAGACTTAAGTTGAGAATTTGCTCAACTTTCAATCACTGTTTATGAGAAATATCTTTGATCAGGAAACACAAAACTTTGCACATAGTTTGTTATTGATGTATTTGATACATTAAAACAACACAGTTATTATAACCGGCTATATTTAAGTTAAAATAGGGAGAACAATTTTGAGTAAATTCTTAACTTAAGTCAGAGAATGCTTTGTGAACTCGGAGCCTTATCATATATTGAGGTCAGTTTTAGCAATCATCTTGATCGTAT